>CM067357.1:7558419-7571381 GCA_034190875.2 Urechis unicinctus
AAACGAGTTGGTGGGTAAGTGTATATTCGATTAAATAACTGACTTTTCTTTGTTGGCGAACAAGAGTTTCCTTTTATATCGGCAAGCAGGTGGTTTTATGAGTGAGATTCCACATGGATATATCAAATGCGAAAGTGCCTTGGCGATAAAATGGCAATGAATATATGATGTGTGAGTGAGTACGTCAATGGTTGAGAGAATGAGAGTGTGGAAGTTAATCATTGAGTGGATCAATGATAAAGTCAACGAATGAATGAGCACCTTAATAAGTGAGTAAGTGAGTGAGTAAGTGATTGGGTCAGTGAATAAGGGAGTGAGTGAGTGAGTGGGTAAGTGAGTGCGTGAGAAAAAGAGTGAGTGAGTGAATGAGTGAGTAATTCAGTAAGTAAGCGAGTAGGTGAGCGAGTGAGTTAGCTAGTGAATGACTGGTTAAACTTGTGCATAAGTGAATGGTCAGTGAGTGTTTGCATACGTCAGAGGGTTATGATTGGGCGTGTGAATTGGTGGGATGGAGTGATGCGGAGAGAAAAATGGCGTAGCGAGTGAGGTGTTGTGGGATCTGGAAACGTCAGTGATTGGCTATAAATGAGTAAGCGAGTGAGTGATTGAGTGAGTGAATGTGTTACTGGTTTAATAAATAAATAGATTATTATGTCATTGACATTGTCAGTGATTGAATCTACATCGGTCTGAGGGTTTTGAATAATACTTAGTGACAGAATAAGCTTAAAGCTCCTCGAGCAGCCGGGGTTATGTTGGGGTTATCGATGTTTACATTCACCTTTGGTTTAGTGATCAGACGAGTGATTACATTGGATGGAGTGAGATATTGAGTTTGATTGGGTAGCATGTTATGTTGTGTGGGGGCTGAATGTATCAGTGTTTGGCTGTGAATGAATGAGTGAGTGAGCAACAGATTGATTATGTGAGTGGGAGCGCGAATGAGTTAGTGAGTGACTGAGTGAATGATTGCAAAAATGAGCCAGTGAACGAGTCAGTTACTGAGTACGTGAGTAAATGAGTGAGTAAGTACGTTAGTGTGTGAGTAAGTGAGTTAACGCATGACATGAGTGAGTGAGTAAGTGCGTGAGTAAGTGGATTAGCGAGCACGTGAGTGAATGAATGACTGACTTCGTGAGTCACTGAGTAAGAGAGTGAGTGGGTGAGTGAGTGCCTAAGATAGGGAGTTAGCGCGTGAGTGAGTGAATAGGTGAGTAGGTGAGTGAGCACGTGAATAAGTGAATCTCTGAGGGAGTGAGTGACATAGTTAGTGAGTGAGTGAGTGAGTGGGCGGGAGAGTGAGTCAGCACGTGCATGAGTGAATGAGTGAGTACATGAGTGAGTTGGTGAGTGAGTGAGCGAGTGCGAAAGAGATGGCGTGAGTGAGTGAGTGAGTGGGAGAGGGAATGAGTAAGAGTGAATTAATGTAAGTGAATGACTGAGTGAGTGGATAAATGCGTTAGTGAGCGAGCTAGTGAGTGAATGAATTAGCACGTGACAGAGTGAGTGTGTAAGCGAGTGAGTGGGTGGATGGGTGAGAGCGTTAACGAACAGCGAATCAAAAGTATATTAAGTCTGTGAGGGTGAATGAGCGAGCTGGGATCTAGTGAGTTTACAGAGATGGGCGTTAGTCAATCGGTGGGGAGTATGAGGCAAGGGGATGGATTGCGTGTGCGCGTTGGCATGTTTCCAAGTCAATGCGCAAGCGTGGGGTGAGGTGGGGGAAGGGGGTGGCGGTATATGAGAAACGACCGAGATAGTCGGTGTTCGGATAAAGCCAAAACATATGAATGATTGTATATAAGATTACTTGTATCTGGATTACTGCGTGAGTGAGGGATCGATTGAATGAGTCAATAAATGAATGGATGTGCTGAAGAAGTTAAGGAGGTAGTTGGCAAAGTGCAGGTATGCGCGTTAATGAATATGCATCTAAATGAATTCGTGAGTGGGTATATACAAATATAGTAATATGTCAGCTGGGCAATTGCTGGGTCAACATGGGTGTTACGATCGAATCGAGATGTTAAGTTATTATCACAAATTTAATTATAACCTCAAGAACATCGCGTCTCAAGAACATCAACAGGAGTGCTCACCCAATGTGGAATGTGTCTTCCCCATTGTTAGTTAGTTGTCTATTGGTGACGTAACTCAAGAATTAGAAGACATGGCGACTCAAATCCTGAAACCAACTCATCGTTAAGTAAACAATATTCATGTATTAATAAGTATCTACCTTGGTAAGGTGTTATACAATTTCTTGAAATTGCAAATAATAAATCGTTCTAGTTAAACTATAGTTGCACCTCATTCAATTGCAAAATTTGCATTTAAAACCAGTAGCGTAACACATTTCTTCCTAGTTGGAAGAGTGTCAGTCAGCTTGAAATCTGTTAATGCTCGTTACGATTGGAGTTATACATATTCGTATTTGAGGCTAGAAATTGGGAGATCTGATGTTCAAATTTGACAAAGGGAATACATGTTACCAAATAGTTAATGCAAATGTACATGATCACTCTTGGGAATCACCGCCTAGCGATGGCGAACATACCGAATTGCTATAGGAATATAAATTAGAATTGTCCTCATCACATATATATACGATTAATGCTAAAAGTCAATAAAACCTCAAGGAAGCAATTTGGCATATGGAATACGCTGCAATGCACATGCCGGTCTGAATATATAGAGATAGAGATATAGATAGATATATATATATATATATATATATATATATATATAGAGATAGAGAGAGAGAGATAGAGAGATATATATAGAGATATAGATAGATATAGAGAGAGAGATATATAGATATATATATATAGAGAGAGATATAGATATATCTATATAGATATAGATATATCTATATATATATATATATAGATATATATATCTATTAGATAGATATATATATATATATATATATATATCTATATATATATATATATATATATATATATATATATATATATATATATATATATATATATATATATATATCTATATATATATATATATATATATATATATATATATATATCTATATATATCATATATATATATATATATATATGTATATATATATGTATGTATGTATATGTATGTATATGTATGTATGTATGTATGTATGTATGTATGTATGTATGTATGTATGTATGTATGTATGTATGTATGTATGTATGTATGTATGTATGTATGTATGTATGTATGTATGTATGTATGTATGTATGTATGTATGTATGTATGTATGTATGTATGTATGTATGTATATGTATATATATATATATATATATATATATATATATATATATATATATATATATATATATATATATATATATATATATATATATATATATATATGTGTGTGTGTGTGTGTGTGTGTGTGTGTGTGTGTTGTGTGTGTTTGTGTGTGTGTGTGTGTGTTTGTGTGTGTATTTTTGTGTGTTTTTGTGTGTGTATACATGCAGTACAACGTCGAATCCATTTTTAATTATTACTCCAAATCGGACAACATTTATCAGTAATCATCAATAAGCAAATATATGAAACCCTGATATCAAGAATCCAGAACCCATGGCTTATTGTGTCACAGCTCTCTACCAGTATGTACACCAATTGTATGAACGAGACATCTGATTCACCACCCACAAGCTTGCAAAGCAATTGTATGAGCGAGACAACTCTCTCATCCTCAAACAGTTACTACGATTGAAGCACAAGCCCTTATAACAAAGGCCGCAACAATATATATATAGGCAATCACCAACCCAAAAAGAAAACACGACGATCTAAAAACATCAGTGATTTACCCTCGAACACTAGTTACTCGCCCGACAAGGCCCTAACCGGTAAACAATACAGTAATGTAAACCTCCGCAACAGCTCTCGAACAGGAAAACAGTGTATCATTATCTTCGTGATTCTAACCATAGGTCACATAGGCTTCAATGTCTACACAGAGACCACAATACTCTTCATCCATAGCGACATTTATTTAATTGTTGAAGTTATAAAAACGCCAGTCTTACACATCTCACATGAACTAAGCTCGTCATGCGCTGTGCCTTCTACTTCTGGACAGCCAAATTACGCCGAATAGGCTTTGGGGGTCACTGACGTCGGTCGTAATGCTATTGGCGTTGAGATCGCTGAACGGGCGAACATGATGTGATGCGGCCAAGCAGGGAAAGTTATTGCGACATGTGAGCTGTGAATTGCCATCGGAAACTGAGCATATGTGTTCCTCAGCAGTAGCCTTATACAGAAGGACGTCCGTGTGGTAATATGAAGTCTACATCTCGGATACTTATGATATTACATCATGCCAGCTTGTTGGCAAGTCACTTATTCTATACCTTTGTGACTGAATAGGGACTGGTATAACATTCAACGCCTAAAGTAGTATGTAATATCCCTTCCTAGCGTAAGTTTTATCAGTAATGTAATATACGCGTAATACTGCATTGAACAACTCAATAACTCACAAACTATCGCCTTCTCACTTGCCCTATCTTACGCTAATTCAATCGCTTACTCATGAATACACTCGCGTATGTGTCGTGTGAAAATTGTAACTGCTTATGCAACTGTACTTAAATAATCTTAATCCCGCCACATACAGTTATTGGCTCCCTCATTAGGGGTCTCACGCTCGAGTTATCTTGAGGGGTCATGCGGGTCAGTGAGAGAGGGCAGCTCAGAATCTGCCTTCAAGCAAAGTCATCTCTCCTCATCTGACTAAAAGGCAAACAACATTCTTTTGGACCTTTCTGCATACCTTCATTATATTCAAGACTGACGCATTTGGACTTTCGTTCCGCTACTGTGTTGTCCTGTTGATTCACCATTACGCAACTTCATCGCAACTTCAAGCACAACGAACGCACCCGCCAAATCGTTCACTGCCTCACTAAGGTACTAATATACTCACCCGCAATTTCTATCACCCATCTACTGCCGCTACCAATTCACTGTAACTTCTTAACTACCTCATTGAGCCACATTTACTACCTTTTTGAATCCCACTCATTATGAACTTCACTCACCGCCATCATAAAACTCACCCATAATGTCAATGAATGTCCCTCACCAACATAATTAACCTCACTCCTGGCACTCACATCGCCTATATACCTCATACAACTCCAGTCATCCTATCCTTAAACATCACTCCCCACCGCAATTGACAACACTGTCATGGACCATCTCCTTTACTACAGTTAGTAATGATGAACAAAATCGTTGAGCCTAGCTATGTTTATTGGCTTTGCGGGTTTTGATTTATTAGTTTGGTCGCTTCGTGAATTTTAACCTGGTCATGGCACATTGCAGAGAGTACAATACATCTCGAGCTGAAAAAGAGTTTGAGCGATAATACAAGATAATGGTAGAGTTGCGCATGAGTAATTATAGGTCAAGATCATTATGACATACTGTTTTCGTCAGAATTGATTTTTTCCTTCAACAAAAAACAGTAAAAAGGACGTTTAGTTTGAATGTTTTCTACTGTGTCAGCTTAGCAGCAGACTAACAACAGGACATGTCTAAGTAGGGCAAATCTTACGTAATCGACCAGAGGCGATCATTCCTTCTCCCGCTTTGCATTACCAAACCTGAGGTAATCGACCAGAGGTAATCTTCCCTTTTCCCATTGCATTGACTTCTCTAAGGGGTCATGTCAAAACATCTGCTAAGGGGTCATGTCAATACATCTAAGCTGCAGCAGCTTGTGACTTCTATCCCAAATAGTGCACATTACCAGCACCGCTCGCTGATATCTATCTAAACGTGAGCGGCGCATAGGGTGCCTTAACGGTCTGTGTATAAACCGTCTTTTCCTTTTTTATTTATCAAAACCCCAATCCAAAATTGAACAACCGTAACTAAACTGTAAACCGTGTTTCATAAGCGCAGACAAAAAACGGATGACACTAAACACATTCGTTTTTCGTTTTTCATTCGGTCAAACTGAACACCAGTGGCGCTGCAGTCGGCGATGTTTTTACTGAAACAAGCGGCTGGAAAGGTTGGTTAGTATTCGCCCCGGACGTCCCCCATGCAATCAAAGAGTAGATGAGCCGCGATATTTGCATAACTATAGTGACATACAATAGCGACTTGGAAGCTTGGCATCTGAACCGAACCCTTGTATATATGTGTGTATTTATATGTGGGTGCGGGTGCCTATGTGTGTATTTATGAGTGTGCGCGTGCGTGTGTGTATGTGTTGTTATATACATATATACATACATAACAAGGTGTAATCACAGTCCCAATTGCCGAACTGTTAGGTTATGTATTCACTTTGTGTAGAGATAACATTTGTTCGTGTAATTTGTTGATACGGTATTGCTGGTCGTCCAGGCCTGCCATTGCAAGACATGCCGTTGTCGCTTGTGCCAAATCTAGCTATAAACTGGAATGCTGATTCAACGTGCCTTTATCGATTAATCATCGAGAATTTGGTGTTTCCTACGGATTGTAAACGAGTTATTTGAGCAACTACACAAAAACGAAGTAATATAAAAATTGTGCATAATAGCTGCAAAACGCATCTTTAACATAGATTATCACCTTAATGAACATCCCTCACAATCTCCATTGACCCTCGCGCACTTTTTCCATTGACCACACTCACCATTCCTCATTGACATCCAATACTACCTTAACCACGCACCAGCGCACTTGATCTCGCTTTTTACCTCTCAGAACTTACTCGCCAGGTTGGGGCCCAAAACGGGATTCCCCGCCAGGCAGCTCGCTGCTCAACCAAGAAGTACGATTGTATTTCGCCGTGGATTTCCCAACCACGCATGACGAATGGATTGTTATTCCAGTATGTCATAGAAATATTATTAGAAGAATTAAAAAATTCGGATCACATTTTAAAAGAAGCATCCTTGTGAACTACAGACTTAATTTATAGTTGCAAGTTAACTTTGACAGCTAAATTGTCACAAGCAAAGCAGGGCCAGACACCAAACGAATGAGCGACACAACTTTACTCACCAACTACGAGTTTAAACGTCAAATGTTAAAGCAAGACAACTCTTCCAGCAACTACAAGTTCAAACAGCAGTGATAGGAGTGAGACAACTCACTCACCAACAATGTCGAATCCATTGTAAACTAAACGTATCTACTCCCGAAGTATCCGTTAACAATTAATTGACCTCACTTACTACCTCTATGCTCATAATTCACAAGCTCAATAACCAAACTTACAGCCACAACTGATATGCTTACCGGTTTCATACTCTTTACGTGTTGTAACAATCAACCTCACTTACTTACTATTGGATTACATTTTCGATCCTTAAACCTCATTCATACTACTACTAAAAACACTCGCCCTTTTTCAGAATACCACTCATCTTCTATTGAAGCACCAACCACATTAATTGAGCTGGCTGACTCAGCTGAGTTTGCTCGCAATTTGTTATATAGCTAAGCTCGCCAACGCAAGTTAAGATGACTTAAGTTAGAATTTTTTTTATAGATACGGCCCCTGAATCCCAGTGACTGCATTGATGTGTTGTTAAAATGGAAAATTCTCATTCGCCAAGTTATGGTGATCAGACTGGTAGATACTTTCGTTAATACTACAATATTAGCACATCTTCCAGCTGGGACTGATACATCTGAGTGCCCCTTTTCAATGTTGTCATATATGATATTCGAGGGTGTATGCTATATTCTCCACGCCATTGTATTTAAAGCAAAATGTCTTATTGCATATATCACCCCACGTTGTAATATCTCACCTCCCACCACATTCCAGAGTATTCAAGTCACGTCCACTTTAGTAATAACCCTCTACTGAAGAGTTCCGTTTATGTCTTGGCCGATCGGCTTTTTTTCAGGACCGTTAACCACAAATAACGATGAAGAAAATCACTAAAAGTGAGTATACACTCGACCCTTTTATTGCATATCTTATGGGCGACGCTTGACTTCAGCTTGTGTTTTATGATGTGTGCAGTATTGTCAACATCGATTGAAAGAACTGTCGCTGAATAATAAATGCTGTGTGTGGGGGGGGGGGGGGGGGGGGGGGGGGAATGACTGCTTCAGCTACCTCTTGCATCTATAATAAAGCCAGAGCGAGCATGGTCGGCTTCCAAAACAATGTAATATAAAGCTATAATGTTGATCAGAACCATCAACTGCTCTAACATACCAACATACCAACATACATAACTTAGATAGAGAGAGAAAAAAAGTTACTTGAAAAATAGAATCTTAACTATAAATGCTATGGAAGACTGTTCCCTTTTATAATCAGTCGGTTAATGTCGACATGAAATCGTTGAAATACAGTGAGATATATATATATATATAGATATATAGATATATATATATATCTCTATCTCTCTCTAGAGATATATATATAGAGATAGAGATATATATCTATATATCTATATATATATCTATATATATATATATATATCTCTATATATATATATATATATATATATATATATATATATATATATATATATATATATATATATATATATATATATATATATCATATAGCTGACGACACAATTATATGTCAGAACGCCAACCAGAAAAGAAGTTTATAGGCTATGCTACTCACACATAAATAACAGTGGTGGTCAGATTGTCTTATAGAAAACGACGACATAGGTAAACTACCACGCAGTCAACACGAATATGGGCAAACTGCCAGGTAGGCAACACGGAAAAAGGATAACTTTTGCGAAGCGATACCTCATAGGCAACACGAAAGTAGGCCAGGCGGCCAGATAGGCAACACGAAAATAGGCCAAGCTGCCACGTAGCCAACAAGAGAATAAACCAGGCTGCCACATAGGCATCAAGAAAACAGCTCAGGCGGCCACATAGGCAACGCAAATAAGACAAGCTGCCACGTAGGCAGCAGAAAATAGGCCAAGCGGTCACATAGGCTACGACGACATAGTTCATGATGATGTTCGTACCAGTAGAATACTTTCCAATGTAATAAAGAGAATATGATATTGTCCGCCGCTGAAGAATTCATTATGTCACTCTGATTAGTGCTCTACAATAGATTACATTTGATTAATACTTGTTCCATTTGTATTGCAGTTTGTATGGCTCGTATTTGTATGTAGCAAACAGATGAGGTTCAGAACGATGGTTCAAATGTGTATGGATGAGAATGGAGTTATGTAGACAGTCATGATACACTGTCAACCCATACAGCAAATTAGGAATACTAGTCTAAGACTACACTGCAAAATCACACAAACTACTCTTGGTATATAGCGGATGATATGGCGTTCATTTCATCGTAGATATGTATAAAAGAAGTATACACAAAAAATAGCAATATCTCAAGACTGCACAAGGAGATCGAAGGCGCCCATAATAAGTCATATGATATACAAAAAAGCTCACCCAAATACCTTAACAACGAACCTCATATAGCGAACACAACACGCGACAACGTACCCAGGATAGCTCACACAACAGCGCGCCTCTCATAGCAATCAACAGCAACACACCACAAGTGATAAAATTGCCACAGCGAGCGGGGACAACAATGGGGGCAACACAACCACAGTCACCTATCAGGACATTCACTCCCTTCACTTCTCTAAAGTGATGGTTTAAGTCAAGAGCCGCCCACTGGCATCTGACTCAACTGATTGTGATGTGTGAAATAGAATCCCTGCTTTTGATTAGGAGGGTGCGTTAGTTAGTTAGTGAGCGTGCTAATTAGCCCATTAGCGGATGAGCAAGTGAATAAGTAACTGTTAGTGAGTGAGTGAGTGAGTGAGTGAGTGAGTAAGTGAGTGAGTAAGTGAGTAAGTGAGTGAGTGTGTGAGCACTGAATGCATCAGCAACAGGCTGTGAGAGTGAGAGCATTCGCAGGTAAATAAACGAATGAAATACAAAACAAGCACGTAATTTATTAAGTGTATTAATGAGTGACGTGAGTGTACTAATGAGCGAGTCAGAGGATGAAAAACAGGATGCAAAGGTGTGATCGAGTCACTAGCAGAGTCAATGATTCAGTGAGAGAACAGGTTAGCGAACGAGTGATTCGATGAGTGAGTAAGTGAGTAAGTGAATGAGTGAGTAAGTGAGTGAGTGAGAGAAGGAGTGTGTGAGTGAGTGACGGCGAGAGTGAGAGAACGAGACAGAGGTTGAGTGAGTGAGTGAATTAATAAGTTCGCCCCTGCGTGAACGTTTGAGAATGTGTAGCAGTGAATATATAAATGATTGAGCGAGTGGGTGAGCGAACGAACGAGCTATTGACCGATTGTGCAACTTAGTAATTGAGCGAGTTAGTGAATGAGTACAGAAGTGAGTGGTTGAGTGAATGAATAAGTGAATTATTGTGTGGATGTATGAGAGATTAAGTGATCCAGCGCCTAGATTGGTTATATTTGGTAGAAGAATGAGCAGGTCGGTGACTCCGTGTGTGTTGTAGTGCATGGGCGGGCAAGTAAGTGCTTAAGTGAGTAAGTATGTGAGTATGTTTTTGAGTGAGTAAGTGAGTTGGTCGGTCAGCCAATGATTCACAGAGAGAGAGTCAGTCAGTCTGTGAATAATTGAGAGAGCGAGTAAGAGAGTATATGAGTCAGTGAGTGAAAGAGTGAATAGTGAGTGAGTGAATGGGTGAGTAAGATAGGGAATTACATAGTGCACATTACCAGCACCGCTCGCTGATATCTATCTAAACGTGAGCGGCGCATAGGGTGCCTTAACAGTCTGTGTATAACCGTCTTTTCCTTTTTTATTTATCAAAAACCCCAATCCAACATTGAACAACCGTAACTAAACCGTAAACTGTGTTTCATAAGCACAGACAAAAAAACGGATGACACTAAACACATTCGTTTTTCGTTTTTCATTCGGTCAAACTGAACACCTCCCACCACATTCCAGAGTATTCAAGTCACGTCCTCTTTAGTAATAACCCTCTACTGAAGAGTTCCGTTTATGTCTTGGCCGATCGGCTTTTTTTCAGGACCGTTAACCACAAATAACGATGAAGAAAATCACTAAAAGTGAGTATACACTCGATCGTTTTATTGCATATCTTATGGGCGACGCTTGACTTCAGCTTGCGTTTTATGATGTGTGCCAGTATTGTCAAGATCGATTGAAAGAACTGTCGCTGAATAATAAATGCTGTGTGGGGGTGGGGGGGGTGGGGGGGTAGGGGGCGGGGAATGACTGCTTCAGCTACCTCTTGCATCTATAATAAAGCCAGAGCGAGCATGGTCGGCTTCCAAAACAATGTAATATAAAGCTATAATGTTGATCAGAACCATCAACTGCTCTAACATACCAACATACATAACTTACTCAAAAAAAGTTACTTGAAAAATAGAATCTTAACTATAAATGCTATGGAAGAGTGTTCCCTTTTATAATCAGTCGGTTAATGTCGACATGAAATCGTTGAAATACAGTGTATATATATATATATATATATATATATATATATATATATATATATAATATATATATATATATATATATATATATATATATATATATATATATATATATATATATATATATATATATATATATATATATATATATATATATATATATACATACGAATGCGACCATTTCGGACATTTAGCAAAAAACCGACCATTTTGGGACATTGGAGGCGACAAAACATATAGTCAATGTGATGTTTATTTCTTGTTTTCTGTTGGTCTGTTGGTAACATGTTTCGGTTTCGTAAGCTTATATTGGATTTTTATTGTTTTATTAAACTTATATATTTTGTGTACCAAAATGGGTGTTCCAAAATAGTTCCGGTATAAGGGACATGTAAAAAAAAAACCAACTATTTTGGATCATAGCAAAAAACCAGCTATTTTGGGACATAACAAAAAACCGACCATTTTGGAACATCACAAAAAAACAACTATTTTGGTACATAAAAAAAAAACAAATCATTTTGGGATATCACCAAAAACCTATTATTTTGGCACATAACAGAAACCCAAACGCTCTGGGACACAACTAAAACCAACCATTATGCGACAGTGTGTGCGGGAATTAAAAGTTTGCATCTATGCCATGGGGTATGTCTTTCATCCCTGTCTGTATGACGGGTAATCTTAATTTGAAATGATAATAAGCGATAAAATCAACGTGCAGTTAAGGGGCAATGCATGTTTAATTAACGACGATTCATTTATTTCACATTAAAAGAAGTACTATCCAATTCAAACATGGAGCAGCAAAGGCTCTATATGTCTGGCGCTTTCGAGTGCGTGGTCAGGCACATGAATAAATATATCTACACCGAGATACGCACACTGTAAACTGGAAGTCGTACAGGAACTCGTGGGATGGAACGCGCAATATGTGTCGAGAGTCTGAATATGAACTTGACAGGGGTCGGCTTTATTATCATTGAGAAAACACGAACATAGTTCAGTATCATTCCACATCCTGTCCGAGACCTGTACGCTCCGTCGCTAAGTGATCTTTGATGTTTCAAGCGAGGTTAATCCCAATCTTGCACACACACCGCATAAGGATCATCCTCTGCTACTAATATAACAACACTGATGTAGTTATAGTAATAGACGATTTATATAAATCCCTCTGGCTCCCACTCTTATGCTCGGTATGGTTGTTTGTTTGTCCATGGAGACGTCTCCGTGGTTCATCATAACGCTTAATCATCCAATGTAGCTCACAGACGGGCATGCTTTTTTTGCTCTAGTTCATAGAAATATACAATAATAACTTAATGATAACCGTACTACCGCTATGTTATCTGTATTATTTCTGATTATATCATCTGCTCTCGTAATACATTCATAGTTCTCCCTAGAGAACAGGTTTCATATGGCCATAATTTGTTTGAAAGGGGTTGGATTTGAAATGCAGGTAACACAACATTAATATCACAGCTATGGAACAAGTAAGGCTACTGGTAAACATAATTTTAACATTGA
>CM067357.1:7571481-7585573 GCA_034190875.2 Urechis unicinctus
AATAATCTTGATTAAGTGTATATTTTGTCGTTTACAATGTCCAAAATGGTTGGTTTTTTGCTAATGTCAAAATGGTCCATTCGTATGTTATAATATATATATATATATATATATATTCTATTTATATATTATATATATTAATAACATATCTATGATATATATATATATTATGTACATATCTTATACAAAGATAATCTATCTCCTCTTCTATCTCATCTCTCTCTCTCTCTCTCTTCTCTCTTTTTTTTTTTTTTTTTTTTTTTTTTTTTTTTTTTTTTTTTTTTTTTTTTTTTTTTTTTTTTTTTTTTTTTTTTTTTTTTTTTTTTTTTTTTTTTTTTTTTTTTTTTTTTTTTTTTTTTTTTTTTTTTTTTTTTTTTTTTTTTTTTTTTTTTTTTTTTTTTTTTTTTTTTTTTTTTTTTTTTTTTTTTTTTTTTTTTTTTTTTTTTTCTCTTCTCACCTCTCATCTGTCTCTCTCTCTCTATCTCTCTCTCCTCTCTGCTTTGTTCCTCTGTCTCTGTCCAGCCAGGCATTGGGGAGAAAGTCCTCCATCAGAGTAACTCCAGTCAATTTCCATGTCTGATCTCCCATATCTGAACCTAAGCACCGACATATTCGACTTTGAAGCAAATAACAACCAACAAACTGCAGAGTATCATTAAATGAGGAAAATACACAGTAATATACTTCTAATTCACTGCGAACTATTCAGTTCCGCACTTAACAACTACTGAATCTCTCCCGCTTGGCGCAGTTAAACTACTCCATCCGGCTTAAATTTGCACCACCACCTCGTTTATTCAATCACCAACTCATTGCATGCTAGCTCGACTGAGTGACTCACTCACATACACACACTAAATCAACCATATGATGACTTACCCATTCACTTGCTAACAATCACACGGACTGACTAATTTCCTGATTGACTGACTGCCTGACTTATTCACTTACATACTCTTTAACTTCAACATCCGATGGCAAACTCCTTGGCTCAATAATTCACTTAATAAATAATACACTCACTCGTTCACTCCTATAATTCACACATTAGGTTACCCGTTTATGCGTTAATAAGATCATCCAGCTTTCGAAGTGGGCCAGGCATCGGCTCGGTCACACCAGCTACCAAGTTATGCTCCCCAACTCATCCCTTTACTCAATCACTTAATCACGTAAGCAAACTCGTATCACTGAACTGGCAGATTCAATCGCTTCGACTTACTTATTCAGTCACTCACTCCACAGCCAGCACCACCATTCACAAACTCACGCACTTACGGACTGGCTGTCTGACTCATTTACTCACCAGCTTATCAACCAACTAAATCACTTATTGACTCGCTGACTTTCTCGATCGCATAAGCAAAAGGACGCACGTTGTCGCCTGTTTCACGCATTCACGCATTCACTCTCTCACTAACGCGTTCACTCACTCATAAAACTCTCAACTTACAAGGTCGCTAACTCACGAACTCCCTCACTCCCTCTCTCCTTCACTCCTTCACGCTATCACTGCGTCACAACATAACCACTCACTCTATTACTCACTTACTCGATACGTTTACTACTAATTCGACAATTAACGTATTACCTCATTTGCACACTCACTCACCCATACACGCACGCACTATCTCATTCTTCCACCAGCTGTGCCTCACACTTTTTGTACTCACTCATTCACCCCATTCTCAAACTTGCTATTTCTCATTCACCCATCGACTTTCACTCTCGTTTACACACAGCGACTCACCCACTCATTACCACACTAACGCAATCATTCATTAAAATTAATCACTCATTAAACTTCTCACTAATTACTTGTTCAATCAATCATTCACATACTCAATCTCTCTAATCTGCACAACAGCGCGCTAACCCACTCATTGACTCTCGCTCTCTCTCGTTCTCTCTCTCTCACCCATTCACTCAATCACACGTCCGCAAACTTGTTTATTCACGCACTCGCTTACTCGCTCCCTCTTTGACCTGACCCCTTCCGCCACTTATGTGTACTCTCCTCTCCCCTTCTTTTCCCCTTTTCCTCCTCTCCCCCTAACAACCCTCTCCTCCTCTCCCCTAACTACCCTCTCTAACTCTCTTCTAACTACCCCTCTCCACCACTCCCCTAAATACCCCTCTCCTCTTCTCCCCTAACTGCACTCTCGGCTTACTGCCCCTTTCCTCCTCTCCCCTATCTACCAATTTCCTCCTCCTCCCTATCAACCTCTCTTCTTCTCTCACTAAACTGCCCCTCTCCCCCTCTCTACTAACAACCCCTCTTCTCCTCTCCTCTAATTGCCCTTCTACTTCTCTCTCTAACTGCCCCTCTTCTCCTCTCCCCTATCTACCCCTCGTCTCCTCTCAAATATCCTCCCCTCTCCTCCTCTCTCCTTACTGACCCTCTCCTCCGCTCCCCTCTCGAGTACTCTCTCCTCTCTCTCTCCAATCTACCCCTCTCCTCCTCTCCCATATCTACCACTTTCCTCCTCTCCCCTTTACTGCCCCTCTCCTCCTCTCCCGTAACCGCCACTCTTCTCTTATTGCCCCTCTCATTCTCTCCCTAACAGGCCCTCTCCTCCTCTCCCCTATCTACCCTACCTCTCCTCTCAATGTACTGTACGCACCTCCTCCACCCTCACTGTCCCTCACCTCCTCTCCCCTAGCTACCGCTCTCCACAAACTATCCCTCTCTTCCTCAACCTTAACTTCCCCACTCCTCCTCTTTCCTAACTGCCCATCTCCTTCTTTCCCCCAGTTGCCCCTCTCCTTCTCTGCTCCAATTGCCCCTCTCCTTCTCTCCCTAACTGCCCCTCTTCTCCTTTCCCCTATCTACCCCTCTCCTCCTCCTCTCCCCTATCCTTCCCTATCATCCTCTCCCCTTACTGCCCCCAATCCTCCTCTCCCCTATCTACCACTTTCCACATCTCCTCTTACTTCCCCACTCCTCCTCTCCTCTAACTGCCCCTCTCAATTTCCCCTATCTATCCCTCTACTCTCCCCTGTTACTTCCCCTCTTCCCTATCTTCCCCTCTCCTCCTCTCCCCTACCTGCCCCTCGTCTCCTCTCTCAACTATCCTCCCCTCTCCTCCTCTCCCCTTACTGACCCCTCTCCTCCACTCCCCTATCGACCCCTCTCCTCCTCTATTCAAACTATCCCTTTCCTCCTCTCCCCTATTTACCCTCTCTCTCCCTCTCCCCTATTTACCCCTCTCCTCCTCTCCCCTTACTGCCCCTATCCTCCTCTCCCCTATCTACCACTTTCCTCCTCTCCCCTTAATGCCCTTCTCCTCCTCTCCCCTAAGTTCCCCTTTCCTCTTATTGCCCCTCTCATTCTCTCCCTAACTATCACTCTCCTCCTCTCTCTCCCCTCTCTACCCCTCTGCTCCTCTCCCCTATCTACCCCTCTCCTTCTCTCACTTTACTGTACTCACCTCCTCTCTCCTTACTGTCCCTTACCTCCTCTCCCCTAGCTACCGCTCCCCACAAATTATCCCTCTTTTCCTCCACCTTAACTTCCCCACTCCTCCTCTCCCCTATCTACCCCTCTCCTCCTCTTTCCTAATTGCCCCTCTCATTCTTTCCCCTAACTGCCTCTCTCCTCCTCACCTCTAATTGCCCCTCTCCTTCTCTCCCTAATTCCCCCTCTCATCCTTTCCCCTATCTACCCCCCTCTTCGCTCCCCCCCGTTACTTCCCCTCTCCCTTATCTCTACCCCTCTTCTCCTCTCCCCTTACTGCCCCTCTCCTCCTCTCCCCTGACGGCCCCTCTCATCCATTCCCGTATCTACCCCTCCCCTCTCCCCTGTTACCCTTCCCCCTCTCCCCTATCTACTACCCTCTCCTCCTCTTTCCTAGCTGCCCCCCTCTCATTCTTTCCCCTAACTGCCCCTCTCCTCCCCCCTCCTCTAATTGCCCCTCTCCTCTCCCCTATCTTTCCATGTTTTTCTTCTCCCCTTACTGCCCCTATCCTCCTCTCCCTTATCTAAACACTTTTCTTCCTCTCCTCTTACTGCCCTCTCCTCATTTCCTCTAATTGCCCCTCATTCTCTTCTAACTGCTCCTCTCATCCTTTCCCCTATCTCTACCCCTCTCCTCCCCCCCGTTACTTCCCCTCTCTCTTATCTACACCCTCTTCTCCTCTCCCCTTACTGCCCCTCTCCTCCTCTTCCCTAACTGCCCCTCTCAAACCTTTCCCCTATCTACCCCTCTCCTCTGCCCTGTTACTTCCCCTCTCCCCTATCTTCCCCTCTCCATCCGTCCCCTTTACTGCCCCTCTTTTCCTCTCCCCTACCTGCTGCTCTCATCCTCTCCCTAACTGCCCCCTCGTCTCCTATCCCCTATCTACCCCTCTCTCCCCCCCTCCCCTATTTACCCCTCTCCTCCCTCTCCTCTAGCTCCTCAACCCTAAGTCACTCGTTTATTTGTACTCTATCCCATCAAATGACCCGTTCAATTACTCACCACGGATGTATTCTACCATTCGCAAGATATCCCACTCTGTAACTCCGTAGTCTTATTGAATATAACGTAAAAACACAATAACCAAAACAAGCAGATCCAAGACAACGTAATTCATTCCGATCAAATCATCATATGTAGATTCATTGATGTCCTGTTAAGGATCATACAATGGCATGTTGCAATAGCTTCTCAGTAAATAGAAACCTTAAAAGGACGCAGCCTCCGTAATATTTCAAAAACCAGTGAGCAGTTACAGTGATACATCATTACAAATAACATAAAAAATGTAATATATCAATATAAAAAGGTTATTTCAAAGATACAAGATAATTTCCCCTTATTGAGCCTGGTACCGCATGTACGGTTGCTGACTTCACAGCGCATGTATTTTCCACGCTATGTAGATCTCGTTTACATCAGTGATTTAAAGGAAGCTCGCATCATACAGCTATCATTGGGGTCCAAAGCTATGTTGTGTAACGCGTATGTATAAAATTGACACTCGGTGAAAGATAATGTTGGCGCATTTGTCATAATGTTTGGGTTTCAAATGATGTACCTTGCCATATCCTATCCTATTATAATGGATATGCGGATTCACTCACAAGGCAGTATACACTGCTTACTCTCACCATATGTTGACATTAAATGGCATCAGTGGTTTCAGTAAAAGCAATTCATATAAACGGTACACAAATAAACCCAACCTTACATGAACAAAACTGGAAACTTTGAACTATAAGTACATATATACACATGGCGAAGTTACTCATTGTAATGTCACATACGATCATGCGGCGCCTATAATACAGAGTGACGTGGAGCTGGCCGGTGATATCAGGTAATTGTCTGGTGATGTCAGTTGATAACCGCGTCGCTGTGGATGTAGCTCACAAGGCATGCCAGCCTAGATGGGGGGTCATCATCGCCCGCGCGTGTGGTGGCAGGTGACGGAAGTGAGCTCCAGATTCAGCTCTATACAGATGCCACGTATACTTGCGACTGCAGCATATGATCATGCCGGGAGTATCCAGCTGCTCTTCTACTCGCACAACGCACTCACCCAGCGCCTCCCGCTGTGACTCATCACAGAACAACACTAGCTTATCTAACAGGCGAGAGAGCTGCTGTAACCCGCTCTGTAGATCCACTGGGACACGTGTCTCGCCCGTGGCCAGATACTTGATGGAGCAGTCAGGTTGACTTATAGCAGTGAAGAGCTGGACATAGTCATCAGATGAGAGGCGGCAGTCAGTAACCCAGAGCTGGTCGAGTTGTGTGTTATTGATCATGCTGTTGATGGAGGAGATGGTGAGGTCCTCGTTGTAGCTGACATTCAGCTTGCATAACACATCTGACAGGGCGCGGGTGAGCTGATCCAGGTGATTGTCCTGCAGACTGCATCCAGTCAGACTGAGGTGGAGCAGCGGTGATGTGGCTCGTGTACATGTCATGATCTGACACAGCTGGGCTATTGCATGGCGGGCTGTATCATTGCCACCGAGGTCGAGACTCGTTACATGGGATGACGCTGTTGGCAGAGTGAGGGGATACAGTAAGGCGCTGACATCAAGGTTACAGTCAGCGACATGGAGCTCGTTGAGGACTGTGTCAGGGGAGGAGAGCAGCGCGCCTAACATCTCACATACACCAGCTGGGATACCTTCATTGAAACTCAGGTCAAGACATCTCATTGTGTTGTTGGCTTGTAGAGCTTGTATGAGCGGCTTACATGTTTCTCCTACACCACAGTTTGCCATGACCAGCCCTTGTAAGACCGTGTTAGGGTGCGCCATGTACGCTGCTAGTTCATCCACACCTGACAGCTTGTTGTTAGCGATATCCAGATGCAGTAGAGAGGTGTGCCGTGTAGACCCTGACAATAAGGCACTGATGTCAGTGTTGGTGAGATGACATGTGTGGAGGCGCAGGTATCTATGTTGATGACTTATCACACCCAGTGAAGTCATCGCGGCTGTCTGCTGGATATTACCCTTACTCCCTACACCTAGTCGGTTAGAAGTCAAGTCTACTGCCTCAAGTGCACTAAGCTCTGTCAGGACTGGTGCTATGGCGGGCAGGGTGTAGCGGGATATGCCAGCGTTAATCAGCCCCAAACCATGGAGACCAGTCAGCTGATCATGAGACTGCTGCAGATCCGTGGAACTGATGCGGGTTCCATACACAGTAACACACGGGGCTGAGGCGGCGAGTCGTGATAACCCATTTATCCCTATATCACCCCCCACATACACCTGGCTATAAGGCGTGGCTGTATGTGTAAGCAGCTTTCCCAGCGCTATGCTGTCACCAGCATTGAGAAGCGGTCTAGTCAGCACCAATGGACCGCCCAGCTGTAACACACACAACAGATCATCATTAATGGTGTGACTAATCAAAGTGAATAGCGTGTTTTGTATATATGTGTGTGTATGTGTGTGTGTGTGTCTATCTGTCTGTATGTTTGTTTTTATACATGTACGTAAGTATGTATGTATGTATGTATGTATGTATGTATGTATGGCTGTATGTATGCATTCTTGCACGCTTTTATAACAAGCCTTTTTTTATGGCTAGGATATCCATTTAGAGTGGCAAAAAAATTCCTAAACAGCAAAAATAAGCAGCTGCGCAAAACTGTTTAGCGGTTGTCGCATTTCGAATGTTTAATTGTCTGAGCCTTTAAGATGGGGATTAGGGTATGGTCAAAACGGTGATAAAAGCTGTAGTGTTTCGTATAGGGTCACGACAGGAATGAGGGTTGCAGTCTTGTTGGGATAATGATAGGATCCCAACAAAAATATGCGAGAAGTCGTTGAACGTGTCGGAATGGGGTCACAGCGAGGTCACTCTGGGGAATCTGTCAGACAGCATAAAGGTATTGCATGAACCAGGGTGGGGACACACTTGTTATTCAGGTTGGGGAAAGATCAATGAGTGGAAATGGAGTGTGGTCACAATTCAGATAAAGTTAGAGTCAAGGCGATATTAGAGTGGTGTCATGGAGGGATTAGGGTGGGGTAACGCATGGATGAGGGCGGGGTCAAGGAGGGATTAGTGTAGCGTAACACAGGGATTAGGGCGGGATCATGGAGGAATTATGGTTAGGTCACGCAGGGATTAGGGAGGGGTCATAGAGGGATCAGCGTAGGGTAACAGAGGGGTTAGAGTGGGGTCACGCAGGGATTAGGGGAGGGTCACACAGAGATTAGGGTGAGGTCGTAGAGGGAATAATGTATGGTCACAGAGGGGTTAGTGTGGGGTGATGGAGGGATTATGTTTGGGTCACGTAGAAATGAAGGCGGGGTCACAGAGGGATTAGGGTAAGGTAGTGGAGGGGTTAGGCTGGTGTCATGGAGGGATTAGGGTAGGTTAATGGATGGGTTAGGGTGGGGTCATGGAGGGATTATGGTACGGTCACGCAGGGATTAGTACGGGGTCGTAGAATGATTAGGGTAGAGTTACTGAAGAGTAAGGGTCGAGTCATGGATGGATTAGGGTAGGGTTACGAAGACTTTAGGGCGGGGTCATGAAGGGATTAGGGTTGGGTCAGGCAGGGATTAGGGGCTGGGGTCATGGCGTGCGCTTAAGAGGCAAATGACATGCCTTATGTTGGGGCTGCATAAGTAATAAGGATGGGTCACAATTGAGTTGATGGTGAGTTTGCAGGAAGTATTTGTGACATAGAAGATAAGGGTTTTCTCAGGGTACAGGAGGAAGTGCAACCATAATGGGTCATGAGGGATTATCGTGACGTAACATCGCGGATAAGGTTGGGGTCCTGACCGACTTAATGTGGGTCTGGGTGTGTATATTAGCGGGGATTATACCAGGGTTTGCATGTGGTCACAGAGAGGATCTGTCACAAAAACTACTACTCTACGATGAATAACATGCTAGGCATGCCTTCATTAACTGCTATTCATGGTCATTTAATCGCTCTCCCCAACCCGCCTCCCATCACCTTCAATAGCTTTGGGTGCAGAGATCAATGGACACATAGCCATTTCACGTTGACTAGGTAATAGCCTTAATTGCAAAACACAGGTCGATTTATGCGTTATTCGAACAAAATCCAACCATGGCTACGATCGCAACAGGCGGCAAATTCGCAATGGAAGCATAACCAGACTGTTATGAAACAAATAAAGTACTGCGTATTTGAATTCAACTCACATACTTGGCGATGAAGAGCAATAAAACAATTTGAATTCCAATCAGTGCATTGAAACTGATGCTAGCGGTACAAGACGACCGAGTGTCAAGCGAAATGTAAGACCAGGCAAAACTAGACACTGTCAGTTGCTATGAGCTGCAGCACCGTTTTGAAGTTATTCCTATTTCTCAGCATTTCCAAAGGGTGTGATTGATTTCACATCGTCTTGCTGTGTCCTATTATGCCCTGATTAAAGTCAGATTCCGCATTTCGGCCAATAATAGCAGAGTTTCTATCAACTGATTACAAAATCCGATACCAATGGTTCACTTCTGATCGATGTTTGTTTGGCGCGCCTCAATGAACTACGACCCGAGAGCTACTTTGCGAGAAAACAATTTGAAACCCAAGAGCGTCACAGCCGTTGTAACACGGTGAGGTCACTCTCTCTGACAGCCTTCGGGAAAAATGTTCCGAAATAAAAATGTCATATTTTTTAAGCAGCTTGATTGAAATATAATGGGATGAGGCTACACAAATAAACGGACCTTCCGGTGTTATATTGCGTACAGTATATCAAATCTTTCACATGGTGCGTTTCTAACTGGTCAAAGAAATAAACTGAAAATTCAATATTTGATGTCCATTTAGGAATTTGTCGGTAAAAACCTAGCATAGATTATTTTATATGATTATTTAGCCTAGTCTTTTAAATCATTGCAGTTAAGAAGTGAAACTCCCCCCGCCAGATCAACATGCAAAACTATTCACCAGAGACCTCCTAGATTTCCCGTTCTCCCATAACAAAAGACAAAAAGTAATAAAACGATGAAATGGAGTAGTTTAAAAGTTTAATAACTTTGCGTAAAAAAAACAGTCGGTGAACCACCCTCAGGTGCGTTATCGGGGAACTAACGTAATAAGAGATAAATGGGATTCTCAGTTCGCAGCATTATTTGTGATCATCACGCGTTAAAGTCACAGCTATAGCCACCGGCAGGTCGTGGTGATCAATGTGTTTAATATGAGTCGAGAGTGATAGATGCGATCACTGTGAATAAGTAGTGATAATGGTGATTAATGTGATATTACAGTGATAGCTGTGATCAACACAAATTTAACGATATTCAGACCGACAAACAATGACAGCTACATTCATAGTGACAGCTGTTATCAGCACTAGCTAATGGTGATATGCGTGATCAAAAACAAGTCAGATGACCGCACGTCAAAGGTGATAGCAGTGATGAACCTAACTCTATAGTGTTGGCTGCAATCGTGTTGAATAGACATTAACTACTCTGCACAACACCAAAAAAAGCAGTGAAAGCAGGAGTCGACAGCGTTAATCACTGGAAGCTGTGATTACTACGAGTTAACATTGATGGCCGTGATCATCACAAAGTATCCATGTTAACAGTGTCCGATGTAAATTTACAGTGATCACCGTGACGTAACAGTGATAGTAGTGATGGTCATGAATTAACACAAACAGCTGCGATTACCATGCATTAAGAGTGATGTCGAGATTAACACGAGTTGACAGTGATTGCTGTGCTCACCTCAAAATAACGGTGGTTGATGTGATCATTGCAGGTGAAGAGTGATAACTATGAAGTTCTTCAGTTAACATTGCTAGATGCGATAAACACTAATAAGCTGCAATTGTTGGATTACCATGCGCGAACCGTGAGAGCTTTGATAAATGCTAGGTTATGAAGATATTTCTGAGCACCTTGAGTTAGGAATGAATAATGCTATCATCTAATGTTTTCCGTGATTGCTTCGATTATCACGAATCAATATAAATCATTGTGATTACCACGAGGAAACGGCGATGGCTTCGATCAGTCTGAGGAAACATTTGCTGAGATCACTACGTTATGATTGATTATCTCCAGTAAGCATTAAAAACATTAATCAATACAAGTTGGTAGAGAAAACTGTGATAAACTCGGGTTATCAGGGAAAGTGGTGATTACTACTCATTGACTGTGATAGTTGTGGCCTCCATAACCTGTAACAGTTACAGCCACAATCCGATTATACAGTCAATGAATGAATTGTTAATGCATAAGAGCTGCAGAATATGAAATATCGATCTTCTGATATAAGTAAAAGACATTTGTTATTTCGTCACGGTTGAAGGAAAAACATGGCCATAGGCAGAGAGAGCAATTCGTAAATATCAGTGAAAATGGACAAAATCATAGCGTTCACGTAGTGAACTTCTTCTAATCTGTAAGATACCGTTATGATGACAAACTTCCCAATGAAAGCTGACAAAATCATAGCGCACTCAGGTTTCGCCTGTTGTATCACTCCATTCTAAGAGGCAACGATGTTCGTGTTTTAATCACCGGGATCTGTTTGCGCTGAGACTTTCGGTTTGATGCCATATAGATAACAGTTATTCAGCAGTTTAGTTTCATTAAAAGAACTTTCATGGTGCAGCTGATAGGATTTGGGATACTTGGTAAAGGTCAATCCAGTTAAAGTGAGCGATAATTCAGGGTTAACATTACCATCGTTGAAAACGTAGAGAGTTGCCTTCACATTCCATTAATGAACTGCACACCTTTCCAAACTGATGTCTTGCCGCTTTAAGGAAGTGCTGTTCAAAAGCGGACTCGAGACGTTCAATGACAAATTCTAGGCAATCACAGCGCTGGAGGAGGGAAGTAGAGAACGCAGTGGCCTCAAACCAGGATGACCAGCTTGCCATCTTTCATCCAAAAAGAGCGTACATCAACGGATAGAGAAGGCAAATCTCATAGGCAAGTGAAGGTATTACCCGCCTTAACATACAACGCTATCTGGCTGCTTGGGCAGTGTTGCGACATCCCACGGTCGCTGCACATTCCGTAGTCAGGCTCAACATTGCCCTCATTGGTTAAGGGCAAGTAAGTATAGGATTTAACGGCACAAAAACACTAGTGCGTTACATGGTGCATATCCCCTTATTGGGAAACAGAGTGCAGAAGTTGTGGTTAAATAGGTCATCAAGAGAGAGTATGAAGATCCCTATCTTATACCCTTTGTGACAGTCACATAGCAGCCCACTGGCTTCATCGAAACCGCCACAACTCTGCGACATATTGAATGTTCTGAAAGCAATGATTCACTGCCCGCTTCCCTGAGACACAGAGGAAGATATCCCAGTCTATGACTGTCCTCTGTGATGCCCACGAGGGAGCTTGGCACCCCATTGTGGCCAAACTAGCTAAGAAACAGAAGTTTACCCAGTTACAAATGACTGCCCATGACTGCTGATACCTCGACCTCGATTGACCTCAGAATCATACCCCTAAATCATCACATGTATCGGGTCTGCGATGTTGGCTACCAATTTCGCCCCAAGTGGCTGTCCCAAACGCAGAGCCCCCGCCTACTCCCCCCCCCCCCCTTTCCTGGATTTTTAACTACTACGCAACTTCCGCTTTCAACACATTCAAAACCAAGCGTTGCCAATAATGGATGCAAAACCACTAGAATTACACATGAAACCAGATGCGCAGTCAATATCAGTACCTTCAAGTGCCCCATCATTTCAAGGGGAGGGTGAAAGATGCTCTAGACATGGATAAAATACTGTTCTCGGATGTTTGTAGTACCTAAGAAATGTAGCGGACCGAGGTCAACAGTCGACTTTCAACCGTTGAACATGGCAACATATCCTTAAACACGGCGTACAAATCTCCTTTTCAGCCAAGCATCTATAATGCCGCCGAACACTAAGAAAGCGACATTGGACACCTTGAACGACTACCATTCCCTTTCTCTGGCACAGAACGCCACGGCAGCAACAACATACATCACCGAATGGGGTCGTTACCGATTCAAGAGGAGCCATCAATGCTTTCATCCTGTTGGGGAAGCATATACAAGAGCTTATGATGACCTCGTCACATATGTCCAACACAAGGCAAAAGTCATCGATGGCACAGCAGTGTGCAACCATGACGTCAGGGAATATATCATGCAGTGCTCAGAGGGCGGGAACAGTGCTGCCTATTCATCATGCGTACATAGCCCTCACTGTTATGGTTGACCAGGAACCATTGGTAATATTGCTCAGTGATGAGGCACTTCATAACATTACTTGCCCCCGCCTGCCGTGATTGACAGATAAGACACTGAATTTATGTTACAAGATAAGAATAATGCCGGTGCCCTCTTCTGTTATCAATATCTCCTGGCATTGATGACTATGACCTAGATCATACGATCCAAGTGATGGCCCAGTTCTCTCAACCTAATAAACATTGTAGCATTCTCAGCCCGAACTCGACTCTTCATCTGATGCTACTTGAAGCCTCCCGGCTGAGATGATCTCTAGCGGGTTTCCACCCATGTGGCAGGACCTGACTTCCCCACTCAAACCCTTCGGGGATGTTTGCCTTTACCTATAGGTGACAAATGATTTAATAGTGCTCAGCGTACGTATTGTGGTAGCCTCATCACTCCTAGCGTAGCTCACTAAGGCGTGAATGGGATGAAAGCCTTTGCTCAGTTGTGTGTATACTGTACTGGCATGTCTGTTGCTAAAGGGAAACACAGGAAACGATGTAGCAAGTGTGACGCTCTAAGACCATCCCAACCCGCTCACCCTGCTGCCCCAACCCCATCCCCAAAACATCTACATTCATTCCTCTCACAATGGCGATTTTGTTCCAGTTTCTCATTAGCATATCACAGGCAGGGAAACAGGAGGGCCGAGCTTGCAGTTAAAGTTGCCACAACTACACTCATGATGAATCGTAGCCCTGCCAGTGACTTGGGCACAGACGGGGTCACAGCTGCAATATGTTCTAAAATATCGCAACAAACCACTACAAGAAATCAACCAATGTCAGGCACAATCCTTAGGGACTGCTTGCCTATCGCACTTAGGATCCGCTGCAACGTGGAGAATTACAGGACAAGAAAAGCCACTCAACACCCGACCGCTTTATCAGTTGGGGACTACACAAGTGTCTAAAACCAGCATGGTGCATATCCCAAGTGATTAGATCAAAATTGCGTCATCATCGATGTTCCTGAGTAGCTGGTTCCCGTGGCGTAGTGGTTTACTGCCTCGCCTTTTGACCCTCAGGCCATTAATGCCATCAAGTACACAAATCCATACCAGTTTATTTTCCACTCTGAGGGGTTCAGGGGGTGTACGATTTGGCGCAAAAGGCTAAACGTCCAAGTTGTTTCAAGTTGAATATCTGCCTGTATTTCTACAGCCCCCCCCCACACAAAAAAATGTCCATAGATGTCGATTACTTGTCTGACAGTAAGTTATTCAATGTCAAATATTGGATTCCTAATTGCGTGACTATGACAATTAATATATATATATATATTACCAACAGGAGCTTCACTTCCATTTTGTCAGTGCGATAGCCATCTTAAAAGAGTTTCAATTATCTCATGAAAAGCAATGCCAAATAATTTACTACCTGCAAATTCCCTAGCTGTTTCAGAAGTA
>CM067357.1:7585673-7610673 GCA_034190875.2 Urechis unicinctus
GCGATGCATTGTAGTGGTCAAATCTGGGATGGCAATCTATATAGGGCAGTAGCCGATATGGGGTGGAATGTAGATGTTGTATTGTTTTAGATGTAGTGTTGGTCACAATGTGGGGTGGATGTCGATGTAGCATAGGATGGTGGTCGAAACAGGCAAGCAGTCGATGTTGGATGATGGTTGATGTATTGGTCGATGTGGAGTTGTGATAGACGTGAGGTTGTGTTCGATATAGGATAGAGGTTGATGTTTGGCAGTGGACGATATGGGATAACGGCCTATGTTGTGTTGCAAGAAATGTGGGGTGGTGAACGATATAGGTGGATGGTCGATGTGAGGTCGTCGTCGGGTAGTGGTCGGTGTGGAATGACTGTCGATGCATGGCAGCGGTAGCAAACCAAAGCGGGCTTTTAAAAATGTCCACATACCTGGGTGGAGAGAAGAAATGTTCACCATGCTTCTGCTCTGTCAGCTTATCTTCTGTATGTATCTGGTGATGTCGCAGACGAAGCACTAGGCTCGTTTAACTGCACCAGAATACTAACTGAGGATAATGTATGTGGGTCAAAAGAGAAAGATGTCCTCGTTCAATTGGGTTTCCCGTGCTTCCCAGCGCTAATATCGTGTTCGTAGAGGTGCGCTTGAACTCGTTTTATGAGACACTTGGCTCGACTCTGCTTTTCATGTGCAGTCATGGGTGTCCTTGGCTAGATATATTGAGTTCGCTGCTAGGTGTGGCGCGTCGTGGGGTCGTTCGATTCGCTGAACCTCAGCATTTAAAGGGGAACTTCGGTCGAAATGGTGTATATATATATACTTCATGTTTCAACACTTAATATCTTTAAAGTATGTCACGTTGATACAGACATCCGAAAATTAGCACATCCCCAATCCCCGGCAACATTATTCTACGGGGCAGCCATTTGAATATTCATCAGTTTGGCGTCTTGACGTCATGACGTCACAGCTGCTCGCTCGCTCGCTCGCTCGCTCGCTCGCTCGCTCGCTCGCTGCTCGCTCGCGCTCGCTCGCTCGCTCGCTCGCTCGCTCGCTCGCTCGCTCGCTCGCTCGCTCGCTCGCGCTCGCTCGCTCGCTCGCTCGCTCGCTCGCTCTCGCTCGCTCGCTCGCTGCTCGCTCTCCTCGCTCGCTCGCTCGCTCGCTCGCTCGCTCGCTCGCTCGCTCGCTCGCTCGCTCGCTCGCTCTCTCGCTCGCTCGCTCGCTCGCTCGCTCGCTCGCTCGCTCGCTCGCTCGCTCGCTCGCTCGCTCGCTCGCTCGCTCGTGAAGGCAGAAGCAACCATCTAAATGGTGATTCAGCTGGATAAGCTAGATATACAGCGCTTTCTCCCTCCAATATAATCACATCTCAATCCTATCGGAACATGCGGCTTTTATGCATGATTTGTCAAGAACGATACAATATACATTCGGAAAGATTGCCATTAGCAAACATTTGACAACCTCAATGAATTAGATGAGCGAAACTGCAGTTTACTACATGACAATCCACAACTGCAAAGAACCGTCGATGTGGAAGCCTTGATGCGAGGATTAGGATCAGCATACCGACATTTTGCTAGAGAAACAGTCAATTGGTCTCTAATAAATAAAAACAACCTGTTTCAAGAACTGCAATCTTAACAATCACGAGAGATGAATGCACCATGGGTGTAAATTGTATGATACATGAAGGTGATTTAATCTACGAAATCGTTGCCGACTGTATCTGCCGATAGCGTGTCATCAAGGATCTAAAATCAAGCACAGCTTTCGCCGTCACAATGCTGCTAAGGAGATGCTCGTTTTGTTTGGAATTTCGGGTGAAATATTCAATAACAATGGACTGCAGTACCTAAGCACATACAAGCAATTCAGTGTTAAATAATAAATAACACCATATATCCTAAAGGAAATGACTACATTGAAAGACAAATTCCATAAGTGAATCCTTTTGTTAAGATATGTCCTGCATCTGGCAATGACATTGATATGACCCTAATGGACATGATTGCAATGCGGCTGGACAACATCCATCAAAGCCCGGCAGAGCTAATGTTCATGCGTCTGATATCGACAGCGTTGCCGATGCGCTGACGTACGACTGTACCCCAGGTATATCGCGATCACATCACCTGAATGACTACTGGGGAGAATATGTATGCCGTCGTAATAACTGCATATTCGATCAGTGGTGATGAATACCGCAACAGGTCAGTGAGAATAACGCTACATTGGGTCAATGGCAGTTGATAGCGCTGCATAAGGTCAACGGAGAAACATAAGGTCAGGTGTTATGCTTTTTACGATAAATTAAGCATAAAAGAGAGCTGGTATTAGTTACTTGATGTAGGCCCATCTGACTTTGGCCTGTATGACTACCTCAAATTCTTCACCTTGACTCGCATATACCATAACATATAGCAATACACTGGACAATCAATCGAAATGCTCCAAACCAGAAGGGCTAGTGTTAGTTTTGACATACCTTTACATATTTACGCTCGTTACTAGATGGTTTGTCAATTAAAATACATTTGCAGTTCCGGCTCAAAAGGCCGATATGCGCATACTACTATTAGTGCATGTAAACTATGACCATAATACTAAACCTTAAACCTTTTCAAATTCTCAATTGGAAGTCATGGTTAAACAGAACATTATTACTGAATTTAAAACAGATTTGTGTCTGCAAGATATAAATAAATAGCATGCAACACAGTCAACTTATCAAGTGGAGTAGTCCTGGATATAATTCGCTTGATGTCCAAGTAATTATTACAAGAAAATGATATTAAAATTTTCCGACAAAACAACGTTCAACGCAATGTCATACAGCATCTTCGACTTGAGGCGTTTGTGTGTCAATGAAAAAAACTTTGCGACTAATATAGATTATTGTGTCCACTATGCCTGGTAGTGAGGTGATGGTTTAACTGCGTAGTTCCACTGCGTGCGCAAATGGGATCAAGTTTTCTCAATGGACCCCGATCAGAACACGCCCTCTCATTTATAACATTCAGGTCGCTCAGAGTGCGTATCAACTGTTCCAGAGAGGAATTATAGCATGCAGGTGTTACTATGGAAGAACTACCCTCATTGGTATACTCCACGTTTACATACATGACAGAGAATATTTTCGTCCGCCCCCCATACATACTCCCCTCTCCTAAGCCTTGCTCTGTTTTCATTCAGTGCTGTTTCAGAGTGCAGTGCCAGTACCAGCCACACAGTGACAATGATCATATCTCAGCGCCAGTCGTTCATTATTGGTTCGTGTGTGGAAGAATTATAGGAGATGATACAGGGTGATGAACTAGACCTTGAGTGTTAAGACGTATAATATCTATTGCAGCTATTATTTGAACAATTGTATATTAGAGGAATGAAAATTATACTGTTTATCAGAATCCGTATATATATATATATATATATATATATATATATATATATATATATATATATATATATATATATATATATATATATATATATATATATATATATATATATATATATATATATATATATATATCTCTATATATATATATATATATATATATATATATATATATAGTTATTTATGTATATATATTTATGTATATATATATTAAATGCGTGTATATAACACTCTGCTAACGTTAGATTGGATATTCGAACGTCGAATAAGAATTCACCGTGCATGTACCTGTCAAATGATATGTCCCTACCAATTCTGATGTCAAAATGCATTCATTGCCGTCATAGATATAAGCTCAAGTATAAATATCACAGACGAAATGGATTTAATTGAATTAGAATGATCGACATACCCCAATGAATATATAAAACAGTTATTCTTCCCTGGCCCGTAGAGATCAGAGGCACATAATTCGTACACATCGACGTCTCTCGTCATCTTCAAATTGCCGTTACAGCTCATGGGTGGTGTCGTGGCTAACCTTTATTGACGAGTACAGTTCACACAGGTACTTAGAAAAGCAGTAAATTGTCTGTGCCAATTTCAATGGAAATTTCGTATATATGATTGTCCGCTTAAACTGACCGTCTGAATTCCTCCTGTGCGTGTATATTGAAAGTTTTGTAATGATCAAATGTAGCGCGAAAAATTGTGTTCAAATTGTGTGCAAATATTATTCCATGCCAACATACTTGTATACTTGAAAATGGTCTATAATTAGGCTCTTTCGATGTTATATGAAACATTGAAGGTGATCTGTTATGCAAATGTTTCCTACTTTATCGGCAGAGCTACCGTTCATCATTGTGAGAGCAACAATGAAAAACAGTAACACCCCAGCTAGCCGGATTATCATAGCTGAACGGATATCCGGCACAGCATTTATGGCCCACATTTTAAATCGCGCGGCTTGTGGACATTCGAACTGTTTGGCTGGCAAAGTATTTACTTTACTAACAGGAGACTAACACCGAAACTTATATATGCAACATATATTCAAACATAGAACAGGCGTGTGCATTGAAATAAGGTGGTGAAATAAGTGACAGATTCTTGTCTCGGGTCAATGGTGCATATGCATAAAATGCAACACATAATCGATTATTCTTAGGTAGGATTATTGATTGTCGTTAAAATCAATAAAGAAGCATTAGTATCAAGTCTGAGTAAAATGCACATGACAATAGCTGAATTAATAAACTTGCACGAATGTGTATTATGGACCAATGGATTATGCATTTGCCCATTAATTTCGTGTCGATAACCCAATTGTCGGTAGCACTTGTTCTGAGGGAAAGGTACTAACATTTTCCGTGAATATAACCATGTTTGACAATCAGTTTGTACTCTACTCTGGTTCACTATTGTGGCACGTTCAAATGCAGAGCGCTATGATAACTATGACATAATAATGGCTTTCAATGCCAAATGAATCTAATCAGGTCTAAATGTGAATCAGACATCAAATCATATCTGTCACTATTTGTGTTTGTAGAGCGCTCCAGTCGTTAACTGCAAAAGCCTTACAATTATGTACACAGTCTAATTTACATCGGACAACAAGGCTTATTTGCTAAAGCCAGATCGGCGTAGAAGAGTGTTATAGCCGACCATGAGGAGCAGACTTACAAGAGAGTGTGGTCAGTAAGAAAGGGAAAGGTGGCGAAATAAACTCATGAAAACAATTGTATGCATACACAAAAACACCAGTTTTTATTTGGGTTTTGAACGTTTGTCCTGAAACAACGTCGACATTTCTGAACTAATCATAACCAAATTTGTGGTACATTTGGAACTCTGCAGCGAGATGTGCGTTAAATCTTTCATTTATATAATTAGCACGTACGCAACGCCGAATACCAATGCTAGTATATTATAAAGGCGATATACAAAGCCTCTAAGTGTAATTGAGCCTGATTCGAGTTCAGAACTCGACGGTATTCCGTTCGGGGGTACGTGTATATTCTTCTATAAAGGATGAAATAGAACAAGTTCATTGCTTCCGATAATGAACCATGCCTTTACTCTGCAAACATTGTGTGTTATGAAAATACTGATCAAGCAAGAACTTGTCAATTAAAACTTACATTTACTAGAGCAGGGCTTGCAGTTAATTGTATCACTATTTCGTATCAGTACATCGACTAAAGGCATTTGTTGGTGGATTGATATTTGTAGATTGTCATAGAAAGGCCCAATAATATTCACATGCAGGTATGGAGGGGGCACTCGATTGTTTGATGGAGCTACATTTTGTCTTTCTCTTGTGGGAGTTGGACACTTGACCTCCTTCTAGTGATTGAGAAGGCGTTTATATAGCGACCTTAGATAGGATTTTGCTCACAATGCCATATCTTATAAAACTCTTTCAACCGAAAAATGTGGCCAACGGAACTCCATTCGTCGGATTTAAGAGGCCCTGCACACTCAGTCGGACAAACAGAGGGCAGGCTAGCTTGGAACATGGCAAGTGCCAAATGGGAGGGAAATGTACCTGACCCTGGATTAAGGAGAAGATGGAAAGGATAAACCTTTACCTGTGCTTGATAAGTTCAAGCATAATGTGTGACAAGCTCAAACAGCGCTAGCAACTGCCACAAGTAACTTTTGATAACTTTGTGAAGGACCTAATCATTGAACATTGTGGGCACACACATTATGATTTTCACACATTATGATTTTCACACATTATGATTTTCACACATTATGATTTTCACACATTATGATTTTCATTGAATGTATCTTTAATGGTGTGCATGAGCACAAGCTGAACAGAGATTGAATTGAAGGGTTATGTGCTTTAGATAAAGCAACTAGAACATCATTATATATAGGCGTGGACTGGTTGAGAACCGTTTCTTCTCCAGCAGACTAGTTTTGTAAATCCCCGGATGTGGCTGTTCCCTGGCCGACGTTTTGGTATCGCTTACCCATTGCTTCCTATTGTAATTTGGGATTTTCAAATATGTCAGTGAAACCTAAAAATTAGCGTGTAGCTTTGATGTACCTTTGTGAAGTTTTTTTTTCTTCGTATCAGGTAAATACATTCTTCCATAACGAGGATAAAGAGTTGGTAAGGAGAGCCTTACTTATGGTACAACATGCATAGAGATACGTAGTGATATGAGCCAAGCTGATGAATAAATCTATATTTGGCAGATCTTTGGAAAACCCCAGAGAGCGGGTCAAAATCAAGCTTGTGCGATCGGCAGAATAGGACAAAATACGCAGTTTGATGGCCAGTCCTGCCTGTGCCAGATAGTAAGTATTTGACAATGATCTTACAGCTCTACGCATGCATAAAGGCGCGCTAGTCCTAGACAGACTAGTATTTGCTGGTATCTACATACTTGAGCTCTCCAAGCACCTGATGTGTGACTTCTACTATAACACAATGAAAATCAGATATGGTGATAGTCCACAGCTTATGTATACATATACAGACTCTTGATGGAGATACAAACAAAGGACGTGTATGCAGATATGCAGAAGGACATCCAACACTTTGATGCAGTGTTTTTGGAAGATCCCATACTATACTGTGATGATAAAATGAAGTATGAATGAACTGGGGTACCAATAAATTAGGGCTACGCTCTAATATGTATTCGATTCTACCATCCGACGAGGGATATGGAAGACCTATTTGAATTAAAGCAATTCATGCACAGGATGAATATGTTGCGAAATGAGGGTATCACATTTATGGCTTGACAATAAACAAAGTGTCTCTGTCCATTCATTTCAGAGAGATGGATCGATACACTTGGAATAAACCCTCTAGTTTATGGTCACAAAGTACCTGACCCTGATTAGAAACAGCGCTTATGCCTCAGTAGCGACAGCATCTCAGTGATGAATTTACATCTGGTTTTGCGCTTCATACGCCTAGCCCCTATTCCGGCTTACCCCAACAACCATCTGTCTTAACATACTTACTTGTTTATGATTAGCCCAACAGACCAGCAGTCGATCGGGTACTCCCTTGCTGGTCTAATAGGAAAACCCACCGTTTATCGGTAGATTGACAAACATGCTTAACTTATCACGTTCAAAATACGTACTGAGAAGAATTAAAAGCCACCAACAGTGAGAGTATTGACTGAATTTAATTGCTATTTTTTTTTACCAATATCTGGGAGAACACTTGACTAATTTCTAACTTTTCGCCAAAATTCCACTCCGAATTCTGGTTGTTGTCAACAACTGGTCTCTTGCATGACGTTGCCGTAAACGAACGCGTGGAATTTGCTAAGTTTTATCATACCATCATCTGCCTGATAATACATTTCACAGGCGAGTCAGTTTATACTAGATTTATTCCTTATTGCTTTCCGACCTGGTTAACTTTTCCTCCCCTTTATTCATTATCATAACAAGGCCGTCCAATTGGAATTTAGTCAGAAAAGTTAATCGCCTCGCACATTTAAGGTGATTATGCATATTTACAAGTTGTTGCGATTCGTGAGACTCTAATGCAATGCATAATACTGATTGCTAATTAAATGGACTTGTTAAATCAAGTTGACATCGTGAAGGTAAGGTTTTATCATTGAATTTTCAATTTTGGAAAAGCCATCTTCGAGAACCAAGAGGGAGCGCAAGCTCCACTTGGTTCAAAAGAGCTATGTATGATCACTTGTACCAATCGATTAAGAACTATCTTTTCTGTGTTAGCGCGATACATTCACGTTTTGCTCTCCACTTAATTAGTCTATCCTAGTTCGACATAAGTCTAATGCTACAATCTGTTAAGAGGTCTCTGGGAAGTACACCCCTCTTAAAACTTCCACTTGACCTGTGGATGATCGCTGCCTCAATGCATTACACCAACCACGCGTAAACAGAAGACGAGACTGTATTAGCCGCCATTCTTCTCGCTCTCTTTTGCTTCTGAAGAAAGGGAAATGTGGTTCATCCTTCCCAGACTAGCTTTACCATCGTTAACCTTTGTCGCATGGAAATATTCGTCGCACTGTTGCCGGACTCGAATTCCTTTATAGCACACAAAGACTCATCAACCTGTGACTCATCTCTAACAATCATCGTAGCTTCCATCCCTCACATCTTTGACTCATGTACACACATACGACAATAAGCTCCGTCTGATTCTTGGTCCAGCACCATCTCCTGCCTTTGTTCAGCTCGACGTGCACGCCCGCCTCATTACACTCACCTACAGCTCGTTTGCCACCCACCTAAAACGGCTGCTACAGCATGTCGGGATGGACTCAATGCCCGCTGGCTTATAGCGGAGGCGTGCTTCCCGACCTGCTTTAGAGCCACGGCAGCTGGCGCTCAGACTGCTACTCGCCTATCTGTCGTTCAATCATCATCAGCGCTTTGCAGTGCAGACTCGCATACTGAATGAAGACAATACTCGCGTCAACCCCTTTTTAAACGTTAGTTATGGATTAACGTTTATTGTAATGTCCTTCCCCCTCCCCTTCCTCTCTCACAATTCTGATCTTTCCTTGGCCGGTTCTACCTTGGCGGCCCTCCAGGCCATCACGAAATTATCATACTCAATTTTGCTTATTCCTACGTAATCTGTTGTTATATTTCTTGGGTTTCCTTAGGCCCAATAAAGTGTATGTATGCACGGGCCTTCCACCTGTACTTACTGGTTAGGTTTGGGGATAACTATATATGCACACACACACACACACACACACACATATATATATATATATATATATATATAGATATATATATATATATATATATATATATATATATATATATATATATATATATATATATATATATATATATATATATATATATATATATATATATATATATATATATATATACCATAGAGTTACGCTTACAGGGCTCACCACGCGACTATACAGTTAGCATTTCCATGAGTCAACAGCCCGCCCTTCACCAATAGCGCTAACGTAAAATCAGCAGATGCCCTTAGTACTATTGAGTCATCCCATTTAGCGTAGCTATAATCTCGTTGGCGACACCCCATAGACTGTCGCCTCCAAAACGAGCGCCATGTCATTCATTGTAACCTGGCTGTCAGTGCCTTGCACATTTCACCAACCTGTTAAAAGTATCGTGCCATGTAACCGATGGTGGTCTCCACCCCTCGTCCAATGACACATCCAATACCGAAGCTCTGTCCGACCATGACAAACCACAGCATTTCTGCTCGAATTCAGTCCGGCCGAATCCTGTCTGCAGAATAGTCACCTAAATCAGCCTTTCCATGTCCCGTTAGACGAGTCAAGCAAGCTCACCACACCCATTGTCCTCGACAACATGGACCTCATTTTCTCCTCCATTACCAGCATCATCAACTAGACCCGACTCGACCAGACTCGAGTTGCTGTATGCCGCCTCCTACCTATTGACAGGGGCCAGCCCATCACTGATGCAAATCGACCTAACAAAGTACCAGCCCAGTATGTCGTGTGAGCTACATTCACTGCTATGCAGTTATCACCTGGCCTCACCAGACATTACGTAATATTAACGGTCAACACAACGCAAGTATGATGTTCGGTATTATAAGCTCCTGTGTATAGTAATTAGGTTAGTATCCTTCAGTTTATCTATGTAGTAATGTTTTATAAATGTTATGGTGGGTTTTCATTTGGCATAGAGATTAAAAGTTGTACTGACTGAAGTATTGTTCAACGCAATGTCAAAATATGGTGATGTGTAAGCGGTGTATGCTGGTTTGTGAGTGAAACAAAAGGTCAATGATGATAGGGTAATACAGTGTATATATCTTACCGCCTATTAATTATGTCGAAAATAGAAGTCGTCCGTTTTACAAAATGCAATGTATTCACAAATAAACGCTAAATACCATGCATTTGTGTCCCAATGGTAAATGTATGAGTTAGAAAGTTAGAAATATGGACTGATTTATAAATTGCCTAATCAATGTGGGTCGTACCGTGTTGTGCTTTTAAAAGGAGCATAGTATATGGAGGGTTTGATTTTCGGTTTAGATGGCTTTACTAATTCACGTGTTGGTGCTGGTTGTTTCGACTTTCGGATTGGCAACAGCTTACCTAAGTTTAATTAGCGTTGCTTTGGCTTGTGCTGTTGCTTTAATTTTGTTGTCTCTGGACTTGCTTATAATCATGAAGTCGCCCTGGCTCAATTCTGCTGCAGACAGTCCATGTTCGGGTTAATGTGGTATGCAAATACGCTAGACTATCAACACTGCTTTTTAGGTTCTGTCACTTCTAGTGCTCATAGTTGTATAAGATGACTGACGCCCACATATACATGGAGGCATGATCGTGTTGGCGAGCATATGAGGATGGCTGAGATTAAGTCAGTGTGTAGCTGAGAGAGAGAGAGTGTGCAACTGAGTTAGTGAGTTATTGTGCGAGGATTTGTAGGAATCATAGAGTTACTGCGGCAGGGTATGGTTGAGTAAGTGTGTTACTAAGGGAGGGCGAGATTGAGTCATTGAGTAACTTAGGGAGAATGGAATTGTTTCGGAGAGTAACCGAGGGAGGTTGTGAGTGAGTCATATAATAAATGAGGAATGGAGTCGGTGTGACAGTGAGTATGTTTGGGGTACATTGTCGAATCGGTGAGTAACTGAGGGAGGGTATGATTGAGATGGGGAGTGACAGAGCCACAAATTAACTGTGGGAGGGTGTGATCGAGTCATAGGATAACGGATGAACTGCGCGATTGAGTCAGTGAGTAATTGAAGGAGGAGGAATTAAATCAATGAGTTACTGAGTGAGGATGCGAGGAAGTCAGTGGGAAACTGAAGGACGATGTGAGTGCGGCAGTGAATATTGTATGGCGGTGGTGCATGTAACAACAAGGCAACACGAGTGTGTGAGTTAGCGAGCAGTTGAGTTAGCGTGCAAGTGAGTAAGAGAGTGTATGAGGGTGCGTGTGTGTATCAGTCTGTCTGAGTGTGTCTTCGATAGCTCGTGAATTTAACAGCTTCCACGATCAAAAATATGTGGAAATTTTCCCCCTATTAGCGATATCCATGTATCTCTCCATTCCTCCTTCATTTCTACTCTCAACTTCCGGCAATCACTCCCACTGTAACTCTCCGGCCACAACCCTACCTCCCTTAATTCCACTGTCTCATGGTCTCATTCTTTGACTCTCCTTCCCTTACCGTAGATATCTCGACATCCTGTACACTGTTATCCCACCCTACGTAGACTCTTCCTCCTCTCGCCCGATTCTCCTACCTCCTATCCCATCTACAATCCCTAGACTTCACTTAACTTTGCACAATTCACCTTACTCCCGCATTCCCCCTTCCTCTCTCTAAACCAAATTGCCATCCATCCCCTAAATTTCTTGACCCCTGCTCATTTCGGACAAATTTCCCTCTCTCCCTTCCTTTGGCTCCTCCCCTCCACAATTCATCTGCTTCACCATTTCCTCCTCTCTCTTCACCTCACAAATCCCTTACTCCTCACTCCACAGATTCTTCTCTATTTCCACCAGCTAACTCGATCGGCACTCCCCTCCCTACCTCATACACTTACCCTCGCATCTTACTTCCACTGCCAACTCCTCTTATTTCCCCTCTTTCTGACAACTCCAACTCTCCTCCCTAACTCTCTTGTGCCCTATCATCTCATCCAACTCTCCCAACTCCTGCATTCCCAGTACCCAAATTCCCCCAGCTCTCCAAAGCTGCCGTTACTCTCCTCCCCAGACATGCTCAACAGATCTCCCTCCCTTTACATCTTTCAACCAACCTCCTCTTCCCTTCTCCGACCCCCATTCCACCATCTCTACTCGCTCAATCGCTGCTCAATATCACTTTCATCGAACGCCCGTCTTTTTCTCTTCCCTCCCCAGCATGACCTTTCTTGTCATCCTCACATCTCCCCAACTTCACTTTATTTCCCATTCCCTAGCTCTCCACTTTCCCTGGACCTCAATCTCACCAATGCTTTGACGCTAAATGCTCCCCCATCCACCACTTTCTATTCTCCTCCGGTCAATTATACAACTGCGCATTTCCCATTCCCCCTAACTCCCTCAACAAACCATCCTTCTTCTCTGCTTGACTCGATCTATCTTCTGTTTAATCGACTCCCCCTTCACTAGCTCCCTTCATCCATTCACTCCCATTTCCTCCCTAACTTCCTCTAATCTTCTGCTCTCCCATTCAACATTCTCTTGACTACACCCCCTTCCCCTAACTCTCTTCACTCACCCCCTACTCCCCGTCTATTCACCAGTCCTCCCAAATAACCCCTCCTCTCCTCAAATTATTTTGATTCCCTTAGCTGCACACCCACTAACCACTCATTCTTTGGGACTATCTCCCTATCACGGACTCGTCACCACTGATTCGCTTTAACTACCATTCGCAAGATTGCTAACTTTTTCACTGGGCGCTGTTTGCGAATATATCGTCGAAATACAACAACAAAAAATTGCAGATTCAAGACATGTTTATTGACATCGTGACATTGTTAATAGAACTTAATACATTAACTATATCAATATAAAAAGGATATTTCTAATAAACAAGGCAATATGTAGCGCGCCTGCTTGGGATGGATAATTTCACATCAGTAAGACTGCTACATCATGTACGGCAGCTGACATGACCGCGCATGTGTTTTCTGCCCTCCTTCCAAAGACACTACATATGTACATCAACTGGATAAATTCCCATCGCTGTCAGTTGGTGCAATTCGCAGAAAGCTCATGTCATACAATTATCACAGGGGCACAAATACATGTTGTGCAGCGCATATATCTAAAAAATAACACTTGGTAAAAGGCAATGTCTGCATTTTTGTCACAATTTACAGGGTCAAAATGATTCACCATTCTATTATAATAGATAAGCGATTTCAATCATAAGGCAATAAACATTGGCAACGGTCATCATAATTAGAGGTAAAATTTCACTACTCATCAGTGGTTTCAGTCAGCACAATTCATGCGCAACAAAAATAAACCCAGCATAACATAAACAAAATATTACTGCTGGTCACTTTGATCTAGTGAAGCACAATTCAGTACATGGTAAAATGACTCATGGTAATGTCCTTATGATCATTGCAATACTGAGTAGCTTATAATAAAGAGACAGGAATAGTCATGTGTTGTGGGGTGTAGGCCTGTAATATCAGGTGACGTCAGTAAATAACTTCTCCCAGTGGATGTAGCTCACCGGGGATGCCAGCCAGGATGGGGGGTCATCAACGCCCGCGCGTGTGGTGGCAGGTGACGGTAGTAAGCTCCAGATTCAGCTCTGTACAGATTCCACGTATGCTTGTAACTGCAGCATATGATCATGCCGGGAACTCCAAGACGCTCTTCTACTTGCTCCACACACGCTCCCAGCACCTCCCGCTGTGACTCATCACAGAACAACACCAGCTTATCCATCGGGCGAGAAAGCTTCTGTAACCCGCTCTGTAGATCCACTGTCACAAGTGGCTCGCCCGTGGCGAGCCACTTGATGGAACAGTCAGGTCGACTTATGACAGTGAAGAGCTGGACATAGTCATCAGATGAGAGTCGGCAGTCAGCAACCCAGAGCTGGTGGAGTCGGGTGTTATTGATCATGCTGTTGATGGAGGAGATGGTGAGGTCCTTGTTGTCGCTGACATTGAGTGAGGTCAGCTTGCTTGACACGTCTGACAAGGCGCTAGTGAGCTGATCCAGGTGATTGTCCTGCAGACCACTATCATCCAGACTTAGGTAGCGAAGCTGTAATGTGGCACGTGTACATGTCAGGATCTGACACAGCTTGGCTATTGCATGGTTGTCTGCTATTGCATGGTTGTTAGTGAGGTCGAGACTTGTAACATGGGGTGATGATTTTGGCAGGGTGAGGGGACGCAACAAGGCACTGACATCAAGGTTACAACTAACCACATAGAGCTCCTTCAGGACTGTGTTAGGTGAGGAGAGCAGGGCACCTAACATCTCACATACACAAGCTGAGATACCTTTATTAAAACTCAGGTCAAGACATCTCATTGTGTTGTTGGCTTGCAGAGCTTGTATGAGCGGCTTACATGTTTCTCCAACACCACACTTTTCCATGACCAGCCCTTGTAAGACCGTGTTAGGGTGCGCTATGTACTCTGCTAGTTCATCCACACCTGACATATTGGTATAAGTGATATCCAGGTGCAGTAGCGACGCGGGCCGTGTAGACCCAGACAATAAGGCACTGATGTCAGTGTTGGTGAGATGACATCTGTCGAGACGCAGGTATCTATGTTGATGTCTTATCACATCCAGTGGAGACGTTGCCGCTGTCTGCTGTATATTACCCTCACTCTCTACACCTAGTGGGTTTAAACTCAAGTCTACTGCCTCCAGAGCATGGTGTTCTGCCAGAGCTTGTGCTATGACGGGCAGAGTGAAGCGGGATATATGAGCATTAATCAGCCCCAAACCATTGAGACCAGTCAGCTGATCATGAGACTGCAACAGGTCCTGTGCGCTAATAGGGGTTCCTTTCACAGTAACACAAGTGGTAGAGGCGGCAAGTCGTGATAACGCATTTATCCCTATATCACCCGCCACATTCACGTGGCTGTGAGGCGTGGCTGTATGTGTAAGCAGCTTTCCCAGCGCTATGCTGTCACCAGCATTGAGGAACGGTCTCGTCAGCACCAAGGGACCGCTCTGCTATAACACACAAAACATGTCCTAATTAATGGTTTGACTGATCAAAGTAAATCGTGTGTGTGTGTATGTGTGTGTCTGTATGTCTGTCTGTATGCATGTTTTAATATATGTATGTATGTATGTATGTATGTATGTATGTATGTATGTATGTATGTATGTATGTATGTATGTATGTATGTATGTATGTATGTATGTATGTATGTATGTATGTATGTATGTATGTATGTATGTATGTATGTATGTATGTATGTATGTATGTATGTATGTATGTATGTATGTATGTATGTATGTATGTATGCATTTTTACATGCTTTTATAAAAAAACATTTCTGTCAAGGCTAGGATAACCATTTACTTGCAGTGGCGTACAAAGAATTACTCTTATTACCCTAAATTATCAGCTGCTGTTTAGAGGTGGTCGCATTTCGAAGGTTAAAATGTCGGAGCCTTTAAGATGGGGACTAGGGTAAGGTCAAAACCGTGATGAAAGCTGTTTGTAGTGGTGTTTCGTAAAGGGTCACAACAGGAATGAGGGTTGATAGTGCAGTCTTGTTGGGGACAATGATTGGAATCCAACAGGTATATGTAAGAAGTCGTTGAACGTGTAGGAATGGGGTCACAGCGAGGTCACTCTCGGGAATCGTGTCAGGCTGCATGAGGGATTGCATGAACCAGGGTGGGGACACACTTGAGATTCGAGTTAAGGAAAGAGCAATGAGTGGAATTAGAGCGTGATCACAAATCAGATAAAGGTAGAGTAAGGAGAAATTCGAGTGTGGTCATGGAGGGATTAGGGTGGGGTCATGGAGGGATTAAAGTGGGGTAAAGTAGGCATTAGACTGGGGTAATAGAGGCATTAGGGTGGGAGAAAGCGTAATGAAGATGGTAGGAGTGGTGTCACTAATCCGATAAGAGTGGGGCCAGGGTGTGGGTAATGAAGGAGTTAGGGTGGGGTCATGGAGGGATTAGGTTTGGGTAACGGAGTGATTAGGGTTGGGTCATGGAGGGATTAGTGTTGAGTTACGCAGGGATTAGGAGGGAGGAGGGGCTCATGGCGTGCGTTTACGAGGAAAATGATGGGGCAACATCAGTAATAAGGATGGGGTCACAATAGAGTTGAGGGTGAGTTGCCTGGGAGTATTTTGGTGACAGCAAAGACAAAGAGTTTAAGGGTATAGGAGGCTGTACAGGTAATAGCCTCAATTTCCAAACCACAGGTCAATCCATGCGAAATTCGAACACTATCTAACTATGACTCCGATCGCAGCAGGCAGCATATTCGCAATGGAAAGATAGCTAGACTGTTAAGTCACAAGTAACGTATGGCATATTTGAAATCACATTTCATGCCTGATAAGCTAAACAAACAATTGGAATTCCAATCAGTGCATTAAAGCTGATGCATGATGTATTGGCACATTACCAAGAAATCCATTATTGAAATCAAGTCTGCAGTGCAAGGTAATGCAAGTGTGACCAATAGACGAATTGGCACCAAGGCATTCCAAAAAGCGATCCGAATTTTGAACCAAGTACATACGTAATGATCGATATTTCGCTGGACGATAATACATGCTGAGTGGCCACCACGATACGCGAAATGTAAGACCAGGCAAAGTCAGACACTGTCAGTTTGTATGAGCTGTAGCACAAACCTTTTGAAGTTACTCCTAATTATCAGCATTTCCAAAGAGTGTGATTGATTTAGCATTGTCCTGTTGTGTCATATAAATATGTGTTCCATGTTAGATTCCGCATATGGCCGGATATTTCCATTAAATGTTTACAAAATCAGATGCAAATTGTTACCTTCTGATCAATGTTTGTTTTGCACGTATCCCTGAATTGCGACCCGACAGCTTCTTGGCCAAATTTTTTTTGAAAAACAAGAGCAGGCCAGCCGTTGTAACACGGTGGGATCACTCTCTGTATCAGTATTCGGCAAAATTGTTCTGAATTTGAAAATATCACGTTAGTTTTAGGCATCTCCATTAAAATACACAAATGAACGGACCTTCCTATATTTTATCGCTTAAAGTACACCAACTATTCAAACATGTGTTGTACAAACTAGCCATGGAAATACCCTAAACATGCTTTATGTACAGTTAGGCATATATCGATAAAAAGCTATCATATCTTACTTTCTCCGTTTGTCTAGCCAGGTCTTTTAAATACGAGTTATTTATAGGTGAAACTCACCCCTTTAACATGCTACAATTATCTCCACAGATCATGTCAATTTCCCGTTCCAATATAACAAAACAGGCAAAAAATATAATTATGAAATGGAGAGGAATCTGTAGCAGTTTTAATAGTTGATAGCCATGTGAGGCTTTAGGTCTACAATGCAGCTGCGCGGTCCTTGCTTGGCGTAAAAAAAATATAATGAGATAAATAAGCATAAATCTCGAGTTCGCATCATTACTTGTGATTTTTACGCGTTTGAGTGTGTGAAAACTGTGATCGACAAAACTGATAGATATTCAGAGACACAAAAAACGACAGCTGCATGCATAGTAACAGCTGCTATCAGCACTAGTTAATGGTGATATACGTGATAAAAACAGGTTAAAAGTAATAGAAAAAGAAGTAAATAAGTTATGAAATGACCGCACGTCAATAGTGCTATCGTTTTGAATTTCGAAACTATGAATGCTGAAGTCAATGATAGCTGTGATTACTACGAGTAAACAGTAATGACCTTGATCATCACAAAGCAACCATGTTTAAAGTGGCTGATGTAAATTGACGACAGCTGTAATCAACGTCAGCCTACAGTAGTAGTTTTGATCACCGTGAAGTAACAGTGATAGTTGCGATGGTCATGAATTAGCACAAACAGCTGTAATTACCATGCATTAAGAGTGATGTGAGATTAATACGAGTTGAAAGTGATTGCTGTGTTCACCTCAAGATAACGGTGGTTGATGTGATCAGCGCAAGTGAGCAGTGATGGCTTGAATCATTGCAGGTGAAGAGTGATAACTGTGAACTCCTTCAGTTAACATTGCTAGATGCGATAAGCATGAATACGCTGCAACAGTTGGATTACCATGCGCGAACTGTAATATCGAGAGTGATTAATGCTATCATCTCATGCTTTCCGTGATTGCTTCGATCATCACGAATCAATATAAATCATTGTGATTACCACCAGGAAACAGCGATGGCTTTGATCAGTCTGAGGGAACATTTGCTGAGATCACTACGCTACGATTGATTATCTCCAGTAAACATTGAAAACATTAATCAATACAAGTTGGTAGCGAAAACTGTGATAAACTCGGGTTATCAGGGAAAGTGGTGATTACTACTCATTGACTGTGATAGTTGTGGCCTCCATTAGCTGTAACAGTGACAGCCACAATCCGATTAGTCAATGAATGAATAGTTAATGCACGGAATATGAAATATCGGTCTTCTGACATCTGTAAATGACATTTGACATTTCGTCAAAGGTTGAAGGAAACACATGGCCACCAGCAGAGAGAGCAATTCGTAATCGAATGGGGTTCATGTGTATTGCGTGTGTGTTATCTGCGCACAGTTTTATGTGTGTTTATTAGCGATGCAGCCTGAGAGTGCAATAATAATTTACCGAAATCAATATCCGTGAAAATGGACAAAATCATAGCGTTCACTAAGCGAACTTCTTGTATACTGTAATATACCGTTATGATGACAAACTTCCCCATGAAAGCTGAAAAAATCATAGCGCAATCTGGTTTCGCCAGTTGTCTCACTGCATTCTAAGCGACAATGATGTTCGTGCTTTAATCATCGGGATCTCTTTGTGCTGAAACTTTCAGTTTGTTACCATATAGTTAACAGTTATTTAGCAGTTTAGTTTCAATAAAAGAACTTACATGGCGCAGCTGATAGGATTTGGGATACCTGGTAAATGTCAATCTAGTTAAAGTGAGCGATAATGCAGGGTTAACATTAACATCGTCGAAAACGCAGTAAGTTGCCTACACATTCCATTAATGAACTGCACACCTTTTCAAACTGATGTCTTGCCGCTTTAAGGAAGTGCTGTTCTAAAGTGGACTCGAGACATTCAATGACAAATTCTAGGAAATCACAGCACTGGAGGTGGGAAGTAGAGAACGCAGTGGCCACGATTCACTGACTAATTGCCTCTGTGATGCCAATGAGGTAGCTTAGCACCCCATTGTGGCCAAATTTGCAAAGAAGTTGACCCAGCTACCAAAGAATGCCAATGACTGCTGATGCCGATACCCAGACTTGCGCATTTGACCTATCGATTTTAAGGAAGGTCTGTCTGCAGAGGCTTGAATTGATTCCAGTCAACCATACCTTGGTCGATGCTACCCTGACATCACTGTTTTGGTGGTGTTCAAGCGTGACAGCTCCTACACCCGCCAGATAATATATGTCTGTAACACAATGCCTGTTGCATACATTTTGGAGGCAGCCCTGATTGACCTCGGAATCATACCCCCAAATCATCCCAAATCATGTATCGGTTCTGCGATGTTTGCTACCAATATCGCCCCCTGTGGCTGTCCCAAACGCAGAGCCCCCGCCTACTCCCCCCCCCCCCCTTTCATGGTTTCTTGACTACTACGCGACTTCAGCTTTCAACACATGCAAACACCAGGTGTTGCCAGTAATGAATACAAACCACTAGAATTACACATGAAATCAGATGCGGAGCCAAAAGCACTACCTTCAAGTGCCTCATTATTTCATGGGGTGGATAAAGATGCTCTATACATGGATAAAAGTCTGGACATTATTGAACGCCTCCCGCAAAGCAAGCCCACCATCTGGTGTTCTCGGTTGTTTGTAGTACCTAAGTGTACTGAGGTCAACAGTCGTCGTTCAACCATTGAACGTGGCAACATATTCTTTAAACACAGTATATAAATCTCCTGTTCAGCCAAGCATCTATAATGCCGCCGAACACTAAGCAAGCGACATTGGACACCTTGAACGGGTACCATTCCCTTTCTCTGGCACAGAACGCCACGGCAGCTACAACATATATCACCGAATTGGGTCGTTACCAATACAAGAGGAGCCCTCAAGGCTATCATCTTGTTGGGGAAGCATATACAGGAGCTGATGATGACATTGTCACATATGTCCAACACAAGGCAAAAGTCATCCATGGCACATCACCATTAAGTCACATCGTTATTTTTCCATGTCACGAAATATATCAGGCAGGGCTCAGTGGAAGGAAACAGTGATGCCTATTCATCAAGGGTACCCAGCACTCACTATTGTGGTTGACCAGGAACCATTGGTAATATTGCTCAGAGATGAGGCACTTAATAACATTGCTTACCGCAATCTGCCGTGATTGAAAGACAAGACACTGATTTATGTAACAAGTTACGAATAAAGCCGTTGCCTTTTTCTGATATCAATTTCTTCGGCTATTGATGACTATGACCTACATCATACGATCCAAGTGATGGCCCAGTTCGCTCAACGTAACGAACATTACAGCATTCTCAGCACTAGCTCGACTCCTCATCTGATGTTACTTATTGCCATCTAGCTGAGATGATATCCAGCACGTTCCCACCCCTGTATTAGGAACTGACTTCCCCACTCAAACCCTTCGAGGATGTTTGCCTCTTTTTATGGGTGGCAAATGATGTAATAGTGTACAGCGACCGTATTGTGGTAGCCTCATCACTCCGAGCGTGACTCTCTAAGGTGTGAATGGGATGAAGGCCCTTGCTCAGCTGTGTGTATACTGGTCTAGCATGTCTGTTGCTATACGGAACCGCAGGAAGCAATGTACCAAGGCCGACGCTATTGTGCCATCACAATCAGCTCCCCCTGCTGCCCCATTCCCATCACCACTATATCTACAGTCATTCCTCTCACAAAGGCGATTTTGTTCCAGTTTCTCATTAGCATATCATACGCAGGGAAACAGTAGGGCCGAGCTTGCATTTAAGTTGCCACAAGTACACACATGATGAATCGTGGCCCTGCCAGTGACTTGGGCACAGACGGGGTCACAGCTGCAATACTTGCTACAATACTGCAACACACCACTACAAGAAATCAACCAATGCCAGGCACAATCCTCGATGGAAGAGTCTTTAGGGACTACTTGTCTATCGCACTTAGGAACCTCTGCAACGTGGAGATTTACAGGACAAGAAAAACCACTCAACACCCAACCCCTTTATCAGTCGGGGACTACACAAGTGTCTAAAACCAGCATGGTACATATCCCAAGTGTTTGGATAAAACTGGCGTTATCATCGATGTTCCTGATTAGCTGGTTCCCGTGGCATAGTGGTTTACTGCCTCGCCTCAGGCCATCAATACCATCGAGTACACTAATCCATACCAGTTTATTATCACTCCGAGGGGTTCAAGGGGTGTATGACTTGGCCCAAAAGGCTAAACGTCCAAGTTGTTTCAAGTTGAATATCTGCCTGTATTTCTACAGCCCCCCCCCCCCAAAATGTCCATAGATGTCGATTACTTGTCTGACAGCAAGTGATTCAATGTCAAATATTGGATTCCTATTTGCGTGACTATTACAATTAATATATTTATAAGCAACAGGATCTTCACTTCCATTTTGTCAGTGCGATAGCCATCTTAAAAGAGTTGCAATTAGCTGTTTCAGAAGTAAGATAAACTATCGACCAGACGCCATCACCATCCACGATTTAGCTCATAGACAATCAATGTTTTGTGTATAGAATTCATTTCATCCTGGTCATATGAATTCGGAAAGCGTCTACCAGATTAATTACATGCACCATATAAATGGGATGGATAGGCAAAAGACAGCAGAATGACTTAACATTAAACGTCACTTCATGAGACAGGATAACAATACTGGACATTTCCCATGATATACGGTTAGCAATGATACACATTCCAAGGAAGCCCGATACTGGGAATAAACAATTGTAGTTAGTTAGAAGCATATGTTAGATCCATGGTATCTTAACACTCTAAATCTATGTCAATATGTTTTTGCCAAGGAACACATGGTTTGGATTCATCATCACATCCCTTCAGTATACATAAGCGTATGTTTGATATTCTGGAACAATTACAAATCTGTAATAGCTTACTTGTGTTGGTGGAGGTGCAGATGCTGACGACATATGTTGTGAGAAATCAACTGCTCTCGGGCTGCTCGTTTCCTTCTGAATAAAAAAGGAAATTTGTAAATATGTGCTTGAATAAGTTCAGCACAAAGAATATAAACATGTTTACAGAAAATTAGTATATCAGTTATCTGCATGTCTGAAGAAATCGCACTACCGTTTGGGGCAATACTGATGTGTTCCTTGTACCCGTTGTGCCTGGTAGTTCATCACTCTGCGTTTTTGTAGGCTACACATAACATACACGAGAATATGGATTTTGTTTGTAAAATAGTAGATACGATGATAAGAGTAAATGAGTGCAAAGGGGATGCGTGCGACGTGAATGTGTGCATGCGTTGAATTTAGTTAAGTAGATGCGTGTTGCTGCACTGTTGTCTCTCATATCAGTATTGACAATTCCTGATTTGTGCAACTCTTTATAACATCTTTTTCAATATAAACCCGTCAAGTAGTTTGCGTCCCAGACTACAGGGGTTCCGCTACGCTTCTCGCCCAAGAGTCTACGACAAGATAAGGGCTTAAATTGGCTCGTCCGAATATTCATTAGACACGCTTGTTAATCTTGGTGACCAGTCAACGCAAAGGTTGTGACCCGGATTGACCTTAATTGCGCGTGTCTGGCTCATGAAACTGGCTTGGGATACGCACCCTCGGTTTTATGTGACGTCATGTACATTGTTGTGGTCTGCGTCCAATGAGAACACATTGAATGTCTTCTGGAATTATGGGGCGTCCCAAAAGTTCAAATTAGCACCACAACAAGCGCTTTAATCGCTTAGCTGCACAATAGTATGTTTACGTAATAGTCAGTTAAAAAGAACAAGTTGTGTGTCTGCTTCTCTCGCCAACTGTGTGATTAACGGTGCCACTCAGCGTGAAACAATAAATCAGGGCGTAGTAGAATGTGTGCCCGGCCGATAAAAATCACTCGTCCGGTTGGACAAGTTCTTCGGAAATTGTAGAACTGACCAATGAGAGACAACGACTCAAAAGTACCCGAGAGTGACCGAGAGACAAGGCTTGTGATTGGAGCATCCCAAATCTGGGATGCCTGTCCAGTTCAAGACGCTATCGTCCCCTAGACCTGAAGGCGAGACTATTGAATATCAGTAACATGTAAACACCACCCCCCCCCCCTAGCTATCAGGCTAGGGGACCTTGACTACCCGTCAAGTAAATATTTGTTTACCCTGAACGTGCACATCATCGCCCTTTGATACATTAAGGTGGATTTGTCATCACAAACCTGTAATACTCAACGTTTGTCAGCATGCAATTACTTACATTAAATATGTGTAATCTTTCAAAGCAATCTCGTGGTTAGATATTGACTTGCTTGATCATTACCAAACACAGCAAAGGTCTAACAGCTTACCTGTGTCATTCTGGGTGCATATGAAGAGGGCATTCGTTCTGATAAGCCAACTACTCTTAATTTTTTCAGCTTGGTCAATGCCATGCTGAACGCTTTTCTCTGAAAAAAGGAATGATAAATAATTGTTTGAATGAGTATAACAGAGATGATAAAGATTTCTTTGGGAAATACTGATATCTGCAATTGTCAGACAAGTCCATAAACCATTGGAATATGTATCAACTTTGGGTCCAATGTCGTCTCAGAGCAAGATAAGGTGCCTAAGCGTACATCGTTTGCATAAGTAACTATTGCGTCAGTGTAAAGTATGCTTTTGTGTGGGTAGGGTATGACATATTAACAATTATTTCCATACAATCAGAAATCGCAATACCTTTCGGGGCTCTGTTGGTGTATTCTTTTTATGGGTTGTGCCTGGCAACTCCTCACTCTGTGTCCCAGTGACCTGTTCTCATAATAAGAAAGCATATTCATGTTATTTATGTGACGTCAACACCATAGCGTAGCCACAGAGTAGTAGTCTATGCGAATGTAGACATGTAAATTTACAAAACTTAGCACTGTGCCTATAAAATATTACTTTCATAACTAGCAAATACAGTGTGCTTTAGCCAATATAACAAAACAATCTTGTCCCACGTTCTACACGACCGAAAATCATACATCAGTCAATAGAATTGTAATTAATTACAATATGCGTTTTCTCCACCAAATGACTTTCATTGATTTTTCAAACGCATGCACTATACCTCAATGACCTTTCTTGAAGGTGGTCTATCTGCTGCTATAGAGGTATCGATGGACATCCCAGTCAACGACCGCTGCAAGTGTAAAAACATAGATATGAATATAGAAGCTACCAGGCATCAACCAAATATCAAGATATGACAACCCAAGAACTAAAATTTCAACTGGAATTGCTTTGTTGTATGATTGGGAATGACATTTGAAACCCACAACCATGTGTTTACCTGAACATCAGGAGTAAGCTGCCACTGCTGGGATTCAGCTATGGTGTAGATAACGAACAGCTCGCCCCCAAGGGTATGTCTCCGGCCGCTAGTCAACACTGCTTTCATCATTTGCTCAGCTTTATTTTCGTATATGTCAGTCATGGTTTCCGGGAAAACTTGGCAGAGAACTGGCCAAAGCCTGGGGTTTCCCATCAGTCCGGCAGTGAACATGATTACCATATCTAACTGACCATTATTGCGTCTCACCAGGCTGAGCAAGATTTCGATGTCCTTTTGTGTGTTTCCCAAACCCGCCAGGAGCTCCAATGTTGCAAGGTGTGGTATATGAAACCTTTCTTCACTGCTCTCTCCAAAAATATGCTTCAATGATGATACATAGCCAGTCAGGAGTCCGCATTGCATTGCAGCATCTGAAACACCACGTTCACGAAGTTCCGCTCTTGTG
>CM067357.1:7618173-7643173 GCA_034190875.2 Urechis unicinctus
GTGTGTGAGTGAATGATTGAGAGTGTGAGTGGACGTGAGTGAGTGAGTGAGCGATAGAGTGATTGAGGGAGTGATTCAGTAAATGTGTAAGTGTTTGCGTGTGTGAGCAAGCGAATTAACAAATGAGTATGTTCGATAATTAGTGAACGAAGAAGTGTATGAGTCAGTCACAGAGTCTATGAGAGGGTGAGTGAGTGAGCGTGAGATACAATCATTAAATGGTCGAGTGATTGAATGGGTTAGGGAAAGAGTGTGAGCTTGTGAGTTAGCTAGTGAATGATTGGATGAACATGTGCGTAAGCGAACAGTCAGTTAATGTTTGAGTGTGTTAGTGGGTCAGTGACCAGTGGGCGTGTCAAATTAGTGGGATGGAGTGATGCGGAAAGTAAAATTGCGTAGCGAGTGAGGAAGTGATGGAAGGTTGAAAAGATCAGTGAATGACTTACTGAGTGAGTGAGCGAGTTAATGAGTAAGTGAATAAGTGAATGAGTGAGTGAGTGAGTGAGTGAGTGAGCAAGAGAGTGAGCTAGAGATCTAGTGAGTTAGCTAGTGCGTTTAAAGGTGTATGAATGAGAGAGTGAGTGGGGGAACGAGCGAGTAAAAGATTGGGGATCGAGTGATTTTGTTATTGATATATGAGTCCGTGAGTGAGAGAGTATGCGAGTGCTTTAGTGAGTGCGTGAGTGAGCTAGTGAGTGATTGATCGAGTGAGCGAGTGCGGGCATGGGCGTATGAATGAGAGAGTAAACGACTGGGGATCGAGTGTTTATATGATTGAGTGATTAATATATTGGTGAGTGAGTGAGTGAGCGAGGGCGTTAGTGAGTGAGTGAACGAGAGCGATAGTAAGTGTATGAGTGTGTGAGTGAATGATTGAGAGTGTGAGTGGACGAGTGAGTGAGTGAGCGATAGAGTGATTGAGGGAGTGATTCAGTAAATGTGTAAGTGTTTGCGTGTGTGAGCAAGCGAATTAACAAATGAGTATGTTCGATAATTAGTGAACGAAGAAGTGTATGAGTCAGTCACAGAGTCTATGAGAGGGTGAGTGAGTGAGCGTGAGATACAATCATTAAATGGTCGAGTGATTGAATGGGTTAGGGAAAGAGTGTGAGCTTGTGAGTTAGCTAGTGAATGATTGGATGAACATGTGCGTAAGCGACAGTCAGTTAATGTTTGAGTGTGTTAGTGGGTCAGTGATTGGGCGTGTCAATTAGTGGGATGGAGTGATGCGGAAAGTAAAATTGCGTAGCGAGTGAGGTGGTGTTGGATCTGAAAGCATCAATGATTGGCTGTGAATGAGTAAGTGAGTGAAGGATTGAGTGAGTGAAGGTGTTAGTGGTTTATTAAATAGATTAATTATTCTGTCATTGACACTGTCAGTGAATGATTGAGGGCGTATGTGCGTGTGGGAATGAGTGAATGAACGAGGGAGCGCAAGTTAGTGGGCGAACGAGTCAGTTCCCGAGCTCGTAAGTATGAGGGTGAGTCAGTGGCTGAATGAGTGAGTTAATGTGTGAGTGAGTAAATGAGTGAGTGTGTAGGGGAGTTTGTTAGGGAGTGAGTGAGCGAGCGAGAGTAGGTGAGAGTCAGTGAGTGAGTGGGTGAGTGAGTGAATGAGCGAGTGTTTGAGTGTGTTAGTGAGTGGGTAAGTGAGTGAGTGGGTGAGTGAGTGGGTGAGTGGATGAGTTATTTAGTAAGTGTTCGGGTGAGTTACTGCATAAGTGAATGGGTGATTTAGTGAGTAAGTAAGTGAGTTAGCGGGGATTTGAGGCAGTGAGCACGCCATTTTGTGAAGGAGGCAACAGGAAAGTACAACTGGCAACGCGAGTTAGTTGCAATTCGAAAGCATCATTGATAACCTTGGAGTGTGAGTAAATTCGTATTTTACTGAATGAGTAAATTAAAAAATTAGCGAATAACCTTGTGAGTAGGTCGCTATGAGTTTGAATTTGTGAGAATATTTGGTAAGTGAATGAGTGATAGAAGGTATGAGTTAGTGATGGATAGAATGAGTGAGTACGTTAGTTAGTGAATGGGTGTGTGTGTGTTGTAGTTATCGAATCGGCGAGTGAGTGCTTTGAGTGAATTATTGATTGTGCATATGTGAGAGTGTGTTAGTTATTTATAGGCAATTGACATAGTTGGCTAGTGAGCCAGTTAATTAGGGCGTAAGCGCGTAAGTGAATAAGTTAGTGAGTGCCTGAATGAATGTTTTCGGGCGTAAACAAGCAGGAGTAATGGAGTTTGTAGTGGAGTATAAAAGCTTATCGTGTGAGTTTGTACGCCAAATATATCAGTAACAGGCTGGGACAGTTAGAGCATTCTCATGTGAGTGAACGAAATGGCGCCTTTTTTAGTAAGTGTATTAATGAGTGAGTTGCGAGAGGAAATGAGAGAACGTGTGAGCAAATAAATTCGTGAGTATGTAAATGAGCGAGTGAGGGAATGAACAAGGCATGCATAGGTGTGATCGAGTCGCTAACAGCGTAAATTAGTCAGTGATTGAGCGGGTTAGCGAGAGAGTGAGCGAGTAAGTGACGGCGTGAGTGAGAGAACAATATAGAGGGCGAGTGAGTGAATTAATGAGTTCTTCCGTGCGTGACCGTTCGAGAATGTGCTGCAATGAACATGTAAGTGCGCGAATGAGTGAATGAATTATTATTTGAGTGGAGTGAATGAGAGTGAATTAGAAAATGAATGGGTCAGTAAGAGACTGAAGATGATGCGTTATGGCATCTAATTAATTGAGTAAATAATGGGTGTGAGTTAATGAGTGTGCAAACCTTTGATTGGGTTATACTGTGAGGGTTTGGGAGAGTGGATGGATGGCAGATGGAATCAGTGAGTACGAGAGTGAGTCAGAGGAAAAGTGGGTGCGTGAATGAGATAGGGAGTGAGGAAGGGCAGTAGTGAGGTGGTGACTGAGTCGGTTAATATGGAATACGCAGGTGTATGGTTGGTGAAAATAAACACAGGCCAATTCGTGAGTTATGTATGCACATACAAATGATCACCTGCTGAGCGATTATTCCAAACACAACATTGTTTATTGCTGGGTATATGTTACCAATCGATTTCTTTCTCGCTTAACAAAGAACTTTTTATCACAGATTTCAGTCAGCTCGAACACTGTCTATGCAGGAAATAGGAGTAGATTGTGTGATGTACCATTATATTTGCATCGGAAAGAAATCTTACCTGTAACCAATATTTACTGTGTATATGTTGTTACCATCGTAATTAACCCGGTAATGTCATTTCTTGTGTGATTGGCATAGCGAAAGAGAATGCCGATCCTAGGTGAATCAAACCGGACGGAAGGAACAGTTTAGTTTAATCCACTTTGAGCTAGACATAGCGTTGCCCGTGTGAGCTAGACGATATGTTGTATCGGAGAGAGAGAGCATAATCCTAGGTTCAAAACCGGACGGAAGGAACAATTTCCACTTTGAGCTAGACCTACTCGATATGTTGTATGAGAGAGAGAGCATAAACTCGCCGCTGTGATTTGGACCATGTGGTGCATGAGAGACAGGGCCGCTGAGAATTAGACCATGCATTGCATGAGCGATGGAGAGAGACAGTATAAACCTACCACTGCGTATTAGACAATGTGTTGCATAAGATAGAACATAAACTCGCTACTATGATAAACAATACTTTATGATTTTGCTGCCAAATTTGCTGAGGGGATGCCAAGCTGCAATCTGTCATATACATAGATAGCGACTAGGTGCTCGGAAGCGATTCGGCGCTCGAATGAGGCTCAGCGCTTGGAAGCTTGGCATAGGGGACTGAGCGCCTTGGTGACTGAATAGTGAGTGTATAACATTTCGACAGTTCAGTAGTATGTAATATCCCAGTCTGGCGTAAGTTTTATCAGTGCCGAATGGCGGTCGTATGGCAGCGGGAGCAAACAAAAGCGAGCTTTAACAAATGTTCACATACAAGAGAAAAAACGTTCACTTTGCTTCTGCTCCGTCAGCGTCTATTCTGTACTTATCAGGTGATGTCGAAGACAAAGCACTAGGCACGTTTTTCTGAACGGGAATACCAACCGAGGAGAATGTATGTGAGTCAAAAGAGAAGGGGCTCAAGAAAGACAGGTAAGATGGCCCAGTTCAATGGGGCTTCCTACGCTTCTCAGCGCTGATATCGCGTCTGTACAGGTGCGCTCTAACTCCTTTTATAAGACCCAGTCATGGGTATTGAGGTCGCTGCTAGGCATGGCGCGTCGTGGGGTCGTTCGATTCGCTGAATTGCAGCGCTTAAAGGTGAACTTGGGTCAAAATAGAACATATATTTAACTATCATACGATTCATTTCAACCCTTGATTTATTTTTAATATGGCACGTTAATACAGAAATCTGAAAATTAGCGCATCCCCCACCCCCGGCAACATCCTTTTTCGGGGCGGCCATTTAAATATTCATCAGTTTGGTCACATGACGTCACAGCCGCGCGGTTGCTATCGTTGAAATGGACCCGTCCAAGTCTCGTGCTGGGATTGCAGGCCACAATATAAGTTCCGACGCTGTGCGTTTGATTGTGCATGGCCAATTTTGTAGCTGAAACCGTGGGGATTGGAGGGGGGGGGGGGGGCAACTACTGTATATTTTCGTGTTTCTTGTGGGTACACAGGATTGAAAAAGAACCCCTGTTCCCTCAGTTTGAGGTCAAAACATTCCCTAAACGCTGGCTTGCTCATACCCAAAAAGAGGCGCCCGTTCCTGTCTTTTTTAGTTCGCATATGAGAACACATTCATATACATGTGCCCTTTCTACTCCCGGGAAATGGAATTACGCGCGCAGCAACTAGCTTGTGGTTGGGATATGACAGTGTATTCAGGAGGGCTCATTAGCCACAACCCACTATGCAGGAGTGCGTATATGCGTATATTCGTTCATTGATTCATTTGTTCGTTCGTTCGTTCGTTTGTTAGTACACACACACATACACACACACACACACACACACACACACACACACACTCCCTTACACACACACACACACACACACACACACACACACACGGACACACACGAACATACACGCACACATACACACACACACACACACACACACGCACACACACACACACACACACACACACACACACACACACACACACACACACACACACACACAAACACACACAAACACACACACGCATTAGCCACAAACCTACTCGGGGGTGGATCCAGGAATTCCAGACAGATTGGGACGAAGGATTGGAGAGGGTGGTGCTATGGGTTTGGGAGTTCCAAAGATTGGAAAGCCACAGTTTTATGTTAACTTTGTGATTGCCTAAATGATGTGTAGCAAACAAGCACATACACAACTATGCACACAAACAGGCACGAACGCTAACACGCACTCGCAACATCCACACACGCAAACATGAATGCGTACGTACATTTATATGTACACACACACAGTGTTGCCTTTAAGCAGCACGTTTGTAGGATTCGGGCAACTTTCAGTTGGTATCACGAAATTTGCAGTCATGAAGGGCGGATAATTTGCGCACTTAAGCGATATGATGGGCCATGATGACCTGGATTCCCCTAGATTCCCAAAACACCCACTCTTCCACAACGTTTGACCCTGGCCACTGATTGTTTATTGATTAAAATCACCTTCACAGTTGTTACCGTTGTTACAAATTTTACAGCAATGATCACAAATAGTAATCATCAATTAGCAAATATAACATGCTCTTAACTTTGGTTATATATATGAAAGCTTGATATCAAGAATCCAGAACCAATGGCTTACTGTGCGACAGCCTATGCACAAACTGCCAGTTGGAACACCAATTGTCTGAGCGAGACAAAACAATTACATACTACCAGTTCGAACCCAAGTAAAAGCAAGACAGCTCCTACACCAACTACAAGTTCAAACACCAGCTGTAAGAACGAGATATCTCATTCATTAACCACAAGTTCGAAAAAGCATTTGTACGAGTGAGAAAACTCACTAAGGTTCTGAGATTGAAGCGCCACAGCAAACCTCAACTCTGTATAGACAATAACCAACCCAAAGGAAAACAACGATCTTAAGCATCACTGATCTACCCCCAAACCCTTGTTACGTGCTGAGGAATTCTATTCGCCCGACAAGGACAAAACAAGCCAACAAGTCATCTTACCTTGCTCGATGCCATTAACATTCCTCCCCAAAAAGCCATCTAACAGGAAAACAGGGTATCATTATCTTCGCGATTCAAACCGTAAGTCACGTAGGCTTCTATGTCCACACAGAGACCACAAAACCCTTCATCCATAGCGAAATTGATTTACTTCTTGAAGGTACAAACAGTCTTACACACATCACATGATCTAAACTCGCGATGCGCTGTGCTTTCTACTATTGTCGACACCAAGCTATGCAGCATTATGCTTTGCAAGTCACAGAGGTCGATCATATCACTATTAGCGCTGAGATCCCTAAACCGGCGAAAAAGATGTTTATGATGCCAAGCAGAGAAAGTTTTTGGAACAAGTTAGGTGGGAGTTGCCTGTAAACCATTGGGTGTTTCACCTAGGTTTTTACCCAACAATTGAAACAAGGTTCGTTGTAGAAAGACAACCTGAATACAAATTCAGTGTTTAGGTGAGACATATATTTAAACGCATCATTGCAAGTAAGAGAAAGAACAACAATAACTCGGGTGCTGTTTGTCGACTCTCAGCTATACAAGGTCATGGTAGCAAAATATGGGTACTAATGTTTTGCTGACTCAGCACGTAAACAAACTATAGCACAGCGTATTATAATGCGTATCAAGAGCATCAAAAGATTCTCCATGTTTTATGTCCCACTTGCAGCAAACTTTGATCTGAATAGTTGCATCACACGCCAAACACATTGAGACTCGAGTACAAGGATCATTATTTACACAGTAGGTATCTCTTCTCATCACTAGTTCTTTGACAGCTGCTGAGCAAACGTGTAAGATCGTTGGTAAGTTGTCAATGCCTACAATAAACGAGCTTAATCGCATGACTAGCCACTTATTTCCCACAATATACAACATTTAGTATTCGGAGCCCTGCGTGGCTGCACTTCCGCGTAATGCCGTTTTTCCCCTGCTTTAAGGCTACAGTCCAGCAGTCACCTTGCTGCCAAAATAAAAGCTCAGGACGACATTATGTGGATAATTATTGTATCAAGCATAACTTGCCACTTAAGTTTAAATTATGCCTTGTTTGACACTGAACATGAAATTGCAGCTGATAGAGCTTTACCAATGCTGAAGCGAGGGAAAAAAATCCAGATATCTAGTGGACGAGCCCCTGTGGTCAAAATATCACTTGAGAGCTTAAGTGACACAATTTGATATGCAATTAGAAGCTAGGAAACGGATCGGCGCTTGCAAACTTTGTATCTTGAACTGAGTACATTTGAGCCATTTGAGCAACTACACAAAAGCAGAAGTAACCTGAAAATTGCGCAATATCGCCGTGACATTGATTACTGTCTTAATGAACCTCGGTCACCATCCCCATTGACCCTCACGCACAATTTCCATTAACTTCACTCATCATCCCTCACTCACCTCCTTCACAACCTCCACCACCCACCAGCACACTTTATCTCCCTGTTTACCTCTCTGAACTCACTCGCCACCTCGTGGCCCAAAACGGGATTCCCCGCCAGACAGCTAGCTGCTCAACCCGGAAGTACGATAGTATTTCACGGGGATTTTCCATCCAGCATGAGGAAAAGTTTGTTCGCTAACTCAGAATTTCATTGGAAAACTATTGGAATTATTAAAAATCCAGATCACATTTAAAAAGAAGCATCTTTGTGCACTATGGATTTATATTTTCAAATAAACTTTGACAGCAAAATTGTTACAAGTGAAGCTGGACCATGTAAGTTGCTCATCCCGAACGTTGTCGATATTTTGAATAACAACACTGCTCTGGGTTTAGCTTCGGATGCGCATCTATAGAAATCTAAAATAGTTCCGCAGTCCATATAAATCAGCTGATTCACTATTCGGCCAACTATCTATTGGTGCGTAACATAAACAGTCATTGGAGTAGCTGAATATACTGTGGTATTTTCCTAGGTGAATACCATGTGCGCGATAGTTGCATAGAGCGCATGCGCTATCCAGTTGTGCTATGTTCGTAGGGGGCACTTTCGACATTGAGTGAAAGTGAATATAAATTCAAAACATAGAAATGATGAATGCTAAAAACTGCGAACGCATTCATTTCATACAGTGTAAGTAATATAATGTCAATACCGTTCACTAAGCGCTAGGCTCGTTTATCTGCACCAGAATACCAACTGAGGAGAATGTATGTGAGTCAAAAGAGAAAGATGTCCTCGTTCAATTGGGTTTCCTGCCCTTCCCCGCGCTAATATCATGTTCGTACAGGTGCGCTAGAACTCGTTTTATGAGACATTTAGCTCCACTCTGCTTTTCATGCGCAGTCATGGGTGTCCTTGGCTAGATATATTGAGGTCGCTGCTAGGTGTGGCGCGTCGTGGGGTTGTTCGATTCGCTGAACCTCAGCGTTTAAAGGGGAACTTCGGTCGAAATGTAATATATATATATATATATATATATATATATATATATATATATATTATATAGATATATCTATATATATATATATATAGATATATATATATATATATATATATATATATATATATATATATATATATATATATATATATATATATATATATATATATATATATATATATATATATATATATATATATATATATATATATATATATATATATATACACTCTAATATCTATATATATACTATAGCTCTCTATATATTCAACCTATCATATGATATATTTCAACGGCCCTAATTTCTTTATAGTATGGCACGTTGAAGCAGAATAAGCGAGAATTAGGCAACCTCCAAACCCGCAACATCATTCTGCGGGGCGGCCATTTGAATATTCATCAGTTTTGGTCACATAGGCGTCACTACGTCACAGCAGCGCAGTTGCTATCATTGAAACGAAATTTAATTGGAAATATCTGTCGCCATGTAATTGTCTGCCAATTGTCACCCTTGCATGTTAGAACCCTTGGACGACGAAGGTTTTGATGGGGGAAAAAATAGCGATAATAACGGATGGGGATGGGGATACTACCTGTAGATGGTGGGTATATATATATATATACATTTATAAATTTATATAAATGTGTTTTTTATATATAGATATATATATATATATATATATATATATATATATATATATATATATATATATATATATATATATCTATATATATATATATATATATATATATATATATATATATATATATATATATATATCATCTCTATATATATATATATATATATATATATATATATATATATATATATATATAGATATGTCGGCAACATAAATGCAAATCGCACGTCGATTAAGTACGACATCACATTGTTAACACAAACAAAGAGACGTTTTGGGTCGGTTTGTGTAACATGAATGTGCCCCCTCCAAATTGGCTCGTCTGAGATAAATCTAGCTGTAGCCAATGAAAGTGCGCGATGTCCAATGCCTTCACCCGGTACAGCAGATTGCATTCAAGACATCGGGTTTCTGCTGGTTGGCGCCAGTTCAAATATTCGCCCAAGCCATTCGTAAAATAACTTTATTTATAGCACGAATAAATACCTAAAACATATTGATATAATTCACAGTATTTATATATATATAAATATATATATATATATATATATATATATATATATATATATATATATATATATATATATATATATATATATATATATATATATATATATATATATATCTATATTTATATAGATGTATATACATATATATATATATATATTTATTTAAATATATATATATATATATTTATATAGATGTATATACATATATATGTACAAGTATATACACATATATATTAATATATGTAAATATATTTTAAATATATAATTTCCGCATATATGTACATTTACATTCATATACTTATGTATTGGAAATAAATATCCATTTATTTATGTGGTTCTCGACCCTCAGTCAGCGTCACCAAAGAGCTAACAGGACTAACCATGCGACCATATGGTTAGCATTTCCATGAGCCAACAGCGCGCCCATCGTCAGATGGCGCTGCCATGAAAATTGAGTGATCCCATTTAGCGTAGCTATTATCTCGTTGACGACACCCCATGGACTCTCCAGGCAAAGTCCAAAACGAGCGCCCTGTCGTTCATTGTAACCAGGATGTCAGTGCCTTGCCCATTGCACCACCCTGTCAAAAGCATCGTGCCATGTAACCGATGGAGGTCTCCACATCTCGTCTAACGAAACATGTAATACCGCAGCTCTGTCCGACCATGACTTGAAAACAAAGCACATCATTACATGTAAAGGAACCAGAGCATTTCTGCTCTTATTCAGTCCGGCAGAATCCTGTCTGTAGAATGGCCACCTGAATTAGCTTTTCCACGCCCCGTTAGAGTATTTTTAAACACAATGTCAAAATATGCTGACGTGTAAGCGGTGTATGCTGGTTTGTGAGTGAAACAAAAGGTCAATGCTGATAGGATAATGCAGTGTATATAACTTACTGCCAGGGAGTCATTAAGTAGCTGATGTAGGGTGCGATTGGGTTGGTGTGTTACTAAAGGAGGATAAAATTGAATCAATGAGTAACTGAAGGAGGGCGTCATTGAGTCAGTGAGTAACTGAGGGAGGATGGAATTGATTAAGAGAGTTACCGAGGGAGGGTGTGAGTATGTCATATAATAAGTGAGGAATGGAGTCAGTGAGTCAGTGAGTATCTTACATTATATTGTCAGTGCGTAACTGAAGGAGAGTGTAATTGAGTTACTGACTTACTGAGAGAGGGCGTGACAGAATCATCAAGTTACTGAGGGAGTGTGTGAATGAGTCATAAAATAACGGATAAATGGTGCGATTGAGTCAGTGAGTGACTGAGGGAAGAGGAATTAAATTAGTGAGTTACTGAGCGAGGATGTGAGGAACTCACTGAATAACTTATGGCGGTTGATCACAGTGAGCAACTGAGAGATGATGTGTTAACAAGCTAGCAAGTCTACGAGCTTGTACGCAGGCAAGTTAGTGAACGAATAACTGAATAAGTGAGCGAATGAGTCGGTAAGCATGTTACAACAAGACAACGCAATCGTGTGAGTTAGCGAGCAGTTGAGTAAGTCAGCGTGCAGGTGAGTGAGGGAGTTTATGTGTGTGCGTGCATGAATGTGTGCGTGTCAGTCTTAGTGTGTTTTCGATAAGGCGTGAATTCATTAGCATACAAAACGTCCTGCACTCCAAATAACTTCCGCTTCCTCGACTCAAAATATGTCCAAATTATCCTTCCTTTAGCCAAATCCATGTATCCTTCCTCTCCCCCTCATTTCTACTCTCCTCTCAACTTCCGCTAATCAATCCCTCTTTAACTCTCCGCCTATAATCCCGCCCTCCCTTAATTCCCTCTTCTTTTCCGACTTTTCGCCTTTCCCCTCTTATCTATCTCCTTCTACTGTCTTTTCAGACCCTCTACCGTCTCCGGACTCTTCCTTCATATTTCCCCTCCTTTTATTATCTTTTCTTTTTCTGTCTTGACCCTCACAACCGTTTTTTGCAATCCCGCTCTAGATCCCTTTTCCTCCCAACCTCTGTCTTCTTACTACCCTCATTCGCCTCTTGCTATCACGCAGTAGACTTTGTCATCCTTTTCCCCACCTTACTCCCCCTTTTTAACAGCTCATATGGCTCCACCTCCAATGCCCTAATTACACTCCCTGCATTCCCTCCTCATTACCCCCACTCTCTTGACTCCACTGTCCCATGGTCTCATTCGTTGACTCTCCTTCCCTTCCCATAGATATCTCAACATCCCTTACCCTGTTATCCCCAATCTACATGGACTCTGTCTCCCATCGCCCGATTTCGCTACCTCCTATCCCCTCCACAATCCCTCGACCTCACTCCACTCTGCACAATTCACTTAACTCCCGCCCTCCCTTTCCCTCTCACTACGCCAAACGCCATCCCTCCCCTAAATCTCTTGACTATGGTTCATTCTGGATAAATTTCGCCTCTGTCCCTTCCTTTGGCTTCTCCACTCCAAAATACCGCTGCTTCACTATCCCCTCCCCTCCCTTCACCATATAAATCCACAACTCCTCACTTCAGAGATTCCTCTCTACTTCCGTCAACTCACTCGAACGACCCCCCCCCCCCAACCCCCTACCTCCCTTACTCGCTTAACCTTGCGTCCTCCTTCCATCGCCAACTCCTCATATTTTCCCTATCTTCTAACGAAATGTTATCTAACTTCTGATCTAACATGTGAGCCGGGTGGGGGGGTGTATCATTCTCGGAAGTAGCCGCCGCACCCAGTGAGACAACTGTCTGAAGAAAGATAATCCTCGGAAGCTACCCACCGATGGCGCTGAATCAAACTTCAGGCATTGTCAACTTCTATATATCTGAACCACCACTCCATTTTTAACTTGACCTCGGGATCAGGTTTGATAGGGGAGGTGCGCTGTTTTATGATGATGCAAGCGACGAAGCGGCGCCCAAGCATGATGAGTTCGTCCAGTGCATAAGTGATATAGGAAGTGGCATTCGGGCGATACGGGTGACGGCACACCAATTGCCCACCTTGCCGTCATGACAAACCCAACATCCGACCACCGATTCCACGAGTCGGCTGCATAAGAAACGGAGCATCCACTAGCCAGAGCCGCTCGCCCACAGACCATACCATATGTATATATATATTTATATATATATATATATATATATATATATATATATATATATATAGATATATATATATATATAGATATATATATATATATAGATATATATATATCTATATATAGAGCGATATATATATATGAGATATAGAGAGAGATATCTATAGATCTCTCTATATCTCTCTATATATCTCTCTATCTCTATCTCTCTAGAGATCTCTAGATATATATTTTCTACTCTAGAGAGAGAGATCTATATCTCTTGCTAGATCTCTCTATCTATATATATATATCTACATATAGATCTCTCTATCTATCTATCTCTATCTCTCATCTCTAGATAGAGAGATCTCGCTATCTCTCTATATCTATATCTATATATCTCTATCTCTATATATCTCGCTCTCTCTCTCTCTCTCTCTCTCTCTCTCTCTCTCTCTATCTCTCTCTCTCTCTAGATCTCTCTCTCTCTATCTCTCTCTCTAGAGATCTCTCTCTCTCTCTCTCTATCTCTCTCTATCTCTCTCTCTATATCTCTCTATATCTATGGATCTCTCTCTCTCTCTATATCTCTATCTCTCTCTCTCTCTATATCTCTCTATCTCTCTATCTATCTATATATATCTCTATCTCTATCTCTCTATCTTTATATATATATTATGGTACAATTCACCGACTATTACCCCTTCCCCCTCTTTTTTGGCCCATACTTACATTTTGGTCGATGATCATTGGGCCAAAATAGTCAGCGTCATCTCCTAGCCTTACACAACTGCGCTTCCCCGCCAAAGTGTAACGTTGGTTGCAACTACTCCGCCTAAGGTTGGATTCGCATTATTCGGACAAACTATCCACTTAAATTTGTGTTAAATACCTTCACATGAATTTACATTTTGGCCTAAGCGACCATTTTGGCCAGGTTGAAAAATCTGTCATTGTATGGCTTTGTTCGATGTATATTTGCTTCAAACTTAGGTTGATGATTTGTGTGACTTTTAATGTCAAAGAACAATTGTTTGTTTTAATTTATATCTTCAAATGAAGAACATACAAATTTTGAAAGTATATATACATCAGCAATTTAACGAGTAACGGGCGGCACAAGCTCAAATATCTTTACGGTCGGATATAAAAAAAATGGCGATTTTTACTGGGAAATCCGGGGTTGTAAGTCTTTGTCAACTCATTTTTGGTGTTTTGTTCTCAATATATATCAGTTTGATAGTGTTTTATTTAGATAAATAAGAACAAATGAAGCACTTAAGCTTGGAAACTCGAGACGCAGATCAGCATTCAAAACGTTTGGAGAATCTCGCTGAATCTCACTGGTTTTCTCGATCTATGATGTGCAATGTTTCAAGTAATAAATGAAATCATATCGTATCAACGGACTGTTTTTTAACAAAGGAATGATTAGCCAGATCGTTATATGTTATCAGTTTGCTCATGTCTTAAAATCAAATTGTCCCCACGAACGCATCCGCGGGCTCAAGCTGAAGGTATATTTTGGGATTGTAACAATTCAAGCTTTCCATACCGCATGGAATTTCCGGTACAGGAGCGAGTATAAACAAAGTTTATCGGTCAGCCATGACCATTTTACACGCTCTCTTTACATTTGATTCTAATCTGGTCAGTATGATTCCAACGTTTAAATATTGAATATCATTAATGTGACAATGAACGTTATTGCTGCGGAAAGAAATTTCATGTACGACAAATTATGAAATACCCGTAGTTTACAGTGGTTAGCAAGCTTCACCGGGCTGTTCCGCACGTGGGCTCTACCGTTCACGGTTCAGACTCACTCTTACCGATCACTTACACTTTTCCAACGGAAAAAAATACCCAGATACCACGTTAATAGGACTAGATGCCTGCAGCTTGGTTGGACAGATCTACCGATTACCATTGATTTGTTTTTAAATGTTTTTCCTAACGTTCATTTAACCGTATTGACTATTGGCCATTTTAGCGAACGGCTTTTGCCCCATCTGTCAGATGTAAACATCGCTTGATCGTGACAGGGGACATGCGCTGGTGGCTCTGTGTTAGTGGGGTGGGGTTACTCTTTCAAATGTGATTTATTTTTCAAAGGTTGAAGATTGATATTTTGCTTTCCACATCCTTGAATTATTTACTTGCATCAGTAATGTTACCCTTAACATGGAAGTAGCATGATCTGTTAATATGATGTATCATTGTAATACACTAAAACATGAGTTCTTTATTACATTCCTATAAGTTTGATTATGTGTTATATGATAGTTCAGTCTTGGACAGAGTCACACATTTGTTATCAATTAGTCAGCAGAGTGATCCTTTAGATCTCAGAAATAGCTATCCAAAACAACTGTGCTGGTTTGAGTTTACAGCCAAATTTCATTAGCGGCTAGGGAAATAAGCAGACCCTAAGTAGGTTTTTGAAGTCAAGAGCCTCTTTTGTCTGGGTATCTGCCACATCAATATTGGTAATAAAATTGTTGTCAAATGTTCAATGTGTGTAATCCAAACAATTGTTCAATAGTACAATCACATCATTTGAATATATCATGTAAAAGCTGTAAATGACATGGTCATCTGTCAGTTAGTCTTGAGCACTGTGCATCTGGTCTAGTGTTGAAGGGTTATTAAGCATATCTGAAGCCCCAAATCACACATGAGGCCTTTTTAGAACAGTGCAGTTCCCAAGATGTAACAAACTGCCTGGTTAGGCATGGCTTGGGAGGTCACTTTTTTTGTTGCCCATCCTGGACCTGTTGCTTGCCACTTATAAGGTATAATTTATGGGACCATTAGGCAGTAACCATTAATAGTTATGCTCCTCAGCACAGTTTTGCCCTGTCCATCTGTCTGCTTGTAAACTTTTGGTGTAACATTTTTTTGATAATGCAAGGCACACCTTATTATTGTAAAATAATCTCATTAGCTGTGTTAACCAAATAGGGAATACCTGTTTCAAATTAAACATAAATCACTATTATATTGATGATCACTTACAAAGTAAATATCAGCACTGCAATACCTTTTGTTCCTGAGTAATTATCTCAATGGGGAATAATTCTTGATGGCACTTTTCTTAAAATGCAAGCTTGAAACTTTACATTGACCAAATCTTGCAAACTTTAACTCATAGCTTTACGGCTTTTGATCCCTGACTTGCTAGATAAAAGCAAATTAAATTTGCTTGTTCAAGGAAAAATGTAGCTAAGTTATTATTAGCTTATGATTGTTTGGGTGAATCATTTCTTAAAAATTTAAATTATTAGGCTCAAATGCTTAAACTTTTTGCATGCATAACTACTTGGCGATGGACTGTTGTTGCTTGACAAGTGGGTTTTGGGGGATATTGTTCAGCCCTGGTGTGTCATTGAATACAATGTTATACTATAAACGCTATGATTAAATGCTGTCATAACTTGTAAGTGTCAAAAGCAGCAGAGTTTACTAGCCATCAGCATTCTGTAGTTATTGTGAGATTGTCTAGGTGTTTGTGATGACATTTTGCTCAGCAGCATTCGCGATCTGGTAGTGATTAACTGCTTTACCTCCTGTTCTGGGTTTAATATTATGGACCCAGTATCTCAATTTAATCATATTGGAGATACATATCCTCTGTGTTGGTTACTCTGCCCTATTTAGGAAATTTATTTGTTCAAGATGGGCAACAGTATCAGCTGTCCAAACATCACAATTATGCTCATCTATCTCTGCATGATACCTCCTCATATCAAAGGGAGCAGTGTTTTGCTTTAGGACCACTAGGCTCTTACTTAGTGAAAAGACATTTGGTGATTTGAGATAAATGTATAGTTTAACATGAGAATAGTGATGACAGCAATGTAGATGAAGCAACATGACCTTCTCACTATTCTACATGATGAGTTACATTTGCAACATTAAGGTCCATGTGCTAAACCACCATAATAATTCTTCTGCATGCATGTTAATAGTAAATTCACAACTTTATCAATATTGTGGCTTCACCAGTTTTGTGGCTCCACCATATTGTGGCTTCACCAATACTGTGGCTTCAATAATATTGCGGCTTCATAAATATTGTGGTTTCACCAATACTGTGGCTTCACCAATGTTGTGGTTTCACCAATACTGTGGCTTCACCAGTGTTGTGGTTTCACCAATACTGTGGCTTCACCAATACTGTGGCTACACCAATATTTTGGCTTCACCAAATGTTGTGACTTCCCCAGTGTTGTGGCTTCATCAATATTTTGGCTTCACCAATGTTGTGGCTTCAACAGTGTTGTGGCTTTACCATTTTTTTGGGCTTCGCCAATACTGTGGTATCAACAATGAAGTGGCTTCACCAGTGTTGTGTTTTCACCAATGTCGTAGCTTCACCAATACTGTGGCTTCATCAATATTTTGGCTTCATCATTGTTGTGGCTTCACCAGTGTTGTGGCTTCATCAGTGTTCCGGCTTTACCAATATTTTGGCATCACCAAGATTGTGGCTTCACCAACTTTTTTGTGGCTTCACCAGCGTTGTGCTTTCACCAATGTTGTAGCTTCACTAATACTGTGGCTTCATCAATATTTTGGCTTCTACATTGTGGTGGTTTCACCAGTGTTGTGGCTTCACCAATACTATGGCTTCATTAATACTGTTGCTTCATCAATATTTTGGATTCAACATTGTTGTGGTTCACCAGTGTTGTGGCTTCAACAATGTTGCGGCTTCACTAGTGCTTTGGATTGAATTTAATTGTGGCTTCATCTATATTATGACCACCAATACTGTGGCTTCACAAAGACTGTGGCTTCACCAATACTGTGGCTTGACCAATGTTGTGGTTTCACCAATACTGTAGCTTCACCAATACTGTGGCTACACCAATGTTGTGGCTTCATCAATATTTTGGCTTTACCAATTTGTGGGCTTCACCAATACTGTGGTATCAACGATGAAGTGGCTTCACCAGTGTTGTGTTTTCACCTATGTTGTAGCTTCACCAATACTGTTGCTTCATCAATATTTTGGCTTCAACATTGCTGTGGCTTCACCAGTGTTGTGCCTTCAACATTGTTGCGGCTTCACCAGTGTTTGTGGATTCAATGATATTGTGGCTTCATCAATATTATGACTTCACCACCAATATTCTGGCTTCACCAATGCTGTAGCTTCAACAATTTTGTGGCTTCACCAATACTGTGGCTTCACCAATATTGCGGCTTCATCAATATTGTGGCTTCACCAATACTGTGGTTTCACCGATACTGTGGCTTCTCCAATACTGTGGCTTCACCAATGTTGTGGCTTCACCAGTGTTGTGGCTTCATCAGTGTAATGGCTTCAGCAATAATTTGGCTTCACCAATGTTGTGGATTCACCAGTGTTGTGGCTTCAACATTTGCCGCTTCACCAAAGTTGTTGGATTGAATTATATTGTGGCTTTATCATATTATGACTTCACAAATATTCCGGCTTCACCAATACTGTGGCTTCGCCAATGTTGTGGCTTCACCAATACTATGGCTTCACCAATATTGTGGCTTCATCAATATTGTGGCTTCACCAATACTGTGGCTTCACCAATGTTGTGGCTTTACCTGTGTTGTGGCTTCATCAGTGTAATGGCTTCCACATTGTTGTGGCTTCACCAACGTTGCAGCTTCACCAGTGTTGTGGATATTGTGGCTTCATCAATATTGTGACTTTACCAATATTGTGGCTTCACAAACACTGTGGCATCACCAATGTTGTGGCTTCACAAGTGTTGTGGCTTTACCATTATTGTGGCTTCACCAATACTGTGGCTTCATCAAAACTGTGGCTTCACCAATGTTGTGGCTTCACCAATATTGTGGCTTCACCACTCTTGTGGCTTCATCAATATTTTTGGCTTTACCAATGTTGTGGCTGCAACAGTGTTGTGACTTCACTAATATTGTGGCTTCACCAATTTTGTGGCTTCACCAGTGTTGTGGCTTCGTCAATGCTGTAGCTTCATCAATGTTGTGGCTTCATTAATGTTTTGGTTTTCACTACTGTTTACAAATGTTTTGGGCTTCTCTTTTTTTATTATATCCTGTTGAGATATATCAATCACTGGGGCTTAAAAAGACGTGTTATGTCTAATTGTCATAAAACCATCAGAAGAATGACAAAAATGACCGAAACAATGAGTATTATCTGTATTGGTTGTGTGTGAGTTTGGGTCATCAGTCGGTTTAAGTAGAAGATTTTTATCAGAGGTTCTGTTTACCCAGGAAGACTGTTAAGCTCCACCTGGTCCTAATTGATGGTCCTGCAGTTATGATGTATGCACCTGTGTACAGTGTCAAATTGATGTACGCTTAATCTGCTCTGTATTTATCTGCAATTCATATCAACTCTTCATCACCAGCCCAGCATGACACAGACCTGGGATTCTCTTTATTACCAGTCCATCGTGACACTGACCTGGGGTTTTTATCACCAGCCCAGTATGTCACTGACCTGGGGTACTTATCACCAACTCATCGTGACACTGACCTGGGGTTCTTATCACCATCCCAGTATGTCACTGACCTAGGGTTTCTTATCAAACAACTAATCGTGACACTGACTTGGGGTTCTTATCACCATCCAAGTATGTAACCAAACTAGGGTTCGCCTAACATGGCATCTTTTTTGTTTGAAGGGGTAAAGTTTCTTGAGGCCGGTTAACATCTAAAATGGCCACCCGTCATCGGGACAGGTCAGGACGGGTGGCCATTTTAGTTAATTTCCAGCCCTGTTACTGAAGACTGAACTGTAGACTTAATCTGAACATCTGGTGAATGTTTTGCCACAGAATCAACATGAGATAGTATTAGTTTTTGCTACCTGTACTTAATAACAAGAGATTGATCCATGTGACATGTGTATTGATGATCAACCTAATCAGGTTGCCAAGAATTAATGTTGTGTTATGTATTACATAGACTTCCTTTATTTCTTATGATATAAGACTGATAGACAGTTTGATAAGTTAATTTTATGTGTGTAACAGAATGTGCAACTATAGCTGGTGCACAGCAGGGGAATCATCTTTTGCTGAATCGTACAGGCAAGCTGTTGTGAACTCACTAATTGTGTCCAGATGGAAACCCTCCCAAGACTCTTAAAAGTATATTACTGCTAGTGCAACATAAGATGCTGATGTGGTATTTCTTGCTGATCATTTTCAAATTTATCTGTTCTAATGCCCTCAATTATTTGCTTGATTTCCTGATCACTGATCCTTATGAGGTCAATACATTCAGTCAATTGAGGTCCATTTCTTTTTCTAAATCATCTCTGAATGCTTATATTGTGGATACATGTCTGGTAGAGTTTAGGTGACCCTAGATAAGCAAATGAACTACAATCAAAGTTTAATCATCAGCAAAACAAATTCATTGTCTACCTATTCCTGACCTTGACAGATCCTTCAGCACATTGCCTGCAGATGCAGATGTATTTATTTTATTTTATAACTACTTGTAATTATGTTGCTAACTGAATAAAGGCAATATATTTAAAACTTAAAAATTGTTTAATCCATGTTTTATTCAAAGTGTCCTGAGGGGATTTATATCATTCACATAGAGAAATGAGATTCAGGGAAATTCACAAAGTTAATTCAATGTCCAACAAAGGTATAAAACATGTATAAAGAATATAAAATGAATCAGTTTGAGGTCAGTGTGACGCTGGGATGAAGCATATTGTGAATATATGCAGGAATATATGCATTTGGACACGACATAATATGACAGAAGATACTTTGAAAAGTGCCCTGTTGCCTAGCCCTACTGCCCTACAAGACATTACCGTTCGACCTGAAAACTATACGGCTGGTTTGCATGATTCCCGTTAATATTTAACCATACGAAAATAAATCATTAAAAACGTATAATATAAGAGCGAAGACTGGATTCTTAACGCTCCGTGATGCTGCCTCCACCTCTACAGGTTCATGCTGTCGTAAATATAGCCGCTCAGAACTTCACAGAAGCCTGTCAACCCGACACAGGGCCGCAAGATTGTCGCTGTGTCACACGGCGATTACTAATGACAGCTGTTCGGACTCTCCCGATCAAGGGACGAGGATTGTTGTCCAACATCGTTGACAGACAGATTACAGTGTCCAGAGTGGTTAAATAACATGAAGCTGCCCAAGGCAATCGATATGTATAATAGTTACAGCAATAACATAAATGATGTTAATTTGATTATCCACGAATCAGAGAATAAATACGTGCCCTCGTTTGGAAACAAGCATTTTTGACATGGAATCGTCCGTGCTGCAAACATTAGTAGGGCAGACAAACGCGGCGCCGATCTCGTTTGGACAAGCCGTTTTTAGGGGCCGTTTTGGTAGTCTCATGTAAATGACCATTGAAAAACAGGGAGGGAAATGACGCAATGATACATTTTGTTCTTTTAATATATATATTAATGAAGAATAGCTTTTCATTTGGTACAATTTTCGTTTTTTATCTTGCTGGTATTTAATGTGTGCTAATCGCCGACGAAAATGACGAAAAGTGGTATTTTTTCGGGCCATAAAAGTTGTGTCGTGATTTATGTACCTAAGGAAAAAAGGGCCGTACGTACCTATATATTCTCCATACGATTGCTATAGCTTTAAATTAATACCAAAATGTAGAAGAATGAAAGTGATATGTCGATCCGAGTGATAATCGATCAGATTTTCGAGTTAAATGTTTTAAATCGCGATTTTGCCGCTTCAAAAAAAACCAGATAATTCACCGAAACTTCAAATAACTTTTACGATTATCACTCAGATCTACACAAGGAGACTCTCCCTCAGCACATCCGTATGATTATCTCATCTTCTGTAAGAACCTAAGAATAAAAGCGGTACGGTCACGTTTAAAAACACCATGTATTCTTCTTATTTTCATTGAGAAATCTCCAAAACGCCATATAGCTTCGGCGCCATGGCAACGGTCCGCGTCCTTGGGATATTTCATCTTGCGGATTTGTCAAAGGTTGCAAGTTCACGTACTTTTAAGTTCGTCGGCGATATGGAATTTATCTGATTTAACAAAATCAGGTTGGGACTGTTTCAGTCATTTGGACGATTCACAGGCCCTTTGGCGTGTGTGGAGTGTGAACTGTTGGCATGCTTAAAATTACTTTTTAAATAATTTATGTTTCCAATTACCGTTGAAGCTTATAACCCTTCTTATTTGTAACATCCCATAAACTGATTCTGACCTTGCTTGGTTTGGGAACTCATCTCTTCTCTCCATCCCGTATCTTTTAACAAATGCGCTAGAACGTCTGTTATGATATGATACTCAGAATGCGGACCATATCAAAACGGGTGTTATTCGAGGAGATTATTCGTATCTACGTAAACGATAGGGAAATCTATCTGGGGAGAAAACGAACATTTATCTTTCCCACATTGACACAACCAGTTCAAAATCGATTCCTCCAACCAGTATTACGCTACTTTCCAACCTGACAAACCGCAACATGACATAATGCATATCCTGTTGGGGTTTTCTAAACCATGAAAGTTTTGTCTGACTTTTCCATGGACAGTTGGTTTTGTCACTCTACCGGATCAAAAGAAAATGACAATTAAAACCTTTTAAGGGAGGGGGAAAAGAATGCAATAAAGATTTCTCGGGACAGTTACCACCGTGCAGGGATGATGGTCGCCTGGTGGGTAAAGACAGAAGAGCATTCTGCGTTGGAGTAGGATGCGGCAAAGAGGGTTTGGGAACTTAAGGCGCTACAGTTAAACTGGGTTAACGGGGGTATCTGAATAGTGTTGGAGGTCTTAACGGACTAGATGGGCGCATTACGCGCTCGTGAAACTCAGAGCGCGAGGAGAGCGGCTATGAGTGGGGAATAGCAAAATAACACTGCTGGTGGTTTTGTGATATCAAATGGCTATTAGTGAGTGGCAATTTCCCAATAGAAGCATTTAGCGGGGTTTATGAAAAAGTCCAGAGCACAAAGTCAACATTTTGACCATCTGTATCAAACGATAATCATCTTAAATGAGGATTCTTAGCATACAATTTCTACAAGGAGGGCACAAATAACCAAGTTAAAGCTTTACATTGCATGTTATAGTTAAAGGTGGACACAATACTTACACACTGTAAAATTCGAGGGGACTGAGTTATCCATAGATAGAACGGAGGGATTTTCGCAAAATTGCGCAATGCTGGATGGGAATTGCATTCAAGACATCGGGTTTCTGCTGGTTGGCGCCAGTTCAAATATTCGCCCAAGCCATTCGTAAAATAACTTTATTTATAGCACGAATAAATACCTAAAACATATTGATATAATTCACAGCATTTATATATATATATATATAGATATATAGATATATATATATATATATATATATATATATATATATATATATATATATATATATATATATATTTATATAGATGTATATGTATATATATATATATATATATTTATTTAAATATATATATATATATTTATATAGATGTATATACATATATATGTACAAGTATATACACATATATATTAATATATGTAAATATATTTAAATATATATATTTCCGCATATATGTACATTTACATTCATATACTTATGTATTGGAAATAAATATCCATTTATTTATGTGGTTCTCGACCCTCAGTCAGCGTCACCAAAGAGCTAACAGGACTAACCATGCGACCATATGGTTAGCATTTCCATGAGCCAACAGCGCGCCCATCGTCAGATGGCGCTGCCATGAAAATTGAGTGATCCCATTTAGCGTAGCTATTATCTCGTTGACGACACCCCATGGACTCTCCAGGCAAAGTCCAAAACGAGCGCCCTGTCGTTCATTGTAACCAGGATGTCAGTGCCTTGCCCATTTCACCACCCTGTCAAAAGCATCGTGCCATGTAACCAATGGAGGTCTCCACCTCTCGTCTAACGACACATGTAATACCGCAGCTCTGTCCGACCATTACTTGTAACCAAAGCACAGCAATACATGTAAAGGAACCAGAGCATTTCTGCTCTTATTCAGTCCGGCCGAATCCTGTCTGCAGAATGGCCCACATGAATTAGCTTTTCCACGCCCCGTTAGAGTATTTTTAAACACAATGTCAAAATATGCTGATGTGTAAGCGGTGTATGCTGGTTTGTGAGTGAACCAAAAGGCTGATAGGATAATACGGTGTATATATATTACTGCCAGGGAGTCATTAAGTAGCTGATGTAGGGTGCGATTGGGTTGGTGTGTTACTAAAGGAGGATAAAATTGAATCAATGAGTAACTGAAGGAGGGCGTCATTGAGTCAGTGAGTAACTGAGGGAGGATGGAATTGATTAAGAGAGTTACCGAGGGAGGGTGTGAGTGAGTCATATAATAAGTGAGGAATGGAGTCAGTGAGTCAGTGAGTATCTTACATTATATTGTCAGTGCGTAACTGTAGGAGAGTGTAATTGAGTTACTGACTTACTGAGAGAGGGCGTGACAGAATCATCAAGTTACTGAGGGAGTGTGTGAATGAGTCATAAAATAACGGATAAATGGTGCGATTGAGTCAGTGAGTGACTGAGGGGAAGAGGAATTAAATTAGTGAGTTACTGAGCGAGGATGTAGTGAACTCACTGAAAACGGAGGGACCATGTGAGTGCACTGAATATAACTTATGGCGGTTGATCACAGTGAGCAACTGAGAGATGATGTGTTAACAAGCTAGCAAGTCTACGAGCTTGTACGCAGGCAAGTTAGTGAACGAATAACTGAATAAGTGAGCGAATGAGTCGGTAAGCATGTAACAACAAGACAACGCAATCGTGTGAGTTAGCGAGCAGTTGAGTAAGTCAGCGTGCAGGTGAGTGAGGGAGTTTATGTGTGTGCGTGCATGAATGTGTGCGTGTCAGTCTTAGTGTGTTTTCGATAAGGCGTGAATTCATTAGCATACAAAACGTCCTGCACTCCAAATAACTTCCGCTTCCTCGACTCAAAATATGTCCAAATTATCCTTCCTTTAGCCAAATCCATGTATCCTTCCTCTCCCCCTCATTTCTACTCTCCTCTCAACTTCCGCTAATCAATCCCTCTTTAACTCTCCGCCTATAATCCCGCCCTCCCTTAATTCCCTCTTCTTTTCCGACTTTTCGCCTTTCCCCTCTTATCTATCTCCTTCTACTGTCTTTTCAGACCCTCTACCGTCTCCGGACTCTTCCTTCATATTTCCCCTCCTTTTATTATCTTTTCTTTTTCTGTCTTGACCCTCAC
>CM067357.1:7645673-7660673 GCA_034190875.2 Urechis unicinctus
GCTGAATCTCACTGGTTTTCTCGATCTATGATGTGCAATGTTTCAAGTAATAAATGAAATCATATCGTATCAACGGACTGTTTTTAACAAAGGAATGATTAGCCAGATCGTTATATGTTATCAGTTTGCTCATGTCTTAAAATCAAATTGTCCCCACGAACGCATCCGCGGGCTCAAGCTGAAGGTATATTTTGGGATTGTAACAATTCAAGCTTTCCATACCGCATGGAATTTCCGGTACAGGAGCGAGTATAAACAAAGTTTATCGGTCAGCCATGACCATTTTACACGCTCTCTTTACATTTGATTCTAATCTGGTCAGTATGATTCCAACGTTTAAATATTGAATATCATTAATGTGACAATGAACGTTATTGCTGCGGAAAGAAATTTCATGTAGGACAAATTATGAAATACCCGTAGTTTACAGTGGTTAGCAAGCTTCACCGGGCTGTTCCGCACGTGGGCTCTACCGTTCACGGTTCAGACTCACTCTTACCGATCACTTACACTTTTCCAACGGAAAAAAATACCCAGATACCACGTTAATAGGACTAGATGCCTGCAGCTTGGTTGGACAGATCTACCGATTACCATTGATTTGTTTTTAAATGTTTTTCCTAACGTTCATTTAACCGTATTGACTATTGGCCATTTTAGCGAACGGCTTTTGCCCCATCTGTCAGATGTAAACATCGCTTGATCGTGACAGGGGACATGCGCTGGTGGCTCTGTGTTAGTGGGGTGGGGTTACTCTTTCAAATGTGATTTATTTTTCAAAGGTTGAAGATTGATATTTTGCTTTCCACATCCTTGAATTATTTACTTGCATCAGTAATGTTACCCTTAACATGGAAATAGCATGATCTGTTAATATGATGTATCATTGTAATACACTAAAACATGAGTTCTTTATTACATTCCTATAAGTTTGATTATGTGTTATATGATAGTTCAGTCTTGGACAGAGTCACACATTTGTTATCAATTAGTCAGCAGAGTGATCCTTTAGATCTCAGAAATAGCTATCCAAAACAACTGTGCTGGTTTGAGTTTACAGCCAAATTTCATTAGCGGCTAGGGAAGAGCCTCTTTTGTCTGGGTATCTGCCACATCAATATTGGTAATAAAATTGTTGTCAAATGTTCAATGTGTGTAATCCAAACAATTGTTCAATAGTACAATCACATCATTTGAATATATCATGTAAAAGCTGTAAATGACATGGTCATCTGTCAGTTAGTCTTGAGCACTGTGCATCTGGTCTAGTGTTGAAGGGTTATTAAGCATATCTGAAGCCCCAAATCACACATGAGGCCTTTTTAGAACAGTGCAGTTCCCAAGATGTAACAAACTGCCTGGTTAGGCATGGCTTGGGAGGTCACTTTTTTTGTTGCCCATCCTGGACCTGTTGCTTGCCACGTATAATTTATGGGACCATTAGGCAGTAACCATTAATAGTTATGCTCCTCAGCACAGTTTTGCCCTGTCCATCTGTCTGCTTGTAAACTTTTGGTGTAACATTTTTTTGATAATGCAAGGCACACCTTATTATTGTAAAATAATCTCATTAGCTGTGTTAACCAAATAGGGAATACCTGTTTCAAATTAAACATAAATCACTATTATATTGATGATCACTTACAAAGTAAATATCAGCACTGCAATACCTTTTGTTCCTGAGTAATTATCTCAATGGGGAATAATTCTTGATGGCACTTTTCTTAAAATGCAAGCTTGAAACTTTACATTGACCAAATCTTGCAAACTTTAACTCATAGCTTTACGGCTTTTGATCCCTGACTTGCTAGATAAAAGCAAATTAAATTTGCTTGTTCAAGGAAAAATGTAGCTAAGTTATTATTAGCTTATGATTGTTTGGGTGAATCATTTCTTAAAAATTTAAATTATTAGGCTCAAATGCTTAAACTTTTTGCATGCATAACTACTTGGCGATGGACTGTTGTTGCTTGACAAGTGGGTTTGGGGGATATTGTTCAGCCCTGGTGTGTCATTGAATACAATGTTATACTATAAACGCTATGATTAAATGCTGTCATAACTTGTAAGTGTCAAAAGCAGCAGAGTTTACTAGCCATCAGCATTCTGTAGTTATTGTGAGATTGTCTAGGTGTTTGTGATGACATTTTGCTCAGCAGCATTCGCGATCTGGTAGTGATTAACTGCTTTACCTCCTGTTCTGGGTTTAATATTATGGACCCAGTATCTCAATTTAATCATATTGGAGATACATATCCTCTGTGTTGGTTACTCTGCCCTATTTAGGAAATTTATTTGTTCAAGATGGGCAACAGTATCAGCTGTCCAAACATCACAATTATGCTCATCTATCTCTGCATGATACCTCCTCATATCAAAGGGAGCAGTGTTTTGCTTTAGGACCACTAGGCTCTTACTTAGTGAAAAGACATTTGGTGATTTGAGATAAATGTATAGTTTAACATAAGAATAGTGATGACAGCAATGTAGATGAAGCAACATGACCTCCTCACTATTCTACATGATGAGTTACATTTGCAACATTAAGGTCCATGTGCTAAACCACCATAATAATTCTTCTGCATGCATGTTAATAGTAAATTCACAACTTTATCAATATTGTGGCTTCACCAGTTTTGTGGCTCCACCATATTGTGGCTTCACCAATACTGTGGCTTCAATAATATTGCGGCTTCATAAATATTGTGGTTTCACCAATACTGTGGCTTCACCAATGTTGTGGTTTCACCAATACTGTGGCTTCACCAGTGTTGTGGTTTCACCAATACTGTGGCTTCACCAATACTGTGGCTACACCAATATTTTGGCTTCACCAAATGTTGTGACTTCCCCAGTGTTGTGGCTTCATCAATATTTTGGCTTCACCAATGTTGTGGCTTCAACAGTGTTGTGGCTTTACCATTTTTTGGGCTTCGCCAATACTGTGGTATCAACAATGAAGTGGCTTCACCAGTGTTGTGTTTTCACCAATGTCGTAGCTTCACCAATACTGTGGCTTCATCAATATTTTGGCTTCATCATTGTTGTGGCTTCACCAGTGTTGTGGCTTCATCAGTGTTCCGGCTTTACCAATATTTTGGCATCACCAAGATTGTGGCTTCACCAATTTTGTGGCTTCACCAGCGTTGTGCTTTCACCAATGTTGTAGTTTCACTAATAGTGTGGCTTCATCAATATTTTGGCTTCTACATTGTGGTGGTTTCACCAGTGTTGTGGCTTCACCAATACTATGGCTTCATTAATACTGTTGCTTCATCAATATTTTGGATTCAACATTGTTGTGGTTCACCAGTGTTGTGGCTTCAACAATGTTGCGGCTTCACCAGTGCTTTGGATTGAATTTAATTGTGGCTTCATCTATATTATGACTTCACCAATACTGTGGCTTCACAAAGACTGTGGCTTCACCAATACTGTGGCTTGACCAATGTTGTGGTTTCACCAATACTGTAGCTTCACCAATACTGTGGCTACACCAATGTTGTGGCTTCATCAATATTTTGGCTTTACCAATTTGTGGGCTTCACCAATACTGTGGTATCAACGATGAAGTGGCTTCACCAGTGTTGTGTTTTCACCTATGTTGTAGCTTCACCAATACTGTTGCTTCATCAATATTTTGGCTTCAACATTGCTGTGGCTTCACCAGTGTTGTGCCTTCAACATTGTTGCGGCTTCACCAGTGTTGTGGATTCAATGATATTGTGGCTTCATCAATATTATGACTTCACCAATATTCTGGCTTCACCAATGCTGTAGCTTCAACAATTTTGTGGCTTCACCAATACTGTGGCTTCACCAATATTGCGGCTTCATCAATATTGTGGCTTCACCAATACTGTGGTTTCACCGATACTGTGGCTTCTCCAATACTGTGGCTTCACCAATGTTGTGGCTTCACCAGTGTTGTGGCTTCATCAGTGTAATGGCTTCAGCAATAATTTGGCTTCACCAATGTTGTGGATTCACCAGTGCTGTGGCTTCAACATTGTTGCCGCTTCACCAAAGTTGTGGATTGAATTATATTGTGGCTTTATCAGTATTATGACTTCACAAATATTCCGGCTTCACCAATACTGTGGCTTCGCCAATGTTGTGGCTTCACCAATACTATGGCTTCACCAATATTGTGGCTTCATCAATATTGTGGCTTCACCAATACTGTGGCTTCACCAATGTTGCGGCTTTACCTGTGTTGTGGCTTCATCAGTGTAATGGCTTCCACATTGTTGTGGCTTCACCAACGTTGCAGCTTCACCAGTGTTGTGGATATTGTGGCTTCATCAATATTGTGACTTCACCAATATTGTGGCTTCACAAACACTGTGGCATCACCAATGTTGTGGCTTCACAAGTGTTGTGGCTTTACCATTATTGTGGCTTCACCAATACTGTGGCTTCATCAAAACTGTGGCTTCACCAATGTTGTGGCTTCACCAATATTGTGGCTTCACCACTCTTGTGGCTTCATCAATATTTTGGCTTTACCAATGTTGTGGCTGCAACAGTGTTGTGACTTCACTAATATTGTGGCTTCACCAATTTTGTGGCTTCACCAGTGTTGTGGCTTCGTCAATGCTGTGGCTTCATCAATGTTGTGGCTTCATTAATGTTTTGGTTTCACTACTGTTTACAAATGTTTTGGCTTCTCTTTTTATTGTATCCTGTTGAGATATATCAATCACTGGGGCTTAAAAAGACGTGTTATGTCTAATTGTCATAAAACCATCAGAATGACAAAAATGACCGAAACAATGAGTATTATCTGTATTGGTTGTGTGTGAGTTTGGGTCATCAGTCGGTTTAAGTAGAAGATTTTTATCAGAGGTTCTGTTTACCCAGGAAGACTGTTAAGCTCCACCTGGTCCTAATTGATGGTCCTGCAGTTATGATGTATGCACCTGTGTACAGTGTCAAATTGATGTACGCTTAATCTGCTCTGTATTTATCTGCAATTCATATCAACTCTTCATCACCAGCCCAGCATGACACAGACCTGGGATTCTCTTTATTACCAGTCCATCGTGACACTGACCTGGGGTTTTTATCACCAGCCCAGTATGTCACTGACCTGGGGTACTTATCACCAACTCATCGTGACACTGACCTGGGGTTCTTATCACCATCCCAGTATGTCACTGACCTAGGGTTCTTATCAACAACTAATCGTGACACTGACTTGGGGTTCTTATCACCATCCAAGTATGTAACCAAACTAGGGTTCGCCTAACATGGCATCTTTTTTGTTTGAAGGGGTAAAGTTTCTTGAGGCCGGTTAACATCTAAAATGGCCACCCGTCATCGGGACAGGTCAGGACGGGTGGCCATTTTAGTTAATTTCCAGCCCTGTTACTGAAGACTGAACTGTAGACTTAATCTGAACATCTGGTGAATGTTTTGCCACAGAATCAACATGAGATAGTATTAGTTTTTACTACCTGTACTTAATAACAAGAGATTGATCCATGTGACATGTGTATTGATGATCAACCTAATCAGGTTGGCAAGAATTAATGTTGTGTTATGTATTACATAGACTTCCTTTATTTCTTATGATATAAGACTGATAGACAGTTTGACAAGTTAATTTTATGTGTGTAACAGAATGTGCAACTATAGCTGGTGCACAGCAGGGGAATCATCTTTTGCTGAATCGTACAGGCAAGCTGTTGTGGACTCACTAATTGTGTCCAGATGGAAACCCTCCAAGACTCTTAAAAGTATATTACTGCTAGTGCAACATAAGATGCTGATGTGGTATTTCTTGCTGATCATTTTCAAATTTATCTGTTCTAATGCCCTCAATTATTTGCTTGATTTCCTGATCACTGATCCTTATGAGGTCAATACATTCAGTCAATTGAGGTCCATTTCTTTTTCTAAATCATCTCTGAATGCTTATATTGTGGATACATGTCTGGTAGAGTTTAGGTGACCCTAGATAAGCAAATGAACTACAATCAAAGTTTAATCATCAGCAAAACAAATTCATTGTCTACCTATTCCTGACCTTGACAGATCCTTCAGCACATTGCCTGCAGATGCAGATGTATTTATTTTATTTTATAACTACTTGTAATTATGTTGCTAACTGAATAAAGGCAATATATTTAAAACTTAAAAATTGTTTAATCCATGTTTTATTCAAAGTGTCCTGAGGGGATTTATATCATTCACATAGAGAAATGAGATTCAGGGAAATTCACAAAGTTAATTCAATGTCCAACAAAATTATAAAACATGTAATAAAGAATATAAAATGAATCAGTTTGAGGTCAGTGTGACGCTGGATGAAGCATATTGTGAATATATGCAGGAATATATGCATTTGGACACGACATAATATAACATGAAGATACTTTGAAAAGTGCCCTGTTGCCTAGCCCTACTGCCCTACAAGACATTACCGTTCGACCTGAAACTATACGGCTGGTTTGCATGATTCCCGTTAATATTTAACCATACGAAAATAAATCAATAAAACGTATAATATAAGAGCGAAGACTGGATTCTTAACGCTCCGTGATGCTGCCTCCACCTCTACAGGTTCATGCTGTGTAAATATAGCCGCTCAGAACTTCACAGAAGCCTGTCAACCCGACAGGGCCGCAAGATTGTCTCTGTGTCACACGGCGATTACTAATGACAGCTGTTTGGAGGATCGAGGGACGAGGATTGTTGTCCAACATCGTTGACAGACAGATTACAGTGTCCAGAGTGGTTAAATAACATGAAGCTGCCCAAGGCAATCGATATGTATAATAGTTACAGCAATAACATAAATGATGTTAATTTGATTATCCACGAATCAGAGAATAAATACGTGCCCTACAAGCATTTTTGACATGGAATCGTCCGTGCTGCAACATTAGTAGGGCAGACAAACGCGGCGCCGATCTCGTTTGGACAAGGCCGTTTTTAGGCCGTTTGGTAGTCTCATGTAAATGACCATTGACAACAAATGACGCAATGATACATTTTGTTCTTTTAATATATTATTAATGAAGAATAGCTTTTCATTTGGTACAATTTTCGTTTTTCTTGCTGGTATTTAATGTGGTGCTAATCGCCGACGAAAATGACGAAAAGCGGTATTTTTTCGGGGCCATAAAAGTTGTGTCGTGATTTATGTACCTAAGGAAAAAGGGCCGTACCTACATATTCTCCATACGATTGCTATATAAATTATACCAAAATGTAGAAGAATGAAAGTGATATGTCGATCCGAGTGATAATCGATCCGATTTTCGAGTTAAATGTTTTAAATCGCGATTTTGCCGCTTCAAAACCAGATAATTCACCGAAACTCAAATAACTTTACGATTATCACTCAGATCTACACAAAAGAGACTCTCCTCAGCACATCCGTATGATTATCTCTTCTGTAGAACCAAGAATAAAGCGGTACGGTCAATTTAAAAACACCATGTATTCTGCTTATTTTCATTGAGAAATCTCCCAACGCCATATAGCTTCGGCGCCATGGCAACGGTCCGCGTCCTTGGGAGATTTCATATTGCGACTTTGTCAAAGGTTGGCAAGTCACGTATTTTAAGTTCGTCGATATGGAATTTATCTGATTTACAAAATCAGTTGGACTGTTTCAGTCATTTGTACGATTCACAGCCATTTGGCGTGTGTGAGTGAAACTGTTGGCATGCTTAAATTACTTTTTAAATAATTTTTGTCATACCGTTGAATCTATCAACCCTGCTTATTGGAACATCCCAATAAACTATTTGACCTGCATTGGTTGGGAAACTCATCTCTTCTCTCCATCCCGTATCTTTTAACAAATGCGCTAGAACTCTGTTATGATACTCAGAATGCGACAAAACGGGTGTTATTCGAGGAGATATTCGTACTACGTAAACGATAGGAATCTATCTGGGGAATAGAACATTTATCTTTCCACATGACACAACCAGTTCAAAACGATCCTCCACCAAATTATGCTACTTCCAACCTGACAAACCGCAACATGACATAATGCATATCCTGTTGGGGTTTTCTAACCATGAAAGTTTTGTCTGACTTTTCCATGACAGTTGGTTTTGTCACTAAAGGACAAGAAACTGACAATTAAAACCTTTTAAGGGAAAAGAATGCAATAAAGATTTCTCGGGACAGTTACCACCGTGCAGGATGATGGTCGCCTGGTGGGTAAAGACAGAGGAGCATTCTTGCGTTGGAGTAGGATGCGGAAGAGGTTTGGGAACTTAAGGCGCTACAGTTAACTGGGTCACGGGGGTATCTGAATAGGTTGGAGGTCTTAACGGACTAGATGGGCGCATGCGCGCTCGTGACACTCAGAGCGCGAGAGCGGCTATGAGTGGGGAATAGCAAAATAACACTGCTGGTGGTTTTGTGATATCAATGGCTATTAGTGAGTGGCAATTTCCCAATAGAAGCATTTAGAGGGGTTATGAAAAAGTCCAGAGCACAAAGTCAACATTTTGACCATCTGTATCACAGATAATCACTTAGCATACAATTTCTACAAGGAGGCCACAAATAACCAAGTTAAAGCTTTACATTTGCATGTTATAGTTAAATGTGGACATAATTACACATTAAAATCTGAGGGGCTGAGTTATCCAAAATAGAAAGGAGGGCATTCGCAAAATTGCGCAATGCTGGAATTGTTGAACAAAACAAGACGAAGACACCGACTTGTTTTGAACTCATCAAACGGAGTTCCACTAAGGCCGAAACTGTCCATTGCTCATCGTGCAAAGGAGCGTACAGCAAGCTATACTTCTGTCGGCACAGGCGCCAATGCAAGGAGGAGATGAGGCCAAAACCAATTTCGGCAATGGTCATCAACTCAAAGGAAGGCAATGACTTTAAAGAGATTTTAAGTAGCTTCCACAGCAATGCCGTTGGAGACTGTTGCAGAACAGACAGCACATTAAAAATGATAGGCAAGCATCTTTGGGCAAAGGATCGATCCAAAGTGGATAAACAAGAAGAAGTACGCAAATAAGTTATGGCTGATATGCGCATGCTTGCAAGTCTGTCCTTAGAAGTTCAAAAGCAAGATGACTCTGAAATGAAGGATGCTGGAGACATGTTCCACCACGGCAACTGGACAACGCTTAGAGAAGCAATCACTAGCCTCACATCAGATGACAAAACACTCAAATATGGATTGAAGAATTCATTATATTATCTACTGATGCGATCAGCTGAAATAATACAGGGAGAGGCCCTTATGCTTTCAGGGGAACAGGGAAAGGAACAGGTAGAGGAGCTTGGGCATTTTAAAAGCCTGCTCAAGCCCCACCAGAACCTGATGTTCAGTGATTGTAAATATCTGATTAACAAATCAAGACAAGAACGCTTAAGGCTGCCCGAGAGGACTCCCCCGGAAGAAGTTATGGTGAAACTCAGAAACCACACAGTGGATCGCATCACATACCTTTCAGGAATCACTATCGATGAATTTGCCACTTCCGAATTTGTTGAGCTAAGGAATCTGACTTGTAGTAGGCTCACACTTTTCAATGCAAGGCGAGGTGGGGAGTCTTGTAGAATGACCATCAAACAATGGACTGAACGAAGAAAATGGCAAACCGATGACGATTACCATTCCTCTGAATTGGACGTAACCTACTGTACGGGTAAGGGTAATCACTTGGTAAGCATCATCATCCCAAAAGATTGCTTCAATGCAATGGATTTACTTGCCGACAATGAAAGGAGAAGTGGCGCAAATATATTGGAGGAAAACACATTCATTTTCCCCAATATTGGATCCTCACGGCATGTGGCTGGATGGAGCGCCACGGAAGCAGTGATGAAAAAAGCAGGCATTGACTGCAGTCTGGTAAATGCCCGCTCTTGCTGTGTCTCGAGTTGGCGCGTTCCTCAACAACTTGGACACGACGGCACAAATGGTCGGCAAAACTGGTGAATATTCTGTCTTGATTGAGATGATGAATGGCACTTCTCAGAGTGCAATTAGTCTTTCTGTGCTCTGTTTATATAGATAATGTTTTGTTGTGACTGGTGGTAGAACTAAAAAAAATAATACTTGAATATATGGCGTTGTATGGATGTCAATGCATAATTCAAGTGTTGGGCGGCAGGATAAATTATATATATGTGTTTCCTTTGTGTGGTATGGCCAGATTCACTTGAAGTTTATGATCCTGCCAATTTCTAATTGAATGGTCAGTGACAATTTTTTTTTATGCTATCATATATGTGAGCTATTGATTGGTGTTACAAGTTTGGGTTTAGAATATATTTAAGTAATTGGTAGGAAATGTTTTTGCAGAATCAGCTCTAGTTGCACCTGATGAAGATAACAGTTGTGATGAGGGCCCAATGGAAAAGCGCTGCAAATGGGATTCTGCCCAGACAAGCATCATCCACAAGGCTTTTGGACAGTATATCAAGCTTCCAAGTCCCAAACGCAAACTGCCTGGTAACAGTTATATGACTGAAAGCTGTTAATGCGTGAATTTTTGGTTTAATGTTAACTGTATTATCAAGCGGACATGTTGATTAATGTCGGGTGTTTTAAAACTCTGTCCCCCCAGAAAAAACAAGAGATTATGCGCATCATCCAAGAGAACGGCATAACCTATCCGTACAACAAAGTTCGTACCAAAATAATGAACGAGCAGCGGAAAGCCCAGTCAATGACAAGGAAATCCCTTAACTTTGAATGATTATCAAGCATGAAATGTTAACTTTAAATGATTATCAAGCATGAAATGTTAACTTTAAATGATTATCAAGCAAAAAATGTTAACTTTTGTTGATTAAAGCATGTTTTTCTTCTCATATTCATTCTTTGTTTTAATTGAAGTTACTTTGCTTGATAACCTATCGATTACGTAATCTTTGTTAACACAAAACGATTTAATCAGGTGGGTTTTATAAACAACCATTAGGTGCAAAAGTGAGAAATAATTACAGCTCAATATAAATCGCAACGGTAATCATGTTAAACATTGTCGTGATTGGTTGAGAACCGGCAGAATTTTCTCATTAAAAGGGTATTTTTATGTAAATATATCACAATTTTCTAATCGGCACACCAAAATGATCTGTTATATAATTTGTATTTCCAACCAATCTGGTCTTATGATAATACCATCAATATTGGTATGCTTATGTTATAAAAAACCACCATGGGAGGCGAAGTTCCTTTGCCTTATGAGCAGTGTGCCCAGCAATCTGCATGAGTTATGACAGTCACTGCTTTACTCAATCAATTGGACTCTTTTGGGTTCTTTTCAATAAGGATGATGCAAATGTATCTAACTCGTTGCATGCTTAATCCGGGCCGGGGGGGGGGGCACCTAAGTGTATAGAGGTAGTATATATGTGCCGCGCGACGGGGTATGCTTTTTCGGCCTCTCGACTTTTACGACGGGTTTTTGGGCCTCATACCTGTACGACGGGGTATGTTTTTCATCTTCAATCTGTACGACGGGTTATACATTCGCATAATACCTTGTACGACGGGGTATGTGTTGGTTTTACAATATGGTCAAAATGGTTGATTATATAAAATGGCCAAAATGGTTGGTTTTATAATATGATCAAAATGGTCGATTATATAAAAAGGCCAAAATGGTTGGTTTTATAATATGGCCAAAATGGTCGATTATATAAAAAAGCCAAAATGGTTGGTTTTTTGCATGACAAAACCGTCATGACCTTTTTGGTACAACCATTTTGGATCAAAAAATTTAAAATCGTCGGAAATAAGTTTTGAATGAAGATAACTAAATAAAGCCATGCAAGGCAGATGTTAAAATTTGGCGTCCGCGATATAACATAATTTGAGCCCGCAAATGCAAAATAAGCAGATGACCCAAAATGGTCGGTTTTGTCTATATTGTCCAAAATGGTTGCAATTGTAAGTATATATATATATATATATGTATATATATAAATATATATATTACACGAGCCAAGCGAAACCGAACACTACAGAACGCGCTCGTTGAATTGATTTGAGTGCCTGTGCTGGTAGCTACCGTGGAGCTGAAGTAGACCGGGAAGAACGCTTGCGCGATAAGCCAGAGAGCAGCCGTCTCGACGGGGGCTATGACCCGAATAAAGTGTTGAGTCCATCCTGATATGCTGCAGCAGCCGTTTGAGGCGGGTGGCCAACTAGCATTGGGTGAGCGTAATGAGGAGGGCGTGCACATCGGGCTTAATAAAGGCAGGAGATGGTACAGGTTCAAAGATGTGAGGGATGGAAGCTATGATGATTGTGAGAGATAAATCACGATGTTGATGAGGCTTTGTGTGTTGTAAATGAATTCGGGTGCGCCTTCAGTGCGAGAAATATTTTCACGCGACAAAAGTCAATGCGGGTCAAGCTGGTCACAAAAGGGTATGTATTTCCGGGAAACCTCTTAACCGATTGTGGAACTACGATAGACTAAACAGAAAAGATAGTCCTTAGTCGATTGGTGTGAGTGATCATACCCAAGTATGCTATGTTAAGACAGATGGTTGGTAGGGTAGCCGGAATAGGGGTCAGGCGGTATGAAGCGCAAAACTTGATATAAATTCACCACTGATAGGCTTAGTTTGCTGTCACTACTGAAGCAAAGGCGCTATTTTAATCAGGGCCAGGTCGCGGTTGATCGAAGCTACACCAGTAGTGACGCCTGGAACGGAAACACAGAGGAAGAGAAGGGTAAATAACTAATTAAATGAGATCGTATGTTAACCTAAACGTGTCACTGGTAACTTTGAATCTTGTGTTGTGACGGGAGTGGCAGTAGAGCGACAAGGGCCATCTGCTAAGGGGGCCGACCAGTTAATGATGTAACCTGGAGAACCACGAAGCAAGAATAGAACAGCTGTGCGTTGCTTCTGCAAACAACAACTCTATCAACAAACGCTGTATGTAAGGCGACATGGAACGACCTGAGTTCAAAGCGTGTGGTGCCGCCTCGTTATCCACTGCTATGACTTCTCGTTGACGCTCCAATAAGACCCCTCATAGCTTAGCGCACACGACTAGAGTCTACTGTCAGACGACTCCAACTCCCCTCAATAACTGTCATGTGCCCAGTTATCTCATTCAACTCCCTCAACTCCTGCACCCCAAGTACCCGGACTCCTCCTCCTCCTCTCCCAAGCTGCCACCACTACCCTCCCAAAACACACTCAACTTACCCCCTCCCTATAAAATCTCTCAAATAAGCTCCCCTTCCCTTCTCCGACCCTCGTTCCACCACCTCTACTTGTCCAATCGCTCAATTGCTGCTCGACACTTTCATCTAATGTGCGTCTTTTTCACTACCCTCCCCAGCTTGACCTTTCTTCATCTCCCCTGACCTCTATCTCATCAATGCTTTGACTCCAAATGCTCCCCCATCCACCACTTTCTCCCCTCCTCCCGTCAACTATACAATCGCTCATTTCCTACTCTCCCATAACTCACGAAACAAATCATTCCCTCCTCTGCTTGATTCCATTTCTATCCTACGAATCGACTCTCATTCCCTCCATAACTTCCTCTAATCTTGTGCTCCCCCATCCAACATGCTCTTGACTACATCTTCCTTCCCCTTCTCTTCACTCACCTCTTACTCCCAGTCTATTCGCTAGTCTAAACCTAATAACCCCTCCTGTCCTCAAATTGCCTTGATTCCCTTGGCTGCTACCCCCCCCCTAACCACTCATTCATCTCCCTTTCACTGAGTCGTTCAATCATTCACCACTGATTCGCTCATCCCACCATTCGCAAGATCGCTCTTTCTCTCCCCGCTGTTTCTGAATATAACGTCGAAATACAACAACAAAGAAAAGCATATTCAGGACAAGTTTATTGACATAGTGACATCGTTAAACAGAACTTAATACATTCAATATAAAAAGGATATTTCTAATATAAGACAATAGCACCATTCAGTATATGGAGGAGTTACTTATGGTAATGTCACTGTGACCACATGCGATATAGAGGCGCTTATAATAAAGTCATGAATGATCATGTGTTGTGTGGTGGTGGCCTGTAATGTCAGGTAATTGACTGGTGAAGTCAGTTGATAACCACGTTGCAGTGGATGTAACTCACCAGGCATGCCAGCCAGAATGGTAGGTCATCATTGCCCGCGCGTGTGGTGGCAGATGACGAAAGTAAGCTCCAGATTCAGCTCTGTACAGATCCCCCGAATACTCGTAACTGCAGCATATGATCATACCGGGAGCTCCCAGCCGCTCTTCTACTCGCTCAACACACTCACCAAGCGCCTCCCGCTGTGACTCATTACAGAACAACACCAGCTTATCTAACGGCCGAGAGAGCTGCTGTAACCCGCTCTGTAGATCCACTGTCACAAGTGGCTCGCCCGTAGCCAGCCACTTGATGGAGCAGTCAGGTCGACTTATAGCAGTGAAGAGCTGGACATAGTCATCAGATGAGAGGAGGCAGTCAGCAACCCAGAGCTGGTCGAGTCGTGTGTTATTGATCATGCTGTTGATGGAGGAGATGGTGAGGTCCTTGTTGTCGCTGACATTGAGTGTTGTCAGCTTGCGTGAAAGGGCGCGGGTGAGCTGATCCAGGTGTTTGTCCTGCAGACTGCATCCAGCCAGACTGAGGTAGTGCAGCGGTGATATGGCTTGTGTACATGACATGATCTGACACAGCTGGGCTAATGCATGGCGGGCTGTGTCATTGTAGGAGAGGTTCAGACTTGTTACATGGGGTGATGCTGTTGGCAGGGTGAGGGGATACAGCAAGGCGCTGAAATCAAGGTTACAGTTAGTGACATGGAGCTCGTTGAGGACTGTGTCAGGGGAGGAGAGCAGCGCGCCTAACATCTCACATACATCTGCTGGGATATCTTTATTGAAACTCATGTCAAGACATCTCATTGTTTTGTTGGCTTGTAGAGCTTGTATGAGCGGCTTACATGTTTCTCCTACACCACACTGTTGCATGACCAGCCCTTGTAAGACCGTGCCAGAGCGCGTCATGTACGCTGCTAGTTCATC
>CM067357.1:7663173-7678173 GCA_034190875.2 Urechis unicinctus
CATAGGGTAACGGGGAGGGGTGGGGGTGGGTAAGGGAGGGGTCCCTGCGTAGATAGGGATGTGTTCTTGGTGGGAATCAGTTGGGGATCACATTGGGGATAAGTGATGGGTCATGGGAAAAATGGGAATTGTGTCGATGACTTACAGAGGATATTGAGATGCGGCCATGGCCAGCACTGAAGGAATTAGGGTGGGGCAAAAGCTGAAAATCGGTTGGGGTCATGGCGTGGGTTAAAGAGAAAAATGACATGGATAATGTTGGGACCACATCAGTAATAAGGATGAGGTCGCAATGGAGTTGAGGGTGAGTTTGCAGGGAGTATAATAGTGACAGCAAGGATAAGGGATTTTTAGAGTAAATGAGGGGGATGTGCGGCTATAATGGGTCATAGGGAATTATCGTGACGTTACAGTGGGGATACGGTTGGGGTCTTGACCGAATTCCGACTTAATGCAGGGGGTGGGTATAGTAGCGGGATTATGACCGGGTTTGGATGTGGTCACAGAGCGGATCTGTCACAAACACTACTGCTCTACCATGAATAACATACTAGGCATGCCTTCATTAACTGCTATTCGCGGTTATTTAAATGCTCTCCCCCACCCGCCTCCCATCGCCTTCAATAGCTTTGGGGCAGAGAGCAATGGACACAAAACCAATTCATGTTGACTAGGTAATAACCTTAATTTCCAAAACACAGGTCGATCTATGCGTAATTCGCACAATATCCAATCATGGCTACGATCGCAACAGGCGGCATATTCGCAATGGAAGGAAAACCAGTCGGTTTAAAAACAAATTAAGTATGTCAGGTCGTGGTGATAAATGTGTTTAATATGAGTCAAGAGTAATAGATGCGATCACTGTTAGATATTCAGACAGACTAACAGCGACAGCTACATTCATAGTGACAGCTCTTATCGGCACAAGCTAATGGTGATATGCGTGATAAAAAACAAGTTAGAAGTGATAGTGAGGAAGATCATGAGCTCTGCGATGACCGCACGTCAAAGGTGATAGCTGTAATGAGCGTAACTCTATAGTGTTGGTTGCAATCGAGATGAATAGACATTAACTACTCCGACCAGCGCCAAAAAAGCTGTGAAAGCTGGAGTCGACGCCATTAATCACTGGTTGCTGTGATTACTACGAGTAAACAGTGATGGCAGCAATCATCACAAAGTATCCATTTTAACAGTGTCCGATGTAAATTTACAGTGACAGCTGTAATCAACGCCAGCTCACAGGGATAGTAGTGATGGTTATGAATTAACAAAATCATTTGTGATTACCATGCATTAAGAGTAATGTCGAGATTAACACGATATGACAGTGATTGCTGTGTTCACCTAAATAACGGTGGTTGATGTGACCTGCGCAAGTTAGCAGTGATAGCTTGAATCATTCCAGGTAAAGAGTGATAACTGTGAACTCCTTCAGTTAACGTTGCTAGATGTGATAAGCACGAATAAGCTGCAATAGTTGGATTACCATGCGCGAACCGTGAGAGCATTGTTAAATGCTGGGTAATAGAGATATTCCTGAGCACCTCGAGTTCAGAGTGATTAATCCTATCATCTCATGTTTTCTGTGATTGCTTCGATCATCAAGAATCAATATAAATCATTGCGATTACCACAAAGAAAACAGTGATGGCTTTGATCAGTCTGAGGGAACATTTGCTGAGATCACTACACTGCGATTGATTATTGGCCTCCTTCAGCTGTAACAGTGATAGCCATAATCCTAATATATCCTTAACTGGATAGTCAATAAATGAATAGTTAATACACAAGAGCCACAGAATATGAGATATCGGCCTTCTGACATCTGTAAATGACATTCGACATTTTGTCAACAGTTGAAGTAGACACATGGCCAACCGCAAGAGCAATTTGTACGCTACTGGAGTGTGGTGTGTGTATTCCGCGTGTGTTATTTGCGCACTGTTGTATGTGTGTATATTAGCGAGGAAGCATGAGAGTGCGTGTAGGCGAGCACTATGCAATAAGAATATAACGAAATCAATATCCGTGAAAATTGACAAAATTACAGCGTTCACTAAGTGAACTGCTTGTTTACTGTAAGATAACGTTATGATAACGAACTTTCCCATGAAAGCTGACAAAATCGTAGTGCACTCAGATTTCGCCCGTTGTCTCACTCCAGTTCAAGCTGCACTAACTTCCGTGCTTAAAATGGGTACTCTTTGTGCTCAAACTTTCATTTTGTTACCATATAGTTAACAGTTATTGAGCAGTTCAGTTAGAATGAAGAAACTTAACATTGCGCAGCCGATATGACTTGGGATACCTTGTTAATGTCATTCCAATAAAAGTGAGCGATTATTCAGGGTCAACATCAACATCGTCGAAAACGCAGTGAGTTGACTTCAAATTCCTGTAATGAACTGCACCACTTACCTGCCTGATGTCTGTTCGCTGAGAGGAAGTGACGTTCATTGACCAATTCAAGTTGATCACAGCACGGGAGAAGAAAAGTAGAGCAAGCAGTGACCTCAAACCAGGATGACCGCATTGCCATCTTTCGTCCAAGAAGAGCGTCTATCAACAGAGAGAGAAGGCAAATCTCAGAGACCAGTCAAGGTTTTACCCGCCTTATAGCATACCCCCAGCCGACTGGTAAGGGCATGTAAGTAAAGGGGTTTAATGGCACACCTACACTAGTGTGTTATATGGTTCCTATGTCCTCATTAGGAAGCAGAGTGCAGAAGATGTGGTTAAATAGGTCATCAAGATAGAGTATGAAGATCCCTATCTTTTACCCTTTGTGACAGTCACATACCAGCTAACTGGCTTCAGCGAAACTGCCACTTACAGCGATGTTTCCTCAATTTCTGGAACAGCATCAAGCAACCCTCTGCCACATATTGAATGTTCTAAAAATAACGATGATAACAAGCCCTGATTGACGTCGGAATCATACTCCCAACCTTCCTATGTATCGGCTCTGCACTATCGGCCACCAATCTCGCCCCCCTGTGGCTGTCCCAAACGCAGAGCCCCCGACAAGCATCCCACGCCACAAAAAGTTGAGTCTTGGATTCTTAACTACTATGCAATCAAGTGTTGCCAGTGATGAATGTAAAACCACTAGAATTACGCATGAAACCAGATTCGGAGCCAAAAGCAGTACCTTCATGTGCCTCATCACTTCAAGGGGTGGGTGAAAGATGCTCTAGACAAGAATAAGACACTGGACATTATCGAACGTGTCCTCAAAGCACGCATAACATCTTGTAGTACCTTAGAAATGTAGTGGACTGAGGTTAACAGTCGTTCTTCAACTTTTGATTACGGCAACATATCCTTGAGCACAGCATACAAATATCCTGTTCAGTCAAGCATTAATAGTACCGCCGAACACTAAGCAAGCTACATTGGACGCCTTGAACGGGTACCATTCCCTCCCTCTGGCACAGAACGCCACTGCAGCTACAACATACATCACCGATTGGGGTCGTTACCAATACAAGAGGAGCCCTCAAGGCTTTCATCCTGTTGGGGACGTATGTACAAGAGCTTATGATCACCTCGTCCAACACATGGTAAAAGTCCTCGATGGCACATCGTTATTTGTCTATGTCACGGAATATATCACAGAGGGCTCAGCTGCCTATTCATCATGGGTACCCAGCCCTCACTGTTGTGGTTGACCATGAACCATTGGTAATATTGCTCAGTGTTGGGGCAATGAAGAACATTGCTTATCCCTGTCTGCCGTAAAGACACTGAATTCATGTAACAAGATAATGATAGTGCCGGTGCCCTCTTCTGCTGCCAAATATGTCCTGCCATTGATGACTATGACCTAGATCATACGATCCAAGTGATAGCCCAGTTCACTCAAACTAACGAACATTGCAGCATTCTCAGTACTCACCGACTCCTCATCTGATGTTACTTGTAGCCACCTAGCTGAGATGATATCCAGCGGGTTCCCACTCCCGTATTAGGACATGACTTCCCCACTCAAACCCTTCAGGGTGGTTTGCCTTTACCTATTGGTGGCAAATGATGTAATAGTGTACAGCGTACGTATTGTGGTAGCCTCATCACTCCGAGCGTGGCTCACTAAGATGTGAATGGGATGAAGGGCCTTTATCAGCTTTGTGTAAACTGGCCTGGCATGTCTGTTGCTATAGCGAACCGCAGGAAGCCATGTACCAAGTGCGACGCTATAGCGTCATCCCAACCAGCTTCCTCTGCTGCCCCATTCCTATCACCACAATATCTGCAGTCATTCCTCTCAAGACGGGGAGTTTTTTTATCGTTTCATGGGGAAACAGTAGGGCTGAGATAGCTTGTGCCAAACGTACACTTATGATGAATCTTGGCTAAGCCGTTGACTTGGACACAGACAGGGTTACTGCTGCCCTACTACAATATCGCAACACACCACTACGAGAAATCAACTGATGCAAGACACAAGTCCTTAGGGACCACTTGCCTTCACAGATGTACAGATCGGATCAGAATGGCAACAGACTGTGCATCAATGAGAACTCACACTCGCACCTAGGAACGTCCGCAACAGAGACAATACAAACACAATAAAAACAGTTTAACACCTGACCTCCCTAACGGTCTGGGACTACGCAAACGTCCAAAACCAGCTTGTGCATATCCCGAGTGATGGGATAAAATAGGCGTTATCCGCAAGTGCAAGAGGCTACATCGTCCAGATGCATGGATCTGGACCCCTTTAACTGTGGAACAGACAGTTGTTAGAGAGGAAGAGAGTTGTTCAGAGAGCTTTAAAAAGTATCAAAGGTCTTGAAAGCATATCATATCCAGAGCAAGAAATATAGGACTAATGTAACCTGAAACTTGGTAAATTAGAAATTGTATCTTTGAAACCTGTAAGATACGCCCTGCCATCAAGTATGCTGTTCCATACCAGTGTTTTCTACTCATTTATTACAAGTGTCAGCATCTTACCGTAGAATGGCAAACGAGTAATTGACGTTATAAGTAGTAAGCCCTATGAAGCTGTCAAAGCTACCTTTGTCAACGCGCTGAGAGGTACTATAGATAAGTTCTTAAAAGAAGAGAAGGAGAATTCAAAATAAAATCTCATTCCCCTAGCCTGACCCATCACCTTAGACGTCGATAACTAGTAAGACAGTAATGGATACAATGAAAAATATTTGATTCCTTTTTACCAGACTATGAAAACTAACGTCATTATTAGCAATACGGGCTTCACAGAATTAGAAGTCGCCATTTTATCAGCACGATAGCGATTTAAAAAGAATTTCATTACCTCAAGAAAAGCAAAATCAAGCCAATAACTTTCTGAAAGCTCCATTCCAAGTTATAAAACGCTACTTTGTGAGATGACGTTGCCTTAGATTTCATAAATTTAAGCAATGAAATGCATTTCCAAGAAGCCTGATTTAATCAATAAAATAATATATCCAACTCGTCGACAATTATCATAGCAGCATATGTTCAATCCAACTCTAAGCAATTTCGTTATGGGGCACAGGACATAATTTATAACCACTGAGCTGCTCATAGGAGTAAGCTGCGCTGATACCTTGACAATTCCTTAAATGGTCAACTTAACTAGCAAATATGTCAATCTATGAATTCGCCAAGCTACTCTTTGATCAACGTATATATGCATATCAAAACCCTTCATTTCTTCATGTGGATTCGTCTTTACATAATATTCTATCGCTATGGAATAAGACGTAAACAAGAAACAAAATAAATCTATCAGTTATCTGATATATGTATCAAATGTTCATGGAATGTCTTTTGGGGAACAACGTAAGGTGTCTGTGTTGTGTGTCATTTGAAAATCTAACTATGATGTCAATATACAGTGTGTTTTTATGTAGGCTACGGAATAAATTATAAACATGAAATATATCAGTAATTTCCATACATGCAGAAATCCCAATAACTTTCGGCCTACTGTTGGCGTTTTCTTTGCACGGACAGTAAGTGGCAGTTCATAACTCTGTATCTCAGAGACCTTTACACATAATAAGAACGCATATTCATGTTATTAATATGAGTAACGTCAAAACCATACCACATAAACAGAGTAGCAGGATATGCTAATGTGGACATGTCTTGACTTAACAAATCATACCACTGTGTGTTTATAATATCACTTTCATAACTGGCACATACAGTGTGTTTCAGCCAGTATTGCTTAACAATCATCACCCAAGTTCTACATATCCGAAAATCCTACATCAAACAATAAAATTACAACGCTTTATGGGTTAAATTTATGTCCACATTCATGCTAATTACCTCTTTAATGGCCTTTCTTGCCGAAATTCTGTCTTGCCGAAATACCCGTCAAGGACCGCTGCATGTGTAGAATGAAACTGATATGAATATGCAGGCTGTCAAGCACTAATTAAATATCGAAATGTGGCCATCAGTGAATTATAGTGATTTCTTAATCAAAACACATATTTCAAAATAAATATTGTTCTTGTTGCATTATTAGGACAGACATGTGTTAACCTGGACGCCAGGAGCCAGCTGCCACTGCTGGGATTCAGCAAAGGTGTGAATGGCGAACAACTCGCCACTGATGGTATGTCTTCTGCTGCTAGTCATCACTGCTTTCATGAGTTTTTTTGCTTTTTGGTTGTAAGAGTCCGGGTTGGTTTCCGGAAAAATCTGATGGAGATATTCCCGAAAAGTAGGGTTACCGAGAAAACCAGCTGTATACAAGATCACCATATCTAACTGGCCATTATTGCGTCTCACCAAACTTCTCAAGCATTTCACGTTCTCTTGTGTGTTTCCCAAACCAGCCAAGAGCTCGAATGTTGCCAGGTGTGGAACATGATACTTCTCTTCCTCTCTCGGTCCAAGTTCGTATCTCAACGAGGATATATATGCGGTAAATATACCACACTTAATAGCATCATCAGTGACATCATATCTATCAAGTTCTGCCCTTGTGAAAGCCATTGCTGTGTTTTCGGTTTTGAAACTGGCTTTGCTTAGGTTAGCAATCTGCCTCAGCTCTTTCGCTCGGTGTTGGACAACTTGTTCGAGATCTGTGAAGTTATTATTGCTCTTTTGTCTATCAGTTTTCACGATTTTAGCAATGATAATGCTAAACAAAAGGTCTGTTTGCGTCTCTATCTTACCATGATCCACGCATTCGAAGAAATCAATTAAGCCAAAGGCATGTACTGGAACCTTGGCATGGTCTAGCAAGTCATCACTCTGTAACAGCTCCCTCGCCAGTTCATATTTTTCTTTACTCAATTCAGCCTTAAACAATTTCAACAGCTTTTCAGCTGGGATGCCTCCTAATCCAAAGATTCTCTGTGTAAACTTTTGCACTTTCACCGTGCTGTAGACTCGGGACGTCAGCAATATTTTGGCACGTGGCAGAAGAAAACCCTTGATGAGACTGTTTAGGATAACACCAATACTAGCTTGCACCTCAAGCTTATTGATCGTATTTTGTTCTGACAGGCAATCTAATGGATCTTCATCTAATCCATCGATGATGATAAAAAAATCATCGTCTTCCACAAGTGTTTTCCAAAAATCATCTTTTCGATTAGTCTCCGGGCCACATTTATCCATGAGGAAATCTTTAAGGGACGTAGTGTGGTGTGTTATGTCTCTCATGCAAAAAAAGAAGGGTACAGTGTTGGGATATTTCCAGTTTTCCTCCATTTGCCTTGTCGACTATGTGCAAACATGTGTGAGACTTGCCCGAACCGGGTATACCCAGCAATAACACTAGACGTGGCTCCTCATTTTCCTTTGTTGCTTTTATTGTCTTAGCAAATAGGTCTTCAAGATTTACTTTGATGGTGTGTTTCTCATTCATATTCACTTCTTTTATCCCGCGTCTTTCGACTGAGAAATGTTGGCTGGGTCCTGTGTACATGTTAAGTTGTATGTAGTCTGTGTCTCTTATTTTCTTTTCTTCCTTTATATGCTTGATTTTTGTTTTATTATGGACAGCAAGCTCTTTTAGGTACGGCCTTTGCAGTTGAATGCCTGGTAGAACGAGTCCTTTGCTGTTGAGCTTCGCAAACAGTTCATGCTGGTTGGTAAGTTCCAACATCTTAACCAAAATTGCATAACCGAGTTGTGAGCGTCTGGGAAGTGCATCAAGTATCCAGCCTATCTTTTCTTCTTTTGATTTAGTGTCTTTATTCATTTTCTCAACCGCTTGTTGTGAGAATATCTTATGTTCCTGTAGCATGTCTACAATTTCGGTGACATGGGTCAATGTTTTGATGAGCAGACAACGGTTATCTGTCAACAACTGCTTACAGTCTGGTGGAGTGGGTTTTGACCTTAGGTGTTCTTTCGTTTTCTGATGCTGATCATCTGATGCAAAACAAGGTATTTCATAAAGATTCACTATGTTCTGAGCTGACACAGACGTTTAAAAATTACTAAAACAATTGCTGCGTTATTATTGTCTAACTCTAGGCTGGTATCTGAAATAAAGTTGATGCAATTATTCTGAGCTGACACAGATGATTGAAAATTACTAAAACAATTTCTGCGTTAATGTTGTCTAACTATATGGTGGTATTTGAAAAATGGAAGATAACTCAGTGGTCGGTCAACTTCGCATTGCATAATGATAATCCTCAATTCATAATGGCGCTCTTTCTAATTTTAGACATATACCTAGGCGAAATGAACAGAAGTTAAATGAGATAAGATACTTTTGCTCCGACATCATTGCTTCTACTTTCAGACGATATGCTTGAATATTATCGAGGTCCATGCCCAAAGTTGAGGAACGACCATTTCTATTTAGACTGAGTCCATGGTGGCAAAATGGAGTATGTTCATCTTATGAAATTCTCGTGAAAATAGTTACCTTGATCGCAGTCAGCCATAACTGCATCAGTCTGCTCCTGATTAAACAAACCCTAAAAAATAGATCAATAGACTACATGGAGAAACGTTTGAAAAAATATAGATAGATATGCACATATATATTTATATATATATATATATATATATATATATATATATATATATATATATATATATATATATATATATATATATATATATATATATATATATGTGTGTGTGTATATATATAAAGATATATACATATATATGTATATAAATATATATATGTATATATATATATATATATATATATATATATATATATATATATATATATATATATATATATATATATATATACATATAGTGAGTTTTGTGAGCAAGATAATTAATGAGTTAGTGAGGGAATGAGCCGAGCGTTATTGAATAAAATGAGTTAGTGAGTGAGTGAGGGGGGAGGAGGGAGGGAGGGAGGGAGGGGGGAGGGAGGGAGGGAGGGAGAGGGAGGGAGGGAGGGAGGGAGGGAGGGAGGGAGGGAGGGAGGAGGGAGGGAGGGAGGGGAGGGAGGGAGGGAGGGAGGGAGGGAGGGAGGGAGGGAGGGAGGGAGGGAGGGAGGGAGGGGGGGGGAGGGAGGGAGGGAGGGAGGGAGGGAGGGAGGGAGGGAGGGAGGGGGGAGGGAGGGAGGGGGAGGGAGGGAGGGAGGGAGGGAGGGAGGGGAGGGAGGGAGGGAGGGAGGGAGGGAGGGAGGGAGGGAGTAATTGAATGGGTGAGTTAATGAGTGAGTGAATGAGTGAGCACTTTAGTTAGTAAGCGATTAGGTGAGCGAATGAGTGAGTTAGCTAGTGAATGCCTTGTAAAACTTAAACGTAAGTGAATGGTCAGTGAGTGTTTGAATTCGTCAGAGAGTTTGCGATTGGGCATGTGAATTGGTGGGAAGGAGTGATGCGGAGAGTAAAATTGGGTAGTGTGGTGGTGTGGGATCTGGAAGAATCAGTGATTGGCTGTGATTGAGTAAGCGAGAGAGTGATTGAGTGAGTTAATGTGTTACTTGTTTACTGATTAAATTATGTCATTGACACTGTCTGTGATTGAACCTACATCGAACGTAAGGTTTTGAATACCACATACTGCCAGAGTCAGTCTAAATCTTATCGAGCAGCGGAAGCTATGGTGGGTTTTATCAATGTTTAAATTCACCTTCGGTTAAGTGAGTGGCGAGTGGATACATTGGATGGCGTGAGATATTGAGTTTGATTGCGTGGCGTGTTATTCTGTGTGGGGGCTGAAAGTATCAGTGTTTGGCTGTGAATAAATGAGCAAGTGAGTGAAAGAGCAACAAATTGAACAAGTGAGTGGGTGAGCGAATGAGTGAGTGACTAAGTGAATGATTGCGCAAATGAGCCAGCGAACGAGTCAGTTTCTGCGTTCGTAAGTGTGCGAGTGAGGGAGTTTGCGAGTAAATGCGTGAATAATTGAGTGAATGAGTTAGCGCGTGACAGCGAGCGAGTAAGTTAGTGAGTAAGTTAGTGGGTGAGCGAATAAGTGAGCAAATGAGTAAGTGAGTGACTGAGTGAATGATAGCGCAAATGAGCCAGTGAACGAGTCATTTTCTCAGTTCGTAGGTGTAGGGGTGAATAAATGAGTGAGTGAGTGGGTGATTGAGTGGGTAAGAGAATCAGTTAGCGCGTCGGTGATGGAATGAGTGAGTGCGTGTATGCGTGAGGGAGTGAATGAGTGAATAAGTGCACGAGCGAGTGAGCGAGTGGGTAGGCGAAAGTGTTAGTTAGTGACTGAATGAATGATTGCGCCATCGAGCCAGTGAACGAGGCATTTTTCTGAGTACGTTAGTGTGAGGGTGAATGACTGAGTGAGTGGGTGAGTGAATCAGTAAGCGCGTGTGTGAGTGCATGAGTGAGTGAGTGTATAAGTGAGTGAGTGCGTAAGGGAGTAAGTGAGTGAGTGAAGGAGCGAGTGAGTTAGTGAGTGGGTGGGTGAGTCAGAGGGCGAGGGATGAGTAGGTCTTATTGTGTGAGTATATTAGAGAGTGAGTCACCTAGCGCCTAGGTTGAAAATATTTGGTAAGAGAATGAGCGTGTTTTCGTGACTTCATGAGTGTTTTAGCGCATAAGCGGACAAGTGATTGTTAATGTAAGTAAGTATGTGAGTAAATGATTGAGTAAGTCAGTACGTCAGTGAGTACGTCAGTGAGTCGATTAATGTGAGAAAGTGAGAGAGTGAGCAAGATAGTATGTGAATTATTGTGTGAGTGAATGAGCAAATGAATGATCTTGTGTGTAGATAAATGAGTGAATGAGTGAGTTGGCATTTGAGTTAGCGAGTGATTAACCCAGTTAGTGAATGCGTGAGTGAGCAAGTGAGCTAATAATATAGTGAGTCCGTCAGTCGGTTAGTCAGTCAGTTAGTGGGTTGGTTGGTTAGTATGAGAACGAGTTGTATGAGTATGAGGCATAAGTTTAAGCGCGCAGGAGCGCATTTGGGGGTAGGTCAGTAAGTCAATCAGAGTTGGTGTCCAATAGAGCGTGTTATAGAAAGTACAGGCGGGCGAATAGCTGCATCAAGGGACAGCGAATCAAATGTATATTAAGTGAGCATGACAGTTTATGAGCGAGCTTGGCAAAAAGGAGTCAAAAAGCAGGGTGTAGGTAAACGTGTTTGGGGGTTTGTGTGCATGCGATTAGGTGAATGAATGTGTTTGTGGATGAGCGAGTTCCCTAGTCTATCGGCAAACAGGTGGTTTAATGAGTGAGAAGCTACAGAGATATATTGAATGCGTTATTGCTCTGGTGAGTAAGGGGAAATGAGTATATGAAGTCTTTGAGTAAGCAAAACAAGGAATAAATGCATGTGTTTGTGCTAGTAGGTCAGTAAATTGACGAGTGATTCAAAGGAGGAGAAAGAATGCGAGAGTGGGTGAGCAAATGAATACGTGAATGTGTTAGTGAGAGAACGAGGGAATAAACAAGGGGGTGCTATGAATGTGTGAGCAAATTAGTGGGGGAGTGAAGGAGTGAGTACGTTAGTTAGTGTTTGTGTGGGTGGCACAGCTATCTAGTGGGCGAGTGTGTGAGTGAGTGATTGTTTGACTGAGTTGATAAGTGTGCATATGTGGGGGAGCGTTAGTGAGCTAGTGAGCGTATGAAATAATATGGGAATGAGCGTGTTCATTAGATTAAGCGGATTAGGGAGTGAGTGAGTGCCTGAATGAATGCTTTACGTTTTCGGACGTGAACTAACGGGAGTAATGGAGGAGTAAGTCAGTACGTCAGTACGTCAGTGAGTTGGTGCATGAATGAGTTGATTATAATGTGAGTATGTGTGAGACTGATTGATCGAGTTTGTGACAGATTGAGCGAGAGAAAGAAAGTATTGGCGGGGAATAGCTGCTACAATGGGACAGCGAATCACAGGCTGTTTTAAATGAGCGTGAGAGTGAATCAGCGAGCTGAGAAAAAGTGAGCCCAAGAGCAGGGTGTCAGTTAACGAGATAGGTGTTAGTGTGTATTAAATATGATGAATGAATGTGCTTGTGGATGAGCGAGTTCCCTAGCCTATCAGCAAGCAGGTGGTTTTATGAGTACGAAACACTGATAATTAAAGTCCCAACATCAACTTACTTTATAGGCAATTTCCCACAATATTTCATTCCATCCGACTGTCAATGACAACAAAGCAGCAATGCGTGAGTTACAGTGTGAGTGGACGAGTGAGACTGTCAATGGGTGAGTAGGTGAGTTAGCGATTGATTCAGCGAGTGAGTGAGTCATTCAATCAGCTGATGAGCTAAAGAGTGTATGAGTAAGTTAGTGCATAAGTAGGATGGTCAGTCGGACTATCATTCATATAGCCAGTGGGTTGGTGTTTGACTTAACGAGCTTGAGAACGATAGAGTATCAGTGTACATTTTATTGAGAGATAATCACTGGGTTGTTAAGTGAGTGAGAGATTGAATGAACGAGTTGGAATCTAGTAAGATTACAAGGATCAGAGCGAGTTAACTGGTGGGTGGGAATGAGGCCGGGGGTTTGATTGCGTGTGTGCGTTAGCGAGTTTCCATGTCAATGCGCAAACGGTGGGTTTTACTTAAGACGACCGAGTGTTTGGATAAGTAAAGGGAAATGACAATATGAGACAACGAGAAACCCGATTAAATTATGTTTTATCTGTGTCATTGAGCGAGCCAAAACATATGAATAATTGTATGTGTACGTACTGGTATGTGGGTTACTGCGTGAGTGAAGGATCGATTGAATGAGTGGATAAATGAATAGATGTGCGGAAGAAGGATTGAGTCGAGGATGTAGTGTACGATTGAGTTAGCAAGCAAATGCGCAGGTATGTGAGTTTGTGAGTATGAATTCATATGAATCCGTGATAGAGTGTATACAAATTTAATATATCACCTGGTTAATCCCTGGATCAACATGTGTGTTACAACCAGATCGAGGAAATGAGACTGATTTTACAAAATATTATAATCTCAAATTTAATTATAACCTCCTGAACATCGCTTGATAGGATCATCTACCGGGGGGGGGGGGAACTCACCCAAATGTAGAATGGGTCTTCCCAATTGTTAGTTAGTTGTACATTGGTGACGTAGCTCAAGAAGCAGAACGCATGTCGACTCAAAACCTGAAACCAACTCATCGTTTAGTAAACAGTATTCAACGCATTGCCTCACACGTAATGCATCAGCAAGTATCTACTTTGGTAAGGAGTTTTTCCATTTCTTCCAATTGCGAATAACACATCATCGTAGTAGAATTATAGCAGCACCTCATTTAAGTGTATAATTGGCATAATTTGCATTAAAAACCAGATGTGCAAACAAATTGCTTCCACACTTGAAGAGTGTCAGTCAGCTTGAAATCTGTAAATATTCGGTAGGATTATAGTTATATGTATTCGTGATTAGCATTGGAAATTTTGCGATCGACGGTAAAAATTCGACAGCGAAAATGCATGTTACTATATAATAAATGTCAATGTACACGGACACTCTTTTGAATCTTCGCTTAGCGATGGCGAACATATTGAACTGCTTATATATATATATATATATATAGAATATATATATATATATATATATATATATATATATTATATATATATATATATATATATATATATATATATATATCCTATAAGTACTATATATATACCTACTGTGCGATATCTCACTACCAGTTTGAACACCAATTGTATTTGCGAGATGAACCCCAATTGTAAAATCAAGACAGCTCTTTCACCAACTTCAAGTACAAACACCGGTTGTATGAACGAGACTTCTCATTCGCCACCCACAAGCTCAAAAAGCTATTGTACCTGCGAGACATCTCTCTCATCATCAAACAATTACTGTAATTGAAGCACAAGCCCTAATACACAAACCGCTACTCTGTATAGGCCCTCACCAACCCAAAGGAAAACACTACGATCTAAAACATCAGTGAGTTACCCTCGAACACGAGCTACCTGCAGAGGAATTCTACTCGCCCGACAAGGACCTAACCAATCAACAAGTCGTCCTGCCTTGCTTAATGCCATTAACATAACTCCCCCCCCCCCCCGTAACCTAACTCCTGACCTGACTTTTACTAACATCTCCAATATTCCACATACAACTCATGTCATCGTATCCTTAAACATCACTCCCCACCTCAATTTACAAAACTGTCATGGACAATCTCCCTTACTTAGTAATGATGAACAAATCATTGACCCTAGCTATGTGAATGGCCTTTATAGTGTTTTTATTTCTTATTTTTGGACGCGGCACAGGTAGACCGTACAATATATCTAGAGCTGAAAACGGGCAAGGTTCGAGCGATAATACTAGAAAATGGTAAAGTAACGCATGCGTAGTTATTGGTCCCGATCATTATTCATTTGAATATTTTATAAACCAAGTTCGAATGCTGTTTCAATGCGCCTTTGTTGATTAATCATCGATGATTTGGCGTTTCCAATAACATGGACGGATTATAGCAGCTGCACAAGAACGGAAGTAATCTAAGAATTGCACCAAATCGCCAAAAAAGCATCTTTAACATTGTTTACCATCTTAATGAACATCGCTCACCATCTTCATTGACCCTCACGCACAATTTCCATTAACTTCACTCATCATCCCTC
>CM067357.1:7682157-7716265 GCA_034190875.2 Urechis unicinctus
TACACAGAAGGACGTCTGTATGGCAATGTGCAGCCTACATCTCGGATCTTTATAATATTACATCATGCCAGCTTGTTGGCATGACACTTATGCTGTACCTTTGTGAATGAATAGGGACTCGTATAACATTCGACGCCTCATCTTTGAAGTTGTATTTGATATCCCAGACTAGCCTAGGTTTTATCAGTAATGTATTCTCCGCGTAATACGTCATTGTCCAACTCAATCACAATCACTTACTCTTGAATACACACGCGTATGTATGCAACTGCACTGAAATAATCTCCATCCCGCCGCATACAGTTATTGGCTCCCTCATTTGCGGCCTCACAACGGAGTTATCATGGTGGGTCATGCAGATCAGAGAGATAGGGCAGTTCAAAATCCGCCTTCAAGCTGGGCCATCCCTCCTCCTAGACGGGACAATACATCTAGAGCTAAAACCGGGTGGAGTTTGAGCGACAATACCACAAAATGATCAAGTTGCGTATTCATTTGAATATTTTGGTAAACCAATTTCAAATGCTGTTTTAATGTGCTTTTATCGATTAATCATCGATGATTTGGTGTTTTCATTAACATGATCGGATTGATCGGAGTCATTTGAGCATCTACATAAGGACTGAAGTAATCTAAAAAATGGCACCAAATCGCAGCAAAATGCATCTTAAACATTGACTTCCACCTTAATAAAACCTCGCTCACAATCTTCATTGACCCTCATGCACAATTTGCATTAACCTCACTCATCATCTCTCATTAACCTCCCTCATCACCTCCACCATGCACCAGCACACTTGATCTCCATTTGTACCTCTATGAACTCACTCACCACCTCCAGGCCAAAACGTGATTCCCCGGCAGGCAGCTTGCTGCTCAACCCGGAAGTACGATAGCAATTCGCATTAGATTTTCCCCTCCAGCATGTTTGCTATTCCAGAATTTCAAAGGAATACTATAGGAATTATTAAAAATTCAGATCACATTTTTTAAGAAGTATCCTTGTGCACTACATACCTGATATATATTTGCAAATTAACTTTGTCAGCAAATTTGTCAGTAAAGTAAGGTCATTCAACTTGCTCATCCCGAGCGTTGTCGATATTTGAAACAAAACACAGCACTCTAAAACGTGTACAAACATACACGGCACTATTCTTAAGCAATTCAGCAAGTTAGCACACATAACTAGTTAGTTATGCATACATACATACATGAATACATGGATACATACATACATACGCACATACATACATACATACATACATACATACATACATACATACATACATACATACATACATACATACATACATACATACATACATACATACATACATACATACATACATACATACATACATACATACATACAGACATATACATACATACATACATACATACATACATACATACATACATACATACATACATACATACATACATACATACATACATACATACATACATACATACATACATACATACATACATACATACATACATACATACATACATACATACATACATACATACATACATACATACATACATACATACATACATACATACATACATACATACGTTAAAATAAACGGCACATATCAAGATTATTTAGCGAAAACAGGACTAAACTATCAATATATCTCCACTGAGGATGAAAACACCAGCAACGATTTCCTGCCAATAAATTGATAGCAGCACCAAATAACCTTACGATCATGCGTTATTCATGGCGCCATGTACATTTCTACTCTATGAGCCCAGGCCAAAGGTTTGCACAGACGGTTGAACACGGTTTGCGCTCGGTCGAGAGGTCAACGCGTTTACCGCAAATGTTGACAATTCGCGCACGAGATGACTGTTTTTGCCTTATGTGATTAAATTGACACCATGGCCTCACTGAATTTAGTCGGCACGCCCTCTCAGTTAAGTACTTGGCCAACGCTAGTATGCAAAAGCCAAATCCTGCCGCATGAAAATGTTTAAGTGGCGGTGAATTATGGATCGTGGTCGATAGGAGTCGGAGGTGGTCGATGTGGGACGATGGTGGATGTGGGAAGATGGTGGATGTGGGCTAATGGGCGTGATAAAATGGTATTCGATGTGGTTCGATGGTAGTAGCGAAATGGTGCTCTAGGAGGGGTGCTGGTCGATTTAGAGCGGAGGTCGATGTGGTTGAATGGTTGATGACGGTTGTGGTCGATGTGTGACGGTGGTTGATGTGTATTGATGGTCATGGTGCAATGGAGGTTGATATCGGATGGTGGTCAATGTGGGAAGGTGGTCGATGTGCGGCAGTGGTCGATTTGAGTGGTGATAAATGTGGGAAGGTGGTCGATGTGGGGTGGTGGTCGATGTTGGATTGCTGTCGATGCTGGGCAGTTTTGAGTGGTGGTAGATGTTTGGGTGGAGGTTGATGCGGGTTGATGTTAGATGTGGGGTAGTGGTCGATGCATGGTAGTGATGAATGTGGGGTGGCGGTTAGTGTGTGGTGGTGGTAGATGTGGGAGGGCAATCATTGTGGGGTTATGGTCGACAGGGGTTGGTGGTCGACGGGGGCAGTGGCGAAAAACAGGTACATATATAGAGTGTATACTCTATATTAAAATCTCTCTCTATCTCTCTCCATCTCTCTCTGCTCTCTCGGAGAGATCTCCTCTACTCTAGATCTCAGGAGACTCTTTCTCTGACTCTACATATAGGAATAGTTCTCTCTTGATCGTTCTCTCTCAATGCTCTCTCTCTCTCTCCTCTCTCCCCTATATGAGCTTAGTATACATTGAGGAGAATACTTATATCTCTCTCAAATAGCTCTCTCTCTCCTCTCTCTCCTCTCTCTCTACCCTCTCCTCTCCTCTATAGATAGAAATCTCTCTCTCTCTACCCTCTAGGGTTTCCAGTTTTGAGCGTACGCACCAAGCCAAGCTAATATTTCAGAGGTCGTGAGTTGAAAGGTGCTTGACTGAGAGAGTGAATGTGGTAGTGAGCCGGTGTCAAAATGGACTGAGAGAGTGAGCAGAATAAGTGCTTAAATGAGTGAACAAGCGATGGGTGTATGAATGAGTCTGTGATAAAGTGAGCGAGCGAGGGAGTGAGGATCGAATGATTGAGTGAGTGGGTCAATAGCGCCCCGTGAGTCAATGAAAGTGCCAATTGATGAGTTGTCCTTTAGCTGGTTAGAGTGAGACATGTAGCTGGTGAGCGAGAGAGCGAGTTAGTTGGCAAGGACGTAGCAGGTGAGTAATCAGATGAACAATTGTGTGAGTTGGTCATTGAGTGAAAGAGTTCATGTATGTGAATGAGGGAGTGAATAAGTATGGGAATTGAGTGAACGGGTGGGTGAGGAGGAAGGATCTGCCTGGAGAATAATTTTTTACCAGGCCCCTGAGCAAATGAGTGATGGAGTGATTGAGTTATTGCAACCTATAAAAAAGAGTTCGTGAATGTGTTGTTAGTGAGCGTGAAGAGACTATAAATTTTAATGGATGAGTGAGTGAGTGGGTCAGTGAATGAGTTAGCCTATTGTGTATGAGTGCGAATCAGGTGAAGCAGAGAATATCAGTGATTGCTTGCGATGGTGAGTGAGTTTGTATTGGAGAGAATGAGTAAATTAATGAACAAGGGAGTGATTCAATCAGTTCAGTGGTGGGGTGAGTCAGTGAATGAGATCCGCTCTGTGCTTAAAATCGGTGAGCAAGTTGGTGAATGGAATGAGTTATATAAGGATTGAGTTTGTGAGGAATGTGAATGAGTTAGTAAGTGAGCTAGTTAGTTTTTGTGGGCGACATAATGATCTAGTCAGAGAGTGCGTTAATGAATGAGTCCTTGAGAGAGTGAGTGAATGTGCATATGTAACAGTGCGTTAGCTAGTTGGGTAGTAGTGAGTAACATAGCTGTATAGCGAGCAAGGTAATTAGATGAGTAAGAAGGTAAGTAGATGAGTGAGACAGTGTGAGTGAGTGAGTGTGAGGGGTGAGCGAGTGAGTTAGTCATAAGTAAAGTTAGTTAGTTATTTAGTGGGAGTTAGATTCGTAAGTTAGTTTAGCTAGGAGGTTAGTTTGAGTTAGTGTAGAAGATATTTAGTTAGCTAGCTAGTTAGAGTTCGTTCGTGAAGTTAGTTAGTAGTTAGTTATAGAACGAGTTGTTAGTAGTAGGATTTGAGCGTGGATGGCGTGGGGTTCATTGAGCGTGGATGGAGTGGGGAAGTGAGTAATTCAGTGTAGTCAGTTAGTTGATGTTAGTTGTTAGAAAAGCCATAGGGAGAGAAAAAGTGCTTCATTAGGAGCGTCAAGGTTTGGGGAGAGTGAGTGGGACAGTTGCGCGAGGAAGTGAATGAGAGAGCGCGTGACAGATTGATGAGTAAGCGAGTGAGTGGGTGGGTGGTTGAGTGAGTGAGTTATGAGCGTGAGTGATTGAATGAGTAATATTCCTGAGTTCGTAAGTGTGAGGGTGAGTGAGTTATTAAGTGAGTGGGTGCGTTAGTCCGTGACTGGGTGAATGAGTAAGTGCGCGTTTGAGCACGTGAGTGGTAGAATGACTGAATGAGTCAGTGATTGAGAGAGTGAGTTGGGGAGCGAATGAGTTAGTGAGTGACTAAGTAAATGATGGTGCAATTGAGTTTGTTACCTAGTCAGTTTCTGAGTTCGTAAGTGTGCGAGTGATTGAGTGAGAAAATGAGCAATTGAGAAAGACAGAGTGAATGAATGAATGGGTGATTGAGCACGTGAGTGAGTGAATGAGTACGTTGAGTAAATAAGTGAATGATTGCGCAAATGAGTGTGTGAACGAGTCATTTCCTGAGTTCGTAAGTGTGAGGTGGAGTAGGTGATTGAGTGAGTGAGTTGGTGAGTGAGTGAGTGAGTTAGCCCGTGAAGGAGCGGGTGAGTGAGTGGGTGAGTGAGTGAGCACGTGAGTGAGTGAATGACTGAATGAGTCATTGATTGAGAGAGTGAACGAGTCAGTTTCTGAGTGAGTGAGTGAATGAGTGAGTGAGTGAGTGATAAGTTAGTGAGTCGGAGTGAGTGAGTTAGTGCGTGAGCAGAGTGAATGAGTGAGTGAGAGTACTTCGTGAGTGAGCACGTGAGTGAGTGAGTGAGTGATTGACGTAAATGAGTGTGAGCGAGTTATATATGAGTGAGTAGCGAGTGACCAAGTATGATAGGAGAGTTAGTGTGAGTGAGTGAGCGGTGAGTAGAGTGAGTGAGCACGGCAGCTAGAATGAGTAAATGAGTGAGTGAGTGAGAGTGTGAGTGTTAGGGTGAGTGAGTGAGTGATAAATGTATGAGTGTGAATGAGTGAGTGAGTGGGAGGAGTGAGTGAGTGAGTGAGCGTGATGAGAGTAGTGGGAGAGCACGTGAGTAAGTGTATTAATGAGTGAGTGAGTGAAGAGAGAGTATAGTGAGAGTGAGTGAGAATGAATGAGTTGGTGTGGGAAGAACGAGTGAGTGAAGTGAATGGGTGCATAGGTTAGATCGAGTCACTGAGTGAGAGTGAATGAGTGAGTGAGTGAGTTAGTGAGTGAGTTAGTACGTGAGCGAGTGAGTGTGAGTGAGTGAGTGAGTGAGTGAGTGAGTGAGTGAGTTAGAGTGAGTGAGTGAGTGAGTGAGTGGGGAGTGAGTGAGCACATGAATGAGTGAAGAATTATTGCGCAAATGGTAGTGTGACGAGTCAGTCCTGAGAGTGTAAGTGGGTGAGTGAGAGATTGAGTGAGTGAGTGAGTGAGAGTGAGAAAGAAGAATGGAGTGATTAATGAGCAAGTGAGTGATTGAAGCACGTGAGTGAGTGAATGTGAATGAGTGGTGAGTGCGAATGAGTGAGTGATGAGTGCGTGAGTGAGTGTGAGTGTTGAGTGAATGAGTTGAGTGAGTGAGTGAGTGAGATTGTGTGCGTATATGAGTGATGAGTGAGTGATTGGGCATTGAGTGAGTCATATTTGATAAGAGAATGAGTGACATGCGTTAGCAAGTGAGGGAGTGAATGAGTGAGTGGGTGAGTGAGTGAGTAAGTGAGGGGTGGTAAGTGACTGAGTGAGTGAGTGCGTGGGTGAGAGTCAGTTGAGTTAGAGAGTGAGGGAGTCAGTGAGTTCTGGAGTGAGTGATTGAGAAGTGAGTGAGGAGTGAAGAGAGTGAGTGAGTGAGTGAGCGAACGTGAGTGATTTGTGTGTGAGATTTAATGAGTGAGGAGTGAGATGAGTGGCAGAGTGAATTTGAGTGAGTGGGCGTGAGTGAGTTAGCCCGTGCATGAGTGAAGCGTGGTAAATGAGTGAGGTGATGAAGCGAAGTGAGTCCCTCAGAGTGCGTTATGAGTGAGTGAAGGGGTGAGTAGTTTGGTGATGAGTGAATGAGTGTAAGTGCGGAATGAGTGCGTGAGAGTAGGCGTGTGTGAGCACGTGAGTGAAGGGAGTTAGCGGTGAGAGTGAGTTGGGTGAGTTAGTGAGTGGGTGAGCGATTGAAGTGATTGAGCAGGGGATGAGCTGTAGTGAGGGAGTTGAGCGAGTGAAAAGTGATGTGAGTGAGTGAATGAGAGGAGTGAATGAGCAATTGAGTGAGTGAGTGGCTGATGAATGAATAGTAAGTGAGTGAGTATTTGAATGACGTGAGTGAGTGTGAATGAGTGAGTGAGTGAAGTGAATGGATTGCGCGAATGAGTGTGTGAACGAGTGCCATTCCTGAGTTCGTAAGTGTGAGGTGGAGTGAGTGAGTGAGGTGAGTGAGTGGGTGATGAGGAGCGTGAGTGAGTGAGTGCCTTTTGAGTGAGTGAGTAGATGAGTGAATGAGTGAGTGAATGACTGAGAGAGTGAAAGTTGAGAGAGTGAGTGAGTAGTTGTGAGAGTATAGTGAATGATGGTGAATTGAGTTGAATCAGTAAGTAGGGGTGAGTGAATAATAGTGAATGAGTGAGAGAATGGTTGCGTTGCGAATGAGTGAGTGAGGGAATGGAATGAGGTGATGAGCGAGTGTGAATGAATAATGGAGTAAGGAGTGGTAGGGTGATGTGAGTGAAGTGAAAGTGAGTTGAGTGGGTGAGTGAGTGTGTGAGTTAGCGTGAGATGGACCGTGAGTGAGTAGAGTTGGAGTGAGAAGCACGTGAGTGAGTGAGTGAGTGAAGAGGAATGGGTGAAGAGTCGTGATTGAGAAACACGTGAGAGGAGTGAGGTGAGGTGAGTGATTGATTGAGTGAGAAGTGAGTGAGTGAGTGAGAGTGAGTGAGTGAGATGAGAGAGTGAGAGAGTAGTACGTGGGGTGTGAGGAGAGTGGTGCGCGAGACAGAGTGAGTGAGAGAGTGTGATGAGTAGAGTGAGTGAGTGAGTGACCTGAGTGAGTGAGTGAGTGATTGCTCAATGAGTGAGTAAGTGAACTAGAGTGGGTGAGTGTGTCGTAAGATTGTGAGGGTGAGTGTGAGTGAGTGAAGTGGGTGAGTTAGGCACGTGACTGGGTGATGAATGAGTACAGTGAGTGAGTGAGTGAGTGAGTGGCTGAGAAGAAGTGGGTGAGTGAGTGAGCATATGAGTGAGTAAGTGAGTGGGTGAGCATGAAGTGAGTTGAGTGAGCCTGAGTGAGTGATGGGAGAACTGAGTGAGTAATGAGTCAGTGGAGTGAGTGAGTGTGTAAGTGAGGGAGTTGAGTGCGTGAGTGGATGTGATTGAGAGTGAATGAGGAATGAGTTGAGTGAGTTAGTGAAGTGAGCTTGAGACGTGAGTGGAGAGGAGTGACAGAGTACGTTGAGTGAGTGATAAGTGAATGAGTGATGAGTGAGTGAAACGAGTCATTTCTGAGTTAGTAAGTGAATGAGGGAGTAGTAGATGATATGGTGCATGTGAGTTGAGTGAGTGAGTGAGTGAGTCATCGATTGAAGTGCGTGAGAGCGCGAGTGGGTGAGTGAGTGATAACAAGTGAGTGAGTGAATGACTGAAGCGTGAGTGAATGAGAGTATGAACGAGTCAGTTCTGAGTGAGTGAAGTGTTAGGGTGAGTGAGTGAGTGAGTGAGTGACGTGTGTGGTGAGTGAGTTTGAGTTAGCGCGAGATGAGTGAGTAAGTGCGTGAGAGAGTGAGTGATGTGAGCACGTGAGTGAGTGACTGATGAGTGAGTGAGTGACTGAGTGAGTATGAGAGTGATGTGGGTGAGTGAGTGAGTGCGTAGTGAGGTGAGTTAGTGCCGTGAGTGAGTTGAGTGAGTGAGTAGGTGAGTGAGCACGTGAGTGACCTGAATTGAGTGAGATGGTGCGCATGAGTGTAGTGAGTGATTGAATGAGTGAGTGTGTGGCATGGAGTGAGTGAGTGACGTGAGTGAGCGTGAAATGAGTGAGTGGTGAGTGAGTGAGCCAATTGAGTGAAGTGAGTGAATGAGTAAGCAGGAGTGACAGAGTGAGTCAGTGACTGAGTGAGCAATCAGTGACAACATTGGAGAGTGAGTAAGTGAGTGTTTGACTGAATGAGTTAAGTGAATGAGTGAGTGAGTGCTAATGAGTAAGTGAGTTAGTAATTGATTAGGGTCGCTATGAGTTTGAATTATTGAGTGAGAACTGATTTGGTAAGTGTGAAATGAGTGATAGTTAGTGATTGAGTTAGTGAGTGGGAGTGAGTGAGTGAGTAACGTTAGTGAAGTGAGTAGTGAGTGTGTGTGATGTTTAGTAGCCTGAGCGAGTGAGTGTGAGTGAAGGGGTGAGTTGATTGTTGAGTGAGTGTTGGGCAGTGAGTGTAGTTAGTGAGTGAATGGTGAGTGACATAATGGTCAGTGAGCGAGGTGTGAGGTGTTGAGTGAGCGCGTTGCCAGGTGAGTGAGTGAGTGAGTGAGTTGAGGAAGTATTGAATGAGTTAGTCGGGTTAGTGTCACAGAATGAGTGAGTGAGTTAGAGTGGGTGGTGTGGTGGTGAGTTAATGCCTATTTAGTAAGAGAGAGGCGTGAGTGAGTGAGTTAGTGAGTGGTGTTATGAGTTAGTGACTTAGTGGATTGAGTAATGTTAGTTAGGCAAGTGAATGAGTTAGTTAGTAATTAGAAAGTGAGTGAGTAGAGTGAGTTAGTTAGTTAATGAGTTAGTTAGTATCCAGTTGCATGGGGCAGTAAACGAGTTACCTGGGGGTTGAGTGATTCGATTAAGTGTGGGGTGATTGAGTCGGATGAGTTTCCTGAAGAGAATAGTGAGTGATGGAGAGTGGGTTGATGAGTGACGTTGATGAGTAGAATATATCTGAATTTAGTTAGTGACTGAGTGAAGAGGTGAAGAGGGGCAGTAGAGAGTGATAAGTCTGAGTTTGAAGTGTGAGGGAGTAGGGGGTAAATGGTTAGTGAGTGAGTGAGTGAGTAGGTGAAGGTGATTCGTGAGCGTGAGTTGGGTGAATGAGTGCGAGTGAATGATGAATGAGGCAAGTTGATTGCATGAGTGAAAGAATGAGTGATGAGTGTGAAGTGAGTGTAGGAGAATTAGGTGAGTGAGTGAGTGAGTACAGAGTGAGTCGTGAGTATAGTGAAGTGAGTTAGAGAAAGAGAGTGATGTGAGTGAGGCATGAGTGAGTGAGTTCAGTGAAGGAGCACATTACAGAGTGAAGTGAGAGGTGAGTGAGTGAGTGAGTGGTGGTGAGATGAGTTAGTTTAGTGCGTAAGTGAGTGAAGTGGGTGAGTGAGTGAGTGAGTGAGTGAGTGTTGAGTGGCGAGTGTGGGAGTGGTGAAATAGTAAGGGGGAGAGAGAATGAGTGAGCAGAGTGAATGACGGTGAGTGAGTGAATGAGTGTTGAGTGGATGCGTTAGTGAGTAGAGTGAGTTGAGTGAATGACGTTTGATTGACGTGAGTGGTGGTGTGTGAGTGAGTGAGATGGGTGATGGAGTGAGCGTAGTGATAACTAAAAGTGAGTTGACGTGAGTGGTCCGTGAGTGAGTGAGTTATAGTGAAGGAGTTGAGTTGAAGAGTAGAGTGAAAGTGAGTGACAGAGTGAGCGTTAGAGTTGAGTGAGTGAGTGCGTTAGTGAACGAGTGCAGGACATTGAATTAGTCGTTGGGGTGAGTGAGTGAACATTGAATTAGTGCGCTGGCGTGGATTGCAGCTGAATGATTTTTGAACGTGCATTCATTGAGCATGGATGTGAGTGGAAGGGGAGTGTAAATGAGTAGTGAGTGAGGGGAGGCTGAGTGTGTGTGAGCTTTGCTCGGAGAATGAGGGAATTTGTTATGGTGAGTGAGGTGAATTGAGTGAGTGAGTAAGTGAATTTATGAGTTGAGTCGTAAGAGTTGGGTGACCCGTGAGTGAGTGAGCGACTGAGCGAAATGAGTGATAGACATGAGTGACAGAGTGAGTGAGGGTGAGTGAGTGAGTGAGTGAGTTCGTGAGTGAGTGGAGTGAGATAAAGTGAGTGAGTGGGTTGGGCAATGAGTGAGTGAGTGCGTGAGTAGGTATTGAATGAGATTGGGTGATCGTGAGACATGAACTGAGTGAGTGAATGAGTGCGCAAATGAGTGTTGAGACGAGTCCATAAGTCCTTATTTCGTACGTGTGAGTGGTGAGTGATTGAGTGAGTGAGTTAGTGAGTCCGTGTGAGGTGAATGAGTGGAGTGGGCGTTTGAGCCGTGAGTGGTGAACGAGAATATGAAGTGAATGAGTCAGTGAAGTGAGTGGTTGAGTGAGGTGGGAGCTGAATGAGTTAGTGAGTGTGAGTAAGTTAAAATGATGGTGAGATTGAGTGAGTGGGTGAGTCAGAGTCTATCTGAGTTCGAGTGTGTGCGAGTGATTGAGTGATGAAATGAGCATTGCTGAGTGAGTGAGTGAATGAGTGGTGTGAAGTGAGTGAGCGAATGTGTACGTGAGTGAGTGAGTGAGGAGGAGTGAGTTGAGTAATGCGTGAGAGAGTTGGTGGTCGATATGGGACAGAGGTTGATGTTTTGACTGGTGGACGTCGGGTAGTGGTCGGTGTGGAATGGCGGTCGTATGGCAGTGGGAGCAAACAAAAGTGAGCTTGTACAATTGTTCACATACCTCGGTCCAGTGAAGAAACGTTCACTTTGCTTCTGCTCTGTCAGCGTCTATTCTGTGTGTATCAGCCGATGTTGAAGACAGATCACCAGGCACGTTTTTCTGAACGGAATACCAACCGAGTAGAATGTATGTGAGTCAAAACAGAAGGGGCTCAAGAAAAACAGGTAAGATGGCCCAGTTCAATAGGGCTTTCTGCGCAACTCAGCGCTGGTATCGCGTCTGTACAGGTGCGTTCTAACTTCTATTATGAGACGCATTCATGGGTGTCGTTGGCTAGATATATTGAGGTCGCTGCTAGGCGTGGCCCCTCAGGGGTCGTTCGATTCGCTGAATTGCAGCGCTTAAAGGTGAACTTGAGTCAAAATAGAAGATATATTTTACTTTCATACGATTCGTTTGTGAATGAACCCTTAATTTCATTGTGATATGGCACGTTGATAAAGACATCTGAGCATTACCGCATCCCCCAACCCCGGCAACATCCTTCTTCGGGGCGGCCATTTAAATATTCATCAGTTTCGTCACAAAGGCGACATGACGTCACAGCAGCGCAAATGCTATCGTTGAAACGCAATTTCACTATAAAGAATAGTTGGCAAGGACGTAGCAGGTGAGTAATCAGATGAATAATTGTGTGAGTTGGTCATTGAGTGAAAGAGTTCATATGTGAATGAGGGAGTGAATAAGTATGGGAATTTGAGTGAACGGGTGGGTGAGAGGGGATCTGCCTGGATGAATTATTTTTTACGCGGCTGAGCAAATGAGTGATGGAGTGATTGAGTTAGTGGCAAAAAAGAGTTCGTGAATGTGTTGTTTAGTGAGCGTGAGAGACTATAATTTAATGGATGAGTGAGTGAGTGGGTCAGTGAATGAGTTAGCCTATTAGTGTATGAGTGCGAATCAGAAGCAGAGAATATCAGTGATTGCTGCGATGGTGAGTGAGTTTGTATTGGAGAGAATGAGTAAATTAATGAACAAGGGAGTGATTCAATGGGTGATTCAGTGTGTGAGTCAGTGAATGACTATCCGCTCTGTGCTTAAATCGGTGAGCAAGTTGGTGAATGAATGAGTTATATAAGGATTGAGTTTGTGAGGAATGTGAATGAGTTAGTAAGTTAGCTAGTTAGTTTTTGTGGGCGACATAATGATCTAGTCAGAGAGTGCGTTAATGAATGCGTCCTTGAGAGAGTGAGTGAATGTGCATATGTAACAGTGCGTTAGCTAGTTGGGTAGTGAGTAACATAGCTGTATAGCGAGCAAGGTAATTAGATGAGTAAGAAGGTAAGTAAGTAGATGAGTGAGTGTGTGAGTGAGTGTGCGGGTGAGTGAGTTAGTCATTAAGTAAGTAAGTTAGTTAGTAATTTAGTAAGTTAGTTAGTTCGTAAGTTATTTAGTTATTTAGTTAGTTAGTTAGTTAGTTAGTTAGTTAGTTAGTTTAGTTAGTTAGTTAGTTAGTTAGTTAGTTAGTTAGTTAGTAGCTAGCTAGCTAGTTTAGTTAGTTTGTTAGTTAGTTAGTTAGTTAGTTAGTTAGTTAGTTAGTTAGTTAGTTAGTTAGTTAGTTAGTTAGTTAGTTAGTTAGTTAGTTAGTTAGTTAGTTAGTTAGTTTGAGAACGGACGTACATTTGAGCGTGGATGGCGGGGGGTTAAGTGAGTAATTCAGTCTGTCAGTGAGTTGATGAGCGTGTTAGAAAAGCCATAGACGAGAGAATAACGGCTTCATTGGGAGCGTCAAGGTTTGTGACTGAGTGAATGAGTGGGCAAGTGCGCGAGTGAGTGAATGAGATAGCGCGTGACAGAGTGAGTAAGCGAGTGAGTGGGTGTGTGGACGAGTGAGTGCGTTAGAGCGTGAGTGATTGAATGAGTAATTGGGTGAGTGAGCACACGAGTGAGTGAATGAGTAAGTTGAGCGAGTGAGTGAATGACTGCACAAATGAGTGTGTGAACGAGTCCATTCCTTATTTCGTAAGTGTGAGGGTGAGTGAGTTATTAAGTGAGTGGGTGCGTTAGTCCGTGACTGGGTGAATGAGTAAGTGGGCGTTTGAGCACGTGAGTGGTAGAATGACTGAATGAGTGAGTGACTGAGAGGGTGAGTTCATGTGAGCGAATGATTTAGTGCGTGACTGAGTGAATGATAGTGCAATTGAGTTTGTGACCTAGTCAGTTTCTGAGTTCGTAAGTGTGCGTGTGATTGTGTGAGAAAATGAGCAATTGAGTGAGACAGAGTGAATGAATGAATGGGTGAGTGAGCACGTGAGTGAGTGAATGAGTAGGTTAAGTTAGTGAATAATTGTGCAAATGAGCGTGTGATCGATTCATTTCCTGAGTTCTTAAGTGTGAGGGTGAGTAGGTGATTGAGTGAGTGAGTGGGAAAATGAGTAAGCCCGTGAATAAGTGAATGAGTAAATGGGTGAGTGAGCACGTGAGTGAGTGAATGTCTGAACGAGTGAGTGACTGAGAGTGAGTGAGTGAGTAAGTGGGTTAATTCATTAGTGGGTGGTTCACATAGTTATCTAGTCGGAGAGTGAGTTAGTGAATGGATGCTTAAGTGAATTAGTGAATGTGCATATTCGAGAGTGCGTTAGATATTGAGTGAACGATTGACGTAATTAGTTAGTGAGCGAGTTAATCATCCCGTTAGCGGATGACCAAGTGAATAAGTTACTGTGAGTGAGTGAGCGCCTGAATGAATGATTCCGGCGGCAGCTAGCAGTAGTAAAAGAGTTTGTAGGGGAGTGAAAACGTGTAGCGAGTGAAGTGGGTGCTAAATGTATCAGCAGCAGGTTGTGAGAGTGGGAGCATTCGCAGGTGAATGAGCGAATGAAATACTCAGCGAGCACGTAATTTAGTAAGTGCATTAATGAGTGAGTTGTGAGAGAGAATGAGAGAGAGAGTGAGCGAATGAATGCGTTGGTTGCTAATGAACGAGTGAGGTAATGAACAACAGGGTGCATAGGTGTGATCGAGTCACTAACTGAGTCAATGAGTCAGCAAGAGAGTGGGTGAGTAAGCAACGGCGTGCGAGGGTTAGCGAGCGAGTGAGTGAGTTAGTGAGCGAGTGAGTGAGTGAGTAAGTGAGTGAGTGAGTGACAGCGTGAGTGAGAGAACGAGACAGAGGGTGAGCGAGTGAGTGAATTAATAAGTTCCTTCGTGCGTGAACGTTTGACAATGTGCTGCAGTGAATTTATAAGTGATTGAGCGAGTGAGTGAGTGGATGAGTGAAAGAACGAGTGATTGACCTATCGTGCAATTAAGTGCTTGAGCGAGTGAGTGAGTGAATGAGTAAGTGAGAGTGAGTGAGTGAATGAGTGAGTGAGTGAGTGAGTGAGTGAGTGAGTGAATGAGTGGGCGAGTGAGTTATTGTGTGCGTATATGTGATAGTGAGTGATCTAGCGCCTAGGTTGATTATATTTGATAAGAGAATGAGCGTGCGTGTTTTAGTTCATAGGCGGGCAAGTGAGTGCTACTGTGAGTAAGTATGTGAGTATGTAATTAAGTGAGTGAGTGAGTGCGTCGGTGAGTCAGTGTGCTAGAGAGAGAGAGAGTCAGTCAGTCTATGGATACGCGATAAAGTGAGTAAGAGAGTATGTGAATTATTGTGTGAGTGAATGATCGAACGAGTGAACTTGTGTGTACATTAATGAGTGAATGAGTGAGTTGGCATGTGAGTTTGCCAGTGATTAACCCAGTTAGTTAATGAGTTAGCGAGTAAGCGAGTTGATAATACATTGAGTCCGTCAATCGGTTAGTCAGTCAGTTAGTGGCTAGGTTGGTTAGTATGAGAACATGTTGGCATAAGTTTAAGCGTGGATTGGGCGTTTGGGGGTAGGTCAATAAGTCAATCAATGAGAGAGTTGGTGACCAATTGAGCGTGTGAGAGAAAGTATCCGCGGGGGAATAGCTGCTACAAGAGGACAGCGAATCAAAAAGTATATTAAGTGTCTGAGAGCGAATGAGCGCGCTGGGAAAAAGTGAGTCCAAGAGCAGGGATTAAGTAAACGAGTGTGTATTCGATTAGGTGACTGAATGTGCTTTGTCAATGAGCGAGTGTGTGAACGAGTCAGTTCATGAGTTCGTAAGTGTGAGGGTGAGTAAGTGAGTGAGTGAGGGAGTGGGTGAGTGAGCAAGTTATCCCGTGAGTGAGTGAATAAGAAAGTGGGTGAGTGAGCATGTGAGTAAATGAATGACTGAGTGAGTGAAAGATTGGGTGAGTGAGTGAGTGTGTAACTGAGGGGGTTAGTGCGCCAGTGAGTGAATGTGTAAGTAAGTGAGTGAGTGAATAATGAGAGGCCATAGAGAAAAATATAATGCGTTAGTGTTCGGATGAGTAAGGGAAAATGATGATATGAGGTCTTTGAGTTAGCAAAACAAGGAATAAATGCATGCGATTGTGCTAGTGTGTCAGTAAATGGATGTGTGATTCCAAGAGAGAGAGAGAGAGAGAGAGAGAGAGAGAGAGAGAGAGAGAGAGAGAGAGAGAGAGAGAGAGAGAGAGAGAGAGAGAGAGAGAGAGAGAGTTGGCAAGTGAATGATTGTATAAATGAACAAGTGAGTGAGTACGTCAATGGTAGAGAGAATGAGGGTGTGGAAGTTAATGATTGGGTGGATCATTAGGAAGTCATTGAATGAGTGTGCACCTTAGTAAGTGAATGAGTAAGTGAGTGAGTACGATAGTGAGTGGCTGAGCAAATGGATGAATGAGTGAGCATATAAGTAAGTAAACAAGTAGGTGAGCAAGTGAGTGAGTTAGCTAGTGAATGATTGGATGAACTTGTGCGTAAGCGACAGTCAGTTAATGTTTGAGTGTGTTAGTGGGTCAGTGATTGGGCGTGTGAATTAGTGGGATAGAGTGATGCGGACTGTAATATTGCGTAGCGAGTGAGGTGGTGTTGGATCTGGAAGCATCAATGAATGGCTGTGAATGAGAAAGCGAGTGAGGGATTGAGTGAATTTGTTAGTGGTTTAATAAATCGATTAATTATTATGTCATTGACACTGTCAGTGAATGATTGAGGGCGTATGTGCGTGTGGGATTGAGTGAGTGAGTGAATGAACGAGGGAGTGAATGATAGCGCAAGTGAGTGAGCGAACGAGTCAGTTCCTGAGCTCGTAAGTGTGAGGGTGAGTGAGTCAGTGGGTGAATGAGTGAGTTAGCGAGTGAGTGAGTAAATGAGTGAGTGTGTAGGGGAGTGAGTCAAGGAGTGGAGTGAGTGAATGAGTGAGCGAGCGAGCGAGTGAGTAAGTGGGTGAGAGAGTAAATGAGTGAGTGGGTGAGTGAGTGAATGAGTGAGTGTTTGAGTGTGTTAGTGAGTAGGTGAGTGAGTGGGTGAGTTATTTAGTGAGTGTTCGGGTGAGTTAATGAGTTAGTGAATGGGTGATTGAGTGAATAAGTAAGTGAGTGAGTGAGTTAGCGGGGATTTTAGGCAGCGAGCACGCCATTTTGTGAAGGAGGCAGCAGGAAAGTACACCTGACAACGCGAGTCAATTGCAATCCGAAAGCATCAGTGATAACCTTGGAGTGTAAGTTCGTATTTTACTACATGAGTAAATTAATAAATTAGCGAATACGATTGTGAGTTAGTAATGAGTAGGTCGCTATGAGTTTGAATGTGTGAGAACATCTGGTAAGTAAATGAGTGATAGAAGGTATGTGTTAGTGATGGAGAGAATGAGTGAGTACGTTAGTGAGTGAGTGGGTGGGTGTGTGTCGTAGTTATCGAGTCGGCGAGTGTGTGAGTGCTTTGAGTGATTTTTTGAATGTGCATATGTGAATGTGCGTTAGCTATTTATCGGCAATTGACATAATTGGCTCGTGAGCCAGTAAATTAGCGCGTAAGCGCGTGAGTAAGTGAATAAGTTAGTGAGTGAGTGCCTGAATAAATGTTTTCGGGCGTCAACAAGCAGGAGTAAGGGGGTGGGAGTGGGGGGTGTAGGTCAATAAGTCCATCTATGAGAGAGTTGGTGTCCGATTGAGTGTGTTTGAGAAAGTACAGGCGGGCGAATAGCTGCTGCAAGGGACAGCGAATAAAAAGTATATTAAATGAGTATTAGAGTGAATGAGCCATCTGGGAAAGTATGAATCCCAGAGCAGGGTGTATGTAAACGAGTTAGGGGGTTAGTGTGTATTCGATTAGGTGACAGAATGCGCTTTCGGATGAGTTCCTTAGATAATCGGCAATCAGTTGGTTTTATGAGTGAGATGCCACAGCAATATATTGAACGCTTTAGAGCTAGGGTGAGCAAGGGGAAATGAGCATATGAAGTCTTTGAAGTAGCAAAACAAGGAATAAATGCTTGTGATTAGGATAGTAGGTTTGTGATTGGATGAGTGAGTCCAAGAGTGAGTGAGAGAGTAGGCAAGTGATTGAATGCGTAAATGAACGAGTGCGTGGATGTTTCATGTGAGTACGTAAATAGGTGAGTAATTGAGAGTATGGCAGTTATTGACAGGGTGGATCAATGCAGAAGTCAATGAGTGAGCGAGCACTTGAGTAAGTGAGGGAGTGAGTGAGTAATTGAGAGGTTTTAGTGAGTGAGTGAGTAAGCAATGATTTGCGGCATGAGCAAGTGATTTTGTGAAGGAGGCAAAAGGGGAGTATTCCTGGCAAAGCAAGTCAGTTACAAGCAGAAAGTATCAGTATCAGAAAATTCGTTTTTTACAGAATGAGTAAATCAATAGAGAAACGAATAAAAGGGTTTAGTCATTGAATGAGTAGGTTGCTAGTATTCTTAATTTGTTTGAAAGTTTTTGAACGAATGGGTGATAAATGGCTAGAGTTAGTGATGGAGTGAATGAGTGAGTACGTTAATCAATTAGTGGTTGGGTGACATAGTTATCTAGTCGGCGAGTGTGCGAGTGGATGAGTGCTAGAGAGAATAAGTGAATAAGCATATGCGAGAGTGCGTTAGTTATTTAGTGAACAATTGACATTATTGGCTCGTAAGCGGATGAGTAAGTGAATAAATAAGTGCGTGAGTGAGACCCAGACTGAATGATTTCGGGCGGCAACTAGCAGACGTAATGAAGTTTGTAGAGGAGTGTAAATACTTAGCGAGTGAGGTGGGTGCCAAGTTTATCAGCAACAGGCTATGAGAGTGAGACATTCGCAGGTGAGTGAACGAATAAAATTGTAAGTAAGTGTATTAATGAGTGAGTTCTGAGAGAGAATGAGAGAGCGTGTGAGCGAATAAATGTTTGTACGTATTACCAACATGTTTCATAGGTGTGATCGAGTCACTAGCAGAGTCAATGAGTCAGTGAGTGTGCGTTCGAGAAAGTGCAGCAGTAAATGTGTGTGCGCGTGAGTGAATGAGAGATTGCGCTATTGAGTGAGCAAGATCGTGAGTCAGTGAGTGAGATATATAGAGAGCGTGTCAATAAGTGGATTTATGTCCGTTCATAGAATGCGCAAGTTGATTGATTGAGTGAGTCAGTCAGTGAGAGTGAGAGGGCATATGAATGAGTGGATTAATGTCCGTTCGTCCGTGCCTTAACTTTCGAGAATATGCAGCAGTAAATGTGTGTTTGCATGAGTGGTTGAATAAGGGATTGCGCTGTTGAGTGAGCGAGTGAGTGAGTAAGTGAGAGAGAGAGAGAGAGAGTGAGAGAGAGGGCGAGTGAATGAGTGGATAAATGTCCGTTTGCCCGTGCCTTAAGGTTCGAGAATGAGCAGCATTGTATTTGCGAGTGAGTGAGTGATTGAATGAGAGATTGAACTGTTGAGCGAGTGAGTGAGTGAGTGAAGGAGTGAGTCAGAGAATTAGAGCGTGAATGATTTAGTGAGTATAATATTGAGTGAATGAATGAAAGCGTGAGTGACCTAGTGTTTATGTCGGGTAGGTTGGTGAGAAAATGGGCGTGTGGGTGACGTCGTGAGTGTTGTAATACATAAGCGGGCGAGTGAGTGAGTTATTTTTGTGAGTATGTTTGTTGGTATTTGAGTGAGCGTGTGAGTGAGCGGGTCAGTGAATGAGTCAGTGAGTCTGAGAGTTCGTTAGTGAATGAGCGAATAAGTGATCTAGTGTGTAAATAAATGAGTGAATGAGTGGGTGGGGAAGTGAGTTTTGTGAGTGAGCAGCTCAGTTAGTAAATGAGGGAGTGAGCAAGTGAGTATTATTACAATACATCCGTCGGTTGTTGAGTCAGGAAGTTAGTGTGTCGTTGAGTATGAGTACAAGTGGGCGTTAGTATAAGTACAGATGGGGCGGGTATGTGGGGGTTAGTCAATAAATCATTCAGTGAGAGAGTTGTCGAGTGAGTGAATGTTTAAGAGAGGGAGTAACTGATACAATGGGAGAGCCAATCAGTGAGTTTGTTAATCGAATGAGCGAGTGAATGCGAGAGTGAGTCACGGGGTGAGCACAATGAGGAATACTACTCTCTACATACGTATGCTTGCGCTTGTTGGTGAGTTAATGGGAGAGAGCAATACAAAGTAAGTCCGTGTGTGATTGTATGAATAAACGCACGTAATGACGTTTGATTGAGTACTTGAGTTGGTGAACTGATTTGAGGTGTTGTTATCCAGTGAGTATAGGAGTGGATAAATGGGTTGATCAATGAGGATGGTAATTAGCGAATGATTGTGTGATCGGATGAGTGAATGCAGGAGTTGTTCAAAGAGTTTCATCAATGAGAGAATACGTGAGAGAATGAGTCATCCAGTGTGTTAGTAGGTCGCTGCTTGTGTAAACGAGAGTAACAATGGGTGCGCCAGTGAATTAGTTAATGAATCTGAGAGCAAATTCGCAGGCAAGTTAATTGGCAAATGATTGGTTATCGATGGAGTGAGTGATTGAGTGATTCATTGAGTTAGTGAGTGAATGAGTATTTGCGTGCATGAGTGATTAAATGATTGGATGAATGAGTGAATATGGGGAAATCGCAGTAGTAAATTAGTAAATGAGTGAGTGTATGAGTGGGTGAATGAATGAGTGAGTGAGTGAGTGAGTGAGTGAGCGTGCATTTGTATGTACTTGTAAGAATGGGTTAGTGTGAAATCTAATGAGTGAAGGTGTGAGCGGATGAGTACGCGATCAAGTGAATGTTTTAGTTGATGTGGGTGTGGCCGGGTGGGAGAGAGACAGCGTCAATGACAACAAAGCGGCAGTGCGTGAGCTACGATGCGAGCGGACGAGTCAGAGAGTCAGTTATTCAATCAGCTGATGAGCTAAAGAGGGAGTGAGTTAGTGAGTTTATAAGTGGGCAGTTAAGATATTCATTCATTATTCATTCATACAGTTGGTGATTAAAAAAAAGGAGCCAGAGGAAGATTAAGTGATAGAGCACATTTAATTAAGCGAGAGAAAAGCAGTGGGTTGTTAAGTGAGTGAGAGATGCGTGTTGGGATAAAGTGAGTTTAAAGAGAGGGGTGCTAGTTAACTGGTGGGTTGGTATGAGGCCGGGGGATTGACACTGCGTTTGCATGTTAGCAAGTTTCCAAGTCAATGCGCAAGCGGGTGGGGGGGGGGGGGTGGGGGCGATAGTTAGTGCTCGGGTTAGTGAAGGGAAATGACAATATGCGACAGTGGGGAACCCGATTTGAATTTGTTTTTTCGAATCACTGAGTGAGCCAAACATATGAATACATGCATGTTTGCCCATTAATATGTGGGTGACTGTGTGACTGAGATATCGATTGATTGAATGAATGAACGAATGGACGAGTGGGAGAAGGATTGAGTAAGTAGTGTACGATTGAGATAGTGAGCGAATGCGTCGGTGAGTGGGCTGGTGAATATTCATTCAAATGAATCCGTGAGTGAGTGTATACAAATATAACGATATGTCAGCTGGTTAATCGCTGGGTCAACATGTGTGTTACGTCCGGATCCAGAAAATACGATTGAAACTGATTTGTCGAAAAGTTATTTTCACAGATATAATAATAATCTCCCGAAAATCGCGTCACTGGAACATCACCAGGAGAACTCACCCAATGTAGAATGTGTCTTCCCCATTGTTAGTTAGTTGTCTATTGGTGATGTAGCTCAAGAAGCAGAACGCATGGCGTCTCAAAACCTGAAACCAACTCATCGTTTAGTGATCAATATTCAATGCATCGCCGCACAAGTAACGCATCGGTAAGTATCTACTTTGGTGAGGGGTTTTCGCATTGCTTAACATTGTGAATAGTGCATCATTCTGGTAAAACAGTAGCAGAAGTAGTGTAACATATATTCTTCCTCACTTGAGGAGTGTCAGTCAGCTTGAAAAACCTTTTTATGTTCGGTAGGATTGGATTTGTATTTATTAGCATCCAACCGTGATCTCTCCGGTCCCCAATTAATTACGTTTTGGTGTGGCCTTCATATTTAATTGGGTAATATCAGGTCTTGTGTGATTGGCATGGGATATTAGGCGGCCGGAAGTTCAAATATGACAGAGGAAACGCATCTTACCAAATAGTTCATGTAAATGTAGGTGAACACTATTTGGAACCTCCGCTGAGCAATGGCGAGCAAATTGAATTACTCCAAGAATATCGATTAGAATTGTCCACCTTGTAAAATAAATAGGATTAACAGTATACAACTCAATAAAGCCTCAAGTGAAGCAAATGGACACATGGACTACACTGCAATGAAACATGCTTCTGTCTGAGTAATATTTATGCTGATTACAATGTCGAATCCATTTGAAATTTTACATCAATGATCAGAAATAATAATCAGTAAATAGCAAAAATAACTCGCTCACACCAATGCCTAACTGTACAACAGCTCATTCACCAACTAATAGTTTGAACACCAATAGTACAAGTGACACAACTCTCTCACGAACTACGAGTTCAAACGCCAGTTGTGGGAATGAGACAACTCGCTCACGAACAAAGAATTCGAACATCAATTGTACAAGCAAGACAACTCTCTCACCAACTACGATTTCAAACACCAGTTGTACAAACGAAACATCTCATTTACTAACTACGAATTCGAACATCATTTGTACGAGAAAGACAACTCACTCACCAACTTCAAGTTCCAGCGTCAATTGTACGAGTGTGACAACTCACTCACCAACTAAGAACTCAAACGCCAATTGTACGAACGAGACAACTTGTTCACCAACTATGAGTTCGAATTGTACAAGCAAGACAACTCTCTCACCGACTACGATTTTAAACACCAGTTGTACGAGCGAGACCAACTACGCATTCGAACACAATTTGTACGAGTGAGACAACTCACTCACAATCTACGAGTTCCTACAGCAACTGTACGAGCGAGACAACTCTCTCACCAACTTCGAGCTCAAACACAAATTGCTCCAGCAAGACAGCTCACTCGCCCACTATGAGTTTTAACACATATTGTATGAGCGAAATAGATCACTCACCAACTACGAGTTAAACCACTTTTTGTTTGAGTAAAACAACAACTCACAAACTGTCAGTTTAAACACGATTTTAAAGCGAGGACAACTTTTAGAAAAACGGTTATTCATGTTTTTATAACACGGCATTTTATGGCTAAGATACTTTATATACAAATCTTAACTCTGTATAGACAATAACCAACCAAACGGAAAACCCACCTATCTAATACATAAGTAATATAGCATCGAACACTTGTTTCTTGCAAAGGAATTGTACTGGGCGGACAAGGACCTAACCAGTTAACAAATCATATTGCCTTGCTTGATGCCAGTAGCACGCTGACTCACCACATAGCTCTCTAACAGGGAAACAGGGTATCGTTGTCTTCACATTCAAAGCATAAGTCAGGTAAGCTTCTATGTCTTCACGGCGACCACAAAATGTTTTGACCACAGCGACTTAGATTTACTTGTTAAATGTTTGGAACGTCAGACTCGCACACGTCACATGAACTTAGCTCGTCACAGGCTGTGCCTTTTGCTAATGACGACAGCCAAGTAAGGACGCATTGAGCTTGTTTATCACTGCTATTGGTCGGTCGGACATACTGCAATTGGCGTTGATGAGTTATTGGAACAAGTGAGGTATGAGTTGCCTGTGACACACTGTGTGTTTCATCTAGGTTTTTACCAGACAGTTGAAACAAGGTTCGTTGTAGAATGACAACCTACACACTTCTATACACTGTTAAGGTTAGACATGTATATATAACTCACAACTTCGAGTCTACATTGGGCAAGTAAGAAACAGAACAACAATAGTGCTGCTTGAATATTTTATTAGTCAACGATATGTACCGCACATGCGAGGCGGGCCCAACATTTTGTTAATGTCCAGACCAGAATTGTTTTTACTTTGTTCTAGCTGTTTGTCGTCTGTTTGATAAGTTACACGCCAGTTTACGAATCCTCATGCAGCAAGTGTCACTGGGACAATGACTTCTCTCTACTACCCTCAAACAGGGCAATAAAAAAAATCATTGTCGATTCTGGCTAAACTATGGTGACTTAACCTCGCAGCAGATTGGGATTTTGAAGATATTACAAGTAGCCCAGGGTACCCCCAATCCAATGGATTTTGTCAAAGAATGGTTTGAGTGGTCAAAACCATTCTAAAGAAAGCAAGCCAATTGGGTACTGACCCACAGTTAGCGCTTCAATGCTACAGATCAACCCGTCCGAGTTCTCAACTGCCCAGCCTAGCAGATTTACTTTAAAACAGACAAATACAACCTGATGTACCTAGCAAATAATTCAAAATTAATTGATCAAGCTTTGATGTACATTTAGAACTGCTGAAGCATAGTAAGTATGTGGAGAAACATTAAAATCAAACTGCCAGAACAGAGCTCATATCATTGCTACCTGGAATGAACGTATTACTGCAAGATCAAAACTCCTCAACCTGGCAACGATCTAGAGTAAATTCAGTGTGCTGGGAATCTAGATCATATATTGTTGCAATTCCTAACAGATCAGAGTTCAGGAGAAATAAGAGATTTCACAAACAAATCAGTGATGAAGCTGTGAACAAGTACGATTTTAACTTTACATTACATAATGATTATCTTGATGAACCCTTACCAAGAGGTATACATTTCAATGAAAACAATAATGTTAAAAATATCATACCAGCTGTTGAACCTGAACCAACTCCATCCACAACTTTCTGTAGAAGATCTGAACGTGTCAGCCGCAAGCCAGATAGGCTTATTGGACAATACACTTTTGTAGAAGGGGGATGTCATAATGTGTAATCATAACGCTCAATTTTGTTGTGCTGCGTTGCTTTACTGCTACGATTATTCTAATGGTGGTCTTCATGTCATATATCTCTGTTTGGGAATGTTTGCAAATATATGACAAGTGAGTCACAAAAACCTTGTAAAAGATCTATACCATCTCGTAAGGATCAGATTAAATTTACCCTTGATGACAAGCAAGGGTGCAGTATTACAGGCTGTACTTTCTACATTATCATTTTTTTATGGAGCTCTGGTTTGATTTCATTTGTGAGGATCAATGTTTTGCAGAATGGAAACCTTAGGTGTGAGCACTGCGCAGCCCAAACGAGAGGTAGGTGTTGATGCATATAGCACAGATACACCGGGTATTCTCCTTGCAATGCAAACATAACCATGAGTTTCTCTCCCCTTTTATTAAGCTAATTCAGCTTATCCATCTAATTCTGTCATGGCAACAATGTCATTCATTCATTACTTCAATGAGCGACGATTAGCGAAGTAGTTGTGATATAACTGGCGAGAGATTAAAAAAATGATGGAGTGAGCGAGTGACTTGGCGTGTTAATGAATGCACAAAAAAGTGCGTAAATACGTGGGTGGGTATGTGAGTGTGAGTGAGTGAGTAGGAGTGACAGAATGATTGTATGAGACTGAATTAGTGTGAGTGTGAGCGAATGATTTGGTAAGCAAGCAGATAAGTGAGTCGATGAGTAAGTAAGTTAGTGAGTATGTGATTGAGTGCGTGATTGAAAATTAATGAATAACGAAGGGTTGAGATATTGCGTGTGCAAATGCGGGCGCAATCAAATGAAAGGGCAATCGATTGCGCTAAAGAGAGAGGGGTAGAATTAGTGATACTCTACGAAGTGAGTGCATAAGGGAGCGAATAAATGGCTTCATGATAATCACGCTAAAACCAAAACTGTACGTTGTGTGCCTTTGATAGGGTGGGTGGTTGAGTGAGACCGAAAGTAAATGACTGAGAGAATAAATGAGTGAGGGATTTGTGTTTGAGTGAGTGAGTGAGTGAGTGAGTGAGTGAGTGAGTGAGTAACCGCATGAGTGATTGAGTGGTGTGTCAGTGAAATTGTAGATACATGTGTACAAATCTGGGAGCAGGTACAGATACATTGGTGTAAGGCATATTTAAAGGAGTCCCTGTTTGAACGGACGTTGGGCGGTGGACGGAACGAGAGGCTGTCTTTGTGTTAAATGACGTTGGACGCAACACGATATTATCTTGGTTTGAACTGACGGTGGCCGGAACGAAATGTTGTTTTGGCAGCACAGGAAGAATGAGAGGGTGCGTAATAAGTTGGTAAATCCGTGAGAACGAGGAAGTGCTAAATACTCACCTCTCACCACAGGTGATGTGAGGGGGATGAGAGAGCAGCCGTGAAAAGATTCGGTTGCGCTGCAAACTGCCACGTAGTTGTACTGGCTCCTTATCAGCAGCCGTATTGATCCGTGATCCTTCAGCTGGGTCATCACATGGTTATGCTTAGTTTATACTGGCGTGTTATCACCATACACAGCGTCCATTGTCCCGATAAATTGCTGCAAACATATAATTTCTTGTAGAATAGGGCTGGATTGGATAACAGGATATACAATCTTGCGATTTGATGTCGCAATGACGTCAAGGTGAAGTTGTTTTGAAAGGAATGTGCGTGATGAGTCATCGCGTTGCTGCAGCTGCTGCTACTGATGCACCAGATGGTGTACGGCCGCACGATGCGGTCGATTGGTGGCTAGTCATGCAGGGACAGACGTCAATACTGTTTTAAGTGGCGAACATATCTCGGATGAGCTCCGCAAGCCCTCGTGAAGGAAGCTATTGATTTTGATAAAATTACTTCATCAGGTGACGGCGATAAAGGCGATGATTACCAACCAGGAAAGGGTGATGCCTAAATATCTGTAAGGCATAAAGGCGTGTGAATGAATAGAGCAGATGGAGGACAATCCATTACCGCATGACCCAATTAATAACCATTGTCAATAAGCATCCATCCCATTAGAGTCATTCTAAAATACGCATGGCTAAGTTATCAGAATTCAACATGGTCATCATGCAGAACTACCACATTAAATACTAACAAACTTCAATTCAAAGAATCCCATTTTTTGTGATAGCGGTCACACCTGATAATGTCTATACGCTCATTTTACTGGGGATTGTAGTTAAGACGAACTCTTAACATCAAGAAAGGCCACCTGTTGCACGCCCACGCACACACACACGCAAGTACGCACGTAATAAGCATGCATGAATATTGACATGTATTTCGAACGCAAGTTTAGAGGACACCATTTACTAGTATGTTGAGCACTCTTGGTGGAATGGAGATCCCTGAAAACCCCATGTGCACTGTTCTTGTGATGCATTTAAAGGTCGAGTGTTGTTCGAGTGTTTGTGTGTGTGTGTGTGTGTGTGTGTGTGTGTGTGTGTGTGTGTGTGTGTGTGTGTGTGTGTGTGTGTGTGTGTGTGTGTGTGTGTGTGTGTGTGTGTGTGTGTGTGTGTGTGTGTGTGTGTGTGTGTGTGTGTGTGTGCTGCTAGAAAGTAATATGTCTTGGTGGTTTCATAAGGGAGATAATGCCTAAGTACTGTCAAACAACCGAAGATGGCTGTTGATTTTTGCGAGGTCGCATATGTGTGGTATCTGGAGGTCTTATGTGTGTGATGTTAAGAGGTCGCAGATGCGCACTACTGCTAGGAAGTCGCCTGTAGGCTTTGTTTGGATGTCGCATGTGTGTGCTGCTGATGCGCGGTCTCATGGGTAAATTTCGTCGCAAGTGTGTAACGGTGCTTGGATGTCGAATGTGTTGGTTGATGTGTAGTGTTGCGGGTGCAAAAAAGAAATATTGGGATTTCATCTCACTTTCAACAACGATGTGGTAGTGCGGCCGTGATGATCGAGTATGATTGGACAGCTCCCAATCCATTGTCCCAACCTCGCTGCTAAACCCATGCTGCTGGGTCGAAGACATGGCTTGATACCCTGGAGGCACCAGGTCCGGTATATCCCCTCCAAGAGATGGGACAGCCATTATACCCGATCACCTGAGTCACAGGAAATCAGTCAAGATTTACACCCCCAAATCGAGCCCACTTTCCCCCTATCACAACCTTAACTGCCCACCTAGCCTATCACTCCCATGTCTTTCCTTGTTGTCCCCTTCACCGGCTCCACTACCTCTCCCCTCTTCATACCACATCCTAATATTACTATCCCAATCCACTGCACTTTCCCCTTAATGTATCCACTCCATGAATTATCTACCCACCCAAATCCCACAAATTGATAACCTCCGATGCCCCCCTACAACTTGTCTCCTCAACCACTTTTGTCTCCTGTATGACTCTCCCTTGACTCATTAAACCCTCTCCTCCCAACCTCCTGCTCTTTTGGCTCTGTCAATAATTATATAATTGCCTCAACAATACCTACCGCCCTTACCCTCAATTATGTTGACAAGCCCTCGACACAATCCCACCTACCCTCTGTCCCCACTTCCTTCAACTCACCCGACTCTGCACCCTCTACTTTTCTTCTACTCCCATTCCCTTCTCACACTTTCGTCTCTTTCTCCCTTCCACATCACTTATTTGACATTTTATCTCTTCGCCCCTTGGCCCAACACACTCCTAGCTCCTTCTAAAACATTTCAGTAACTTTTTTGGGTCACCACCCACTCTGCCTCCCCTCGTCAACTTGACCCCCCCCCCCCTCACCAGCTCCTGTTCAACTCTCCCTCCATTCTTCGTAATACTCTCTGCATCCTCTCTTCCCGACTCTCCTAAATGCCCCAAATATCCATCCCACAACCTTTCTTAGCTCCCCATGCCCTCTTCAGTGCTCGACCCTTCGCCTATTCTTTCCATCGAACCCTATCTTTCCTCCTTCAACTCCAACCTTTCTCATCAATCACTAACTCATTCACTGGCATACTTATTCAAGCATTTATTTACGCTAACTTGCTCAGTTATTCTTCCGTTCAATTTCTCATTGATTTTCCTGCCCACTCTAGCACCAGCACTTCCATCGATTCACTGATTTACTAATCCTGCAACTCACGACCTGCACTTTCACTCTGTGCTATTTCTAAATGTAACGTCGAAATACTACAACCAAGAAAGCAAATCCAGGACATCTTTGTTGTTCTTATAAAGTTAACAATAACTTATTCCAACCTTTATACAATATATGGAATTATTTTTGTCCTGTTAAGGATCAATGAAATTTGAGAATTTATTCCCATCGTATCATATAAAATCATATGTGCGCTGTCACGCATCAATGAATGGCGACAACATATGTTGTGACAGCTTCTCACCATATAGTAACCTCAGATAAAATCATCCAAGGTAACAAACCACACATCTGATTTCCTTCAGTAAACATTTACATGGTTACATCCTAAATCATAGTATAAAGTTTATATATTAATATAGAAAGGGTATTTCGGAGATATAAGACAATAAATGCGAGCTACAAACAACAGAATGACATGGATAATTGTCCATTATTGAGTCCTCTACAGCTTGTGCGGCCGCTGACATGACCGCACATATATTTTCTATGCTTCTTCCACATACACTAAATGGGTACATCAACAGTCTACATTTCAGTCTGCGTTCAGTCTCGGACAAATACAATGCTTGCGTAATTCATATAACCGTGGCAACCATAAACTGAACGCGACATTAAGAAAGCATTACTGCTTGACAAATGGAGGCACAATTCAGTACATGGTGAGGTTACTCATGGTAATGTCACTGTGACCACTAGCGATATGGAGGCGGGAGCACTGATGGTATCCCACCTTTCAGCCATATATATTGCGGTGTCTGTGGTTGTTGTTTGTGGTGTCCCAGCAGCGGTTCCTTTGTCTTGAGCCGAGGAAAGCATGTCCTTGGCCTCGGAGAGCTCACTCAGAAGCTTACCGTGTTTAGCATTGTTAGCTGCTGACCCTGCTGCACTGCAGCAAACATTTTCGTTTTTCTTGTGGGTTCGGACTCATTTCTCAACCGCGTCTAACTAGATTGTTGGCTCCGCTAACACCTGTAATTTACAGTGTGGATTCGTTGCTAACAATACTTGTTTGTCCATATTGGCCGTGCTTTAGGGGTTAAAGTTAGCAATTAGCGGAAATTGTGATCAGACTGGAGGAGCCTATTTGACAGCTAAGACCTTCCTGTTGGTGTTGTCCTTAGAAAGGGAAGGTGTCTGTAGAAATGAGAATCTATGCAACTTGAAAACAAGGGATAACTAGTGGTCCGACCTCTTGTAATATGTAAAGAGGACCTATGACACACAAAGGGTGGTTTACTCAGGTAAAACCATGACTGGGCATGCAAGGCAACAAGGTTCTTTGGCTTGCTGACCCTGTACCACCAAAGGATTCTGCCAACATAAGGTATTACAATAGCAAACACACTAGGCGGGTACCAGATAATACATAATCACACAGAAGAATCCCCTATATACTAATTGGTCTGAAACAAATGGCCCCCTACTAAGGGGAAATGAACGATCATTTGTTGATTGAGCCAAAGATTGCTAGAAGGTATCTGTCGATCAACGAAGATATCGAAAGCGAGTGTTTTAGGTATTGAGTTGTCTCCTTGTGCAACTGATAAATCTTGCTATGGAACTCAGTGAAATTATCACGTGACTAAACCTGCGATATAAATGTCTGCTGTAACAGCTTACGACCGAAATGTACAGTCGAGTGAAGGTGATGTAATTAATTTGGCTGTACCATTCTGCATTGAACTAGACTTGCACACTTAAAGTATGAAACAACTATTCGTTCGCCGAGAATTCTAGACCAGATTTTCGGTCACTTGCTAGCTCCCATTCTAGAGAAGGACCTGAAAGCAATGCTCTAGGCCCCTTTATGGGCCTTTAAAACTGCATCACAAATGCATTCCCAGTGTCAGTGTAAAGTTTGTAATTAGACCTGTAAGAAGTCATGAAAGCGGAGGTGAGAACAAAGAAGCACCATCCCTCAAAAGCAACCACAAAAAGCAGAAGCTTTGCTACCGTGATGGCTCCTGCAAAACAAAGTTCCACCAAACCCCTTCCGGTACCATTAGTTGCCGTCGAGCCATAGAAAAAAAATCCGATCATATCCCTGCCATCCCCAGGCACACATTTCCTATACCTATGCCTATATATACATAAATATATATATATATATATATATATATAGATATATATATATATATATATATATATATATATATATATATATATATATATATATATATATATATATATATATATATATATATATATATATCTATATATATATATATATATATATATATATATATATATATATATATATATATATATATATATATATATATAGGTATAGGGAATGTGAGCGTGGAATTAGTTTATATTTCAGTCTCTGAAATCCTGCAAATATTATTCCATCGCGATATACTAGTGTGCTTGGAAATAATTTATATTTCGGGTCTTTCGGTGTGATATGAAACAGTGAAGGCGATATTTGATATTTTCGACAGCTAGCCGGAATATCACAGCTGATCCGAAATTTGTCAAGGCATTTATGGCCTACGTCTTGAATCGTGCTGGTTGTGGACAGTTGGGCGTGCAATGTATTTTATTCACACACAGGAAACTAACACCTGAGTTATGATTGCAGCATATATTCACGCAGAGAAAAGGTGTCTGCATTAAAATGTGATGGTGAAATAAGTGACAGTTTCAAGTCTCGGGTCAATTGGGCATATGCATTACTGCCTCACAAACACATTGATGTGGCAAATATATCAATTGATGATGACTTCTCGCGTATATATTGCCTTATTGCACAATCGATTCTTCTTATGTAGGAATATTGATTTTCGTTACAATCAATAATGAGCCAAGTTCGGGTAAGCAATAGTCTCAAGTCAAATGCACATTATATAGCTGAATCAATAACTTTGAACGAATGTGCATTATTGACCAATGGATTCTGCATCTGTCTGAGAATTTATTGCCGTTAACATCGGTTGAGGATTCAGCACTATTCCAGGTGGAAAGATATTAACATTTTGCTGTGAATATGTTCATGTTCGACTATTGGTTGATACTCAACTTTAGATTCACTATTGGATCAGGCCAAATACACGGGCGCTTCGAGAACTAGGGCGTGGTATTCTTACACAAGCCGAGAACCAATGGATCTAATAGGGTCTAAATGTGACTCAGAATACCCATCATATCAGTCTCATGATTAGAGCTATCCAATCCTCAACTCTACAAGCTTTACAATTATGAAAAACCGTTCAACTTACTGTGCAATTGGACAATGAGGCCTATTTTCTAATGGAAGATCGACTTGGGGAAGGGCGTAATAACTGATCATGGGGCGCATATTTACAAGGGTGTGTTGGCAGTGAGAAAGGACGCAGTGGCGTTATAAACTTGCTCATGTAAACACATGTATAACTACAATAAACGCCAATGTTCACTTGGGTTTTGTTCGTTTGTATTGAAACAGCGTCGCCATTTCTGAGCAAATCTTAACCAAATTTGGCACAAAGCTCCACATTCAGCCTTGGATATTGATAACGAAAACCCAATTCTAAGTGCATCCTGCGGAGCAAGAACAAAGAAGAATATTGAAGCTTCAAAATCAATGAGTATGCGCGCAACTTGCCCGCCGATGATATATGGCAGTCATGCAGCGCAGTATATGATGCAGCATATAGTTAACCCCGCAGCGCCATGAAATGTTCTAAAACCTGGGTCCAAATTGTCTCTTTTCTGCGAAGAGTTATTCAAATATAGCAAAATAAATATTTTTTGTTTGTACATTTTGTGCAATACCAATGCTATTATATTAAACAGGCGATTAATAATGCCTTTTAATCTAATAAAGTCTTATACGAACATTAGTACTCGTTAGTATTCAAAAAACTCAAGGGAATTCCATCCGAGTGAATGTGTGATTTCTTCCATAAAAACGATATATAGAGATATATAGAGATATATATAGAGATATATAGAGAGAGAGATATATAGAGAGAGAGAGAGAGAGATATATAGATATATAGAGATATATATATATAGATAGATATATATATATATAGATATATATATATATATATATATATATAGATATATAGAGATAGATATATATATATATATATATATATATATATATATATATATATATATATATATATATATATATATATATATATATATATATATATATATATATATATATAAAAGATCAATATGATTGCATAAAGCTATCCTGTGGCTTTCAAAGCTGATGTGGTGGTGTGGTGGATTGATGTTTGAAGGTTGTTTTAGGGAAGCCCAATAATTTACGTATGCACAGATATTGAGGTGACACTCGTTCGTTTGATGGATCAATATTGTGTCCTCAGCCAGTGAGTGTTGGACACGATACGACACGATGAATAACGTCAGGGATAAATTGCACTCGCCTAGGTGCAGTTTGATTTTGTTTTCTTGATAATCTCAGACTGCCCATTTGCTATTTGTCAATCAGCCGTTTGAGCATAATTTCATCCGTTTTATGCAGTACATAAAATGATATGTTGAGAAGGCATTTATGTATAGCATTTAAATAAAATCTTGTACACAATGCCATAATTCTTGAAAAACATTCAGCCAAAACATTTTGCCCTATCAGTGACTGGGACGAAGTTGATTTGCGCCAGGCAATGGTCAGATTGAAGAGGCACGTGAAGATTGTTTACTCCAGACGCTGGATCAGGGAGAAGATGAAAAGGACAAACCTTCAACTGTGATCAATTTAAGCATAATGTGTGACCAGCAAAAACGGCGCAAGCAACTGCTTCAATATTTTATGTACAATTTTGGTGAAGGAGCTGAACATTATAAACTGTGGGTACACACATGCTCTTTCTCGTGGAATCTATAATTGATGATGTGCATGAGCAATAGCTGCAAGAGAGAATGTTGGACAGAGGCGATGAGCTCACACTTGCTAATGCAACTTAACATTGACAGCAATTTGAAGTGTCCCAAAGCCAGTTGAACAAATTAAACAACATACATTTTGTCCTCGTATGCAAGCAGCTGCACAGTCAAGATCGAGCTAGATACTAAGGGTTTTGCATATGCAGCACGTAGGCAGCAGGCAGCTCTCATGTTGCGAATTGTCGACGAGATCGCATGCTAGAGAGAATCGGGTGTACTTTCTTGATGGATAATATATACTGATCGCTAACCGTGACGTCCCTCATCATGATGCAATCCTCTGCCAAGTGATTTGCAAGGCATGCAGCAACAAAGTCGAGCTGAACAGTAATAAGTGACTAATAAGGCAGCCTGTCGTCCCATATGTAGGTCATCTACAGACACCGGATGTCCCAAAGCCACACCCCAACAAGGTATCTGCTGTCAAAGATATATCTACCCTCACAACAAAGGACGACAACAAGCGGTTCCTTTGGCTTTGTTGCCTGTCTATCCAAGTTCATTCCCAACCTAAGTGGACTCGACCCGCCATTGAGTGACATCACCTAAACCGACTCCATGTTTCAATGTCAACAAGCTACTGAGAAAGCTTTCGTCAAGCTCAATCAGCTCTGCTGTTAAGACCCTGTTCTGACGTTTTACAACCACATGAAGCCAGTGAAGATACATTGGGATGCAGGCCAAATAGCTTAAGAGCAGGATGGGTGGCTGGTTTCATACTCTTCTCAAAGATCTTGTTATAATAAGATACCCGACTCGGCAGCTCGCCCGACAAATTCCGTGACACCGCGTAGGCAGCGCCCCTACTTTTGTGGAAGCTGCTCAACGCACAGCGCCAAACCAACTTCGTTATGAACTGCGAGTATGTCTGACTAGAAGTCAAACACAGATGGCCTCCAATTAACTGTTTGAATTGACAATGGCCTTTCTAACCAGGAAGTGAATGTTCTAGCATATGTCTCTGGCTATATTGTCCGGAAATTAAGTTGTGTGCAATATGCAGAAACAAAATTTCTGTAG
>CM067357.1:7724024-7741524 GCA_034190875.2 Urechis unicinctus
CCTCCCTAATCCCTGCGTGACCTAACCATAATTCCTCCATGATCCCGCCCTAATCCCTGTGTTACGCTACACTAATCCCTCCTTGACCCCGCCCTCATCCATGCGTTACCCCACCCTAATCCCTCCATGACACCACTCTAATTTCGCCTTGACTCTAACTTTATCTGAATTGTGACCACACTCCATTTCCACTCATTGATCTTTCCCCAACCTGAATAACAAGTGTGTCCCCACCCTGGTTCATGCAATTCCTTTATGCTGTCTGACAGATTCCCCAGAGTGACCTCGCTGTGACCCCATTCCGACACGTTCAACGACTTCTCGCATATTTTTGTTGGGATCCTATCATTATCCCAACAAGACTGCAACCCTCATTCCTGTCGTGACCCTATACGAAACACTACAGCTTTTATCACCGTTTTGACCATACCCTAATCCCCATCTTAAAGGCTCAGACAATTTAACTTTCGAAATGCGACAACCGCTAAACAGTTTTGCGCAGCTGCTTATTTTTGCTGTTTAGGAAATTTTTTGCCATTCTAAATGGATATCCTAGCCATAAAAAAAGGCTTGTTATAAAAGCGTGCAAGAATGCATACATACAGCCATACATACATACATACATACATGCATACATACTTACATACATGTATAAAAACAAACATACAGACAGATACACAGACACACACACACACATATATACAAAACACGCTATACACTTTGATTAGTCAAACCATTAATGATGATCTGTTGTGTGTGTTACAGCTGTGCGGCCTCCTTGGTGCTGATTAGACCGCTTCTCAATGCTGGTGACAGCATAGCGCTGGGAAAGCTGCTTACACATACAGCCACGCCTTACAGCCGGGTGAATGTGTGGGGTGATATAGGGATAAATGGGTTATCACGACTCGCCGCCTCTGCCCCGTGTGTTACTGTGAATGGAACCCCCATCAGTTCCACGGATCTGCAGCAGTCTCATGATCAGCTGACTGGTCTCCATGGTTTGGGGCTGTTTAATGCTGGCATATCCCGCTACACCCTGCCCGTCATAGCACCAGCATTGGCAGAGCTCCCATCTCTCGAGGCAGTAGACTTGAGTTATAACCCACTAGGTGTAGGGAGTGAGGGTAATATCCAGCAGACAGCCGCGACGTCTTCACTGGGTGCGATAAGTCATCTACATAGATACCTGCGCCTCGCCGGATGTGATCTCACCAACACTGACATCAGTGCCTTATTGTCAGTGTCTACACGGCGCACGTCTCTACTGCATCTGGATATCACTAACAACAAGCTGTCAGGTGTGGATGAACTAGCAGCGTACATGGCGCGCCCTGACACGGTCTTACAAGGGCTGGTCATGGCAAACTGTGGTGTAGGAGAAACATGTAAGCCGCTCATACAAGCTCTACAAGCCAACAACACAATGAGATGTCTTGACCTGAGTTTCAATGCAGGTATTCCAGCTGGTGTATGTGAGATGTTAGGCGCGCTGATCTCCTCCCCTGACACAGTCCTCAACGAGCTCCATGTCGTTAGCTGTAACCTTGATGTCAGCGCCTTGCTGTATCCCCTCACCCTGCCAACAGCATCACCCCATGTAACAAGTCTCGACCTCACCGACAATAACACAGCCCGACATGCAATAGCCCAGCTGTGTCAGATCATGACATGTACACGAGCCACATCACCGCTGCTCTACCTCAGTCTGGCTGCATGCAGTCTGCAGGACAATCACCTGGATCAGCTCACCCGCGCCCTGTCAGATGTGTCATGCAAGCTGACCACACTCAATGTCAGCGACAACACGGACCTCACCATCTCCTCCATCAACAGCATGATCAATAACACACGACTCGACCAGCTCTGGGTTGCTGACTGCCGCCTCTCATCTGATGACTATGTCCAGCTCTTCACTGCTATAAGTCAACCTGGCTGCTCCATCAAGTATCTGGCCACGGGCGAGACACATGTCCCAGTGGATCTACAGAGCGGGTTACAGCAGCTCTCTCGCCCGTTAGATAAGCTGATGTTGTTCTGTGATGAGTCACAGCGGGAGGCGCTGGGTGAGTGTGTTGAGCGAGTAGAAGAGCGACTGGGAGCTCCAGGCATGATCATATGCTGCAGTTACAAGTATTCGTGGAATCTGTACAGAGCTGAATCTGGAGCTTACTACCGTCACCTGCCACCACACGCGCGGGCGATGATGACCTACCATCCAGGCTGGCATGCCTGGTGAGCTACATCTACTGCGATGCGATTATCAACTGACTTCACCAGTCAATTATCTGACATTACAGGCCACCACCACACAACACATGATCATTCATGACTTTATTATAAGCGCCTCTATATCGCATGTGGTCACAGTGACATTACCATAAGTAACTCCTCCATATACTGAATGGTGCTATTGTCTTGTATATTAGAAATATCCTTTTTATATTGAATGTATTAAGTTCTGTTTAACGATGTCACTATGTCAATAAACTTGTCCTGAATATGCTTTTCTTTGTTGTTGTATATTTCGACGTTATATTCAGAAACAGCGGGGAGAGAAAGAGTTAGCGATCTTGCGAATGGTGGAATGAGCGAATCAGTGGTGAATGATTGAACGACTCAGTGAAAGGGAGATGAATGAGTGTTTGGGGGGGGGGGGGTGCAGCCAAGGGAATCAAGTCAATTTGAGGACAGGAGGGGTTATTAGGTTTAGACTAGCGAATAGACTGGGAGTAAGAGGTGAGTGAAGAGAAGGGGAAGGGAGATGTAGTCAAGAGCATGTTGAATGGGGGAGCACAAGATTAGAGGAAGTTAGGGAGGGAATGAGAGTCGATTCGTAGGATAGAAATGGAATCGAGCAGAGGAGGGGATGATTTGTTTCGTGAGTTATGGGAGAGTAGGAAATGAGCGATTGTATAATTGACGGGAGGAGGGGAGAAAGTGGTGGATGGGGGAGCATTTGGAGTCAAAGCATTGATGAGATAGAGGTCAGGGGAGATGAACAAAGGTCAAGCTGGGGAGGGTAGTGAAAGACGCATATTAGATGAAAGTGTCGATCAGCAATTGAGCGATTGGACAAGTAGAGGTGGTGGAACAAGGGTCGAGAAGGGAAGGGGAGCTTATTTGAAAGATTTATAGGGAGGGGATAAGTTTAGTGTGTTTTGGGAGGGTAGTGGTGGCAGCTTGGGAGAGGAGGGGGAGGAGTCCGGGTACTTGGGGTGCAGGAGTTGAGGGAGTTTAATGAGATAACTGGGCACATGACAGTTATTGAGGGGAGTTGGAGTCGTCTGACAGTAGACTCTAGTCGTGTGCGCTAAGCTATGAGGGGTCTTATTGGAGCGTCAACGAAAAGTCATAGCAGTGGATAACGAGGCGGCACCACACGCTTTGAACTCAGGTCGTTCCAGGTCGCCTTACATACAGCGTTTGTTGATAGAGTTGTTGTTTGCAGAAGCAACGCACAGCTGTTCTATTCTTGCTTTTTGGATCTCCGGGTTACATCATTAACTGGCCGGCCCCCTTAGCAGATGGCCTTTGTCGCTCTACTGCCACTCCCGTCACAACACAAGATTCAAAGTTACCAGTGACACGTTTAGGTTAACATACGATCTCATTTAATTAGTTATTTGCCCTTCTCTTCCTCTCTGTTTCCGTTCCAGGCGTCGCTACTGGTGTAGCTTAGATCAACCGCGACCTGGCCCTGATTAAAACAGCGCCTTTGCTTCAGTAGTGACAGCAAACTAAGCATATCAGTGGTGAATTTATATCAAGTTTTGCGCTTCATACCGCCTGACCCCTATTCCGGCTACCCTACCAACCATCTGTCTTAACATAGCATACTTGGGTATGATCACTCACACCAATCGACAAAGGACTATTTTTTCTGTTTTAGTGCGTTTCATTCACGTTTCGCTCTGCACTTAATCAGTCTATATCGTAGTTCCACAATCGGTTAAGAGGTTTCCCGGAAATACAGCTTGACCCTCGTTGACCTTTGTCGCGATAAAATATTCCTCGCACTGAAGGCGCACCCGAATTCATTTACAACACACAAAGCCTCATCAACATCGTGATTTAACTCTCACAATCATCATAGCCTCCATCCCTCACATCTTTGACCCTGTACCGCTCCGCCTGATTCATGCTCCCGCACCGTCTCCTGCCTTTATTAAGCCTGATGTGCAAGCCCTCCTCATTACGCTCACCCAATGCTAGTTGGCCACCCGCCTCAAAGGGCTGCCGCAGCATATCAGGACGGACTCAACACTTTATTCGGGTCATAGCCCCGATAGATATATATATAGATATATATCTCTGGCTATATCGCGCAATATATATTCTTCCCGGTCTACTTCAGAGAGAGAGGTAGCTGTCGAGAGAGAGAACTGCTACCAGCAGAGCACTCAGATCAATTCAACGAGCGAGAGAGAGAGTAGTCTCTTCTTTTCGAGAGGCTCGTGTAATATCTAGATCTCTCTATATATAGAGACTAGAGAGATATAGAGAGACTATAAGAGAGAGAGATATTTATATATATACATAGAGAGAGATAGATATATAGAGAGAGAGAGATAGATATCTCTCTAGAGAGAGAGAGAGAGATATATATAGATAGATAGAGAAAGAGAGAGAGAGAGAGAGGAGAGAGAGATCTCTCTATAGGATCTACGAGAGAGAGAGAGAGAGAGAGAGAGAGATAGATCTCTCTCTCTCTCTAGATAGAGAGATGTCTCTCTATGAGAGAGAGAGAAGAGAGAGAGAGAGAGAGAGAGAGGAGAGAGATCTCTCTCTGGAGAGAGAGAGGAGATATCTAGAGAGAGAGTCTCTCTCTCTTCTCTCTATCTCTCTCTCCTCTCTCTCTCTCTCTCAAAGAACTCCTAAGATGTATTTCTCTGCTCGTTGATTGCACTGCGTAATCCGTGGTGGCGTCTTTTCGGATTCTGGTCGTGGCCCGAGTTTGGAGGTGGAGCAGATGGTTCCAGGACAAAGGTCGGCCGGGTATGGTCTGTGGGCGAGCGGCTCTGGCTAGTGGATGCTCCGTTTCTTATGCAGCGCCTCGTGGAATCGATGGTCGGATGTTGGGTTTGTCATGATGGCAAGGTGTGCAATTGGTGTCGCCCAAATGCCACTTCCTATATCACTTATGCACTGGACGAACTCATCATGCATGGGCGCCGCTTCGTCGCTTGCATCATCATCATAAAACAGCGCACCTCCCCTATCTTACCTGATCCCGAGGTCAGGTTAAAAATGGAGTGGTGGTTCAGATATATAGAAGTTGACAATGCCTGAAGTTTAATTCAGCGCCATCGGAGGGTAGCTTCCGAGGATTATCTTTCCTACTTCCGAGAATGATACACCCCCCCCCCCCCCCCCCCCACCCGGCTCACATGTTAGATCAGAAGTCAGATAACATTTCGTTAGAAGATAGGGAAAATATGAGGAGTTGGCGATAAAGGAGGACGCAAGGTTAAGCGAGTAAGGGAGGTCTCTAGGGGGGGGGGGTCGTGGTCGTTCAAGTGAGTCGACGGAAGTAGAGAGGAATCTCTGAAGTGAGGAGTTGTTGATTTATATGGTGAAGGGAGGGGAGGGAGGGAATGGTGAAGCAGCGGTATTTTGGAGGGGAGAAGCCAAAGGAAGTGACTAGTCTGCGTCCCAGATTCTAGGGGTTCCGCTACGCTTCTCGCCCTAGAGTCTACAGCCAGACAATAGCTAAAAGTGGCTCGTTGAATATTCATTAGTAACACGTGGTGGTTGATCTTCGGAGACCAATCAACACCGAGGTTGTGACCCGGATTGACCTTAAAGGTCGCCTGGCTGTGGGCGAGCGAAACTGGCTTGTGATACGCACCCTTCGGTTCCATGTGGACGTCATGGACATTGTAGTGGTCTGCATCCAATGAGAACACATTGAAGGTCTTCTGGAACTATCGGCGTCTCAAAAGTTCAAATTGGAACTACAACCAGCGCTTTTTATCGCGTAGCTGCACGATAGTATGTTTACGTGATAGTCAGTTAAAAAGAACCAGCTGTGTGTGTCTGCTTCCTCGTCGACTGTGTGATAAACGCGCACATCCCCCACTCAGCGTGAAACAACAAATCGGTGGTGTTGTAGAATGTGTGCCCGGCTCACTAAAAATCACTCGGCCGGTTTTGGCTCACAAGTTAGATCGGAAGTTAGTAGAATAGACCAATGAGAGACAACGACTCAAAAGTACCGAGACTGACCGAGAGACACGGCTTGTGATTGGAGCATCCCAAATCTGGGATGCCCGTCCAGTTGAATCTACTAAGGTCCCCTAGATCTCTGAAGTGAGGAGTTATTGATTTATATGGTGAAGGGACATGGGAACAGGTGCCCGCAGCGCCATTTGGCTAGGGGACCTTGCCTAGGAAGTGACAGAGGGGAATTTTTTTCAGAATGAACCGTAGTCAAGAGATTTAGGGGAGGGATGGCGATTTTGCGTAGTGAGAGGAAGAGGGAGGGGGGGGTGTTAAGTGAATTGTGCAGAGTGGAGTGAGGTCGAGGGATTTGTGGAGGGGATAGGAGGTAGCAAAATCGGGCGATGGGAGACAGAGTCCATGTAGATTGGGGATAACAGGGTAAGGGATGTTGAGATATCTATGGGAAGGGAAGGAGAGTCAACGAATGAGACCATGGGACAGTGGAGTCAAAAGAGTGGGGGTAATGAGGAGGGAATGCAGGGAGTGTAAATAGGGCATTGGAGGTGGAGCCATATGAACTGTTAAAAAGGGGAGTAAGGTGGGGAAAAGGATGGAAAAGTCTACTGCGTGATAGCAAGAGGCGAATGAGGGTAGTAAGAAGACAGAGGTTGGGAGGAAAAGGGAACTAGAGAGGGAATTCAAAAAACGGTTGTGAGGGTCAAGACAGAAAAAGAAAAGATAATAAAAGGAGGGGAAATATGAAGGAAGAGTCCGGAGACGGTAGAGGGTCTAAAAAGACAGTAGAAGGAGATAGATAAGAGGGGAAAGGCGAAAAGTCGGAAAAGAAGAGGGAATTAAGGGAGGGCGGGATTATAGGCGGAGAGTTAATGAGGGAGTGATTAACGGAAGTTGAGAGGAGAGTAGAAATGAGGGGGAGAGGAAGGGATACATGGATTTGGCTAAAGGAAGGATAATTTGGACATATTTTGAGTCGAGGAAGCGGAAGTTATTTGGAGTGCAGGACGTTTTGTATGCTAATAAATTCACGCCTTATCGAAAAACACACTAAGACTGACACGCACACATTCATGCACGCACACACATAAACTCCCTCACTCACCTGCACGCTGACTTACTCAACTGCTCGCTAACTTACACGATTGCGTTGTCTTGTTGTTACATGCTTACCGACTCATTCGCTCACTTATTCAGTTATTCGTTCACTAACTTGCCCGCGTACAAGCTCGTAGACTTGCTAGCTTGTTAACACATCATCTCTGAGTTGCTCACTGTGATCAACCGCCATAAGATATTAATTACCGCACTCACATGGTCCCTCCGTTTTTCAGTGAGTTCCTCATATCCTCGCTCAGTAACTCACTAATTTAATTCCTCTTCCCTCAGTCACTCACTGACTCAATCGCACCATTTATCCGTTATTTTATGACTCATTCACACACTCCCTCAGTTACTTGATGACTCTGTCACGCCCTCTCTCAGTAAGTCAGTAACTCAATTACACCCTCCTTCAGTTACGCACTGACTCAACAATATAATGTAAGATACTCTCTGACTCACTGACTCCATTCCTCACTTATTATATGACACACTCACACCCTCCCTCGGTTACTCTCTCAATCAATGCCATCCTCCCTCAGTTACTCACTGACTCAATAACGCCCTCCTTCAGTTACTCATTGATTCAATTTTATCCTCCTTTAGTAGCACACCAACCCAATCGCACCCTACATCAGCTACTTAATGACTCCCTGGCAGTAAGATATATACACTGTATTATCCTGTCAGCATTGACCTTTTGTTTCACTCACAAACCAGCATACACCGCTTACACATCAGCATATTTTGAAATTGTGTTTAAAAATACTCTAACGGGACGGGCGTGGAAAAGCTAATTCAGGTGGCCATTCTGCAGACAGGATTCGGCCGGACTGAATAAGAGCAGAAATGCTCTGGTTCCTTTACATGTAATGCTGTGCTTTGTTTACAAGTCATGGTCGGACAGAGCTGCGGTATTACATGTTTCATTAGACGAGAGGTGGAGACCTCCATCGGTTACATGGCACGATGCTTTTGACAGGGTGGTGAAATGGGCAAGGCACTGACATCCTGGTTACAATGAACGACAGGGCGCTCGTTTTGGACTTTGCCTGGAGAGTCCATGGGGTGTCGTCAACGAGATAATAGCTACGCTAAATGGGATAACTCAATTTTCATGGCAGCGCCATCTGACGATGAGCGCGCTGTTGGCTCATGGAAATGCTAACCATATGGTCGCATGGTTAGTCCTGTTAGCGTAACTCTTTGGTGTCGCTGACTGAGGGTCGAGAACCACATAAATAAATGGATATTATTTCCAATACATAAGCATATAAATGTAAATCTACATATATGCGGAAAATATATATATATATTAGATATATTTACATATATATAATATATATGCGTATATACTTGTACATATATATGTATATACAACTATATAAAGATACATATATATAGATATAAATATATATATATATATATAAGTAAATATATATGTATATATATATCACAGATTCATATATATATATATATATATATATATATATGCATATTCATATATATATATATATATATATATATATATAGATATATATATATATATAATATATATATATATATATAGATATATCTCTCTATATATATATATATCTATAGAGATATATATAGAGATATAGAGATATATCTCTCTCTCTCTATATAGATATCTCTATATATATCTCTATATATATATATCTATATATATATCTATATATATATATATATATATATATATATATATATATATATAGTTTTAAACTCGCCGAAGTATTGGGTCATGGTCGATATTCATACTCGAACTATTGGGGCTACGATTGACTGTTGGGTCATTTGTTGATTATTGGGTCTTGGACCCAATAATTTTTTTTCCCCAATAAAAATTTCCGTATTTGAAATAATATATGCCTGAATCCTCGAAATCTGCATTCGTTCAATACACGTATATTGGGTCCCTTCGAAACACCTACACCATGCTATACCGACATCTATTGGCCAAATGCAGAAACATTTATATATATATATAAGTTACCCAATCACAAACCAACTTGACGTCATGTGACATGATTCTCATCAGCGCATCAAAGACCCAATATGTTATATACAATACGGCCCAATATATGTGTTATATAAGCAGTCACACGTGGCATGGTTTGTGTCGAGAGGCTGCGGCATTCCTACTAATCAGTGAGTGAAAAACTGTTACATTAATGTTATCGCGCATGTTATGTTATTGTTTGATTATGTAGGAGATATAGTCCGGTTTTGATAAGATATCAGACATAAAGTTTTTATCGTTTACTGTAAGCTGTTTGCTGTCTGTTATGTGGTCGACGCGTGAGGGCAATAAGTTTGATCAGTGTCAGGGGAGAAGTTGTTTAGTAGATATGTCAGTTTTTGTCAAATTTAGAAACTTGTCCTCCCTAATATTTACTTATCCTACGTTTGTATTTTAACCATTGCCAAGTCGTGTATTTTACGGTGTAATAGGGAACACAGCTGTATGAAATAGCATTTGTTAATCGTCAAATTATTATCAATTGTTTTTTTTACAATAGTATGTGTACACACACAACAGTACATAGAGTTAAATATCCACAACTAGACCCTGATAGTGTCTAACTAACTTTTGACCCTGTCTGTCACATCTTAGTTGTTATTCCTTATCAAACTATTGGGGCTCTGGCTGACTGTTTGGTGATTTGATGATTATTGGGTCATGGACCCAATAGTGTTTTTGCCCCCAAACTATATTCCATATTTGAAGTAGCATTTGTCTGATTACTCAAAATGAGCGTTCGTTCTACACACGTGTATTGGGTCCCTTTGAAATAATAACACCATGCTATTATATGATATGACTTGATTCTCATCAAGTAAGCTGCGTCCCTGCACTCAGACAGCGGGGTTCCAGTCAAGGCTGTAGGGTACACAGCTAAATGAAATATCATTGTTTGTTATATCAAATTGTTATCAATTATTGTTTCATACAATAGTATCTTTACAGACACAACAGCACATATAGTTAAAACATCTACAATTAGACATTCATTGCGTCTAACACGTTTTGACCCGTCGGCCACATTTGAACAACTTCTGTGCGTCGTAGCTTTCTACGGAGGGGCCACAAATAGAAATTGCCATCAATATAACGATCTGAATCTAACGGGACGTTATGTAAGGGGGCGCGTTATTGGTCTCGGCGCGCGGCGTTACAATGCGCGTGTCATTGACGCATATGGCTTGGATAGCCGCTTTTCTTGTCTGTGCATTGGGATGTGTTAAAACACTACACTTTATTTATGTTGTGTTGATTGCAAAAGTCTGATTAGAGAAACTATGCCGAGTACGCCTTCAGTAAATACAAGCGAACACTGATAAAACATGACAACTCCGTAAACACGTTCTGGTATTGTTTCACTGAAAAAATTATTATGAATTATTTATACATGCCAAGAAATTGAAAAGTTTGGCGAATCGAACAGTGTGGCAGTGGCCCATATATCAAGTGGCAAAACAAGTTTTATGCAATACACGACGAATAAACGCTGGAAGTTTAAGCGGCAAGTAGACAAAGAACGGTATGCCTCTTCCAAGAAATTGCGCGGCGCGTTCTGGCTATTTCGACAGGTTCACATTCTAGCAACTCAAGCCTGTTTTACATTTGGCCACCTCAACATGAGCAAATACGTTATCGCAACACTCCATCTCATTATTGATTAGAGTCATTGGTGACAGTAAGCTAGGTTGGGATGGTAGGAATGCTTGAAAAACTATAACAGGTTTTCTGGGCAGTACGGGCCGGGCACATGGCGGCTGTGACGCGACGCATGAAGGTTGCATATACTATCGCACAACACATTAGCATATACACATTTAAGATACGCAAGGTATTGCAATACACTAATTAATGAAATCGTTGCAGCGGTGAAGGCACTGAAGCGAATACCTCATGCGCCGGACCAACAGCACGCGCGCGGTGCGGCTGCATGCTAGGTCACATGACGATCACAAGACCTTGACAATAATTAAACAAGTTTCAAAATCGCTTATCTTCATAGCAGTATGTTTACGTTATACAGTCAGTTATATAGAGCTCTACACTACTGAGGCACATAAACCACCGCAATCACAGTTTGTTTGTTACAGGAAAAAGGAAAAACATGTTATCATGTGTTCATTAGACAGACGGTTAAATATAATGGAGATGAAGGTTTGTTAAAACAAAAAGGAATAGCATTAAAACCGGTTGTTTATGAATATATCACTCACCTTTATTCAATCAGACTGTACATTAAAGTATGATATATTATATGCTTCAGCCAATGGCCACGAGTTTCACTTACACATATTCCAAAGTAAACCTTGCTACGGCATGGTTATCCATGAACATGACCACAACGCTATCCGCACGAAGAGCTATTGTTTGTTTTAAACATATTCCAAAGCACACCGAGCTACGACCTGGTTACCCATGAACATGACCACAACGCTATCCACAACAAGAGCAATTGTTTGCTTTGAGACGATTTACACATTTACAAGGTCTAATAATCGGCAATATAATTGCAACTAATCCACGCGAGTTGGAAATAATTCCGTCAACTATGCTTGCACAAATAAGATTTGAACTCCGCGAGGATAAAAAATACTCTTTGCTGAATTTTGCGCGTTACTTGGTCACTGCGCGTCATTAGTCTATGACGTGACTTTGACGCATAAAACCGAGTGTTTATAGCTACACAAAAAAACAACATTGACGGGGTGATTTTGGGGCATGAAGTGGATTCATAGACTGCCTGCTTTTATTATATTCAACAATGCGAAATGTGAATCTTGGCGCCGTTGTTATTATTTGTGAAGTTAACTATAACATGGCAAACCGTGAAAAATTCCTTTATTCATATGGAAACTCCCTCCTACTATAATCATCACACAAACCATTCTTAATTCGAATCAACTGCAAGCTAGCTCGCTAATTTGATATCAACACCCTGTCCGATGCGACCCGATTGTTTGTGAAAAGTTCCCCGCTTTTTAACGAAAACAACTTGCAGCGAAGTTAATTTGAATATCCCGATACAAATTTGTGTCGTAAATAACAAACGGCTGATAATGTTTTGGTTCATATTAAGAACATACATATTCTTCTTCATATCTGATAAAGGAATTTCGCTGGAAATATTACCGTTGGACCAACCATTCTTAAGTTTCAGCTTGCGAATTTAAATTAGCTTTTTAAGAGAGAGCACTATGAGGCTTAAGATTCAGTATGAATACGATTGAAAAAGCGGGGTTATCGGACTTCAGTTTCTTTATTAATACGGTCCTGTTGAGTGCTTCTCTTGTTGACTGTGTGATCAAAGGCGCTGCTCAGCGTAAAACAACGAGTCGGCAGAATGCGTGCCCAGCTAATAAAAAATCACTTATCGCATGGTACCCTACCCTCAGCAAATCGGAGCTCGAGAGAAATATCGGTCTTTTTCTCGTATCGCCGGCTAGCCTTGGGATAACTGAGACCTTGTCTCAATATCACCTAGCTCTCTGCTTCCCACATAACGTCTGGGAAAAACGTCTCACCCAAGAATTGTGGTCGTTTAAATAACCTCCCTGGATAGTTTTCCTGTGTGGTAGTGATGTTTAAATCAAGCTCTCGGCCAACACAGGTGATTATAGCTGGCTGCTTTCATGCGATTTAATCATAGGAGATAAACCGATCTCGTCAACTGAGGTACTAAATGAAAAGAGCGTTAGCCTCCCAGCGAACCAAACACAACCCTTGCGTAATTTCCGTCATTGTAGCCTAATGATGACGAATGTTGCATTTTTCTGTGGAAAAAAACCTACAACCTCATACTCATTTTTATAATAAATATCAGTATTTTTGCCCCAGGTTTTTAATAAAATTGGGGATTGACTCATTGTGGAACGTAGAGTTATTAGGGGCCGATAAAAGCGGTGCCCTACCCATTCGTGTTTGCAGGCTTCATCACACGACGGGAATTGTCCTGTGCTACAGTCACATGAGACATACGGGCCCCTGTTTACGGGCAGAGTACGGCTTTGAGAGCCGTGGCCCATAATAAGCCCGGATGAAATCACCCTCGGACAAATTTGTGGTCATATGGTTGGTCTGCGGGCGTTCTACGGGTTCTTACGTGATTTGGCCGCGAGGTCGAAATAGCCCGTACATATACTACACGGGCCTTATATGCGGGCTTATATGTGTGGATGTTGCACGGGGTTGGGAACACATGTACGATCAGTTGCATGGGGATCGTTTGGGGCCCTGGCGGGGCGAGGTGAAGACCCACGAGTGCAGGTGCATGTACGGATTATTTGGGTAATATATATACCCGGTCGAACTTTTATCTCTGAAATCCTGACTAACAAGGGTTAGCCTCATTGTGCTCGACTATTTTATTTTCCACGTTAGCAGACAGTGGAGGTACTTTATTAGCCATGCCGAAATCTTCGTCATCTCATGGCTGCTCGGGGTCGAAGTTTATCTCGGCTTCTTCATGTTGCTCTTTTGTCTCATCGTCGTGTTTCCTTCTATTGGGTATCGATTTCACCTTGTTTGGTGCCATGGTGATGATATGGGAGGATGGGCCCTGGTTGGTTGCCAGATTCAAAACGTTGGAAATCAAACACGCACAAATAATAAGGAGCTTGTAAGGGGCAAGCCCATTTTGAGTAATGTCGCATGTTGCACGCACGGCACCCGCGCCGGGGCTCTCGGAGCATGTGGGGAGGGGGGGGGGGGGGTCGAGGGGACACAATGGACTAGCGGGGCAGTAGACTGATTATTGCTTGACCCGAAAATGCTCTAACTAGCCGGAATATGTATTAACTGAAAACATGTTATCCAATGTACAGTATAAATCTTACAACAGCACAAAACGAATAATGCTCATTTGATTATTTAAAAAAAAATATATGCAACATATTACAGTGATTTACAGGTTACGTCAATGATACCCAATTGATTATAATTACTTGCTGACAAATAACTAGTATATAGTACACAAGCAGTTGGGTGTATTTATTGATCCACAATTTGGCGTAAATGTTCCAGGTCTTGATATTTAAGCACCAAAGGCATTAATGTCAATAATTTTATGTGTTCAAATGACCTGACCGCTACTGAATTTTGTTCAGTTGATGATGATGCGGAAGCAGTAGAAGAATATGAAGTCCGTGATGAAGAACAGGAAGATATTGACAGAGGTATGCTAATATTATAAAACTCAGAGTGTCTAAATTTATTGATGAGACATGTCTAAAACGATACTATATTTACTGCCTTATAAAAAGAATGATTGTTTCTCTGTCTGAGGAATTTGCATAATATTGCTCCATATCAGATACCGTACTGTTTTGAATCAACTACACCCTCAATATTAACTTAATTGGTTACAGAATCATGGCAGCTGCTCGCGCACCGCAAGAGGAAGACTAAATGTGACATGAAAGGTACAGTATTGTAATTGTCTTAGTTGTTTGCCTAATGACTGTTATCTTCCAAATGCGTTTCATCGCAAATGACCATTCAGTCAACCATTGCATGGGACGACTTCCTTAAAGGTCAATACCTCCAAGTATAAGTTAGGTATTTACTGAAACTGTTTTAAGACTATTTCAGAAACTTTTAAACAGTATCAGATTACATGAATTTTGACGTGTAGTGTGAAGGTAATATACTATTGATATTAACTTCCTGTTACAGACGGCGAAGGCACGGACAAGAAACGGAGGAAGTGGACTAAGCAGGAGACATGTGTCATTAGGGATCATTTTAATGCGCGAGCATCTGTCCATAATGCAGACTTGCAGAAGGTGTCACACTTACTACCAGGAAGGACCTTTGCACAGATACGGGTTAAAATCAACAATTTGAAACATGGCAAATGCACTACATGATTTATTGCATATGTTCGCAAGGTTTTCTTGAATAAACCCTGATAATTTTTGTTCATCGAAATCACTTGCGTGGTCAAGGGCTTGGGAAGCGTATGATAATGTTATGGTCATTGGGGGGTAATATGTAGACATAATTAAATGCCATATTTGCTAATGCCTACGAGTATATTTAGTGCAACCAAAGCCTTACATAGGCGCACACTGCAACACAAATAAGTCGATAATTGCTCAAGCAAGTCATATTGAGGCGTTTTGTGGCCGAGTGGTAGAGCGAATTTAAAGCCCGCACGGGCTCCGTAGGACTCAAAACGGCCATTTTGTAGCCCTGTGGCATATATTTAATCGCCAACGTGTGGGATTTCGGGGTCTGGTAAACAAATACCATTATCGTGTGATCATATGGAACTATATGGGACTGTTAAGTTAGGGGTCGAATAGTTTCCTTGATTTTTAGTTTTGAACGTGCAAAGCAGCAAATGCCTTTAGGTTCGTTTTGATTTGGTTTGTACGTTGTTTTCAAACGCTTGCTTCAAATTTTCTATTTTTACATATTGTTGCTGATCTCTATGAACTATAAGGTTCGAAAAAAGCCAAGGCGTTCTTAACCTTTTCCATAGCTATTTCTCCCTGTTGATAGCATTCTAGACTATATTGTTGAGCCGTCAAATTGACTATTAACTTAATTAGTTAGCGTGATTTCAGAATTTGGTATATTCCATGTGTCCAACTATCAGCTATTGCAACTACTTCTGGTGATCTGGAATAACTTATTGCCTCCATTTGGGACATTTTGTTTACAATACTCGTGCATTCGCCTGTTCTATCAGTTTTATCGTCATAAAATCCGTCTGGGAAATTTTCATGTTACGACAGCCGACCACCCCCCCCCCCCTCCAAAACCCTTTCAAACTTGTTCTTAGTTTAAAAGAACAGGTCACTTGTCAAACTCTATGAGGCACAAATGTTCACTCTAAAAACGATCATGGAGAGCAATATAATGAACAAAATGGATATTCATACCGTATATATTCTGTTTATGTAATTGGGTCCGGACCCAATTATTTTGTTGGGTATAGACCCAAGACAAGTGTTTAAACGGCAAGCCGAATATCTTCTTTTGCCTAGGTTATCTCCATATATATACACGTAAACGAAGGTCAACGATGAAGCAAATAACGGGAATTGATAATACATGATTGCAACAGCTTTTACGGTTAATAGAGGTCGATGACTTCGGCTTCTTATGAGTTCCACTACGAAAAGCCAGTAAGATTGAATATGGCATGAATTCATTTTGCATATAAATGCAACGGACCCAGCAAACAATTATCAATCCGATTCCATTCATGCACAATTTAATGTATTGGTTGTATATGGGCGTTGGTCAAATTCGCATTAAGTGCGTAGTATCGGCGGTGATATCTACTTTTAAATAAAATCTAAATGAACAAAATGGATATTCATACGTATATATTCAGTTTATGTAATTGGGTCCGGACCCAATTATTTTGTTGGGTCTAGACCCAAGACAAATGTCTAAACGGCAAGCCGAATATCTTCTTTTGCGTAGGTTATCTCCATATATATACACGTATACGTAGGTCAACGATGAAGCAATTAAGGGGATTGATTATACATAATTGCAACAGCTTATGCGGTTAATAGAGGTCCCAATAACCTCGTATTAATTTATAGACCCAACAGCCTTGTGAGTTTCAGTATATATATATATATATATATATATATATATATATATATATATATATATATATATATATATATATATATATATATATATATATATATATATATATATATATATATATATATATATATATGCATAGATATAATTATCCCAAAACCTCACTAGGAAATATAGAAGGGAGGCTGGTGCATACCCATGCTGTATTGTGCTTGAGCAAATTCAAGAACCTCTGTGCGCGGAGCTGGAGCAAACAATTAATGACATAACAACATTACGAATGTTTGTGAAGGATTAAAATGGTAAAAGTCGTTATTTTTTATTTCAAACGTTAGGCAAAGTGAACAAGTAATATATTAACAGATTACGTAGGAATAAGCAAGAACGAGGATGAAAGTGAGTGAAGACCTGGAGGGCCGCCAAGGAAGAACCGGCCAAGGAAAGATAAGAATTGTGAGAGAGGAAGGGGAGGGGGAAGGACATTACAAATAACGTTAATCCATAACTAACGTTTCATGAGGGGTTGGCGCGAGTATTGTCTTCATTCAGTATGCGAGTCTACGCAGCAAAGCTCTGCTGATGAGTGAACTACAGATAGCGCTGGTAGCCACA
>CM067357.1:7746465-7768965 GCA_034190875.2 Urechis unicinctus
GTATCTCATCTCATTTAACTTCTGTTCATTTTCGCCTAGGTATATGTCTAAAAAGTAGAAAGAGCGCCATTATGTGTGAGGCTTTATCATTATGCAATGTGAAGTTGACCACTAATCTTCCATTTTTTCAGATACCAGCCTAGAGTTAGACAATATTAACGCAGAAATTGTTTTAGTAATTTTCAAACATCTGTGTCAGCTCAGAATAAATGCATCAACTTATAACAAGTGAATCTTTATGAAAGACCTTGTTTTGCATAGATGATCAGCAGCAGAAAATGGAAGAACAACCAGGTCAATGACCACTCAGAAAGACTGTAAGCAGTTGTTGATAGAGAATCGTTGTCTGCTCATCACAAGATTGACCCATGTCACCGAAATTGTACACATTCTACAGGAATATCAAATATTCTCACAACAAGCGGTTGAACAAATGAACAAAGAAACTAAATCAAGAGGAGACAAGATAGGCTGGATACTTGATGCTCTTCCCAGACGCTCACAACTAGGTTATGCAATTTTGGTTAAGATGTTGAAACTGACCAACCAGCATGAACTGTTTGATAAGCTGTACACCAAAGGACTGGTACTACCAGGCATTCAACTGCAAAGGCCGTACCTAAAAGAGCTTGCTGTCCATAATAAAACGAAAATCAAGCTTATAAAGGAAGAAAAGAAAATAAGAGACACAGACTACATACAACTTAACATGTACAAAGATCCCAGCGAGGATTTCTCAGTCGAAAGACGTGGAATAAAGAAGTGATGATATGAATGAGAAACACACCATCAAAGTAAATCTTGAAGACCTATTTGCTAAGATGATAAAAGAAACAAATGGAAAATGAGGAGCCACGTCTAGTGTATTGCTAGGGTATACCCGGTTCGGGTAAGTCTCACACATGTTTGCACATAGTCGAACAGGCAAACGAAGGACACTGGAAATATCCCAACACTGTGCCCTTCTTTTTTTGCATGAGAGACATACCAAACACCAGAGACACAACAGATGACACAACGTCCCTTAAAGATTTCCTCATGGATAAATGTGGTCCGGAGACTAATCACAAAGATGATATTTGGAAAACACTTGTGGAAGACGATAATTTTTTTATCATCATCGATGGATTAGACGAAGATCCATTAGATTGCCTCTCAGAACAAGATACATCAATAAGGTGGAGGAACGAGCTAGTATTTCGTGTTTCCTGCCCAGTCTGATCAAGGGTTTTTTTCTGCCACATGCCAAACTTTTGCTGACGTCCCGAGTCTACAGCACGGTGAAAGTGCAAACGTTTACACAGAGAATCTTCGAATTAGGAGGCATCCCAACTAAAAAGCTGTGGAAATTGTTTCAGGCTGAACTGAGTAAAGAAAAATATGAACTGGCGAGGGAGCTGTTACAGAGTGATGACTTGCTAGACCATGCAAAGGTTCCGGTACATGCTTTTGGCTTAATTGATTTCTTCGAATGCGTGGATCGTGGTAAGATAGAGACACAAACAGACCTTTTGTTTAGCATTATCATTGCTAAAATCGTGAAAACTGATAGACAAAAGAACACAAATAATTTCACAGATTACGAACAAGTTGTCAAACACCGAGCGGAAGAGCTGAGGCAGATTGCTAACCTAAGCATAGCCAGTTTCAAAACCGAAAACAAAGCAATGGCTTTCACAAGGGCAGACCTTGATAGACATGATGTTACTGATGATGCTATTAAGTGTGGTATTTTTACCGCATATATATCCTCTTTGGGATACGTACTTGGACCGAGAAAGGAAGAGAAATATCATGTTCCACACCTGGCAACATTCGAGCTCTTGGCTGGTTTGGGAAACACACAAGAGAACGTGGAATGCTTAAGAAGTTTGGTAAAACGCAATAATGGCCAGTTAGATATGGTCATCTTGTACACAGCTGGTTTTCTCGGTAACCCTACACTTCGGTCAATTCTCCATCAAATTTTCCCGGGAACCTCCTGTGACTCATACATCCAAAAAGCAGAAGAACTCATGAAAGCAGTGATTACTAGCAGCAGAAGACATACCCTCAGTGGCGAGTTGTTCGCCATTCACACCATTGCGGAATCCCAGCAGTGGCAGCTGGCTCCTGACGTCCAGGTTTACACATGGCTGTCCTATTAATGCAACAAGAACAATATTTATATTGAAATATGTGCTTTGATTAAGAAAACACTATAACTCACTGATGGTCAGAATTCGATATTTAATTAGTGCTTGACAGGCTGCATATTCATATCTGTTTCATTCTACACATGCAGCGGTCATTGACTGGTATGACCATCGACACTTCTATGGCAGTAGATAGACAACCATCAAGACAGGCCATTAAAGAGGTATTTAGCATGAGTGTGGAAACAAATTAAACCCATTTAGTGGGCAGAATACGTTTAATTTAATTGGCTGATGCATGATTTTCGGTTATGTAGAACTTGGGTCATGATTGTTAAGCAATACTGGCTAAAGCACAATGTATGTGCCAGTTATGCAAGTGATATTATAAGTTAAGTTAAGACATGTCCACATTCGCTACTCTTTTTATGTGATATGGTTTTGACGTTACCCATATTAATAACATGAATATGCGTTTTTATTATATGTAAAGGTCCCTGAGGTACAGAGTGATGAACTGCCGCTTACTGTCTGTGCAACGAAAACGCCAACAGTGGCCCAAAAGGTAATGGGATTTCTGCATGTATGGAAATTACTGATATATTTGTTAAGTTTCATGTTCATAATTTATTCCCTACCCTACGTAAAAACACACCGTATATTGACATCATAGTTACATTTGCAAATGACACAATACAGACACCTTACGTTGCTCCCCAAAAGACATTTCAAGAACAGTTGATACATATTTCAGAAGTTCGTGGACTGATAAGTACAGATACCAGTAGTTCCCAGCGTAATCTATATCCTTTTTGTTAAGGTTATTAAAACAATTACTTACGAATCGAAATTTTTTCAGAGGAAAACAAGCAGTCAGGCAATTACCAAGCCAATACAAATGAGAGCAGTTGGCTTATCTCATCCTATGCAGTCTTCTTATGCACCACCACCGGCACAGGTAAGATGTTACAGCCTTGTTATATTTGGCATAGGTCAAGCAAGTCAATATCGAATAGTGTGAAAGAATTGAATTATTTATCATTTGCAATATAAACAATTTGCCTGCCAGCAAACTTTGGATATTAAAGGTTTATGTTGGCAAATCCATATCAATGCATCAAAGACCTTTGCTGTGCACAATCAGGATGAAAAGCCAATTACTTTGCATTTGCAGATGGACATATGCGCTATCTATTTTTGAACTTATCATAAATTGTCTACACTGATTTGAGAGACAAAAGTGATATCCATAATCTATTAAAATGCGTAAGTTCCCCATAATTATTCACAGTGGGTAAAGATAATCTGGAAATATTGGCTGTATATGCTACAAATGCCAGTGATGATTTAATTTTACAATGCTAAGCCATGGGAATCACTAATATGCCCACACGGACATATCACGCTACATCCATGGTTTATTCTCAAGTATATTTTCAATATTTTGCAAAAGCATCCATATTCTTGTCTGTTATGCTTAGCCCATAAAAACGCAGAGCGATGAATTCCCAGGTACATCCAGTACAAAGAGCACGCCAACAATGCCTCAAACGGTAGTGCTATTTCTTAAGACATGTAGATAATTGATAGATTTATGTTACGTCTTATTCCCTAGCGACAATTAAGCAAAAAAACCGCTTTGATTTAAACTACAACATCACCTTTGCAAACGACAAGCAAAAAACATTGAGAGCAGTTAACTTGCCAGAACAAATGCTCTCTTCATCTGCACTGCAACCAACACAAGTAAGCTTTTACTGCTTTATTATATTTAGAATGGGTTTCGGAAGTTAATATCCAACCATGTGATTGTTTTGGACGATTACACATGTGCTAACACTATGACAAATCCACATGAAATAATAACGATATTTACGTAGATCAAAGATTTAACTTGGCGAATTCTAATGACACATGAAGTAATTTGAAGGGTTTTGCTGTGTATATTTACATTGATCAAAGAGTAAAACTTGGCGTTTAATTAATAGATCGCTAACGTATATGCTGGATATAAATTTTTGAGTCACCATTTCATTGGAATTTGAAATCTATGGAAACGTCATCACGAAGTGGCGTGTACTTTTATTATTCTATGACGTCTATCCATTGTTCACATAGATAGTCATGGGTAAAAAAGGAGCAAATCAACATTTTTTCTATTGATTATCCATTACTAGGTGTCTGACAATAGTAATTGACGTCTAAGGTGATGGGTCACTGACGTCAGGCTAGGGGAAAAAAATTTTTTGAATTTTGTCTGACTAGTAATCGATTCTCCTTCTAGGGGAATGAGATTTTCTTTTAAGAACTTTTAACTTATCCATAGTACCCCTCAGCGCGTTGACAAAGGTAGCTTCGACAGCTTCATTGGGCTTACTACTTATAGGATCGGATCTGTACATCTGGCAAGGCAAGTGGTCCCATAGGCCTTGTGCTTGGGATCGGTTGATTGCAGTGGTGTGTTGTGATATTTAGTAGGGTCAGTAACCCCGTCTGTGTCTGAGTCACCAGCAGATCGTTTTGTGGTTTACGTTTGGCCCTTTAGCAACAGACATGCCAGTACAGTAAAACACAGCTGAGCAAAGGCTTTCATCCCATTCACGCCTTAGTGAGCCACGCTCGGAGTGATGAGGCTACCACAATGCGTACGCTGTACACTATTACATCATTTGTCACCTATAGGTAAAGGCAAACATCCCCGAAGGGTTTGAGTGGGGAAGTCAGGTCCTGCCACATGGGTGGAAACCTGCTAGAGATCATCTCAGCCGAGAGTCTTCAAGTAGCATCAGTTGAAGAGTCGAGTTCGGGCTGAGAATGCTGCAATGTTTATTAGGTTGAGCGAACTGGGCCATCACTTGGATCGTATGATCTAGGTCATAGTCATCGATGCCAGGAGATATTGATAACAGAAGAGGGCACCGGCATTATCCTTATCTTGTAACATAAATTCAGTGTCTTATCTTTCAATCACGGCAGGCGGGGGGCAAGCAATGTTATTAAGTGCCTCATCACTGAGCAATATTACCAATGGTTCCTGGTCAACCACAACAGTGAGGGGGCTAAGTACGCATGATGAATAGGCAGCACTGTTCCTGCCATCTGAGCACTGCATGATATATTCCCTGACGTCATGGTCGCACACTGCTGTGCCATCGATGACTTTTGCCTTGTGTTGGACATATGTGACGAGGTCATCATAAGCTGTTGTATATGCTTCCCCAACAGGATGAAAGCCTTGATGGCTCCTCTTGTATCGGTAACGACCCCATTCGGTGATGTATGTTGTAGCTGCCGAGGCGTTCTGTGCAAGAGAAAGGGAATGGTAGCCGTTCAAGGTGTCCAATGTCGCTTTCTTAGTGTTCGGCGGCATTATAGATGCTTGGCTGAACAGGAGATTTGTATACTGTGTTTAAGGATATGTTGCCATGTTCAACGGTTGAAAGTCGACTGTTGACCTCGGTCCGCTACATTTCTTAGGTACTACAAACATCCGAGAACACCAGATGGTGGGCGTGCCTTGCGGGACGCGTTCAATAATGTCCAGTCTTTTATCCATGTTTAGAGCATCATTCACACCCCCCCCTTGAAATGATGAGGCACTTGAAGGTACTGATGTTGGCTCCGCATCTGATTTCATGTGTAATTCTAGTGGTTTTGCATTTGTTACTGGCAACGCTTAGTGTTTTGGATGTGATGATAGCAGACGTTGCATAGTAGTTAAGAATCCAGGGGGTTTGGGAGGAGGGGGGGGTTCTGCGTTTGGGACAGCCACAGGGGGCGAGATTGGTAGCCGACATCGCAGAGCGGATACATGTGATGATTTGGGGGTATGATTCCGAGGTCAATCAGAGCCGCCTACAAAATGTATGCACCTGGCATAGAGTAACTGACATATATTATCTGGCGGGTGTAGGAGCTGTCACGCTTGAACACCACACGAACAGCGCCTCTCACGTCCAGTGATGTCTGAGTAGCACCGAACAAGGTATGGTTGGCTGGCTGGAATCAATTCACGTCTTTGCAGACTGACCTGCCTTACAATTGATAAGTCATATGCGCAAGTCTGGGCACCGGTATCAGCAGTCATTGGCAATCATTTGTAACTGGGAAACTTCAGTTTCTTAGCTAGTTTGGCCACAATGGGGTGCCATGCTCCCTCGTGGGCATCACAAAGGACAGCCAGAGACAGGGATATCTTCCCCGGTGTCTCAGGGAAGCGGGCAGCGAATCATTGCTTTCAGAACATTCAATATGTTGCAGAGTTGTGGCAGTTTTGCCGAGGCCAGTTGGCTGGTATGTGACTGTCACAAAGGGTATAAGATAGGGATCTCCATACTCTCTCTTGATGACCTATTTAACCACAACTTCTGCACTCTGTTTCCCAATGAGGGGATATGCAACATATAACGCACTAGTCTTGGTGTGCCGTTAAACCCTATACTTACCTGCCCTTGCCCTGCTAGCCCGGGATTAGCGACCGTAAGTGCCCGAGCAGCCGGGTAATACCTTGTAATACCTTTGTCTATGAGATTTGCCTTCTCTATCGGATGATATACGCTCTTTTTGGATGAAAGATGGCAAGCCGGTCATCCTGGTTTGAGGCCACTGCGTTCTCTACTTCCCTTCTCCAGCGCTGTGATTGCCTCGAATTTGTCATTGAATGTCTGGAGTCGGCTTTTGAACAGCACATACTTAAAGTGGCAAGACATCAGTATGGAAAGGTGTGTAGTTCATTAATGGAATGTGAAGACAATTCACTGCGTTTCGACGATGTTAATGTTTAACCCTGAATTATCGCTCACTTTAACTGGATTGACATTTACTAGGTATCCCAAATCAGCTGCGCCATGTAAGTTCATTTATTGAAACTAAACTGCTGAATAACTGTTAACTATATGGTAACGAACTGAAAGTCTCAGCACAAAGAGATCGCGGTGATTAAAGCACGAACATCGAACATCGTTGCCCCTTAGAATAGAGTGAGACAACCGGCGAAACCTGAGTGCGCTATGATTTTGTCAGCTTTCATGGGGAAGTTTGTCATCATAACGGTATCTTACAGTATACAAGAAGTTCACTTAGTGAACGCTATGATTTTGTCCATTTTCACGGATATTGATTTCGGTAAATTATTATTGCATAGTGCACGCCTACGCACGCTCTCCATGCTGCCTCGCTAATACACACACATACAACCCTGCGCAAATAACACACACGCAATACACACAAACTGCAGTCGCTTACGAATTGCTCTCTCTGCCGGCGGCGATGTGTTTCCTTCAACCTTTGACGAAATGTCAAATGTCATTTACAGATATCAGAAGATCGATATTTCATATTCTGTAGCTCTTGTGCATTAACTATTCATTCATTGACTAATCGGATTGTGGCTGTCACTGTTACAGCTTATGGAGGCCACAACTATCACAGTCAATAAGTAGTAATCACCACTTTCCCTGATAACCCGAGTTTATCACAGTTTTCTCTACCAACTTGTATTGATTAATGTTTTCAATGTTTACTGGAGATAATCAATCATAACGTAGTGATATCAGCAAATGTTCCCTCAGACTGATCAAAGCCATCGCTGTTTCCTGGTGGTAGTCACAATGATTTATATTGATTCGTGATGATCAAAGCAATCACGGAAAACATGAGCTGATAGCATTAATCACTCTGAACTCCAGGTGCTCAGAAATATCTCCATTACCTAGCTTTTATCAAAGCTCTCACGCGCATGGCAATCCAACTGCTGCAGCTGGTTCGTGCCTATCACATTAACCACCGTTATCTTGAGGCATACACAGCAATCAATGTCAACTCATGTTAATCTCGACATCACTCTTAATGCATGGTAATCACAGCTGTTTGTATTAATTCATGACCATCACTTCAATCACTGTTACGTTACGGTGATCAAAACTATCACTGTAAGCTGGCGTTGATTACCGCTGTCACTGTACATTCACATAGGACACTGTTAAAATGGTTACTTTGCGATGATCACGGCCATCAATGTTAACTCGTAGTAATCACAGCTACCAGTGATTAATGCCTTTTATTTGTGCTGGGAGGAGTAGTTAATGTCTGTTCAACACGATTGCAGCCAACACTATAGAGTTAGGTTCATCACTGCTATCACCTTTGACGTGCGGTCATCTGACTTGTTTTTGATCACGCATATCACCATTAGCTAGTGCTGATAACAGCTGTCACTATGAATGTAGCTGTCATTGTTTGTCGGTCTGAATATCGTTAAATTTGTGTTGATCACAGCACAGCTATCACTGTAATATCACATTAATCACCATTATCACTACTTATTCACAGTGATCGCATCTATCACTCTTGACCCATATTAAACACATTGTTCACCACGACCTGCCGGTGGCTATAGCTGTGACTTTAACGCGTGATGATCACAAATAATGCTGCGAACTGAGAATCCCATTTATCTCCCATTACGTTAGTTCCCCGATAACGCACCAGAGGTTGGTTCATCGACTGTTTTTTTTACGCAAAGCTATTAAAATTTAATACCACTCTATTTCATCCTTATATTACTTTTTGTCTTTTGTTATGGAAGAGCGTGAAATCTACGACGTCTGTGGTGAATAGTTTGGCATGTTGATGGGGCGGGGGGAGTTTCACTTCTAAATAACAAGGATTTAAAAGACTAGCCTAAATAATCATAGAAAATAATCTATGCTAGGTTTTTACCGACATATTCCTAAATGGACATCAAATATTGCATTTTCAGTTTATTTCTTTTACCAGTTAGAAACGCACCATATGAAAGATTTGATATACTGTACGCAATATAACACCGGAAGATCCGTTTATTTGTGTAGCCTCACCCCATTATATTTCAATCAAGCTGCTTAAAAAAATATGACATTTTTATTTCGGAACATTTTTTCCCGAAGGCTGTCAGAGAGAGTGACCTCACCGTGTTACAACGGCTGTCGCGCTCTTGGGTTTCAAACTGTTTTCTCGCAAAGTAGCTCTCGGTCGCAGTTCATTGAGGCGCGCCAAACAAACATCGATCAGAAGTGAACCCTTGGTATCGGATTTTGCAATAAGCTGATAGAAACTCTGCTATTATTGGCCGAAATGCGGAATCTGACTTTAATCAGGGCATAATAGGACACAGCAAGACGATGTGAAATCAATCACACCCTTTGGAAATGCTGAGAAATAGGAATAACTTCAAAACGGTGCTGCAGCTCATAGCAACTGACAGTGTCTAGTTTTGCCTGGTCTTACATTTCGCTTGACACACTCGGTCGTCTTGTAGCGCTAGCATCAGTTTCAATGCACTGATTGGAATTCAAATTGTTTAATTGCTCTTCATCGCCAAGTATGTGAGTTGAATTCAAATACGCAGTACTTTATTTGTTACATAACAGTCTGGTTATGCTTCCATTGCGAATTTGCCGCCTGTTGCGATCGTAGCCATGGTTGGATTTAGCTCCGGTCATAACGGTAACATGAATTTATACTACTCATGTCTACTCAGACGTCTTGTAGGGCTAGGTTGGATTTTGTTCGAATAACGCATAAATCGACCTGTGTTTTGCAATTAAGGCTATTACCTAGTCAACGTGAAATGGCTATGTGTCCATTGATCTCTGCACCCAAAGCTATTGAAGGTGATTGGAGGCGGGTGGGGGAGAGCGATTAAATGACCATGAATAGCAGTTAATGAAGGCATGCCTAGCATGTTATTAGTAGTTTTTGTGACATACTCTCTGTGACCACATGCAAACCCTGGTATAATACCGCTAATATACACACCCAGACCCACATTAAGTCGGTCAAGACCCCAACCTTATCCGCGATGTTACGTCACGATAATCCCTCATGACCCATTATGGTTGCACTTCCTCCTGTACCCTGAGAAAACCCTTATCTTCAATGTCACAAATACTTCCTGCAAACTCACCATCAACTCCGTTGTGACCCATCCTTATTACTAATGCAGCCCCAACATAAGGCATGTCATTTGCCTCTTAAGCGCACGCCATGACCCCAGCCGATTATCAGCTTTTGCCCCACCCGAATTCCTCTCGTGCTGGCCATGACGCATCTCAAGCTCATCAATGAGTCGTCGACACAATGACTACTCCAGCTATGACCCTTCATTTATCCCCACTGCGTCCCAAATCTTATCCCCATCAAAAACACATCCATATCTAGGCCGGGACCCTTCATGACCCTACCATATTCCCTCAATGTCTCAACCCTAACCCCTCCGTTACCCTACCCTAATCCCTCCAACCCCCAACTCTGACTCTTTGACCTCTTTGTTACCATACTCTTATCCCTCTATGACCCGCCCTAATCTCTGAGTGTGTTAACCATAATCTCTCCGTGACCCCGCCCTAATACATGTGTTACCCTACCCTAATCCCTCTGTGACCCCGCCCTCTTCACTACGTGACCCAATCATAATCCTTCCATCACCCCACCTTAACCCCTCCTTTAACCTACCTTTATCCCTCCATGACACGACCCTAACGCCTCTGTTACCCTACCCTATTCCCTCTATGACCCCACCCTAATCCCTGCGTGACCCAACCCTAATCCTTCCATGACCCAGCATTTATCCCTTCATAACGCAACCATAATCCCTCCATGACACCAGCCTAACCCCTCCACTACCTTACCCTAATCCCTCTGTGCCCCCCGACTTCATTTCTACGTGACCAAACCATAATCCCTCCATCACCCCACCCTAACCCCTCTGTTACCATACCTAAATCCCTCTACGACCCCACACTAATCCCTGCGTGACCCCCCTCCCCTAAACCCTGCATGACCCCACTAACCCCTCTGTTACACTACCCTGATCCCTCTATGACCCCGACCTAATCCCTGCGTGACCAAACCATAATCCCTCCATGACCCCGCATTTATCCCTGTGTTATCCTACCCTAAACATCAATGACCCCGCCCCAAATCCCCTGGGTGACCCCCACCCTAACTCCTGCGTTACCCTACCCTAATCCCTTCATGACCCCACCCCAAGCCCTCTGTTACCCTACCATAATCTGTCAATGACTTGCCTTAATCCCTTCGTAACCCAACCATACTCCCTCCATGACCCCACCGTAACTCCTCCTCCTCCGTTAATCTACCCTAATCCCTGCGTGACCCAACAATAATCCCTCCATGACCCCACCCTAATCCCTGAGTTACCATTCCCTAATCCCTCTATGACCCCGACCTCATCCCTACATGACCCAACCCTAACACCTCTCTTACCCTACCTTAATCCCTCTACGACCCCATCCTAATCCCTGCGTGACCTAACCCTAAATCCTCTTGACCCCACCCTAACCCCTCCTTCACCATGCCCTAATCACTATGACCCCGCCATAATCCCTGCGTGACCCAATCCCTAAATCCTCTTGACCCCGACCTAATCCCTGTGTTACCCTACCCAAATCCCTCCTTGACTCCGCCCTCCCTGCGTGACTTTGCCATAATACCTTCGTAACCCAACCATAATCCCCTTCAAGACCCCACTGTCACCACTCTTACCTACCCTAATCCCTGCATAACCCCTATCTCCAACCCCTAATCTCTCAATGACCTCACCTTAACCCCTCCGTTACTTTACCCTAATCCGTCCATGACCATGCCCTTATCCTTGTGTAACCCAACCATCCCCCTCGATAACCCCCCCACATCCCTGCGTACCCTAATCAATCCATGATCCCAATCCATGATCCCAACCTAACTCCTCCGTTACCCTACCCTGATCCCTCTATGAACCCACCCTAATCCCTGCGTGACCCAACCCTAATCCCTTCATGACCCCGCCCTAAAGTCTTCGTAACCCTACACTAATCCATCCATGACTCGACCCTTACTCTTCAGAAACTCTACCCTAATCATTCTACGACCCCGTACTAATCCCTGCGTGACCGTACCATAATCCCTCCATGACCCCACCCTAACCCATCCATTAACCTACCCTAATCCCTCCATGACACCAGCCTAACCCCTCCACTACCTTACCCTAATCCCTCTGTGACCCCGCCTTCATTTCTACGTGACCCAAACATAATCCCTCCACACCCCCCACACTAACCCCTCTGTGACCATACATTATTCCCTCTACGACCTCACCCTAATCTCTGTGTGACCCTCCCCTAATCCCTGCGTGACCCCACTCTAACCCCTCTGTTACCCTACGCTGATCCCTCTATGACCCCTCCCTAATCCCTGCGTGACCTAACCATAATTCCTCCATGATCCCGCCCTTATCCCTGTGTTACGCTACACTAATCCCTCCTTGACCCCGCCCTCATCCATGCGTTACCCCACCCTAATCCCTCCATGACACCACTCTAATATCGCCTTGACTCTAACTTTATCTGAATTGTGACCACACTCCATTTCCACTCATTGATCTTTCCCCAACCTGAATAACAAGTGTGTCCCCACCCTGGTTCATGCAATTCCTTTATGCTGTCTGACAGATTCCCCAGAGTGACCTCGCTGTGACCCCATTCCGACACGTTCAACGACTTCTCGCATATTTTTGTTGGGATCCTATCATTATCCCAACAAGACTGCAACCCTCATTCCTGTCGTGACCCTATACGAAAACACACACAGCTTTTATCACCGTTTTGACCATACCCTAATCCCCATCTTAAAGGCTCAGACAATTTAAACCTTCGAAATGCGACAACCGCTAAACAGTTTTTGCGCAGCTGCTTATTTTTGCTGTTTAGGAATTTTTTTGCCATTCTAAATGGATATCCTAGCCATAAAAAAAAAAGGCTTGTTATAAAAGCGTGCAAGAATGCATACATACAGCCATACATACATACATACATACATGCATACATACTTACATACATGTATAAAAACAAACATACAGACAGATAGACACACACACACACACACATATATACAAAACACGCTATTCACTTTGATTAGTCAAACCATTAATGATGATCTGTTGTGTGTGTTACAGCTGGGCGGCCCCTTGGTGCTGATTAGACCGCTTCTCAATGCTGGTGACAGCATAGCGCTGGGAAAGCTGCTTACACATACAGCCACGCCTTACAGCCGGGTGTATGTGGTGGGTGATATAGGGATAAATGGGTTATCACGACTCGCCGCCTCTGCCCCCGTGTGTTACTGTGGATGGAACCCCCATCAGTTCCACGGATCTGCAGCAGTCTCATGATCAGCTGACTGGTCTCCATGGTTTGGGGCTGTTTAATGCTGATATATCCGACGCTGGCATATCCCGCTACACCCTGCCCGCCATAGCACCAGCATTGGCAGAGCTCCCATCTCTCGAGGCAGTAGACTTGAGTGGTAACCCACTAGGTGTAGGGAGTGAGGGTAATATCCAGCAGACAGCCGCGACGTCTTCACTGGGTGCGATAAGTCATCTACATAGATACCTGCGCCTCGCCGGATGTGATCTCACCAACACTGACATCAGTGCCTTATTGTCAGGGTCTACACGGCCCGCGTCTCTACTGCATCTGGATATCACTAACAACAAGCTGTCAGGTGTGGATGAACTAGCAGCGTACATGGCGCGCCTGACACGGTCTTACAAGGGCTGGTCATGCAAACTGTGGTGTAGGAGAAACATGTAAGCCGCTCATACAAGCTCTACAAGCCAACAACACAATGAGATGTCTTGACCTGAGTTTCAATGCAGGTATCCCAGCTGGTGTATGTGAGATGTTAGGCGCGCTGCTCTCCTCCCCTGACACAGTCCTCAATGAGCTCCATGTCGCTGTCTGTAACTTTGATGTCAGCGCCTTACTGTATCCCCTCACTCTGCCAACAGCGTCATCCCATGTAACGAGTCTCGACCTCGGTGGCAATGATACAGCCCGACATGCAATAGCCCAGCTGTGTCAGATCATGACATGTACACGAGCCACATCACCGCTACTCTACCTCGGTCTGCATCAATGCGGTCTGCAGGACAATCACCTGGATCAGCTCACCCGCGCCCTGTCAGATGTGTCATGCAAGCTGACCACACTCAATGTCAACAACAACACGGACCTCACCATCTCCTCCATCAACAGCATGATCAATAGCACACGACTCGACCAGCTCTGGGTTGCTGACTGCCGCCTCTCATCTGATGACTATGTCCAGCTCTTCACTGCTATAAGTCAACCTGGCTGCTCCATCAAGTATCTGGCCACGGGCGAGACACGTGTCCCAGTGGATCTACAGAGCGGGTTACAGCAGCTCTCTCGCCCGTTAGATAAGCTGATGTTGTTCTGTGATGAGTCACGGGCGGGAGGGCTGGGTGAGTGTGTTGAGCGAGTAGAAGAGCGGCTACAAGCTCCCGGCATGATCATATGCTGCAGTTACAAGTATACGGGGAATCTGTACAGAGCTGAATCTGGAGCTTACTTACCGTCACCTGCCACCACACACGCGCGGGCGATGATGACCCTCCCATCCAGGCTGGCATGCCTGGTGAGCTACATCTACTGCGATGCGATTATCAACTGACTTCACCAGTCAATTATCTGACATTACAGGCCACCACCACACAACACATGATCATTCATGACTTTATTATAAGCGCCTCTATATCGCATGTGGTCACAGTGACATTACCATAAGTAACTCCTCCATATACTGAATGGTGCTATTGTCTTGTATATTAGAAATATCCTTTTTATATTGAATGTATTAAGTTCTGTTTAACGATGTCACTATGTCAATAAACTTGTCCTGAATATGCTTTCTTTGTTGCTGTATTTCGACGTTATATTCAGAAACAGCGGGGAGAGAAAGAGTTAGCGATCTTGCGAATGGTGGAATGAGCGAATCAGTGGTGAATGATTGAACGACTCAGTGAAAGGGAGATGAATGAGTGTTTGGGGGTGGGGGGGTGCAGCCAAGGGAATCAAGTCAATTTGAGGACAGGAGGGGTTATTAGGTTTAGACTAGCGAATAGACTGGGAGTAAGAGGTGAGTGAAGAGAAGGGGAAGGGAGATGTAGTCAAGAGCATGTTGAATGGGGGAGCACAAGATTAGAGGAAGTTAGGGAGGGAATGAGAGTCGATTCGTAGGATAGAAATGGAATCGAGCAGAGGAGGGAATGATTTGTTTCGGGAGTTAGGGGAGAGTAGGAAATGAGCGATTGTATAATTGACGGGAGGAGGGGAGAAAGTGGTGGATGGGGGAGCATTTGGAGTCAAAGCATTGATGAGATAGAGGTCAGGGGAGATGAAGAAAGGTCAAGCTGGGGAGGGTAGTGAAAAAGACGCACATTAGATGAAAGTGTCGAGCAGCAATTGAGCGATTGGACAAGTAGAGGTGGTGGAACGAGGGTCGGAGAAGGGAAGGGGAGCTTATTTGAGAGATTTTATAGGGAGGGGGTAAGTTGAGTGTGTTTTGGGAGGGTAGTGGTGGCAGCTTGGGAGAGGAGGGGGAGGAGTCCGGATACTTGGGGTGCAGGAGTTGAGGGAGTTGAATGAGATAACTGGGCACAAGACAGTTATGGAGGGGAGTTGGAGTCGTCTGACAGTCGACTCTCTAGTCGTGTGCGCTAAGCTATGAGGGGTCTTATTGGAGCGTCAACGAGAAGTCATAGCAGTGGATAACGAGGCGGCACCACACGCTTTGAACTCAGGTCGTTCCAGGTCGCCTTACATACAGCGTTTGTTGATAGAGTTGTTGTTTGTAGAAGCAACGCACGGCTGTTCTATTCTTGCTTTTTGGATCTCCGGGTTACATCATTAACTGGCCGGCCCCCTTAGCAGATGGCCTTTGTCGCTCTACTGCCACTCCCGTCACAACACAAGATTCAAAGTTACCAGTGACACGTTTAGGTTAACATACGATCTCATTTAATTAGTTATTTGCCCTTCTCTTCCTCTGTGTTTCCGTTCCAGGCGTCGCTACTGGTGTAGCTTAGATCAACCGCGACCTGGCCCTGATTAAAACAGCGCCTTTGCTTCAGTAGTGACAGCAAACTAAGCATATCAGTGGTGAATTTATATCAAGTTTTGCGCTTCATACCGCCTGACCCCTATTCCGGCTACCCTACCAACCATCTGTCTTAACATAGCATACTTGGGTATGATCACTCACACCAATCGACAAAGGACTATTTTTTCTGTTTTAGTGCGTTTCATTCACGTTTCGCTCTGCACTTAATCAGTCTATCGTAGTTCCACAATCGGTTAAGAGGTTTCCCGGAAATACATACCCTTTTGTGACCAGCTTGACCCTCGTTGACTTTTTTGTCGCGAAAAAATATTTCTCGCACTGAAGGCGCACCCGAATTCATTTACAACACACAAAGCCTCATCAACATCGTGATTTAACTCTCACAATCATCATAGCTTCCATCCCTCACATCTTTGACCCTGTACCGCTCCGCCTGATTCATGCTCCCGCAACATCTCCTGCCTTTATTAAGCCCGATGTGCACGCCCTCCTCATTACGCTCACCCAATGCTAGTTGGCCACCTGCCTCAAACGGCTGCTACAGCATATCAGGATGGACTCAACACTTTATTCGGGTCATAGCCCCCGTCGAGACGGCTGCTCTCTGGCTTATCGCGCAAGCGTTCTTCCCGGTCTACTTCAGCTCCACGGTAGCTGTCGCTCTAATCTTCCTGATGGTGCGTTCGGTGCTCCCATGGATCTATTTTCAGATAATAAATGGGAAATTAGCGAAGCTTCCTATGCTGGTCGGATCAGCACCCCGCTGACATCAGACAAATTTAAAGAATCATTGAAGAACAGGGTGCCAAGAAACACTAGAAGATGTGAAAGTTGGGCTGTGAGTGTATATCAAAGACTGGCGGGATTGGAGGCAGACCCAGCCGGAAACTGTTAGGGACCCTAATGGACCTATTCCCGAATTTGGGCAAGCTTCGTTCCAGCAACTAGACTACTGGCTTGCAAGATTCATATGCGAAACTAAACGTCGAGATGGATCGCCCTATCCACCCGGTTCTCTTCGAGGTCTTTCAGCTAGGAATTCAGCGACATCTCATAGAAGAGTATGGTTATAATGTCGCTTTATTTAAGAAGGAGGACATGACGTTCAAGACATTTCAGAATTCATTGGAAAAAACGAACAAAGGAACTAATAGGCGAAGGAATAGGCGTGCGGGTTCAAAGACGAAAGATCCCGTGACGCAGAAGGACGAGGAAGCTCGCCGTTGCTGAAGTTAGCAACACTGTAGCGCAGAAGACTCGGCTCGGCAGGTGTTACAATTTCGCGCCTCAGCATGATTCCGGGGAGATGGTGTAATACCGTGACTTCCCGATGAGCGCTACGCAACCACATTAGCGGCTGGCAAGCAAATGACTCTTGAGAAAACCTTCGTTATTGCACTTGTAAAGAGTGAGTGATATTAAGAACCTCCGTAGTGTTGCCATGCTAGAGCCGCGGTGCTCTGTGCTTCCTTCCCATCTCAGGTGAAGTTGTCATTCTGGGTGATATTGCGACACGGTCTCAGTCAGTTATCGCATGGCAAACGTGTGCGTTTGAGGTGATATGGGAAAAAGACCCGAGCTTTTTCTCGAGCTCTGATTGGCTGAGTGGAGGGTCGCCATGCGATAAATATATATATCTATAGAGAAATATATATATATATATATATATATCGTATATAGAGATATATATATAATATATATATATATATATATAGAGAGATATAAATATATATAATATATATATAGAGAAGAGAGAGAGATAGATAGATAGAGATATATCTGAAGAGATAGATAGATAGAGAGAGAGAGGATATATATTTATATATATATTTATATATAATATATATATATATAAATCTATATATATCAACCTATATATATATTGATAGATATATATAATATATATATATATATCTATATAGCTATATATAATATATATATATATCTATATAGAATATAGATATATATATATATCAATATATATATATGTAAAAATATATATGAATATAATATATATATATATGTTTTATATATATATATAGATATATATATATATATAGTGTATTAGATATATATATATATATATATGGTAGATATATAAAATATATATATATATATCTCTATATATATATATATATCTCTCTCTATATATATATATACTATATATATATATATATATATATATATATATATATATATATATATATATATATATATATATATATATATATACTGACGATTACAACCATTCGTGGACTCCAACCATTCGTGTGGACAAATTTTTTATAGTGCATTTTTGCTATCATTAGTATCAATCAATTATTTATTCGGCATCTTTTAATTTATACAATTAAATATTTTAAAGCGAATTAAAATCTTTTTGTCACTTTTTATTGCTGGTATATACTTTTGGTCCTCGAAACGTTGTCCACGAAAGGTTAAGACATTAATTTATACGTATAAATCCAACCTTTCGTGCCCATATATATTTTTGAATATTTGCGGAATACCGAAATATTTCAGTCATTTTCAGGCATCATAGATTAGAAACATAATATTTGTTGTAGATGTGATCATTATGAACCATTGGTAGAATTTCGCGATCTATTTCAACGTTGTAGATTAATGAAAAAGAGAAAAATAGAGTTTTTCGGCAAAAAAAATTAAGAATAAATAAAATATTTTAATTTTTCAAATGAATATATCCCACAGATATGATTAAACATTATTTCGGAAATTTTGATCGAAGTATATACGGTTGTATGGAAGATATTGAAGTGTGCGTGTTATGTCAACGAATGGTTAGTTGTTAAAATTTTATTTGGCTATTATATTCAAAATCCAAAGAAATCACGCGTAAAAGATTATTTGTGTACGTTACTAAGACTAGACTATCACATTCGAATGGTCAAACCAAAATATTTTCAAATATTTTCGACGAAAATGTGGACATACTGGTATATCCTTTCGTGGACCAAAGTCTACGAAAGGTTGGCGGTTTGTCCACTAAAGGTCGCGTTCGTGCTAAGATATATATATCTCTATAGATAGATATAGATATATATATATATATATAGAGATAGATATATATAGAGAGAGAGATATATATAGAGATATATAGATATATATATATATATAGAGATAGATATATATATATATATATATATATAGGGTATATATATAGATCTATATGATATCATAGATATATAGATATATATATAGATATGGATATATATATATATATATATATATATATATATATAGATATATATATATATATTATATATATATATATATATATATATATATATATATATATATATATATCCTATACATATATATATCCCTCTATATATGATATATATATATATATGGTATATATATACAAAATACATATCGTTATATATATATATATATATATATATATATATATATATTATATTGCATCGTTATGTATATATATATATATTAATATTGCGGTCTTATCAAGAACTCCTAAGATGTATTTGCAGATCCGCAATAGCTAAACGTCTGCTCGTTGATTGCACTGAGTAATCCGTGGTGGCGTGCTTTTCGGAGGCTTGTCGTGGCCCGAGTTTGGAGGTGGAGCAGACGGTTCAAGGACAAAGGTCGGCCGGGTATGGTCTGTGGGCGAGCGGCTCTGCCTAGTGGATGCTCCGTTTCTGATGCAGCTGACTCGTGGAATCGGTGGTCGGATGTTGGGTTTGTCATGACGGCAAGGTGGGCAATTGGTGTGCCGTCACCCGTATCGCCCGAATGCCACTTCCTATATCACTTATGCACTGGACGATCTCATCATGCTTGGGCGCCACTTCGTCGCATGCATCATCATAAAACAGCGCACCTCCCCTATCTTACCTGATCCCGAGGTCAAGTTATAAATTGAGTGGTGGTTCAGAATTATAGAAGTTGACAATGGCGGCTACTTCCGAGAATGATACACCCCCCCCCCCCCCCACCCGGCTCACATGTTAGATCAGAAGTTAGATAACATTTCGTTAGAAGATAGCGAAAATATGAGGAGTTGGCGATGGAAGGAGGACGCAAGGTTAAGCGAGTAAGGGAGGTACGGGGGGGGGGGGGGGGGGGTTGTTCGAGTGAGTCGACGGAAGTAGAGAGGAATCTCTGAAGTGAGGAGTTGTGGATTTATATGGTGAAGGGAGGGGAGGGAATGGTGAAGCAGCGGTATTTTGGAGGGGAGAAGCCAAAGGAAGGGACAGAGGGGAAATTTATCCAGAATGAACCGTAGTCAAGAGATTTAGGGGAGGGATGGCGATTTGGCGTAGAGAGAGGGAGAGGGAGGGCGGGAGTTAAGTGAATTGTCCAGAGTGGAGTGAGGTCGAGGGATTGTGGAGGGGGTAGGAGGAAGCGAAATCGGGCGATGGGAGATAGAGTCCATGTAGATTGGGGATAACAGGGTAAGGGATGTTGAGATATCTATGGGAAGGGAAGGAGAGTCAACGAATGAGACCATGGGACAGTGGAGTCAAGAGAGTGGGGGAAATGGGGAGGGAATGCAGGGAGTGTAAATAGGGCATTGGAGGTGGAGCCATATGAGCTGTTAAAAAGGGGGAGTAAGGTGGGGAAAAGGATGGCAAAGTCTACTGCGTGATAGCAAGAGGTGAATGAGGGTAGTAAGAAGACAGAGGTTGGGAGGAAAAGGGAACTAGAGAGGGAATTCAAAAAACGGTTGTGAGGGTCAAGACAGAAAAAGAAAAGATAATAAAAGGAGGGGAAATATGAAGGAAGAGTCCGGAGACGGTAGAGGGTCTGAAAAGACAGTAGAAGGAGATAGATAAGAGGGGAAAGGCGAAAAGTCGGAAAAGAAGAGGGAATATGGGAGGGCGGGATTATAGGCGGAGAGTTAATTGAGGGAGTGATTAACGGAAGTTGAGAGGAGAGTAGAAATGAGGGGGAGAGGAAGGGATACATGGATTTGGCTAAAGGAAGGATAATTTGGACATATTTTGAGTCGAGGAAGCGGAAGTTATTTGGAGTGCAGGACGTTTTGTATGCTAATAAATTCACGCCTTATCGAAAACACACTAAGACTGACACGCACACATTCATGCACGCACACACATAAACTCCCTCACTCACCTGCACGCTGACTTACTCAACTGTTCGCTAACTCACACGATTGCGTTGTCTTGTTGTTACATGCTTACCGACTCATTCGCTCACTTATTCAGTTATTCGTTCACTAACTTGCCCGCGTACAAGCTCGTAGACTTGCTAGCTTGTTAACACATCATCTCTCAGTTGCTCACTGTGATCAACCGCCATAAGATATTAATTACCGCACTCACATGGTCCCTCCGTTTTTCAGTGAGTTCCTCACATCCTCGCTCAGTAACTCACTAATTTAATTCCTCTTCCCTCAGTCACTCACTGACTCAATCGCACCATTTATCCGTTATTTTATGACTCATTCACACACTCCCTCAGTAACTTGATGACTCTGTCACGCCCTCTCTCAGTAAGTCAGTAACTCAATTACACTCTCCTTCAGTTACGCACACTGACAATATAATGTAAGATACTCTGACTCTGACTCCATTCCTCACTTATTATATGACTCACTCACACCCTCCCTCGGTAACTCTCTTAATCAATTCCATCCTCCCTCAGTTACTCACTGACTCAATAACGCCCTCCTTCAGTTACTCATTGATTCAATTTTATCCTCCTTTAGTAACACACCAACCCAATCGCACCCTACATCAGCTACTTAATGACTCCCTGGCAGTAAGTTATATACACTGCATTATCCTATCAGCATTGACCTTTTGTTTCACTCACAAACCAGCATACACCGCTCACACGTCAGCATATTTTGAAATTGTGTTTAAAAATACTCTAACGGGGCGGGCGTGGAAAAGCTAATTCCGGTGGTCATTCTATAGACAGGATTCTGCCGGACTGAATAAGAGCAGAAATGCTCTGGTTCCTTTACATGTAATGATGTGCTTTGTTTTCAAGTCATGGTCGGACAGAGCTGCGGTATTACATGTTTCATTAGACGAGAGGTGGAGACCTCCATCGGTTACATGGCACGATGCTTTTGACAGGGTGGTGCAATGGGCAAGGCACTGACATCCTGGTTACAATGAACGACAGGGCGCTCGTTTTGGACTTTGCCTGGAGAGTCCATGGGGTGTCGTCAACGAGATAATAGCTACGCTAAATGGGATCACTCAATTTTCATGGCAGCGCCATCTGACGATGGGCGCGCTGTTGGCTCATGGAAATGCTAACCATATGGTCGCATGGTTAGTCCTGTTAGCGTAACTCTTTGGTGTCGCTGACTGAGGGTCGAGAACCACGTAAATAAATGGATATATATATTTCTAATACACAAGCATATAAATGTAAATGT
>CM067357.1:7777636-7831401 GCA_034190875.2 Urechis unicinctus
ATGCATGTCTGTCAGTGGGATATTTTCCTAGACTCTGTACCATATTTACCTCAGAACACCATATGCAATTTATAAAAAACCATCCATCATTATCAACTTATGTTTTATCATACTGCTACAACAAAGACCTTGATTTTATTGTTTTAAGAACAATAAAGCACTAATTTTAGAGGCCAAATTTAATTGTTAACTTGATAAGGGCCTTATATCAAAGTTGTTGACATGTTCAGGTGGCTTACCAATGATATGTATTATTCAGACTAGATTTAGCGATATGCGTATCCCAAATGCACCAGGGATGAAATAAGCCTTTAAGCACAAAATTAAAATCATAAAACATCCCGTTATCCCTGTTTACATCCTCACAACCCCGACACCCACCAACAACGCGCCATAGTAATCGCACGACCGAGTGGTACGAACACATCCAACTTCGATCAAAGACTAACCACGAACGCGAACAAATATAACATAGTATTAAACATATATAAAAACAGTAATCCTGATTGTATTCTTCGACATGATTTTGCTAGTAAAACAAAGCGACCAAAGCAACGTTTCAATGAAATTTTCATTACAATTTTCCAAACACCCATAACCTACAAGGTGAAAAGTTCCGGAATGAGGAACCGGAAACTGTCCGATTATTACAACATTTACGCGGCAACTATGGCACGCCGCGAAACTAATTAATATTTTATTAATTTCTTTTTGTCAGCTAAATCAATGTCAAACTATCATGAACCCGGAAAACAGTTTTATGGAAGCCCACTCAATTCTAGCTGTGCACGCCGTTGGTATAAATTTATATTACCGCCATCCGCGACTCAAAACTTAACTTTTCATGAGACTATTGCTAATTTCGCGAATTTGTATTCGCCTAGTAATCATAGCCATTCGCATTCATTGCTTAATATATACGTGCATAATAATTTGATTTTTAAACATTTTACAAATTCGGTGAAGTAATTGTAAACTTCAGACCCGTAACAAGGAATTATTGTGTAAGGATTTTCTGAATTAAACTTAGCAGAACTTCTAGCATACACTGCCATTCTGACAACGAAAAATAGTATAGAATTGGAATAAGTGCTGAAATACTGAGGCTGAGTGGAAGGTATTGTCCGATACACCCGACACCCTCTTAAATACGGACCTACATGTTTGATGCTAATAAAAATTGGTTCACATGTACTCCGCGACATACCAAGATGTATCTTAAAATATCATTTACACCATCGTGTAGCTCATTCAAATTGCAAACTTTTTCTAATGACATATGTGGCTAACGCACCGACGGTTTTCCCAAGCGCCTAAGGTCGAAAAAACGTGGTATCAGTCCAAATTGCAACAAAAGTTTCATGAATATTTCGAACGCTTATAAAACAGTCAATACATGTCCTATAGTTATAATTGGTTTACATGTTCTCCGAGAAAAACTAAGACGTATCCTTAAATATTGTGGAAGTCAATGACGTCACTACCGGTCACGAAAGCCTTGCCTCAATCCTTGATATCATGCCTCACAAGAGGTCGCGCAGAACAAAGGAATGCGTTGGGCCCGGATGGCAGCGAGAATCAGGTCAAGTCGCTGCGCCTCTCGCGCTACATCACCAAGAGGCCCAAGGGTACATGGGGGAACATTACCAACTGCATCAGGAAAATTTCATCTTGGTCAATTAAGGCCCCATTCTGAAAATCTCTCCAATTAATTAGATGCAGTTCGCCAAGTTCCCACATGTTCCCATGGGCCTCTTGTTAACTTGGCGTTTTCGGAACGCCAAGTTATGGCGATCGGTCCGGTTTGTATGTTTGTATGTATGTATGTATGTATGTATGTATGTATGTATGTCCGGATGTTTGTAACACTTTTTTTGTTTCGCGATACAGGTCGCAATTTTTGAAATTTTTCAGTTTTTTTTTTTTTAATTGGTTGGGACCAATGATGCGCAAAACCGAGAGGTTTTGTTTTTGACCTTGACCTCATATTAAGGTCAAGGTCACATTGTGAATTTTTCAATCCTTCATATCATCTTAACCTATGGTGTGATTTTTAAAAAGTTTACAGTTCCTTGTAGCCTGATTTATTCGCCAACTTTCCATATCAAATATCATGAAAAAATATGCATATTTCGCCCCGTAGCCCCCACTCGAAAATTTGTGGTAGTGTTTTACCACATTTTTCCATCGCTTATAACTTCAACAATATTCGATGGATGGTCATGAAAATTGGGTCGAATGTTCACAGAATCACTGGCTATCAGAAGATAAGTGTTTTTTTTTATGTCGATGACGTCACTTCCGGTTACGAGCAAAACAACGTTATTTAGCTGGGCAATCGAAAGTTATTGCGTCATTACTCCGTCGTTAATGGTCGTATCGTAAAAATGTTTGCACCTAAAGGTAGCCCATACACTTCCGAACTTGAAACTTATTCATCTAATTGTTTATGTCTTATAGTTTTCTCACAACTGAGCTTAAAGTTAAAAAGTGACCCCCAAATGCATTAACACCCCAATATGTTTAATACTACTGGGTCGATTTTGAAAATTTAAACATGAATTTGAAGGTTACTTTTCGAGTAACATTTCGTATGCATTGTAACAGCAGGAATTATGCGTAGTTTTCTCACGAATCGCCGGTAAAAGTTCGGAAAACAGCTAAAATTGGCAATTTTTTTCCGATCGCTTGTAAAATCGACAATATTCGTTCGAGGATCATAAAACTTGGTTCGAATGTTACCATGGAGAGCGTCAACCGAATTATAATTCTTTTAGGGAAGTCGCTGACGTCATTTCCGGTCACGAACGAATCAAAGTTATAATTCGACTGAAATCTGAAGTTATCGCGTCGTTTCTCTGTCGTGAATGGTCGTATCGTGAATTGGTTTGCTCGAGAAGGAAGCCCATTCAATTCTGAACAATGTGTATAATTTTCAGCTCTAAATATCCAACAGTTTTCTCACAAAGTAAGTTTGAAGTACAGTGGGTGTCAATTCTGCTGGCTCTTCACTGCAGCCGCCCTGTCGCGCAGAACAAAGGAATCCCGAGCGGTCCAGCGCGCGGCTTGAGAGAAGCGGCTGGCTGCGGGAATCAGGTCAAATCGCAGCGCCTCCCGCGCTACATCACCTAGAGACCCAAGGGTACATGGGGGAACTTTACCAACTGCATCAGGAAAATTTCATTTTGGTCAATTAAGGCCCCATTCTGAAAATCTCTCCAATTAATTAGATGCAGTTCGCCAAGTTCCCACATGTTCCCATGTGCCTCTTGTTAACTTGGCGTTATCATAACGCCAAGTTATGGCGATCACCCCGGTTTGTATGTTTGTGGGATGTTTGTTGGTTTGTTAACATTTTTTTTGTTTCGCGATACAGGTCGCAATTTTTGAAATTTTCCAATTTTTTCTTCACCCATCGTTAGGCGTTAATGATGCGCAGAACCGAGAGGGTTTTTTTTGACCTTGACCTAAAACTAAGGTCAGGGTCATTGAATAAGTGAAAAACTAGTACCTCAAATAACTCCTTTATTAATGGTCGGATCGTTACAAACTTTACACCATCGTGTAGCTCATTCAAATTGCAAACTTTTTCTAAATACATATACGTCGATCCAACCAATGGTTTTCCCAAGCGTCTAAGGTCGAAAAAAAGTGGTATCGGTCCAAATGGCAACAAAAGTTTCATGAATATTTTGAGCGCCTATAAAACCGTCAATACATGTCCGATGGTAATAAAATTTGGTTCACATGTTCTCAGCGACATACCAAGACGTATCCTAAAATATCATGAATGTCGATAACGTCACTTCTGGTCACGAAAGCATCAAAGTTTTCAAAAAATGACACAAGTTCAATGCTCAATATGTCCATACTTTAGAGTTCCATTTTTAAACAGTTTAGATATTCTGAAAGTGTAATGTAATTGTAAACTTTTTCTAAATATACATAGTTGTAAATAATGCATTGTTAAAACAATTGTAGCAGGTCGAAAATTTCCGGCAACCAAAATCTCTCAACTTATTTATTTCGCAATAAATTCACTAATTATCGTCCGATCGTAATAAAATTAACATTTTCTGAAAGCTGATACAATTGCCAAACTTTGATTTTTGACATATGCTATCAAAATATTCGTCGGTTTCAAAGCGCGTTGAGTTGAAAAAACAAATTTCACTCAGTCAATTTTCGTCAAATTTTCGATTGCTAATAAAATCGTAAATATCAGTTCTATAATGATAAAAATCTGCTCAGCTGTTGTCATCGACAGCACAAATCGTGTTCTATTAAAATTAGATGAAATAATTGTTGTGGCACGAAAATTCGGAAAAAAAATTATGTTCGTGTACAGGATTTGAACACCGGCCTCTGGCATGGAAGTCTAAAACTGAGCCGCTACGCCACGCACCCTAGCACGCTGATCTGTATTGTCATATATATCATAATTATAACAGGTGCCAATAAGAGCTAAACACTCAACATGATTGATAAATCCATAGTAATTTTGTTAATTATAGGTTGATACGGATTTTTTATTGCTTAATGTTGTTTGGCTTCTGAATGAATGTTTAAGGTTGATAGTTTCACGAAGGTCGCCGCTGCTGTCAGCTCGCTTTGCGTAAAGCCGGCAAGCAGCAATACGGACCAGTCCCGGGGGGGGGGGGGCGCACTTAATAATAGTATTGAGGTAGTACATATGTGCCGCGCGACGGGGTATGTTTTTTTTCGGCCTCATGACTTGTACGACGGGGTTTTTTTTGGCCTCATACTTGTACGACGGGGGTATGTTTTTGAGCTTCAATCTGTACGAGGGGTTATACATTCGCATAATACCTTGTACGACGGGGTATGCTTTTGGCCATTTTGACCTTGTACGACGGGTGCGGGTTTTCGAGGTCCCGCGGCACACCTCTATCCAGAATAAGGCCAAGTGCCCCCCCCCCCCGGGGGGACCAGTCCAATTCACTGTAAAAATGAATGTCCTCTAAAAAAAATTGCATACCGATGCAACACACAGCAAACGAAACCATGCCAGTCAATACTTCTTTATCACCATTGGTTATCGATGGTTCCCCATTAGACATCATAACGATGATAACGTACCTTATGATTTTTCATTTCCCTCTCGTGCTACACAAACAAGAGGCCCATAGATACATGGGGGAACTTTGAGGCCCATGGGTAAATGGGGGAACTTGGCGAATTGCATAAGGAAAAGTTTAAAATCGGCCATCTAATTCATCTTATTGTATATATTATAACGTAATGATGATTTGTACGTTATGATTTTTCATTTCCCATGAATCACTTTGCAATCATAATGATTTTCAACATAAGAGGCATGATAACTTCGGTAATTTTTGGCCGATTTTGGCCAATTTTGGCCCGATTTAGAAATTGTTGCAATTGTTTGGATGAAGTTCGCCAAGTTCCCCCATGTACCCATGGGCCTCTTGTTAACTTGGCGAATCCCTTCGCCAAGTTATGGCGATCAGCCCTGTCCTTATGTTTGTGGGATGTTGGTTTGTAACTTTTTTTTGTTTCGCGATACAGGTCGCAATTTTTGAAATTTTCCAATTTTTTTTTCGCCAATCGTTAGGCGTGAATGATGCGCAGAACCGAGAGGTTTTGTTTTGACCTTGACTCAAAACTAAGGTCAGGGTCATCGAATAAGTGAAAAACTAGTACCTCGAATAACTCCGAAAATAATGGTCGGATCGTTACAAAGTTTACACCATCGTGTAGCTCATTCAAATTGCAAACTTTTTCTAATGACATATACGGCAATCCAACCAATGGTTTTCCCGAGCGCCTAAGGTCGAAAAAAAGTGGTATCGGTCCAAATGGCAACAAAAGTTTCATGAATATGTTGAGCGCCTATCAGATATCATTTGTTGTGATCCGCGATACAGGTCGCAATTTTGGAAATTTTCCAATTTTTTCTTCACCCATCGTTAGGGGGTAATGACGCCCAGAACCGACAGGTTTTGTTTTGACCTTGACCTGAAACTAAGGTCAAGGTCATCGAATAAGTGAAAAACTAGTACCTCGAATAACTCCGATAAAAATGGTCGGATCGTTACAAAGTTTACACCATCGTGTAGCTCATTCAAATTGCAAACTTTTTCTAATGACATATACGGCGATCCAACCAATGGTTTTCCCGAGCGCCTAAGGTCGAAAAAAAGTGGTATCGGTCCAAATGGCAACAAAAGTTTCATGAATATGTTGAGCGCCTATTAAACAGTCATTACATGTCCGATGGTAATATAAATTGGTTTACATGTTCTCCGAGACATACTTAGACGTATCTTTAAATAGTGTGGGTGTTAAAGACGTCACTTCCGGTCTCAATAGCTTTCCCTCAGTCCTTGATATTATTTGATTTGTACCTCATGATTTTTAACTTAAGTAATATTTGGCCCATTTTGGCCAATTGTGACCCGATTCTGTAATTATTTGGATGCAGTTCGCCAAGTTCCCACATGGCTCCCATGGGCCTCTTGATTTATCGATAAACTATGATTCAGAGGCTGACACAAGGAAAAGCATAGTTTCATATTAAATAGTACCGCGGCCTGCCGTACTTGCCGCGCCACGCGCCCCGCTCACCCCGCGCCGAAAGCAGATTCCTTTGTTCAGCGCGAGAGGCAGGCTGTTGTAAACAAGCCAGCGCCGAGCCATCAGAAATGACACCCACTGTACTTCAAACTTACTTTATGAGAGAACTGTCATATATTTTGAGCAGAAAATTTTACACCTGTGTTCAGAATTGAATGGGCTTCCTTCGAGCGCAGACAAATTCACGATACGACCATTCACGACGGACGAACGACGCTATAACTTCAGATTTCAGTACCGTTTTTGCTTTGATTCGTTCAAAACCGGAAGTGACGCAACCGATATCAATAAATTTTGCGGATTAGATTCGCGCTGTTCATGTCAACATCTGATTTAATTTTTATCACCATTGAACTGATATTTACGATTTTATTAGCAATCGAAAATTTGACGAAAATTGACTGAGTGAAATTTGCTTTTTCAACTCAACGCGCTTTGAAAAGGAGAAATATATTGATTTCATATGTCAATTATGAAAGTTTGGTAATTCCATCAGCTTTCAGAAAATATAAATTTAGTTACGATCGGACCATAATTATTGAATCAATTGCGAAATTAAAAAGTTTAGAGAGTTTGGCTACCAGAAATTTTCGACATGCTACGATTTTTTTTACAATGCATTATTTACAACTAAGTATATTTAGAAAAAGTTTACAATTACATTATACTTTCAGAATATGTTGACTGTATTGAAATTTAATTGTTAAGCATGGACATATTGAGCATTGAACTTGTGTCAGTTTTTATAAACTTTGATGCTTTCGTGACCGGAAGTGACGTCATCGACATTCATGAAATCTATGGATCCGACTTAAGCTGTCATGGAGCACAAGTGACCCAATTTTCATCATTATCGGACATATATTGACTGTTTTATAGGCGCTCAAAATATTCATGAAACTTTTGTTGCCATTTGGACCGATACCACTTTTTTTCGACCTTAGACGCTTGGGAAAAATATTGGTTGGATCGCCGTATATGTATTTAGAAAAAGTTTGCAATTTGAATGAGCTACACGATGGTGTAAAGTTTGTAACGATCCGACCATTATTAACGGAGTTATTCGAGGTACTAGATTTTCACTTATTCGATGACCTTGACCTTAGTTTTAAGTCAAGGTCAAAACAAAACCTCTCGGTTCTGCGCATTATTCATGCCAAGCGAATGAAGAAAAAATCAATTGAAAATATCACTAATTGCGACCTGTATCACGAAACAAAAAAAAAGTTAACAAACATCCAAACATCCAAACATCCAAACATAGAAACGTACAAACCGGGGTGATCGCCATAACTTGGCTCTGAGCCAAGTTAACAAGAGGCCCATGGGAGCCATGTGGGAACTTGGCGAACTGCATCCAAATAATTGCAACATTTTCAGAATCGGGCCACAATTGACCAAAATCGGCCAAAAGTTACCAAAGTTATCATGGTTATCAAATTTTCGAGTGCGGGCTACGGGGCGAAATATGCACAATTTATCATGACAATTGATATGAACAATTGGCCAATAAATCATGCTACAAGGAACTATAAATCTTTTTAAAGTCGCACCATACGTTAGGGTGATATCAAGGATTGAGGCAAGGTTATCATGACCGGAAGTGAAGTCATCGACATCCACAATATTTAAGGATACGTCTTAGTATGTCTCGGAGAACATGTAAAACAATTTTTAGTACTATAGGACATTTATTGGTTGTTTTATACGCGTTCGAAATATTCATCAAACTATTGTTGCCATTTGGACTGATCCCTCGATTTTTCGACCTTAGACGCCTGGGAAAACCGTGGGTTGGATGGCATCATATGTCAATAGAGGTACAAAATGGTGTAAAATTTGTAACAATCCGACCATTATTAGCGGAGTTATTCGAGATACTAGTTTTTCACTTTTTCGTTGACAACTATCTTATTTTTGGTCATGGTCAAAACAAAACTTATCGGTTCTGCGCATCATTGCCGCCTATCGATTGAAGAATAAAGAAATTAAAAAAATTGTAGTATTGTCAACCAATTGTTATTAGCACCGGTTATGTAGGTCCGTATCCAAGAGGGTGACGGGTGAATCGGACAATACCCCCCACTCAGCATCAGTATTTTCGCTTATATGCCAAATTTATCCTTTAATCATGGTCAGAATGGCAGTGTATGCTAGAAGATCTGCTTAGCTCATTTCAGATAATCCCTACATTAAAGAGACTGTTCAGCCCCATATAAGGAAAGTGGTTGCCTAGCAAGCTGCTTGGTAACAGCACCTTGGAAACCAAAAATGTTACATTTTCAGACTTTCACTCGCTACGCGGCGCTGCGGTCTTTGAAAGTAGATCCTAACTCCCGCCGTCTGCAGTTTTGTTGTTGTTGTGAGAAATTACGCTTGCGAGGGGGTATCTCTTGTAGCACTTTACCTCCACTGGCCAGTCCCTCCAATATCACCGCAACGGGTAAATGGGTTGTGGAAGTGGAACCGCTTGGGGTCTCAAGTCTCTCGTAATCTGCAGCCTACGCAGACTGAATGGGCAATTGTTCATTGAGTACCTCCCGAGTACAATATGGAACGCTCGACGTTTCGAAGGCCGGATTTATTAATGTGGCAAACGTTTTGGATCCATTTTGATCGGCAGGGCTAACGGTGACCGGACCTCCCTTCAATGAAAACTTCATAAACATCGCAGCTGAGTTGTGTTTGCGGACGGACGACAGTGAGGTTTCAGTTTCAATCTCCAGCGAGCGTCGGCGGGAAATTTTTCGATGTTAGATGATGACAAATACAGTGTGCTTAATTCCATTGTATGATAAAAGGTACCATATGGTGGGACAAAAGTTACTATTTATCGTGTTGGTGTTGCCCACAACCTTGATTTGAAGAAAACTACATTTTGAATCTTGAACGGAAATATACACATCCGTAGCGAGGTAGTTATAAGGCGCGCGTAGTGAATTACAGCCGACAAACGAGCGGCTGATGGTTTTAGGGAGGTATCGTTATCGATGGACTGACACAGCTAAATGAAATAGCCTTCTACTGTACATCTTTTGGATTTCCAGTGAAACAAATATGTTCAAAAATTACCAGCATAATTTTGGATGAAGTAAAATTTGACGCACCAAATAAACGACGGCATTATTTCGTAACCGCATCGAGCGTAGTAATGTATTTACCAAATGATCCCTGATTGCCTTATATGAGGCTGAACAGCCTCTTTAATTCCTAGTAACGGGTCTGAAGTTTACAATTACATTACACTTTCAGAATTTTAAGGTGTTTTAATATCAAATTATTATGGCCGTATATATTAAGCAGTGAATGCGATTGGCCAAGATTACTAGGCGAATACAATTTCGCGATATTAAATATATGACAATACAGCTCAGCGTGCTGGGTCGCGTGGCGTAGCGGCATAGTTTTAGACTTCCATGCCAGAGGCCGGTGTTGAAATCCAGTACACGGACATATTTTTTTTCCCAATTTTCGTGCCACAACAATTATTTCATCTTAATTCAATAGAACACGATTCGTGCTGTCGATGACAACAGCTGAGCAGTTTTTTATGACTATAGAACTGATATTTACGATTTTATTAGCAATCGAAAATTTGACGAAAATTGACTGAGTGAAATTTGTTTTTTCAACTCAACGCGCTTTGAAAACGACGAATATTTTGATAGCGTATGTCAATTATCAAAGTTTAGTAACTGTGTCAGCTTTTAGATAATGGTAATTTTGTTACGATCGGACGATAATTAGTGAATTTATTGCGAAATTAAAACGTTGAGAGATTTTGATTACCAGAAATTTTCGACCTGCTACAATTTTTTTAACAATGCATTATTTACAACTAAGTATATTTAGAAAAAGTTTACAATTACATTACACTTTCAGAATATCTAAACTGTTTAAAAATGGAACACTAAAGTATGGACATATTGAGCATTGAACTTGTGTCATTTTTTGAAAACTTTGATGCTTTCGTGACCGGAAGTGACGTCATCGACATTCATGATATTTTAGGATACGTCTTGGTATGTTGCTGAGAACATGTGAACCAAATTTTATTACCATCGGACATGTATTGACGGTTTTATAGGCGCTCAAAATATTCATGAAACTTTTGTTGCCATTTGGACCGATACCACTTTTTTTCAACCTTAGGCGCTCGGGAAAACCATTGGTTGGATCGCCGTATATGTATTTAGAAAAAGTTTGCAATTTGAATGAGCTACACGATGGTGTAAAGTTTGTAACGATCTGACCATTACTAACGGAGTTATTCGAGGTACTAGATTTTCACTTATTCAATGACCCTGACCTTAGTTTTGGGTCAAGGTCAAAACAAAACATCTGGGTTCTGCGCATCATTGACTCCTAACGATTGGCGAAGAAAAAATTGAAAAATTTTAAAAATTGCGACCTGTATCGTGTAACAAAAAAAGTGTTACAAACATACATACAAACACACAAACCGGACCGATCGCCATAACTTGGCGTTCCAAAAACGCCAAGTTAACAAGAGGCCCATGGGAACATGTGGGAACTTGGCGAACTGCATCTAATTAATTGGAGAGATTTTCAGAATGGGGCCTTAATTGACCAAAATGAAATTTTCCTGATGCAGTTGGTAAAGTTCCCCCATGTACCCTTGGGCCTCTAGGTGATGTAGCGCGAGAGGCGCTGCGATTTGACCTGATTCCCGCAGCCAGCCGCTTCTCTCAAGCCGCGCGCTGGGCCGCTCGGGATTCCTTTGTTCTGCGCGACAGGGCGGCTGCAGTGAAGAGCCAGCAGAATTGACACCCACTGTACTTCAAACTTACTTTGTGAGAAAACTGTTGGATATTTAGAGCTGAAAATTATACACTATGTTCAGAATTGAATGGGCTTCCTTCTCGAGCAAACCAATTCACGATACGACCATTCACGATAGAGAAACGACGCGATAACTTCAGATTTCAGTCGAATTATAACTTTGATTCGTTCGTGACCGGAAATGACGTCAGCGACTTCCCTAAAAGAATTATAATTCGGTTGACGCTCTCCATGGTAACATTCGAACCAAGTTTTATGATCCTCGAACGAATATTGTCGATTTTATAAGCGATCGAAAAAAAATTGCCAATTTTAGCTGTTTTCCGAACTTTTACCGGCGATTCGTGAGAAAACTACGCATAATTCCTGCTGTTACACAGTGTACGAAATGTTACTCGAAAAGTAACCTTCAGATTCATGTTTAAAATTTTAAAATCGACCCAGTAGTATTTAACATATTGGGGTGTCAATGCATTTGGGGGGTCACTTTTTAACTTTAAGCTCAGTTTGTGAGAAAACTATAAGACATAAACAATTAGATGAATAAGTTTCAAGTTTGGAAGTGTATGGGCTACCTTCAGGTGCAAACATTTTTACGATACGACCATTAACGACGGAGAAATAAAGCGATAAATTCGGATTGCACAGCTAAATAACGTTGTTTTGCTCGTAACCGGAAGTGACGTCATCGACATAAAAAAAAACACTTATCTTCCGATAGCCAGTGCTTCTGTGAACATTCGACCCAATTTTTATGACCATCCATCGAATATTGTTGAAGTTATAAGCGATGGAAAAATGTGGTAAAACACTACCACAAATTTTCGAGTGGGGGCTACGGGGGGCGAAATATGCATATTTTTTCATGATATTTGACATGGAAAGTTGGCGAATAAATCAGACTACAAGGGACTGTAAAATTTTTAAAAATCGCACTGTAGGTTAAGATGATATCAAGGATTGAAAAATTCACAACGTGACCTTGACCTTAATATGAGGTCAAGGTCAAAACAAAACCTCTCGGTTCTGCGCATTATTAGTCACAATCATTTTTTTTAAAAAAAATCCGAGAAATTTTCAAAATTGCTTTATGAGCACTCAAAATATTCATGAAACTTTTGTTGCCATTTGGACCGATACCACTTTTTTTCGACCTTAGACGCTTGGGAAAATCATTGGTTGGATCGCCGTATATGTATTTAGAAAAAGTTTGCAATTTGAATGAGCTACACGATGATGTAAAGTTTTAAACAATCGGACCATTATTAACGGAGTTATTCGAGATACAAGTTTTTCACTTATTCGATGACCTTGACCTTAGTTTTTGGTCAAGGTCAAAACAAAACCTCTGGGTTCTGCGCATCATTGACGCCTAACGATTGGCCAAGAAAAAAATGGAAAATTTCAAAAATTGCGACCTGTATCGCGAAACAAAAAATTGTTAACATACATACAAAAGATAAAATCAGAGTTAGCTGAGTTTGATGTTGAAGTACGAGATAGGGAGAGATTAGACGATGCTGAGATGGAAACTGATTTGGGTATGAAAGAAACTGATGTAATACATGTGTCCAATGAAGCAGACAAAAACAAAAAAGCTTCACAAAGCTGTCAATGGGAAGGAAGGCATGATGTCAACACAACTTCTAAGCAAACTGGTTTTGCTCTTCATGATGTATCAAAAGATGGCAATTGCTTGTTTGCATCTGTCTGTTATGATTTAGATAGAAAGAGAATTTTCACAACAACACCAGCATTACTGAGACAACATCTAGCCAAGTATATGTCCCATCATTCAGAGAAATACAAAGAATTTGTATGTGCAAGAATTGAAACTGATAATCTCATGAATGCAGACACAGAACAACCAAGAGAATTAGATAATGCCATTGCCAATGTGGCTGATCAAAGAGACAGACAAGAAATACAATGGGTGACATATCTTGATGATCTAGAAAGTGGAAATCAATGGGGAGAACATATAGCATTACAAGCTATGGCAGATATGTTTTCGCTTCATGTTGAAATACATAGATCAGAGCCAGACGAAATCATGAATGTATGTTCGAGACACAAATGTGAGCACATATTCCATCTAGCACTGCAGGGACAGTATCACTATGATGCACTCGAGCCAGTCACTGTACAAAACATCACCTTGAACACAAGTTCTACAATTCAAAGCACAGATATGCAGTGTGATGAGTCAGAGAAAGAAATCGCAGAGACTGTTGAAGATGATAATGCATTTGAAGATACAGTTGCTGTCTGTGGACTACCTTATGAGACCAGTATGATCAATACAAACCCTGACATGGCATGCAAAGTGATTACTGTTGCTCCAGCAGAGTCTGGGAAACCAATGCCTCTACTTACTGATCCTAATTTCGAAGAGCTAGCTAATCCTGACAAATATCCCGATGGTTCAAATGCTCTGTCTACAGATCGGCCAGCCAAGTTGTATCCTCGCAAGTACTTTAACCAAAGACCTTTGGACTGTGATGGAAGGTTTGCTAAATCAATTGAATATCTACTCAGTGCTCAATACGCAGTGGAAAATGCACACGTTCACGGCAACATTAACCACATAGTGTTCCGTAGAGCACAAGGCACTATGCATGAAGGAAAACCACTGACAGTTGGTGATGTGAAAAAAATTGATACTATTGGAAATTTTATCAAAGTTGACCATGCTTATCAAATTTTGAAGAATGTGAGAGGTTCACCTGCTTACTTTCAATCTCTTTACTATGACGTTCTGGCAATGGTAAGACAACTTGGAATCCCAACCTGGTTTTTCACTGTTTCTGCAGCAGATATGCAATGGCCTGACTTGCTACAGAGCATAGCTCGTCAATATGGAAAAATATTGAGTGATGATGATGTGAAAAACCTATCTTTTGAAGAAAGAAGCATGTGGTTGCGAACAAACCCTGTCACAGCTGCACGCCATTTTCAGTATAGACTGGAGGTATTATTCAGAGATGTTCTCAGATCAAAAGCACACCCAATTGGAGAAATTGTTGAGTATGCTATCAGAATAGAGTTTCAAGCACGTGGCTCACCTCATGCACACACCTTATTGTGGGTCAAAAATGCTCCCAAACTCGATGAAAACTCTGATGAAGAAATCTGTGAGTTTGTTGACAAACATATCTCAGTGTCAAAGGCCCAAATAGAAAACACAGATTATGTATCAAAGCTACAAAGTCACAAGCACTCAGCTTCATGTCGTAGAAAGGGGAAATGCAGATTTGATTACCCGAAACCTCCTAGCCCACAAACACTCATTGCAAGAGAACCACATGATCTAGAGAAATTCAAAGAAGCAGGAACAGTGCTTGAAAAGGTCTCTAAAGTGATGAGTGATAAAGAAACAAAAGCAGACATTTCTCTGGATGAATTGCTAGAGAAAGCAAATGTCAACACTGATGACTACATCAAAGCATTGAAAGTGTCAGAAAAAGGAACAAACATGGTATTACAACGTCAACCATGCGACACCAACACCTCTCCTTTTAATCCAACTGTCCTGCAAGCATTTCTGGCCAATATAGATTTGCAATTTATTGTGGATGCATATGCATGTATCATGTACATTTGTTCTTATGTGACAAAGAGTGAAAATGGTATGGGTCAGTTGTTGAAACAAGCAGCTAATGAGTACAAAGACAGAGAAGTAAGAGAAATGTTGAGATACGTTGCATCCACATTTCTAAACCACAGAGAATTGAGTGCCCAAGAAGCGGCATATAGAATCCTGTCAATGCCCATGAGACGACTGAGCCGAAAGGTTCTTTTTGTAGATACTAATCCTCAGTCAGAGCGTAATGCAGTTTTGAAACCAAAACATCAAATGGAAAACAAAGAGGATTGTGATGAAGATGTCTTTCTAAAGAACATTGTGATCAGATATGCTGCTAGACCATCAGAACTTGAACGCATGTGTCTCGCAGAATTTGCTAGCACCTACACTGTTTCACTTGTTGAAAGAGAATCTGATCAGGATGATTCTGTACCAGTTGTACTGGATGAAATTGATGAGTCAATACCACAAGAAAGACCTGAACTGCCAAAACGCATTGTGCTTGCAAATGGAATGGGTCAAATGTACAAACGTAGATGTCAGGCTGTCATACGATTCAAAAAGTATCGTTCAGCAGATGATGCAAGCAATTTCTACAGAAGCAAGTTGATGCTATTTGTACCATGGCGAAACGAAGATCGTGACTTGCTTGGCACTTATGGTGACTTCCGCACACACTATATTGCTAGGAAAGATGAATGCATGGCAATAGAAAGGCAGTTCACCCAAAACATGGAATTGATTGATGAAGCTATTCATGAACATGCAGTCAATGGTCCACCAGTTCACATGTGGTCAAACATAGCTCCCCAAACAGAACAACAAGATTCTAATGATCGTGCTGAAGGCTTTGAAATAGAAAGAGACATAGAGCAGGAAGATATTGATGCTAATGCTCAGCTTATTGAGAACCCAAGTGGCAAACCATCCTCAGACATTGTGGCTCGATATGAATCAGTTGTTGATAAAGAAAGAATTTCTCCTCCAGAATATAGAGAGATGGTGCAAAAGCTGAATACTAAGCAGAGACAGATTGTATTCTATCACAGGCAATGGTGTAAGAGAGCAGTCAGTCATATCAATGAAACAGGGCAAACGTGTTGAACCATACAGAGTATTTTTAAGTGGTCCTGGTGGAGTTGGTAAAAGTCATGTCATAAAACTGATTTGTTCTGACACCAAGAGAATTCTACCATTGTGCAATCAGATGAAACCAACTGATTTGATGACTCTTGTAACAGCACCCACAGGCGTAGCTGCATTCAATGTAGGAGGTTTGACTATTCACTCTGCATTACTGCTGACAGTTGCAAGATTTGGTGGTAACGAGTCACTCACATGTGAAAAACTGAATTCTCTCCGTATGAAAATGGAAAATTTGCACTTGATGGTCATTGATGAAGTTTCCATGGTTGGATCAGACATGCTATTAAGCATACACAAGAGACTAAATGAAATCAAAGGAGTGAAGGATGAAAAACATTGTTGTTTGGTAATGTGTGTATTCTAGCAGCTGGTGACCTATACCAACTTGCTCCAGTGAAACAAAGTCACATTTTTGACCTTGTACGAGACCCAGTTGCCAGATTATATGGTTCACTGTGGAAGGAAGACTTTCAATTACATGAACTTGATGAAATCATGCGACAAAAAGATGACTCATTCTTTGCAGATTTGCTCTGTAGATTAAGAACAGGGGAATGTACGAAAAGTGACTTGAAAGTTCTTCAGTCCAAAGAGATAAGCCATGGTGATGCAAATTACCCCAAAGACATCCTACATGTATTTGCCTTGAATCGTGATGTTGATAATTGGAATGCTGAGAGATTGAACGCTCTTGCTCCTAGACAAGAGGATCGTGTCATTATCAAAGCAGTTGATGATAAAGGAGACAGCACAGGACTCATTGATTTGCAAAACATTGGTGGATCCAAATCCCGTACAGAAACTGGAGGACTACACACAATATTAGTGCTATGTATTGGTGCTAAAGTAATGGTTGTATACAATGTGGATACATCAGATGGTTTGGTCAATGGTGTCATTGGAACAGTCACTGCAGTAATCATGGATAACTCACATAAAGTATTAGTTGTATTGGTTAGATTTGACAATGATAATGTTGGCAAAAAAGCAATTGCTACTAGCAAATGGAAACGACAATATCCAGATTCTGTCCCCATTGTTCGACTTGAAAGTCAGTACGAAAAAAACAAACGAAAAGGTGCAAAAGTTGCTCGACGTCAGTTTCCACTCACTCTGGCATGGGCTGTTACCATTCACAAATGTCAAGGTATGACTGTTGAACAAATTGTTGTCAGCATGAAGGAAGCAGCCAAATTTGGTAAAGGACAAGCTTATGTTGCATTCAGTCGAGTAAAGAAACTGTCAGGTCTTTACATCACTGATTTCAATGCCAAAGCTATCAAGACAAATCCTAAAATTGACGATGAAATGAAGGATATGCAAACAAAGTGCATACCACAATTTGATTCACCAAGTCTGATTGCACTGAGTTACCCAGAATGGTTGACAGTCGGCCATCTTAACATAAGACATTTCTTTGACAAACAAGTTGACCTGAAATGCCTGGAAGAAAAGAAAATTCTGTCCCAAACTGATGTTATGTGTTTCACAGAAACATACCTCACTCCTCAGCATGACATAGATGATTTCCTGCAAGAGCTTGATTACGTTTCTTTCCAAGAAAACATTCCATCCCAGACTGATCATAATGGCCAGCATGGCATCATGATATGCGTATCAAAAAGACTGCAACCAATTGCACTAGATCAGATCAAAGTTACTGGATTAGAGTCATCTGTTGTTGCCTTACATACTTCCAAAACCCGTATAGTTGTGGCTGTGGTGTATAGAAAACCTTCGCAATCTATGACCTGTTTCATACAACAGATGGAAAAACTATTACTCCTTATGCCTTTGCAAGTGCCAACATTTGTGCTTGGAGATTTCAATGACGACCTTCTGTATGGTAACACTTCAATGTTAATTACTCTGATGAATGGATATGGTTTCCAGCAACATGTCAAAGTACCTACAACTGACAATGGAACATTGCTGGATCATATTTATTTCAACCGAGAAGCAGAAAGCCACATTGATGTCCACGATGTGTATTATTCTGACCATGACTCAGTGTTTATCACTTCTAATGTGATGTCATATTAGAACAAATGTTTTCAATGTAATTAATAAGATTGAAATGAGATACAATTGCTATATATAATCAATAAAATGATCAATGGTTAACGGATCAATAGGTTATTTAAGAGACTATATCTAATTAAGTTCAATCAAATGTGGTCTAAGTATTGAATAACACCTTAATATGAAGCAAATCATATTATTTATTTCAACAATTGTTAGCATCTAGTAAATTATTTCTATGCAATAACGTTATTTATGCAATAGGTATTGATTATTTTTTGTTTTATAAGAGGAACCTATTATATAAATCATTGACATTAGTCATGATGGAGCCGTACCACACCCCACTACGCAGATACACAAGTAAAATGAGCGAAAGTTATCACCAAAACATCTTCATAGAGACTATCACTAGAGAAAATTTAATGTTGTACAAATTATGATTGATGCACAGTTATGGCGATCTTCAAAGAATACTCGGTGCCGTCAGTTTACATAATTTTGACCAACAACCCATCATAAACAGCACAACTTAATATACCTGATGTGGCCTCATTAAGAATCAGTGAAGTGACATGTTGGTAACGAAATCGGAACTTAATCTTTGTTTATCGATTTTACCAGCGACTGGCTGGGATTCACGGGATCGGAGCGGGTCAACTCGTTCCCAGACCAAGTCGTACCCAAACCAACTCGTATCCTCTGCATCAGCACATTTTTCAACTCCTTCTTCTTGCGCATATACATCTTGGTTGGTGTGAAAATGAATTATGTGATATCACAATGCATTATGCGATATTATTAAGTAGAAGATACCAACGAATGGGTGGTGTCACGACCCAACTTGAAATCCGGTCAATTTTAAAATTGTCCTAAGTCCTGCCCCTTTACCCACAGGGGGTGGAGTCATGCGGAAGCTGTATCAGTGAGTTAGGTAAGTAAATCAACGACTTTGTAGTAGTTAGGATTTTCTTTAGTATTATAATTTCACATTGATGGATAAAAAGTGACATTCTGTTTTTGCTGCAGAAAAAAAAATCAGCACAGGAAAAGAACTGCCGTGGACTGGGCCTGTTGAATAACAGGTTGTCCCATATAAGTCGCCACCTACGACAAGCCAGAACCCTTTATCTAGAACCTCAGCGGGAGATAAAGGGTAGGGTGGTGGTGCACAGAAGAGTCTGTGAGTAAGGTAAGTAGATCAATGACTGTGTAGTAGCATGGCTTTTCTTTAATATTATAATTTAACATTGATGAATAAAAAGTGGCATTCTGTTTTAGCTGTAGAAAATAAGATCAACATAGGAAAAGAGAAAATTACTTCATCAAGTGTTCCCTCATCCCTGAATACATCAGCTGCAAAGATATACTTCATGGTGTGAGGTGATCTATTGAGTAAACTAAATACAAAGTGAGTGCTCTGAAATGCTTACTTCTTTATTAGTCCAATGTGAAGTTGGTAACTAAACATGCCCCTTGTCATACAAAACGTGCTATTCAATACTAAAATACATATATTTTTACTGGACAGGAAAACAAATGAATGGACAAGATAGTTAAACATGTTAACGGATTGGACTGCTCAAGGAAGCACGACATGCCTCCTCTGTTGTAATCAACCCTCGAACCAATGAGAAGCAGTAAAACCACAGGAAAGCAATGCTAATGTTTTACATTATTATAAGTGTGATGGAATGGACATGAAATGTGAGTGCAGACAACGTTGTATTATAATCGTAGCACTGATCTGAGACTTAATATCCGGAGGGAAATTGAGATCTGAGTGCAGGAAACACAACATTAAATTCATAGCCCTGCCCAGAGGCTTTAATCCGGAGGGATATTGAGATCTGGGACAAGGCAACATTGCAATATCATCATAGAAATTGCCAATTGGTATGCGTGCTTCGTAAATAAAGGCATGGCAAAATAATAAAAAGAATTATAACCACAGCTGTTGTAAATACAAAATACATTGTGAACCTTCTAATTAGCAAACAAACACCTTTGCTTATACTGTCAGAGTTCATAAGAAATTTATGACCATAGTATTACGCCTATATATTTGTTGATAGGTTGTTCTTTAGTTGATATGTCAATGCAAACTGATACATTATGAATAGTTTCTTGAACCATATGTATTTCTTGTATCACCTAACTTAGTATATAGCTGAGATGATTGAAATAAATTTAGCTAATCAATAATATGATTACATTGTTTTTCTACAAATATGTCAGGGATAATCTATTTATGATGTTCAACAACAACCTGCATACCCATGCATAACATTACCATGAAATAAACATGAGACCTGACATCATCTTTCAACAAGTTGTTGCGTTTCATAATCATATATTTCATGCACCACTATTATATTTAAGACAACGCAGTGCTAACAATGCAGTGATGAAAGAGGATTGTGATGTTAATACATAGCTTAACCATTAATAGCTTTGATTAATTGATTGAAAAATTATCAAATGTACAGATTTTGGCGATGAGAAATGATATTACTGGTGGAATTATTTTGTATACAGGCATTATTTACAAGTACATGCGTTAAGAAGGTTGGCAATTGTATTATACTGCAATAGCATGTTAACGCTTAAAATCGATATCATCTAGGGACATATTAGGAACTAAACTTATGAAATTAGATTATATCATAAATTTTCATCATTGCATCATATACATGCTCTCGCTAAATCATTATGATGACAATCACTAAAACACGGACAATATCATAGCGCTACTATTGCTTTTCAATTTTCGAGCTACCACAAATCTTAATTTACGGGAAATCGATTGATTATTGTAGTGATACTGAGCATCATTTGATTATAATTCTGAAGAACTTCAAGTTATGAGGCAAGAAAGGTTTTACCTTTTATTGGCATCTAGTGTACTTATATAATTGTATATCAATCTTTCACTGTCATGAGTGATTGCTTAGCGCAGCGACTGAGTACGGTGATTCCATGCAAGAGGTCGGTGTTCGATTCATGCAAGAGGCCGGTGTTCGATTCCATTCCGATGCGCTATCTTTTTATTTCCAATTATCGTGCCCCAAAAATTTGTTTACATCTGAACTTATGAGAAGGCGATCGGGAATTTAAAAGTGCATGTAATTACTTAATTCGGTCCGAAATAAACGCGCTATCTTCAGATTTCAGTCCCGTTTTAAACTTGGATTCGCCTTTGTTCAGCGCGACACGGAGGCTGTAAGTCCCTTTTCAACTTTGATTCGTTCGAAACCGGAAGTGACGCAATCGATATCAATAAAATTTGCGGATTAGATTTACACTGTGCATGTCAACATCTGAGCTAATTTTTATGACTATTGAATTGATATTTACGATTTTATTAGCAATCGAAAATTTGACGAAAATTGACTGAGTGAAATTTGTTTTTTCAACTCAACGCGCTTTGAAAAAAACAAATATATTGATTGCATATGTCAATTATGAAAGTTTGGTAATTCCATCAGCTTTCAGAAAATGTAAATTTTGTTACGATCGGACCATAATTAATGAATCTATTGCGAAATTAAAAAGTTTAGAGATTTTGGCTACCAGAAATTTTCGACCTGCTACGATTTTTTTTATGATGCATTATTTACAACTAAGTATATTTAGATAAAGTTTACAATTACACTACACTTTCAGAATATGTTGACTGTATTGAAATTTAATTGTAAAGCATGGACATATTGAGCATTGAACTTGTGTCATTTTTTATAAACTTTGATGCTTTCGTGACCGGAAGTGACGTCATCGACATTCAGGATATTTTAGGATACGTCTTGGTATGTCGCTGAGAACATGTGAACCAAATTTTATTACCATCGGACATGTATTGACGGTTTTATAGGCGCTCAAAATATTCATGAAACTTTTGTTGCCATTTGGACCGATACCACTTTTTTTCGACCTTAGACGCTTGAGAAAACCATTGGTTGGATCGCCGTATATGTATTTAGAAAAAGTTTGCAATTTGAATGAGCTACACAATGGTGTAAACTATGTAACCACCGACCATTATTAACGGAGTTAGACGAGATACTAGTTTTTCACTTATTCGATAACCTTGACCTTAGTTTTGGGTCAAGGTCAAAACAAAACCTCTCGGTTCTGCGCATTAATCATGCCTAGCGATTGAAGAAAAAAAATTGAAAATATCAAAAACTGCGACCTGTATCGCGGATCAAAAAATTGTTTACATACATACATACATACATACTGACAAACGCGACTGACCAACGTAACTTGGCGTTATGATTACGCCAAGTTAAAAATAGGCCCATGGGGACATGGGGGAACTTGGCGAACTGTGATAGGAAAATTTCAGAATCGGGCCATAATTGGCCAAAATCGTCAAAAATTATCTAAGTTATCATGGATTGTATTTTTTTGTGGACGAATGGGGAAACTTTCAATTTGTTCGAGTTAACAATTGAGATAGGCTTCCATAATATGGATTTTAATCAAATATATACAATAAGATGAATTAGCTGGCCGATTTTGAAATTTTCCTGATGCAGTCCGCCAAATTCTCCCATGTGCCCCTGGGCTTCTTTCTTGTGTAGCGCGACAGGCACTGCGACTTGACCTGATTCTCGCTGCCAGCCGCGCCCAGCGGATTCCTTTGTTCTGCGCGACAGGGCGGCTACATTGAAGAGCCAACAGAAATGACACCCACTGTACTTCGAACACCTTTTGTGAGAAAACTGTTGGGTATTTAGAGAAGAAAATTATACACTTTGTTCAGAATTGAATGGGCTTCCTTCTCGAGCAAACCAATTCACAATGGGACCATTCATGACGGACAAACGACGCTATAACTTCAGATTTGAGTACCGTTTTTGCTTGATTCGTTCGAAACCGGAAGTGACGCAAACCGATATCAATAAATTTTGCGGATTAGATTCGCGCTGTTCATGTCAACATCTGATTTAATTTTTATCACCATTGAACTGATATTTACGATTTTATTAGCAATCGAAAATTTTGACGAAAATTGACTGAGTGAAATTTGTTTTTTCAACTCAACGCGCTTTGAAAAGGACAAATATATTGATTGCATATGTCAATTATGAAAGTTTGGTAATTCCATCAGCTTTCAGAAAATGTAAATTTTGTTACGATCGGACGATAATTAGTGAATCTATTGCGAAATTAAAAAGTTTAGAGATTTTGTCTACCAGAAATTTTCGACCTGCTACGATTTTTTTTATGATGCATTATTTACAACTAAGTATATTTAGAAAAAGTTTACAATTACACTACACTTTCAGAATATCTAAACTGTTTAAAAATGGAACTCTAAAGTATGGACATATTGAGCATTGAACTTGTGTCATTTTTTGAAAACTTTGATGCTTTCGTGACCGGAAGTGACGTCATCGACATTCATGAAATCTATGGATCCGACTTAAGCTGTCATGGAGAACATGTGAACCAAATTTTATTACCATCGGACATGTATTGACGGTTTTATAGGCGCTCAAAATATTCATGAAACTTTTGTTGCCATTTGGACCGATACCACTTTTTTTCGACCTTAGACGCTTGGGAAAACCATTGGTTGGATCGCCGTATATGTATTTAGAAAAAGTTTGCAATTTGAATGAGCTACACAATGGTGTAAACTATGTAACGATCCGACCATTATTAACGGAGTTAGACGAGATACTAGTTTTTCACTTATTCGATAACCTTGACCTAAGTTTTGGGTCAAGGTCAAAACAAAACCTCTCGGTTCTGCGCATTAATCATGCCTAGCGATTGAAGAAAAAATAAATTGAAAATATCAAAAACTGCGACCTGTATCGCGGATCAAAAAATTGTTTACATACATACATACATACATACTGACAAACGCGACTGACCAACGTAACTTGGCGTTATGATTACGCCAAGTTAAAAATAGGCCCATGGGGACATGGGGGAACTTGGCGAACTGTGATAGGAAAATTTCAGAATCGGGCCATAATTGGCCAAAATCGTCAAAAAAAATTATCATGGATCATAATTTTTTGTGGACGAATGGGGAAACTTTCAATTTGTTCGAGTTAACAATTGAGATAGGCTTCCATAATATGGATTTTAATCAAATATATACAATAAGATGAATTAGCTGGCCGATTTTGAAATTTTCCTGATGCAGTCCGCCAAATTCTCCCATGTACCCATGGGCTTCTTTATTGTGTAGCGCGAGAGGCACTGCGACTTGACCTGATTTCGCGCAGGTGGCCGCGCCCAGCGGATTCCTTTGTTCTGCGCGACAGGGCGGCTACAGTGAAGAGCCAGCAGAAATGACACCCACTGTACTTCGAACACCTTTTGTGAGAAAACTGTTGGGTATTTAGAGAAGAAAATTATACACTTTGTTCAGAATTGAATGGGCTTCCTTCTCGAGCAAACCAATTCACAATGGGACCATTCATGACGGACAAACGACGCTATAACTTCAGATTTGAGTACCGTTTTTGCTTTGATTCGTTCGAAACCGGAAGTGACGCAACCGATATCAATAAATTTTGCGGATTAGATTCGCGCTGTTCATGTCAACATCTGATTTAATTTTTATCACCATTGAACTGATATTTACGATTTTTTATTAGCAATCGAAAATTTGACGAAAATTGACTGAGTGAAATTTGTTTTTTTCAACTCAACGCGCTTTGAAAAGGACAAATATATTATTGCATATGTCAATTATGAAAGTTTGGTAATTTCATCAGCTTTCAGAAAATGTAAATTTTGTTACGATCGGACCATAATTAATGAATCTATTGCGAAATTAAAAAGTTTAGAGATTTTGGCTACCAGAAATTTTCGACCTGCTACGATTTTTTTTATGATGCATTATTTACAACTAAGTATATTTAGAAAAAGTTTACAATTACATTACACTTTCAGAATATCTAAACTTTTAAAATTGGAACTCTAAAGTATGGACATATTGAGCATTGAACTTGTGTCATTTTTTGAAAACTTTGATGCTTTCGTGACCGGAAGTGACGTCATCGACATTCATGAAATCTATGGATCCGACTTAAGCTGTCATGGAGAGAACATGTGAACCCAATTTTATTACCATCGGACATGTATTGACGGTTTTATAGGCGCTCAAAATATTCATGAAACTTATGTTGCCATTTGGACCGATACCACTTTTTTTCGACCTTAGACGCTTGGGAAAACCATTGGTTGGATCGCCGTATATGTATTTAGAAAAAGTTTGCAATTTGAATGAGCTACACAATGGTGTAAAACTATGTAACGATCCGACCATTATTAACGGAGTTAGACGAGATACTAGTTTTTCACTTATTCGATAACCTTGACCTTAGTTTTTGGGTCAAGGTCAAAACAAAACCTCTCGGTTCTGCGCATTAATCATGCCTAGCGATTGAAGAAAAAATAAATTGAAAATATCAAAAACTGCGACCTGTATCGCGGATCAAAAAATTGTTTACATACATACATACATACTACATACATACTGACAAACGCGACTGACCAACGTAACTTGGCGTTATGATTACGCCAAGTTAAAAATAGGCCCATGGGGACATGGGGGAACTTGGCGAACTGTGATAGGAAAATTTCAGAATCGGGTCATAATTGGCCAAAATCGGCCAAAAATTATCATGGATCATAATTTTTTGTGGACGAATGGGGAAACTTTCAATTTGTTCGAGTTAACAATTGAGATAGGCTTCCATAATATGGATTTTAATCAAATATATACAATAAGATGAATTAGCTGGCCGATTTTGAAATTTTCCTGATGCAGTCCGCCAAATTCTCCCATGTACCCATGGGCTTCTTTATTGTGTAGCGCGAGAGGCACTGCGACTTGACCTGATTCTCGCAGGTGGCCGCGCCCAGCGGATTCCTTTGTTCTGCGCGACAGGGCGGCTACAGTGAAGAGCCAGCAGAAATGACACCCACTGTACTTCGAACACCTTTTGTGAGAAAACTGTTGGGTATTTAGAGAAGAAAATTATACACTTTGTTCAGAATTGAATGGGCTTCCTGCTCGAGCAAACCAATTCACAATGGGACCATTCATGACGGACAAACGACGCTATAACTTCAGATTTGAGTACCGTTTTTGCTTTGATTCGTTCGAAACCGGAAGTGACGCAACCGATATCAATAAATTTTGCGGATTAGATTCGCGCTGTTCATGTCAACATCTGATTTAATTTTTATCACCATTGAACTGATATTTACGATTTTATTAGCAATCGAAAATTGTACGAAAATTTACTGAGTGAAATTTGCTTTTTCAACTCAACGCGCTTTGAAAAGGACAAATATATTATTAGCATATGTCCATTATCAAAGTTTGGTAATTTCATCAGCTTTCAGAAAATGTAAATTTTGTTACGATCGGACCATAATTAATGGATCTATTGCGAAATTAAAAAGTTTAGAGATTTTGGCTACCAGAAATTTTCGACATGCTACGATTTTTTTTATGATGCATTATTTACAACTAAGTATATTAAGAAAAAGTTTACAATTACATTACACTTTCAGAATATGTTGACTGTATGGATATTTAATTGTAAAGCATGGACATATTGAGCATTGAACTTGTGTCATTTTTTATAAACTTTGATGCTTTCGTGACCGGAAGTGACGTCATCGACACTCATGAAATCTATGGATCCGACTAAAGCTGTCATGGAGCACATGTGACCCAATTTTTGTCATTATCGGACATGTATTGGCGGTTTTATAGGCGCTCAAAATATTCATGAAACTTATGTTGTCATTCTGACCGATACCACGATTTTTCGACCTGGGACGCTTGGGAAAACCGTTGGTTGGATGGCCGTGTATATCATGAGAAAAAGTTTGCAATTAGAATGAGCTACACGATGATGTAAATTATGTAACAATCCGACCATTATTGACGGAGTTATTTGAGATACTAGTTTTTCACTTATTCGATGACCTTGACCTTAGTTTTAAGTCAAGGTCAAAAGAAAACATCTCGGTTCTGCGCATTATTCATGCCAAGCGATTGAAGAAAAAATCAATTGAAAATATTACAAATTGCGACCTGTATCGCGAAACAAAAAAAAGTTTACAAACAAACATCCAAACATCCAAACGTACAAACCGGGGTGATCGCCATAACTTGGCGTTATGACAACGCCAAGTTGACAAACCGGACCGATCGCCATAACTTGGCTCTGAGCCAAGTTAATTACAAACGCGACTGACCAACGTAACTTGGCGTTATGATTACGCCAAGTTAACAAACATCCAAACATCCAAACATACAAACCGGACCGATCGCCATAACTTGGCGAGCCAAGTTAACAAACATCCCGAGATGCCCATGAGGACATGGGTGAACTTGGCGAACAGTGTCAGAAATTTTTTAATTTTTAAAATTTACCCCAAATTGACCATGTTATCCTGGATTTATCGATAAACAATGATTCAGTAGCTTACCAACGCAACAGGATGAACACTGGCATCATTGAGTTCTTAATCTTCGTTGTGATCATCAAGTTCCTCTGCATTTATCGATGATCTACTATTTCATTCGATGTCCTTGCATATTTTATTAAATAGTACCGCGGCCTGCCATACATGCCACGCCCTGCGACCCGAGGGCGGATCTGGGGCGGCCTTTGTGCTAAGGGCTTAGTCTGGCTATTGACAGCAGTAATTGCTGTGCCGGGTCCAAGGTGAATTCCGGAAAACTCATGCCTGGTGCGAGCGCCACGCATTGCTACTCTGCGAGGCAAACAGCGGTCATTAAAAATGTGAGTGTCAATAGATTTACTGACACTCCATTAGCGTCGTGGCAATTGAACAGTTTCCGCGACCTATTTCTGGAACTACTAAGCTTGTAGGTTTGAGTGTTTGGAAATCTCGAACGAAAATATAACCGAAACGATAGTTAAGCTTTTTGTTTTTTCCTGCGAAATAATGTATGAGAATTCAATCGTCATAACTGTTTTAATTTGTGTTTTTTTTATTTTGTTATTGTTGTGCGCGTTCGTCGTTACCATCTTTGATCTAAGTTGGATGGGTTAAATTCAGAATTCGTGCCACTCGGTCCTGCGATTTTTATGGCCCTTTGTTAACTTGGCTCAGAGCCAAGTTATGGCGATCGGTCCGGTTTGTATGTTTGGATGTTTGGATGTTTGTTTGTTTGTTTGTTGGGTGTTGGGGTTGTGATGATGTGAGGGTGTATATAGGGATAACGCAATGTTTTTATGAATTTCAATTTGCGCTCAAAGGTTTATTTCATTCCTGGTGCATTTTGGGAAACGCATATCGCTACAACTAGTCTGAATATAGTACACTGCTTTGGTGAGCCACCTGAACATGTCGAAGAACAATGTTTGAAAGTTAATCACTCATTCATTAAATTTGTAATAAAGCCCTGATCAAGTACACAATTAAATTTTGCCCCGAAATATAGTGCTGTATTGTTCTTAATACAACATGTTTACAATCAAGTTCTTGGTTGTAGCAGTATGATAAACAAATGATAATGATGGTTGTTTTGTTGTAAATCGCATATGGTGTTCTGAGGAAAATATGGTACAGAGTCGAGGAAAATATCCCCACCAATACACATGTAGTAGAAGATCAACTGGATGTAAACTTGCAATATGGTCATAAAATTTGCCTTATTCCCAAGTTTGGACAACCATGGAACTCTTGACATATGAAGATTATGTTGCAAGTTTACACCTGGTTTCTATGTTTGATGGATTTGATATAATGTGTGCTTCAGATTTTATTCAATATTCCAAAACCATGCAGTCATGCAATTGTATGATTAGAGAGTTCATGCCCATTTATACTCTTCAGAAACAGGGTTATTATTGTGAAATTAGTTCAATTTCACTTTGACTTTTTGTGAAGCACACATTATTTGAATGTTGCTATGCTACATGCCCTCATCACCTGCGCGAATCAACTTTGGCCTCCATATCTAGCACCGTATTCACCCTGACTCAGTATTCAATCATTGTCTTTATTGTAGTATTATGGAAGAAGTTTAGATTTTTTAATTAAACAGTGGATCTGTTGTCATGCAGATAATACGGTGCTACATTGAGAAAATGTCCCACATACAGATATGCATGCTTTTATTTAAGTGTAAGAAGTACTGAGTGTAAACTTGTATTTTGGTCACTAAATTTGTCATATTCAATGGAATCATTCCAAAGTTTCATTTAGCCATGTAACATGATACATTTGAATGAATATTTATTTACTGACATGTTGCTGAGTTGATAAACATCATGTGACAAGTTTATACTCAGTTACTAGTATGATTGATGGATTTGATATAATGCGTGCTTCAGAATTGATGCAATATTCAAGAACCATGCAGTCATACTATTCTATGATTGCAGAGTTCATGTGCACTATTCTCTTCAGTATCAAAGTAATTATTGTGAAATAAGTTCCAATTGCATTGGAAATTGTGAAGCACACACTATATAACTTGAATGTTGCTATGTTACATGCCCTCATCACATGTACAATTCAACTTTGGCCTCCTTATATAGTACCATATTCTCCCTGATATAGTATTCATTCGGTGTCTTTAATGTAGCATTATGAAAAAAGTTAAGGTGATAAAGTTGGTGGTTTTTAAACAGTGGATCTGTTGCCATGCGGATAATACGGTACTATATCAAGAAATTGTCTTACATACAGATATGCATGCTTTTATATTCGTGTAAAAAGTACTGAGTATAAGCTTGTAATTTGGGGACTAAATGTGTCCAATTCATTGGAATTATTCCAAAGTTTCATTTAGCCGTGTAACATGTTACACTTGAAAGAAAGTGTATTTACTGGCCTGTTGCTGCGATTACAAACATCATGTGACAAGTTTATACACAGTTAGTAGTATGTTTGATGTAGTTTATATAGTGCGTGCTTCAGATTTGATGCAATATTCAAGAACCATGCAGTCATGCAATTGTATGATTGTAGAGTTCATGTGCACTATACTCTTCAGAAATAGAGTAATTATTGTGAAATTAGTTTAATTTCACTTTGAAATTTGTGAAGCACTCATTATATAATTTGAATGTTGCTATGCTACATGCCCTCTTCACATGCACGATTCAACTTTGGCCTCCATATCTAGCACCGTATTCCCCCCTATACAGTATTCAATCATTGTCTTTATTGTAGTATTATGGAAGAAGTTTAGATGATAAAGTTTGGTTTTTTAATTAAACAGTGGATCTGTTGTCATGCGGATAATACGGTGCTACATCGAGAAAATGTCCCACATACAGATATGCATGCTTTTATTTAAGTGTAAGAAGTACTGAGTGTAAACTTGTATTTTGGTCACTAAATTTGTCATATTCAGTGGAATCATTCCAAAGTTTCATTTAGCCATGTAACATGATACATATGAAAGAAAATTTATTAACTGACATGTTGCTGAGTTGACAAACATCATGTGACAAGTTTATACTCAGTTACTAGTATGTTTGATGGATTTGAAATAATGCGTGCTTCAAATTTGATGCAATATTCAAGAACCATGCAGTCATGCAATTGTATGATTGTAGAGTTCATGTGCACTATACTCTTCAGAAATAGAGTAATTATTGTGAAATTGGTTTAATTTCACTTTGAAATTTGTGAAGCACTCATTATATAATTTGAATGTTGCTATGCTACATACCCTCATCACATGAAGGATTCAACTTTGGCCTCCATATTTAGCACCGTATTCACCCTGATACAGTATTCAATCATTGTCTTTATTGTAGCATTATGGAAAAAGTTTCTGTGATAAAGTTGGGTTTTTAATTAAACATTGGATCTGTTGTCATGCGGATAATACGGTGCTACATCGAGAAAATGTCCCACATACAGATTTGCATGCTTTTATTTAAGTGTAAGAAGTACTGAGTGTAAACTTGTATTTTGGTCTCTTAAAGTTGTCCTATTCAATGGAATTATTCCAAAGTTTCATTAAGCCATGTAACATGATACATGGAAAAATGAAATTTTTGCTGGATGTTGCTGCTTTTACAAACATCATGTGACAAGTTTATACCCAGTTACTAGTACGTTTAATGGGTTGATATAGTGTGTGCTTTTGATTTGCTGCAAAATTCCATAATCATGCAGTCATACAAGTGTACGATTCTAGAGTTATAATATGTTTTCCTCAACTTTTAAATATCTGAAGCACTCATTATATCGTTTGATTTGCAATGTTACTGTGTCACAAGCACAAATTTACTTTGGCCTCTAACTACTTGTACTATATTCTCCTTGGTGAAATAAAAAATCACTCTTGACTTTAGGATCATGGTTAGGGTAAGGATGATAATGGATGCTTTTGGTTTGATGCATTATTCAAGAGTTACGCTGTAATGCTAATGTATGGTTCTAGAATTGATGTTCATTATGATTCTTGTCAGAATCAGGATAGTGATTCTCAAACTATACCAATTTAATTTTGAAACATCTAAAGCACTCATTATATTTTATACATTAACTATGTCACAGGCCCTCATCCACATTCACAATTTAGTTGTGCCCCCAAATATGTGTACCATATTACCTCAATACACTGTATAATTGGGGTCTATATCATATTAGTATGGAAGTTATTAAAATAAGATTGAATGGTTATATATCTAGCTAATGTCAAGGTTATAATATGGATAACTCGTCACACATCTTACAACCCCACAGTAAATACTACAATCCAACTTGCAGTAAAGGTGATTATTCAGCTTTTGTTATTGGATGGGGCTCTTGAATTGCATAAAGATAGGATGGTTGAAGTAAACCATGATCTTCTAACACATATTGCCATTGCATTATGCCATGTTGACTTATTTTAATCTCTTCTAAGTATAATAAGCGTACACTGCCTCAAGGGGTAGGGGGATTAAAGGCATCACACAAATTTCACAGTTGTTATAAAAAAAACCATAGGCGAAACATGAAACATGGTGACCCAGTATAGACGAAGGACTAGAGTTACACCGCAGAGCTTTCCTTTCACATGGCCCTTGTCGCTATTATGACAGTTTGCATGATGTTTACGTGGTGAACAAAAATCAGAGAATTCGCGTCGATATGATATTCTTCCCAATTGCAATTTGTGAGCTTTCTTGCAACATGAAGATAATAATAAAAAGTAACTGTTTAATATATCTTGATTGATCGACAACTATGGTAGTTGATATGAATGTAAATTCTATTCGTCTACAGAGTGTGATATTTTAATATTAAACTTGTATTAAACAGTTGCTGATTAAAATTGCTTGGACACTGTAATGTGCTTTGGCTTGTTCCAGTGTCTTTTAGACACTAGCTTTGAGGGCTGATAACTTGAAAACTAATATTGCTCCCTTTGGAAAAAGATATGTAATGGTCTGATGTATTTTGACCAGTGTGCCTTTACCATATATATATATATATATATATATATATATATATATATATATATATATATATATATATATATACTCCATTATCATTTTAGCTACCACATATTCAATATTCATTTGAGTTACCCGAAATGTCGTAAAGAAAAATTCAGTTGATGAATATACAGAATCATTCATAACAACAATCATCAAATTTTGTATTCACTATCATATGTATTAGTTAACAAAATGTTTGATTTAGGGGATATCATTTCGTATGATGGAACTAGTTAACATAAGACGACCCAAATTGACTAATTTAGTGGTACCATGTGTGCTTCAAATGATGGAATTAATGGAATTATTGATAGCATGTGTTTTTTTATTGTGATATCATAATGCTTAACAAAGTGTATGTTATTGTCTGTGTACCAGGTGGATGTTCCTTGCTCCCTTTACCAATCAAGTCTAAGTGCCTCGACTTTGTGTGTTTGTGTGTCTGTGTGTTCCTGTGGACTCCTGCTGCTGGGATCTGGTGTTCCCTGTGACTAGGCTCACAGTTCCCTTCATTGGGAATTCATGTACACTGAGTCGGGGGATAAGTGCCCGCAAACCACGAACTTTGTGTGCTTGGTTTTGAACCCCACATTGTTCAGGAACTTGTGCGTTTGGTTTACGCCCCACATTTTCCATAAATTCCCAAGCACAGGGGGAATGAGCACCTGTTGCAGATTAGGAACTTGTGCGTTTGGTTTATGCCCCACATTTTCCATAACTTCCCAAGCACAGGGGGAATGAGCACCTGTGCAGATTAGGAACTTGTGCGTTTGGTTTATGCCCCACATTTTCCATAACTTCCCAAGCACAGGGGGAATGAGCATCTGTGCATATCTTGAAAAAAGTGAATCTATTGAAAAGCAAACCACGAACTTTGTGTGCTTGGTTTTGTACCCCACATTGTTCAGGAACTTGTGCGTTTGGTTAATACCCCACATTTTCCATAACTTCCCAAGCACAGGGGGAATGAGCATCTGTGCATATCTTGAAAAAAGTGAATCTATTGAAAAGCAAACCACAAACTTTGTGTGCTTGGTTTGAACAGCACATTTTTCACCTGTGAATATCTTGAAAATTACAAAAGTCATTTTTATCATATTGAAAGATTTTATAAATTATATTGCTTATTGTTTGCAAAAGTTAAAAGCATATTTAATTGCTATAGTCTGCTATGTATTTATAGTTATTTTGAAGAGGTCTTCATTGCATTGCTTTTAATTTATTGTGAACATATTAAAGTTTGCTTTGAAGCATTAGAATCATTGCGTCAATGCATAGTAGTCTTGAACGGTTCATAGCGCTATTCAGATCATAACGTGTGGTAGAAGTCCTCGCATCAGTTCGATCATAGCGTTGAAATTAGTAAATCATAGTATACTCTTATATGCGCCCTGTTCAATTAATCATAGCGTCATTCGGTGTTTTAATCTACGTATTTCACTGGCTACATTGGATCATAGCGTATTCTGCTTCGTTCCATGTTGACAACTGAGTCATAACCTTCTCATGATGATTTGACACTTTATATTATAATTGTTTATTGATATATTGTTGTATTGGTCGTTCAATCGCTCATTGTACATAACTCATTAGATACAACTGTATACTGACTATACAACTGTATACTGATTATTAAAGACTGTGATATGGGTAAATGCGGTAAAAAGAGTGCAGACCAAAAGAGAAAGGAACAGAAACTAAAGAGACAAGCTATCAAACAAACCAATGAGGGAATAGCCAAAGTTCAAGCATGTAAAGAGAGTAAAAATAGAAAGGAATATATGAAATCTTATATGAACCAATGGAGAACTGAGGAGACATCTGAACAGAAACAAACTAGACTTGAATCTGTGAGGAGTCATATAGCTGAACTGAGATCAAATGAATCTAATGAACAGACCCTAAATAGACTTGAATCTGCAAGGAGTCATAAATTAGAATTGAGATCAAATGAATCTATTGAACAGACCCTAACTAGACAGGACTCGGTGAGGAGTCATATGACTGAACTTAGATCAAATGAATCTATTGAACAGACCCTAACTAGACTTGAATCTGCAAGGAGTCATAAATCAGAACTGAGATCAAATGAATCTAATGAACAGACACAAACCAGACTTGCATCTGTGAGAAAAAAAATGGCTGAACTGAGGTCAAATGAATGTGCTGAAAAAAGACAAACAAGAATTTCATCTATGAGAACAAGTGTGACCAAAGTGAGATCAAGTGAAACTCCAGATAAAAAACTCAAACGATTAGAAACGGAGAGAGCAGCAATGCTAGTCAGGAGACGTGATAAGAAACAGGTCATACCAACATGTCAAGCTGTTGTTGAGCAATATCATAGGACTGTAAAAGATGGATGTGACTATGTGTGCTGTTGTTGTCATAGACTGATGTACAGAGTAACGGTTGTGGAACTGAAGGAAAAAAAATATCAGAAAATTCCTGAAGCAGTGTTGACAAGCATATTGAATCATCGAATTGTATCAGCTAGAAATAAAGAGTGGATTTGTAGAACATGCCACTGGACTATAAAGAGTGGAAAGATGCCAGCACAATCAAAAGCTAACAATCTGGACTTGTGTACACCCCCAAATGAGCTGAATGATCTCAATACATTGGAACTAAGATTGATCTCAAAGAGAATTCCATTCATGAAAATGGTTGGCTTGCCTCGAGGTAGACAACATGCGATTCATGGACCAGCAGTTAATGTTCCATCAAAAGTAAATGATGTTTGTGAACAATTTCCTCGATTGCCTTCTGAGATGCATATAATTCCATTGAAACTAAAACGCAGATTGAAGTACAAGTCACACTACATGTATGAGTATGTTAGACCCTCAAAAGTCATGGAAGCTTTGAGGTGGCTGAAAGCAAACAATTCCTTGTATAGTGACGTTCACGTCAATGATACCTGGTCGGAAGATTCGGTCAAGGAAAATGCAGAATTATGGGAAGCAATGACTGAGTCGCATTCAGATGTCAATGATGGCCAAGAGACAAAGCCTGCAACACAAAACTCTGAGAAAATGGAATGTAATGAGGTGGATTTAAACCTAAGAGAGTTTACTGATGTGACACAGGACATAGAAAGAATGGAAAGTGATGAGATGAAACCAGAATTATCTGCTTCAAATGCTGTGATACAAATCTCAAACAGAGAAGTAAATGATGAAATAGAATCAGAGTTAGCTGAGTTTGATGTTGAAGCAAAATGTAGGGAGAGATTAAACGAAGCTGAGATGGCCATTGATTTGCATTTGAAAGAAACTGAAGTAATACATGTGTCCAATGAGGCAGACAAAAACCAAAAAGCTTCACGAATCTGTCAATGGGAAGGAAGGCATGATGTCAACACAACTTCTAAGCAAACTGGTTTTGCCCTTCATGATGTACCAAGAGATGGCAATTGCTTGTTTGCATCTATCTGTTATCATTTAGATACAAAGAGAATGTTCACAACAACACCAGCATTACTGAGACAACAATTAGCCAAGTATATGTCCCATCATTCAGAGAATTACAAAGGATTTGTTTGTGCAAGAATTGAAACTGATAATCTCATGAATGCAGACACAGAACAACCAAGAGAATTAGACAATGCCATTGCCAATGTGACTGATCAAAGAGACAGACAAGAAATACAATGGGTAACATATCTTGATGACCTAGAAAGTGGAAATCAATGGGGAGAACATATAGCATTACAAGCTATGGCAGATATGTTTTCTCTTCATGTTGAAATACATAGATCAGAGCCTGACGAAATCATGAATGTATGTTCGAGACACAAATGTGAGCACATATTCCACCTAGCACTGCAGGAACAGTATCACTATGATGCCCTCGAGCCGGTCACAGTACAAAACATTGCATTGAACTCAGGTTCTACAATTCAAAGCACATATATGCAGTGTGATGAGTCAGAGAAAGAAATTGCAGAGACTGCTGAAGATGATAATGCATTTGAAGATACTGTTGCTGTCTGTGGACTACCTTATGAGACCAGTATGATCAATACAAACCCTGACATGACATGCAAAGTGATTACTGTTGCTCCAGCAGAGTCTGGGAAACCAATGCCTCTTCTTACTGATCCTAATTTTGAAGAGCTAGCTAATCCTGACAAATATCCCGATGGTTCAAATGCTCTGTCTACGGAACGGTCGGTCAAGTTGCATCCTCGCAAGTACTTTAACCAAAGACTTTTGGATTGTGATGGAAGGTTTGCTAAATCAATTGAATATCTACTCAGTGCACAATACGCAGTAGAGAATGCACACGTTCACGGCAACATTAACCACATAGTGTTCCGTAGAGCACAAGGCACTATGCATGATGGCAAACCACTGACAGCTGGTGATGTGAAAAAAATTGATACTATTGGAAATTTTATCAAAGTTGACCATGCTTATCAAATTTTGAAGAATGTGAGAGGATCACCTGCATACTTTCAATCTCTTTATTATGATGTTCTGGCAATGGTTAGACAACTTGGAATTCCAACCTGGTTTTTCACTGTTTCGGCAGCAGATATGCAATGGCCTGACTTGCTGCAGAGCATAGCTCGCCAATATGGAAAACTATTGAGCGATGATGATGTGAAAAAACTATCTTTTGAGGAAAGAAGCATGTGGTTGCGAACAAATCCTGTCACAGCTGCACGCCATTTTCAGTATAGACTGGAGGTATTATTCAGAGATGTTCTCAAATCAAAAGCACACCCAATTGGAGAAATTGTTGAGTATGCTATCAGAATAGAGTTTCAAGCACGTGGCTCACCTCATGCACACACCTTACTGTGGGTAAAAAATGCTCCCAAACTCGATGAAAACTCTGATGAAGAAATCTGTGAGTTTGTTGACAAACATATCTCAGTGTCAAAGGCCCAAATAGAAAACGCAGATTATGTATCTAAGCTCCAAAGTCACAGACACTCAGCTTCATGTCGTAGAAAGGGGAAGTGCAGATTTGATTACCCAAAACCTCCTAGCCCACAAACACTCATTGCAAGAGAACCACATGATCCAGAGAAAATCAAAGAAGCAGAAACTGTGCTTGAAAAAGTCTCCAAAGTGATGAGTGATAAAGAAACACAAGCAGACATATCTCTGGATGAATTGCTAGAGAAAGCAAATGTCAACACTGATGACTACGTCAAAGCATTGAAAGTGTCAGAAAAAGGAACAAACATGGTATTGCAACGTCAACCATGCGACACCAACACCTCTCCTTTTAATCCAACTGTCCTGCAAGCATTTCTGGCCAATATTGATTTGCAATTTATTGTGGATGCATATGCGTGTATCATGTACATTTGTTCCTATGTGACAAAGAGTGAAAATGGAATGGGTCAGTTGTTGAAACAAGCAGCTAATGAGTACAAAGACAGAGAAGTGAGGGAAATGTTGAGATACGTGGCATCCACATTTCTAAACCACAGAGAATTGAGTGCCCAAGAAGCGGCTTATAGAATCCTATCAATGCCCATGAGACGACTTAGCCGAAAGGTTCTTTTTGTAGATACTAATCCTCTGTCAGAGCGTAATGCAGTTTTGAAACCAAAACATCAAATGGAAAACAAAGAGGATTGTGATGAAGATATCTTTCTAAAGAACATTGTGATCAGATATGCTGCTAGACCATCAGAACTTGAACGCATGTGTCTCGCAGAATTTGCTAGCACCTACACTGTTTCACTTGTTGAAAGAGAATCTGATCAGGATGACTCAGTACCAGTTGTACTGGATGAAAATGATGAGTCAATACCAGAGGAAAGACCTGAACTGCCTAAACGCATTGTGCTTGCAAATGGAATGGGTACAATGTACAAACGTAAATGTCAGGCTGTTATACGATTCAAAAAGTATCGTTCAGCAGATGATGCAAGCAATTTTTACAGGAGCAAGTTAATGCTATTTGTACCATGGCGAAACGAAGATAGTGACTTGCTTGGCAACTATTTCGACTTCCGTACACACTATATTGCTAGAAAAGATGAATGCATGGCAATAGAAAGGCAGTTCACCCAAAACATGGAATTGATTGATGAAGCTATTCATGAACATGCAGTCAATGGTCCGCCGGTTCACATGTGGTCAAACATAGCTCCCCAAACAGAACAACAAGATTCTGATGATCGTGCTGAAGGCTTTGAATTAGAACGAGACATAGAGCAGGAAGATCTTGATGCTAATGCTCAGCTTATTGAGAACCCAAGTGGCAAACCATCCTCAGACATTGTGTCTCGATATGAATCAGTTGTTGATAGAGAAAGAATTTCTCCTCCTGAATATAGAGAGATGGTGCGAAAGTTGAATACTAAACAGAGACAGATTGTATTCTATCATAGACAATGGTGTAAGAAAGCAGTCATATCAATGAAACAGGGCAAACGTGTTGAACCATACAGAGTATTTTTAAGTGGTCCAGGTGGAGTTGGTAAAAGTCATGGTTATAAAGCTGATTTGTTCTGACACCAAGAGAATTCTACCTTTGTGCAATCAGATGAAACCAACTGATATGATGACTCTTGTCACAGCACCCACTGGCGTAGCTGCATTCAATGTAGGAGGCTTGACTATTCACTCTGCATTACTGCTGACAACTGGAAGATTTGGTTCTAATGAGTCACTCACATGTGAAAAACTGAACTCTCTCCGCATGAAAATGGAAAATTTGCACTTGATGGTCATTGATGAAGTTTCCATGGTTGGATCAGACATGCTATTAAGCATACACAAGAGATTAAATGAAATCAAAGGAGTGAAGGATGAAACCACGTTGTTTGGTAATGTGTGTATCTTAGCAGCTGGTGACCTATACCAACTTGCTCCGGTGAAACAAAGTCACATTTTTGACCCTGTACGAGACCCAGTTGCCAGATTATATGGTTCACTGTGGAAGGAAGACTTTCAATTACATGAACTTGATGAAATCATGCGACAGAAAGATGACTCATTCTTTGCAGATTTGCTCTGTAGATTGCGAACAGGGGAGTGTACTGAAAGTGACTTGAAAGTGCTTCAGTCCAAAGAGATCAGACATGGTGATGCAAACTACCCCAAAGACATCCTACATGTATTTGCCTTGAACCGTGATGTTGATAATTGGAATGCTGAAAGATTGAACGCACTTGCTCCTAGACAAGAGGATCGTGTCATTATCAAAGCAGTTGATGATAAAGGAGACAGCACAGGGCTCATTGATTTGCAAAACATTGGTGGTGCCAAATCCCGTACTGAAACTGGAGGACTACACACAATACTAGAGCTATGTATTGGTGCAAAAGTGATGGTTGTATACAATGTGGATACATCTGATGGTTTGGTCAATGGTGTGATAGGAACAGTCACTGCAGTTATCATGGATAACTCACATAAAGTGTTAGTTGTATTGGTTAGATTTGACAATGAGAATGTAGGCAAAAAAGCAATTGCTGCTAGCAAATGGAAATGCCAATATCCAGATTCAGTCCCCATTGTTCGCTTTGAAGGTCACTACGAAAAAAACAAACGAAAAGGTGCAAAAGTTGCTCGTCGACAGTTTCCACTCACTCTGGCATGGGCTGTTACCATTCACAAATGTCAAGGTATGACTGTTGAACAAATTGTTGTCAGCATGAAGGAAGCAGCCAAATTTGGTAAAGGACAGGCTTATGTTGCATTCAGTCGAGTAAAGAAACTGTCAGGTCTTTACATCACTGATTTCAATGCAAAAGCTATCAAGACAAATCAGAAAATTGACGATGAAATGAAGGATATGCAAACAAAGTGCATACCACAATTTGATCCACCAAGTCTCATTGCACTGAGTTACCCAGGATGGTTGACAGTCGGCCATCTTAACATAAGACATTTCTTTGACAAACTAGTTGACCTCAAATGTCTGGAAGAAAAGAAAATTCTGTCCCAAACTGATGTAATGTGTTTCACAGAAACATACCTCACTCCTCAGCATGACATAGACGATTTCCTGCAAGAGCATGATTACATTTCTTTCCAAGAGAACATTCCATCCCATACTGATCATAATGGCCAGCATGGCATCATGATATGCGTATCAAAAAGACTCCAACCAATTGCGCTAGATAAGATCAAAGTTACAGGATTAGAGTCATCAGTTGTTGCCTTACAAACTTCCAAAACCCGTATAGTTGTGGCTGCGGTGTACAGAAAACCTTCGCAATCTATGACCTGTTTCGTACAACAGATGGAAAAACTATTACTCCTTATGCCTTTGCAAGTACCAACATTTGTGCTTGGAGATTTCAATGACAACCTTCTGCATGGTAACACTTCAATGTTGATTACTCTGATGGATGGATATGGTTTCCAGCAATATGTCAAAGTACCTACAACTGACAATGGAACATTGCTGGATCATATTTATTTCAACCGAGAAGCAGAGAGCCACATTGATGTCCATGATGTGTATTATTCTGACCACGACTCAGTGTTTATCACCTCTAACGTGATGTCATATTAGAACAAATGTTTTCAATGTAATTAATAAGATTGAAATGAGATACAATTGCTATATATAATCAATAAAATAATCAATGGTTGACGGATCAATAGGTTATTTAAGAGATTATTTATTATTAAGTTCAATCAAATGAGGTCTAAGTATTGAATAACACCTTTATATGAAGCAAATCATATTATTTATATCAACAATTGTTAGCATCTAGTAAATCATTTCTATGCAAGAATTATTTACGTTATTTATGCAATAGGTATTGATTATTTTGGTTTTATAAGAGGAACCTATTATATAATTTGTTGACATTAGTCATGATGGAGCAGTACCACATGCCACTACGCAGATACACGAGTAAAGGAGCGAAAGTTATCACCAAAACTTCTTCATAGAGACTATCACTAGAGAAAATTTAATGTTGTACAAATTATGATTGATTGATTAGCTAGTTATCTAACTGATAATTGCCCAGATGAATCTATGATATGTTTCATTATTTAGTAAATAACATTTTACTCAATATAGATGAACTTGAATTTATAACAATTGCTTGAATCTAATTTATAGGATGGTGAATGACTAATTAATGGGTCATTTACATCATAACTATTTATGTTATATATGCTATAGCTATGAAAGTTTGATGTTAGCCTGGTAACCAGACATTACAGCATACGTATCATTCCGATTGTAGGTCTAGTAAGACTAGGAAGCTATTATATGATTATGAATCGTTAACTATTCAACACATTCCACTTATCTGTGACAGAACTATATGATTTCATGTGAGCAATGGCTTTCATGTTATATAAATTATCGCTCTGACGTTTGCAACCCCAAAATGGAACTTTATACAAGCCATGGTCTGGGAATGCTACCCACTACTACCAACCCGCGATAACAAAGCCAATGGGCGATAATAAAGGATGACAAAAAACATCTTCAAAGAATACTCGGTGCCGTCAGTTGACATAATTATGACCAACAATACATCATAAACAGCACAACTTAATATATATGATGTGACCTCATTAAGAATCAGTGAAGTGACATGCTGGTAACGAAATCGGAACTTGTTCTTTGTTTATCGATTTTAATTTTACCAGCGACTGGCCGGGATTCACGGGATCAGGGTCAACTCGTTCCCAGACAAAGTTGTACCCAAACTAACTCGTATCCTCCGCATCAGCACATTCTTCAACTCTTTCTTCTTGCGCATATACATCTTGGTTGGTGTGAAAATGAATTATGTGATATGACAATGCATTATGCGATATTATAAAGTAGAAGATACCAACAAATGGATGGTGTCACGACACAACTTGAAATCCGTTCAATTTTTTATAATTGTCCTTAGTCCTGCCCCTTTACCCACAAGGGGAGGAAAGTGTGGGGGTGGTGTCATGCGGCAGCTTTAGCAATGAATAAGGTAAGTAAATCAACGACTAGGTGTAGTAGTTAGGATTTTCTTTAGTATTAACTTTTCACATTGATGAATAAAAAGTGACATTCTGTTTTTGCTGCAGAAAAAAAAATCTGCACAGGAAAAGAACTGCTGTGGGCTGGGCTTGTTGATTAACAGGTTGCCCCATATTAGTCGCCACCTACGACAAGCCAGAACCCTTCATCTAGAACCTCAGCGGGAGATAAAGGGTAGGGTGGTGGTCACAGAAGCTGAGTCTATGAGTAAGGTAAGTAGATCAATGACTGTGTAGTAGCATGGCTTTTCTTTAATATTATAATTTAACTTTGATGAATAAAAAGTGGCATTCTGTTTTAGCTGTAGAAAATAAGGTCAACACAGGAAAAAAGAAAAGTACTTAATCAAGTGTTCCCTCATTCCTGAATACAACAGCTGCAAAGATATACTTCATGTATGTGTTTGAGGCGATCCATTGAGTAAGCTAAAAACAAAGTGAGTGCTCTGAAATGCTTACTTCTATATTGTCCAATGTGAAGTTAGTAACCAAACATCCCCCATGTCATACAAAACATGCTATTCAATACTAAAATGCAGATATTTTGCCTGGACAGGAAATCAAATGAATGGACAAGATAGTTAAACATGTAAACGAATTGGACTGTTCAAGGAAGCACGACATGCCTCCTCTGTTGTAATCAACCCTCGAAGCAATGTGAAGCAGTTAAACCACACGAAAGCAATGCTAATGTTTCATATTATTATAAGTGTGATGGAATGGACATGTGAGTGCAGACAACGTTGTGTTATAATCGTGGTACTGCCCTGAGACTTAATATCCGGAGGGAAATTGAGATCTGAGTGCAGGAAACACATCATTATAATCATAGCCCTGCCCAGAGACTTTAAATCTGGAGTGATATTGAGATATAGGACAAGGCAACATTGCAATATCATCATAAAAATTGCCAATTGGTAAGCGTGCCTGGTACATAAAGTCATGGCAAAATAATAACAAAATTATAACCACAGCTGTTGTAAATACAAAATACTATATATTTGTTGATAAGTTGTTCTTTAGTTGATATGTCAATGCAAACTGATTTATTATGAATAGTTTCTTGAACCATATGTATTACTTGTATCACCTAACTTAGTATATAGTTGAGATGATTGAAATCAATTTAGCTAATCAATAGTGTGATAACATTCTTTTTCTACAAATATATCAGGGATAATCTATTTATGATGTTCAACAACAACCTGCATACCCATGCTTAACATTACCATGAAATAAACATGAGACCTGACATCATCTTTCAATCAGTTTTTGCGTTTCATAATCATATATTTCATGCACCACTATTATATTTAAGACAACGCAGTGCTACCAATGCAGAAAAATTTTCAAATGTACAGATTTTGGCGATGAGAAATGATATTCCTGGTGGAATTATTTTGTATATAGGCATTATTTACAAGTACATGCATTAACAAGGTTGGTAATTGTATTATACTGCAAAAGTATGTTAATGCTTAAAATCGATATAATCTAGGGAGATATTAGGATCTAAACTATATAAAACGCGCTATCTTCATTATAAGTCCCGTTTTAACTTAGATTCGCCCTTGGGCCTTGTTCAGCGCGACACGGAGGTTGTGTTTGACAAACTTGTGAAGAGCCAGCAGAAGTGACACCCGCTGCACTTCTAGGTTACTTTGTGAGAAAACTGTTGGGTATTTTGATCAGAAAATTTGAGTTTTATGTTCAGAATTGAATGGGCTTCCTTCGAGCGTAGCCAAATTCACGATGCAACCATTGACGACGGACGAACGACGATAAAACATCAGATTTCAGTCCCGTTTTTGCTGTGATTCGTTCGAAACCGGAAGTGACACAACAGATATCAATAAAATTTGCGGATTAGATTCGCGCTGTTGATGTCAACACCTGATTTAATTTTTATCACCATTGAACTGATATTTACGATTTTATTAGCAATCGAAAATTTGACGAAAATTGACTGAGTGAAATTTGCTTTTTCAACTCAACGCGCTTTGAAAACGACAAATATATTGATTGCATATGTCAATTATGAAAGTTTGGTAATTCCATCAGCTTTCCGAAAATGTAAATTTTGTTACGATCGGACCATAATTAATGAATATATTGCGAAATTAAAAAGTTTAGAGATTTTGGCTACCAGCAATTTTCGACCTGCTACGATTTTTGTTACGATGCATTATTTACAACTAAGTATATTTAGAAAAAGTTTACAATTACATTACACTTTCAGAATATGTTGACTGTATTGATATTTAATTGTTAAGCATGGACATATTGAGCATTGAACTTGGGTCATTTTTTGAAAACTTTGATGCTTTCGTGACCGGAAGTGACGTCATCGACATCCACAATATTTTAGGATACGTCTTAGTATGTTGCGGATAACATATAAACCAATTTTTATTACCATCGGACATGTATTGACGGTTTTATAAGCGTTCGAAATATTCATGAAATATTTGTTGACATTTGGAATGATACCACGATTTTTCGACCTGGGGGGCTTGGGAAAACCGTTGGTTGGATGGTCCAATATATGATTAAAAAAAGTTTGCAATTGGAATGAGCTACACGATGATGTAAATTATGTAATCATCCGACCATTATGAACGGAGTTATTCGAGATACTAGTTTTTTTTTTCACTTATTCGATGACCTTGACCTTAGTTTTGAGTCAAGGTCAAAACAAAACCTCTCGGTTCTGCGCATTATTCATGCCTAGCGATTGAAGAAAAAATCAATTGAAAATATCAAAAATTGCGACCTGTATCGCGAAACAAAAAAATGTTTACAAACATCCAAACATCCAAACTTACAAACGCGACTGACCAACGTAACTTGGCGTTATGATTACGCCAAGTTAAAAATAGGCCCATGGGGACATGGGGGAACTTGGCGAACTGTGTAGGAAAACTTTTCAGAATTTCATAATTGGCCAAAATCGTCAAAAATTATCTAAGTTATTATGGATTGATTTTTTGTGGACGAATGGGGAAACTTTCAATTTGTTCGAGTTACACAATTGAGATAGGCTTCCATAATATGGATCTTAATCAAATATTACAATAAGATGAATTAGCTGGCCGATTTTGAAATGTTCCTGATGCAGTCCGCCAAATTCTCCCATGTGCCCATGGGCTTCTTTCTTGTGTAGCGCGAGAGGCACTGCGACTTGACCTGATTCTCGCAGGTGGCCGCGCCCAGCGGATTCCTTTGTTCTGCGCGACAGGGCGGCTACATTGAAGAGCCAGCAGAAATGACACCCACTGTACTTCGAACTTACCTTTTGTGAGAAAACAGTTGGGTATTTAGAGCAGAAATTTTATACACTTTGTTCAGAATTGAATGGGCTTCCTTCTCGAGCAAACCAATTCACAATGGGACCATTCATGACGGACAAACGTCGCTATAACTTCAGATTTGAGTACCGTTTTTGCTTTGATTCGTTCGAAACCGGAAGTGACGCAACCGATATCAATAAATTTTGCGGATTAGATTCGCGCTGTTGATGTCAACATCTGATTTAATTTTTATCACCATTGAACTGATATTTACGATTTTATTAGCAATCGAAAATTTACTGAGTGAAATTTGTTTTTTCAACTCAACGCGCTTTGAAAAGGACAAATATATTGATTGCATATGTCCATTATCAAAGTTTGGTAATTTCATCAGCTTTCAGAAAATGTAAATTTTGTTACGATCGGACCATAATTGATGAATCTATTGCGAAATTAAAAAGTTTAGAGATTTTGGCTACCAGAAATTTTCGACCTGCTACGATTTTTTTTATGATGCATTATTTACAACTAAGTATATTTAGAAAAAGTTTACAATTACATTACACTTTCAGAATATATTGACTGTATGGATATTAATTTTAAAGCATGGACATATTGAGCATTGAACTTGTGTCATTTTTTATAAACTTTGATGCTTTCGTGACCGGAAGTGACGTCATCGACATTCATGAAATCTATGGATCCGACTAAAGCTGTCATGGAGCACATGTGAACCAATTTTTATCACCATCGGACATGTATTGGCGGTTTTATAGGCGCTCAAAATATTCATGAAACTTATGTTGTCATTCTGACCGATACCACTTTTTTTCGACCTGGGGCGCTGGGGAAAACCGTTGGTTGGATGGCCCTGTATGTAATAGCAAAAGTTTGCAATTAGAATGAGCTACACGATGATGTAAAGTTTGTAACAATCCGACCATTATTAACGGAGTTATTCGAGATACTAGTTTTTCACTTATTTCGATGACCTTGACCTTAGTTTTGGGTCAAGGTCAAAACAAAACGTCTCGGTTCTGCGCATTATTCATGCCCAAGCGAATGAAGAAAAAATCAATTGAAAATATCAAAAATTGCGACCTGTATCGCGAAACAAAAAAAAAGTTAACAAACAAACATCCAAACATACAAACGTACAAACCGGGGTGATCGCCATAACTTGGCGTTATGACAACGCCAAGTTGAAAATTGCGACCTGTATCGCGAAACAAAAAAAATAGGCCATACCGGGCCGATCGCCATAACTTGGCTCTGAGCCAAGTTGATGATTCAGAGTCTGACACAAGGAAAAGCATATTTTTTATTTAATAGTACCGCGGCCTGCCGATTTTGCCGCGCCACGCGCCCCGCGCCCCCTAGCCTAGAGCAAATTCCTTTGTTCAGCGCGTGAGGCAGGCTGCTGTAAACAAGCCTGCGCCGAGCCATTAGAAATGACACCCACTGTACTTCAAACTTACTTTGTGAGAAAACTGTTGGGTATTTAGAGCTGAAAATTATACACTATGTTCAGAATTGAATGGGCTTCCTTCTCGAGCAAACTAATCCACAATACGACCATTCGCGACAGAGAAACGACGCGATAACTTCAGATTTTAGTCGAATTTTAACTTTCACTCGTTCGTGACCGGAAATGACATCAGCGACTTCCCCAAAAGAATCATCATTCGGTACACGCTTTCCATGGTAACATTTTACCCACGTTTTGTGACCCTCGAACGAATATTGTCGATTTTACAAGTGATCGAAAAAAAATTGCCAATTTTAGCTGTTTTCCGAACTTTTACCGGCGATTCGTGAGAACACTAAGCATAATTCCTGCTGGTATATCGCGTACGAAATGTTACTCGAAAAGTAACCTTCAAATTCATGTTTAAATTTTCAAAATCGACCCAGTAGTATTCAACATATTGGGGTGTTAATGCATTTGGGGAGTCACTTTTTAACTTTAAGCTCAGTTTGTGAGAAAACTATAAGACATAAACAATTAGATGAATAAGTTTCAAGTTCGGAAGTGTATGGGCTACCTTCAGGTGCAAACATTTTTACGATACGACCATTAACGACGGAGTAATGACGCGATAAATTCGGATTGCACAGCTAAATAACGTTGTTTTGCTCGTAACCGGAAGTGACGTCATCGACATAAAAAAAAACACTTATCTTCCGATAGCCAGTGCTTCTGTGAACATTCGACCCGATTTTTATGACCATCCATCGAATATTGTTGAAGTTATAAGCGATGGAAAAATGTGGTAAAACACTACCACAAATTTTCGAGTGGGGGCTACGGGGCGAAATATGCATATTTTTTCATGATATTTGATATGGAAAGTTGGCGAATAAATCAGGCTACAAGGAACTGTACACGTTTTAAAAATCACACCATAGGTTAAGATTATATGAAGGATTGAAAAATTCACAACGTGACCTTGACCTTAATCTGAGGTCAAGGTCAAAACAAAACCTCTCGGTTCTGCGCATCAATCACACCTAACGATTAAAGAAGACAAAAATGAAAAATTTCAAAAATTGCGACCTGTATCGCGAAACAAAAAAATGTTAACGAACATCCAAACATACACACCGGGCCGATCGCCATAACTTGGCTCTGAGCCAAGTTGATAAACCACCGAGTCGGCTTCCCCTTCTCTTTCCTGAAACCCTTACCGCAAATGTGCAGGTATTCTCATCACCACAGTTTTTGACTAATAAGTTAACAACCACAGTGAAAGACATACTCATTGGTCGTATGGTATGTATAATGTTAAAGACACCGGGCTGTCATATATAAAGCCATGAAGAGCCAACATAACGTTAGTCGTTCTGCCTGGAGATACTGGTCGCTTTATTCCATGACAAGAAACAGAGAGAAGATGACCTTAGCCTGAAAGACATTGTCAGCCCCAAGACTAAAGAAGTCGATACCACAGTTGTGGGATTGGCTTGAGGCTGCTACAACTGGTGAAGACTTACAGACAGACCCAACGGGCGCATATCACATCCTCTGACTGTGTGGATATAGTGACGAGGATATGTCCATTCACTTCACAATCACTGTAACTAGTCAATCATTTGGCTCAGCAAGAGAATATTGCTGGATCGGATACATTGTCATGATCCCAAGAACAACTGGCTCAGTTACAGCTGACAGCAGTGGCGGGTTCACTCAAACCCATTCGCCCAATCAGGTAGGGTTGCTTCATAGTTAAATGTGCAATTCCTATAGGCAACTCTTATATAAATGTAATTTATGTAGCTAGACAGCACAATAATATTGAATGCCAATTTATTTGTCACTATTAGATCTTAACCAGTAAAATATTTGTATGTACGGAACAAAATATTTTCATATTAGAGTGACCAGCATTAGTCTGGATCTTTCACCTACGAGTTTGATTTTACCCAGCCAAGCGGTGCATTTTTTATCAAGTTATCCCAGCATTGCTTGTACGTCCGTATAGCTAGTCCGCCCCTGAGGGTGACTTTTCTACTCATGTAACTAGACGTCTACTTAATTGTGCTTTGCGTGAAAAAATTTACTGTTGTGCTTTACAGATAGATACCATGCCGTCCACGCTCCTGACGGACATCACATGGGACCAGGGAGGTGATGACTTCATGAATGGGATATAACTGTCACTGCAATGTATAAAACACATTTGTAAATATATTATTCTAGCAGTTGGAAAAGTTTATTACGGGATTTATCGATATTTCTTGGTTCATATTCCTATTTGAGAGGGGGGAACAACGAACAACATATTTCACAGCTTCCTCAAGCAATGTTCACAACACCCAGTGCCTCACCAAGAATCTACCTGATGTCATTTGGGGGTCTAATTTTCAATGACTTGGACATGCATCCGCGACCACCTTTGTATTGGTTGATTTCCTTTCGGGGGCAACATAATTTACAATATAAATCATTGATATGTGAACTGAGAATAAAATATGAGAATATTTTCTTGACAAATCATTTGTTAATTTTTGGATACTGCAATATCGAAAAATTGAAAATTGAAAAATGTTTGGCTTAATTTGTTGTTCTGGAAGGCATTTGCATCAAGTTGAAGCTAATATGTTACAGCTTGAGTTATAATACAGGCCAATGTGGATGACAGGAAACCTCATTTGTCGAACAACTTGTATGAATACAAGTGATTTAGGTACAACGCTCTGACTGAAATCAAGCTCGCAACATGACCGAACTAAAGAACTTGAAGAAACAAATCGCTGGAATCGGCGCGCAAATGCATGTGTAAAGATGAATAATTATCGACAAACGATTCGTGCGTCTAAGCGTTTCATATACGCTAACAAATCGCCACTCAATCTCGGGTACACTAAGCAAAGAACTTATAACCATGCCAAGAGGGCATAATGATACTAACGCACCATCAGGAAACCCGCAATTATAACTTTTTAATGAGATAAAAAATTTCAAAAAAGAACAATAACAAAAGACTTCAGGAAAGCGGCAAATTCTTTTAGCATTTAATGTTAAGGTTTGACAGTACTATGAAACACACGAAAAGACAGACGGAGAGACGAGGAAAATAGTTTCTGGCTCTCTGCCATCTCAAGCACTTGGTCGAGTGTGCGGCAAAACTAAACTATGATTCAGAGGCTGACACAAGGAGAAGCATATTTTCATATTTAATAGTACCGCGGCCTGCCGTACTTGCCGCCCCACGCGCATCCCGAGCCGAGAGCAGATTCCTTTGTTCAGCGCGAGAGGCAGGCGTAAACAAGCCAGCGCCGAGCCATCAGAAATGACACCCACTGTACTTCAAACTTACTTTATGAGAGAACTGTCATATATTTTGAGCAGAAAATTTTACACCTATGATCAGAATTGAATGGGCTTCCCTCGAGCGCAGACAAATTTACGATACGACCATTCACGTCGGACGAACGACGCTATAACTTCAGATTTGAGTACCGTTTTTGCTTTGATTCGTTCGAAACCGGAAGTGACGCAACCGATATCAATAAATTTTGCGGATTAGATTCGCGCTGTTGATGTCAACATCTGATTTAATTTTTATCACCATTGAACTGATATTTACGATTTTATTAGCAATCGAAAATTTGACGAAAATTGACTGAGTGAAATTTGTTCTTTCAACTCAACGCGCTTTAAAAACGACAAATATATTGATTTCATATGTCAATTATGAAAGTTTGGTAATTTTATCACCTTTCAGAAAATGTAAATGTTGTTACGATCGGACCATAATTAATGAATCTATTGCAAAATTAAAAAGTTTAGAGATTTTGGCTACCAGAAATTTTCGACCTGCTACGATTTTTTTTATGATGCATTATTTACAACTAAGTATATTTAGAAAAAGTTTACAATAACATTACACTTTCAGAATATGTCGACTGTATTGAAATTTAATTGTAAAGCATGGACATATTGAGCATTGAACTTGTGTCATTTTTTATAAACTTTGATGCTTTCGTGACCGGAAGTGACGTCATCGACATTCATGAAATCTATGGATCCGACTTAAGCTGTCAAGGAGCACATGTGACCCAATTTTTATCATTATCGGACATGTATTGACGGTTTTATAGGCGCTAAAATTATTCATGAAACTTATGTTCATTCCGACCGATACCACGATTTTTCGACCTGGGGAGCTTGGGAAAACCATTGGTTGGATCGCCGTATATGTATTTAGAAAAAGTTTGCAATTAGAATGAGCTACATGATGATGTAAATTTTGTAACAATCCGACCATTATTAACGGAGTTAGACGAGATACTAGTTTTTCACTTATTCGATAACCTTGACCTCAGTTTTGGGTCAAGGTCAAAACAAAACCTCTCGGTTCTGCGCATAAACCATGCCTAGCGATAGATGAAAAAACACATTGAAAATATCAAAAATTGCAACCTGTATCGCGAAACAAAAAAATGTTTACAAACATCCAAAAAATAGGCCCATGGGGACATGGGGGAACTTGGCGAACTGTGATAGGAAAATTTCAGAATCGGGCCATAATTGGCCAAAATCGGTCAAAAATTATCTAAGTTATCAAGGATTATAATTTTTTGTGGACGAATGGGGAAACTTTCAATTTGTTCGAGTTAACAATTGAGATAGGCTTCCATAATATGGATTTTAATCAAATATATACAATAAGATGAATTAGCTGGCCGATTTTGAAATTTTCCTGATGCAGTTCGCCAAGTTCCCCCATGTTCCCTTGGGCCTCTTGCTTGTGTAGCGCGAGAGGCACTGCGACTTGACCTGATTCTCGCAGCCAGCCGCGCCCAGCGCATTCCTTTGTTCTGCGCGACAAGGCGGCTGCAGCGAAGTGCCAGCAGAAATGACACCCACTGTACTTCAAACTTACTTTGTGAGAAAACTGTTGAGTATTAAGAGCAGAAAATTATACACTTTGTTCAGAATTGAATGGGCTTCCTTCTCGAGCAAACTAATTCACAATACGACCATTCGCTACAGAGAAACGACGCGATAACTTCAGATTTTAGTCGAATTTTAACTTTCACTCGTTCGTGACCGGAAATGACATCAGCGACTTCCCCAAAAGAATCATCATTCGGTACACGCTCTCCATGGTAACATTTTACCCACGTTTTGTGACCTTCGAACGAATATTGTCGATTTTACAAGTGATCGAAAAAAAAATTGCCAATTTTAGCTGTTTTCCGAACTTTAAAAAAACCGGCGATTCGTGAGAAAACTACGCATAATTCCTGCTGTTACACAGTGTACGAAATGTTACTCGAAAAGTAACCTTCAGATTCATGTTTAAATTTTTAAAATCGACCCAGTAGTATTTAACATATTGGGGTGTTAATGCATTTGGGGGGTCACTTTTTAACTTTAAGCTCAGTTTGTGAGAAAACTATAAGACATAAACAATTAGATGAGTAAGTTTCGAGTTCGGAAGTGTATGGGCTACCTTCAGGTGCAAACATTTTTACGATACGACCATTAACGACGGAGTAATGACGCGATAAATTCGGATTGCACAGCTAAATATCGTTGTTTTGCTCGTAACCGGAAGTGACGTCATCGACATAAAAAAAACACTTATCTTCCGATAGCCAGTGCTTCTGTGAACATTCGACCCCAATTTTTATGACCATCCATCGAATATTGTTGAAGTTATAAGCGATGGAAAAATGTGGTAAAACACTACCACAAATTTTCGAGTGGGGGCTACGGGGCGAACTATGCATATTTTTTCATAATATTTGGTATGAAAAGTTGGCCAATAAATCAGGCTACAAGGAACTATAAACTTTTTTAAAATCGCACTGTAGGTAAAGGTGGTATCAAGGATTGAAAAATTTGAAGCGTGACCTTGACCTTATTATGGGGTCAAGGTCAAAACAAAACCTCTCGGTTCTACGCATTAATTGCCCCATTAGTTTCCCAAAAAAAATTCTGAAAAATTGTCAATATTGCGACCTGTATCGCGAAACAAAAATATGTTAACATACAAACATCCAAACCGGGCCGATCGCCATAACTTGGCGAAAGCATTCGCCAAGTTGACAAACATACGAGATGCCCATGAGGACATGGGTGAACTTGGCGAACAGTGTCAGAAACTTTTTTAATTTTTAAAATTGACCCCAAATTAACCATGTTATCCTGGATTTATCGATAAACAATGATTCAGAAGCTTACCAACGCAACAGGATGAACACTGGCATCATTGAGTTCTTAATCTTCGTTGTGAACATCAGTGATCATCAGTGATCATATGAGAAACTTTTAAAATGTCCAAAATTTACCCAAATTTTACCAAGTTACTATGCATTTATCGATGATCTTATATTTCATTCGATGTCCTTG
>CM067357.1:7831501-7853105 GCA_034190875.2 Urechis unicinctus
TTGTCAGCGGGTCCTGATTCAAAACGCCTTATAAGCACACATGTATGCACTTTCATTCAATCCGATAGAAAACACCACAGGAATAAATTTTAATGATATCAACTATGTAATTAACTTTGCTTTCCCAAAGGGACACAAGTGTGATTTTTAATAGTTAATTATTTGAATCATTCCATATGGCATAATTTGCGTAGGTATTTTATCCTTGATCTGATTATTAAATTGTGGTCATGTGTTCTCGGGATAATACTTTGTTTTGGGAGTTTTTTTGCCAATCATCTTTGAATGATGTTTCATTTGTGGGAAAGATAGGCATTAGGGTTCCATCAGAGGGGTATGTCGATAATATATTATTCAATGTCGCCCATTTGTCAAATCGCCCTGATACTTGGACAACCTGCATGCACCCCACAATTGAACATATTAGTAGTTTTTTGTTTGGTGAAAATAAGTTGAAAAAAAAAAAAATATTTTTGGGAAAATCGTAAATCCGCAGGGCCATGCTCAGAAACTTCCCCAACCCTGTGTTCCTGCATTTTTTTTTTAATGACCTGTAAAAATTTTCGGCTACATACGCAATTTGGGTCATAACAACTAAATTAGTGAGGTTTACATTGAGGTCCGTTGGTTTAGGAATTATTACCATGTCCCTGCTATAGGTCATGTACTTAGGATGTAGAAACAAAACAAGCATGATGAAACGAGAAAAAAGATCAATAAGATCTCCACCGCGTTCGCAGTCCGAAAACCGTCGAATGTAAGGAAGATCATCCCGTGCCCGCTGTTCCTCACCCCACATAAAGGTTCGTCGTCATGCTAGGTATACCTGTCTTTTTTAAATGAGGGGGAACAATGGATAAAAACCTGAAGTGCATTTTAATTTAGCCCCAACAAATACAGGCGGATAGGTTTGTGTCACTGAGGGTTTGCCTATGCTGTAAAAAAAGGTTAAAATTGCATGTTTAAAAAAATTTTTGGTTAGATGGTGATGAGGGATGCCCTGACATTTGGTAGCCGGGAAATTACATTCAAAAAAAATGATTTTCTCAGTGTGATGAAGAAATGCATCTATCCTAACAAATTAAAATTTGAGGGCGGGGTTACGTCCAATCCATTCTATAATTTAAATATCATTTACTATGATTGAACAGAAGCTTTCAGGGGGGGTACCTGTTCAAATCGCCTTAAACCCCCAAATTTATCCCAAATTTCTTTAAATCCAAATAGAAAAACACCACAAGGAAAAAATTATTAATGATATCAACTTTTGTAATTTAACTTTGACTTTCCATAGACACCTAGGTGATGTTTTTCAAATTTAATATTATAAATATTCCATATGGATTAATTTGCGTGGTATTTTATCCTTGACGATTTTCAATTGTGCGTCATGTTACTTGGAAAAATTTATTGGATTTGGACTTTTTGGCAATCATCATTTAAATGATGTAATCATTGTGGAAAAATAGTCATTATTATCCATCAGAGGGGTATGTCGATAATATCATTATAAAAGTCGTCATGTTGTCAAACGTGATATTTGGCCCAACCTCGCATCAGCCACAGAATTGACATTTTAGACCCCCATTATTTTGTTGAAAATGAGAGGGAAAAAATATGTGTTTTGGAAATCGTAAATCGCAATGCCACGGCATCATGACAACTTACCAACAACTGTGTTGCTGCATGTTAATTTTAATGACTGTCCCAATTTCGGGTTACAACTGCAACTTGTCATAACAAAATGAATTAGTGGAGGGTTACATTGAGTCCGTTGGCATTAGGCATTATTACCATGTCCCTGTCTATAGCGTCATGTAGCTTCGATGTAGAAGACAAACAGCCTGATGAACGAGTAAAAGGGGATCAATAAGATGTCCAGGCCGCGTTCGCCAGTCGTAACCTCGAATGTAAGGAAGATACATCCAAGGTGCCTCGCATAGTTTCCCTCACGCCCACAGTTGCAGATTGTCGTCAATGCTTGCTATGACCTGTCTTTTTTATTTATGACGGGGAAATATGATGAAAACTGAGTGCATTTTAATAGCCCCACAATACATGCATGGATAAGTATTGTTGTCAACTGAGGGTTGCCTTATGCATGTAACAAAGGTAAGAATTGACATGATTAATTGGTTAAGAATCGGTGATGATGGATGACCTGACATTTGGTGAGCCGAGGAAGGACAAATTACAATTCAAAGAAATGATTTCTAAGCTGGGTGAGAAGAAGCTTATCGCCATATCCATAACATAATGAAATTGATGGCAGTGTTTTTACGCCCAAAATCCATTTATAATGTTTTAAAATATCGATTGATCTATGATGACAGAAGCTTGTCACGCGGGTACCTGATTCACATCGCCTATATAATGAAATGTATGCCAGTTTCATCAATTCCGATAAGAAAAAACACCACAAGGAATAATTATTAATGAATCAACTTATGTAATTTAATTTGACATTCCATAGGGACACCATATGTGATGATTTTTCTTATAGGTAATTATTATGAATCATTCCATATGTGATTAATTTGCGTAGGTATTTTCCTGATCTGATTATCAATTGGGCGTCATGTGTTACTCTGGAATATGACTTGGTTTGGGACGTTTTGCGTTTTTGCCCAAGTAATCATTTGATGATGTAATCATTGTGGAAAGTAGGCCATATGATTATCCATAGAGGGGTATGCTCCGATAATATCATATCAAGTCTCATGTTGTCAAATCGCCTGATACTTGGCCAACCTGACATGCAGCCCACCAAGAATTGTACAATATAGTACGCATTATTATTGTTGAAAATGAGATGAAAAAATATGTTTTTTGGAAATCGTAAATCCGCAATGCCATGCATCATGACAACATTACAACAACTGTGTTGCATAGCATGTTATTTTAATGACCTGTACCCATATTTCGGACATACTGCACTTGGTCATACAACTGAATTAGTGGAGGTTTACATTGGGGGTCCGTTGGCATTAGGCATATTACCATGTCCCTGTCTATAGGTCAGTAGCTTAGGATGTTAGAAGACAAAACAAGCATGCTGAAACGAGTAAAAGGGGATCAATAGATGCTCCAGCCGCGTAGCCCAGTCCGTAACCTCGAATGAAGAAGATCATCCAAGTGCTCGCATAGTTCCCTCACGCACAGTTGGTGCAGAGTTCGTCGTCAATGCCTAGTATGACCTGTCTTTTTTATTTAATGACGGAACATATGGGATAAAACCTGAAGTGCATTTTAATAGCCCCAACAAATACAGCATGGATAAGTGTATTGTTTGTCACTGATGGTTTGCCTATGCATGAACAAAGTTAAGAATTGACATGATTATTGGTTCAGATGGTGATGATGGATAGATGACCTGGAAATTTGGTGAGCCGGGAATTACATTCAAAGAAATGATTTTCTCAGCTGGTGATGAAGAATGCTGTATCGTATATCCATAAACAACAATTGAAATTGATGGCGGTGTGTGTTTACGTCCCAAGCCATTCTTCATAATGTTAAAATATCATTTATCTATGATTGAACAGAAGCTGTGCGGGGTACCTGATTACATCCGCCTATATAATGCACACATGTATGCCAGCTTTAATTCAATTCCGATAGAAAAACACCGACAGGAATAAATTATTAATGATATCAACTTATGTAATTTAAATTGACATTCCATAGACCACCATATGTGATGATTTTTCGAATAGTAATGATTATGATCATTCCATATGTGCCATTAATTTGCGTTAGGTATTTATCCTTGATCTGATTATTTCATGTGCGTAGTGCTACTCTGGTAATTACTTTGGATTGGACGCGTTTTGCCAGTCATCATTGAATGATTGTAATAATTGTGAAAAGATAGTGCATTATGATATCCATCAGAGGGGTATGGTCGATAATATCATTATTCAATGCTCGTTGTTTGATGTAAAATCGCCTGATACTTTGTGACAACTCGCATGCAGCACAAGGATTGACATCGTGTACGCATTATGATTGTTTGAAAATGAGATAAAAAAATATGTTTGGAATCGTAAATCCGCAATGCCATGCACATGAACACTTACAACAACTGTGTTACTGCATGTAACAATTTTAATGACCTGTACCCATTTCGGCTACATGACTGCAACTGTCATAACACTGAATTAGTTGAGGTTTACATGGAGGTTCCGTGGCCTTAGGCATATTCCCATGTCCCTGTCTATTGTTAGGTCATGTAGCTAGTGATGTAGAGACAACAAGCATGATGAACGAGTTAAAATGATCAATAAGATACTCCAGTCGCGTTCGCCAGCGGTAACCGTTTTCGATGTAAAGAAGATCGAATTGTAAGAAAGATCATCCAAGTGCCTCGATAGTTCCCTCACGACACAGTTGACGAATCGTGTCAATGCCTAGGATGACCTGTCAGTTGATTAATGACGGGAACATATGGCTTAAACCTGAAGGATTTAATAGCCCCAACAAATACATGGCCATGGATAGTGTATTGTTTGTCACTGATGGTTGGCATTGCATGGAACAAAGGTTAATAATTGACATGATTATTGGTTAGATGGTGATGAGGATGACTGACATTTGGTGAGGGGGGAAATTACAATTAAAAAGAAATGATTTTCTCAGCTGGTGATGAAGCATGTTTTTATCGTATACCCATAATAATTAAAATTGAGGGGTGTTTCCTCCCAACCATTTTTAATGTTAAAATATCGATTATCTATGATTGAACAGAAGTGTAGCGGTACCTGATCCAATCGCCTATATAATGCACACATGTATGCGCTTCATAAATTCGATAGAAAAAAAACCCAAAAGGAAAAATTTTTAAATGAATTAAACTTATGTAATTTAATTGACATTCCATAAAACCCCATAGTGATGATTTTCTAATAGTTAAATTATGAATCATTCCCAATGTGCTTTTATTTGGTAGGATTTTACCTTTGATTGATTTCAATTGTGCGTCTTTGGGTTACTCTGGAAAAATTTACTTTGGATTTGGACGTTTTCCCAAAAGTCATCTTTTAAATGTGTAATCATTGTGGAAAAGATAGGCATTATGATTATCCAGAGGGGTTGTCGTAATATCATTTTCAATCCCTTCATTTGTAAACCCCCCCTATATTGGACAACCTCGCATGCACCCAAAGAATTGACATTAGTACGCTTTATTATTTTTTGAAAAGAGATAAAAAAAAATGTTTTTGGAAATCGTAAATCCGCAACCCCGCATTGAAACTTACCAAAATGTTTTCTGCATTTTAAATTTTAAAGCCTGACCCTTTTGGTTACATAGCAATTTGGGTCAAAAAACGAATTTGGAGGTTTTACTGGGAGGCCGGGGCATTAGGCATTATTCCCATGCCCCGTCTATAGGTTTTTACTTAGGGTAAAGAAAAAAACAACATATAAACGATAAAAATGGATCAATAAAATCTCCAGCGCTTTCCCCGCCATCGAACCGTCGAATGAAAAGAAGACATCCAAGTGCCTGAATTTCCTCCGACATTTGCAAATTCGTCGTCAATGCTAGTATGACCGTCTTTTTTTTTTAAGACGGGAAAATATGGATTAAAACCTGAAGGTTTTTTAATACCCCAAAAAATACATGCGGATAAGTTTTTTGTTTGTCACTGATGGTTTGCCTTAGATGAAACAAAGGTAAAATTGACGATTAATTGGTTTAATGGTGATGAGGATGACCTGACTTTGGTGACCGGGGAAAAATTTACAATTCAAAAGAAATTTTTTCAGGGGATGAAGAAAGCATCGTCATATCCATAAACAATTAAAAATTGAGGGCGGTTTTTACTCCCAACCCCTTCTAAATTTAAAATATCGATTTATCTAGATTGAACAGAAGTTGTGCGGGGTACCGATTCACATCGCCTATAAAATACACATGTATCCCAGTTTTCTTTAAATTTCCCGTAAAAAAAACCCACAAGGAAAAAATTTTTAAATATTCAATTTATGAAATTTTAATTTTTACATTCCATAGACACCAATGTGATGATTTTTTAATTTTAAATTATTATAATCATTCCATTGTGATTAATTTGCGTGGGTTATTTTATCCTTGATCTGTTTATTAAATTGTGCCGCTTGTTACTCGGGAAAAATTTATTTTGGGATTTGGACGTTTTTGCCATCATCATTTAATATGTAATCATTGGGGAAAAGATAGTGCATTTGATTATCCATCAGAGGGGTATTCGTAATATATTTTCAATGCTCGTCTGTTGAAAACGCCGATATTGGCAACCCGCATGCAGCCACAAAAATTGCACATATTAGTACCATTATTTTGGGGTTGGGGACAAATGAGATGAAAAATATGTGTTTGGAATCGTAAATCCGCAATGCCATGCATCATGACAACTTACCAACAACCCTGTGTTACTGCATTGTTAAATTTTAATGACCTTTTTACCCATTTTCGGTTACATACTGCAACTTGTCATACAACGAATTAGTTAGGTTTACATTGAGGTCCGTTGGCATAGGCATTATTACCAGTCCTGTCTATAGGTCATGTAGCTTAGGATGTAGAAGACAAAACAAGCATGATGAAACGAGTAAAAATGGATCAATAAGATCTCCAGTCGCGTTCGCCAGTCGGTAACCGTCGAATGTAAAGAAGATCATCCAAGTGCCCGCATAGTTCCTCACGCACAGTTGCAGAATTCGTCGTCAATGCCTAGTATGACCTGTCATTTTATTTAATGACGGGAACATATGGATTAAAACCTGAAGGCATTTTAATAGCCCCAAACAAATAATGCATGGATAAGTGTATTGTTTGTAAATGATGGTTTGCCATGCATGTAACAAAGGTAATAATTGACATGGATTAATTGGTTAGATGGTGATGATGGATGACCTGACTTTTGGTGAGCCGGGAAAATTACAATTCAAAAGAAATGATTTTCTCAGCTGGTGATGAAGCAATGTTTATCGTCAATCCTTTAATACTTTTTAAAAATTTGATGGCGGTGTTTACTCCCAATCCATTCTATAATGTTAAAATATCGATTATCTATGATTGAACAGAAGCTTGTCAGCGGGTACCTGATTCACATCGCCTATATAATGCCCCACATGTATGCCAGTTTTCTTTCCCAATTCCGATAGAAAAACACCAAAAGGGAAAATAAATTTATTAAGATATCAACTTATGTAATTTAACTTTGACTTTCCCAAGACACCATATGTGATGATTTTTAATAGTTAATTATATGAATCATTCCATATGTGCATTAATTTGCGTAGGTATTTTATCCTTATCTGATTATTCAATTGTGCGTCAGTGTTACTCTGGAATAATTACTTTGGATTTGGACTTTTTTGCCAAGTCATATTTGAATGATGTAATCATTGTGGAAAAGTTTAGTGCATTATGATTATCCATCAGAGGGGTATGCTCGATAATTATATTCAATGCTCGTCATGTTGTCAAATCGCCTGTATTTGGGGACAACCTCGCATGCACCCACAAGAATTGCCAAAATTAGTACGCTTATTTTTGGGTTGAAAATGAGATGAAAAAATATGTGTTTTGGAATCGTAAATCCGCAATGCCATGCACATGACAACTTACCAACAACTGTGTACTTGCATGTAATTTTTAATGACCTGTACCTATTTCGGTAATACTGCAACTTGGTCATAACAACTGAATTAGTGGAGGTTTACATTGAGGTCCGTTGGCATTAGGCATTATTACCATGTCCCTGTCTAAGGTCATGTAGCTTAGGATGTAGAAGACAAAACAAGCATGATAAAACGAGTAAAATGGATCAATAAGAGCTCCAGTCGCGTTCGCCAGCCCGGTAACCGTGTCGAATGTAAAGAAGATCATCCAAGTGCCTCGCTAGTTCCCTCACGCACAGTTGCGAATTCGTCGTCAATGCCTATGTATGACCTGTCATTTTTTTAATGACGGGAACATATGGATTAAAACCTGAAGTGCATTTTAATAGCCCAACAAATACATGCATGGATAAGTGTTTTGTTTGTCACTGATGGTTTGCCTTATGCATGTAACAAAGGTAATAATTTGACATGTTTAATTGGTTAGATGGTGAGATGGATGACCTGACATTGGTGACCCGGGAAATTAAAATTTCAAAAGAAATGATTTTCTCAGCTGGTGATGAAGCAATGCTTATCGTCTTTATCCATAATAAAATTAAAATTGATGGCGGTTTTTACTCCCAATCCATTCTATATGTTAAAATATCGATTTATCTATGATTGAACAGAAGTTGTCAGCGGGTCCCTGATTCACATCCCCTTTATATAATGCACACATGTATGCCAGTTTTCATTCAATTCCGATAGAAAAAACACCACAAGGAATAAATTATTAATGATATCAACTTATGTAATTTAACTTTGACATTCCATAGACACCATATGTGATGATTTTCTAATAGTTAATTATTATGAATCATTCCATATGTGCATTAATTTGCGTAGGTTTTTTACCCTTTGATCTGATATTCAATGTGCGTCATGTGTTACTCGGAATAATTACTTGGATTGGACGTTTTTGCCAAGTCATCATTGAATGATGAATCATTGTGGAAAGATAGTGCATTATGATTATCCATCAGGGGGGTATGCTCGATAATATAATTATTAAATGCTCGTCATGTTGTCAAATCGCCTGATACTTGGGACAACCTCGCATGCAGCCACAAGAATTGCACATATTAGTACGCATTTTTATTGTTGAAATGAGATGAAAAAATATGTGTTTGGAGATCGTAAATCCCAATGCCATGCATCATGACATTTCCCAACAACTGTTTTACTGCATGTTAATTTTAATGACCTTTTACCCATTTTTCGGTTACATACTGCAACTTGGTCATAAAAACTGAATTAGTGGAGGTTTACATTGAGGTCCGTTGGCATTAGGCTTATTCCCATGTCCCTGTCTATAGGTCATGTAGCTTAGGATGTAGAAGACAAAACAAGCAGATGTTTAAAACGAGTAAAATGGATCAATAAGATGCTCCAGTCGCGTTCGCCAGTCGGTAACGTCCGAATGTAAAGAAGATCATCCAAGTGCCTCGCATAGTTCCCTAAACGCACAGTTGCAGAATTCGTCGTCAATGCCTATGTATGCCCTGTCATTTTTATTTAATGACGGGAACATATGGATAAAACCTGAAGTGCATTTTAAAGCCCCCAACAATACATGCATGGGAATAAGTGTATTGTTGTCACTGATGGTTTGCATTTGCAGTAAACACAGGTAATAATTGACATGATTTCATTGGTTAGATGGTGATGATGGATGACCTGACATTTGGTGAGCCGGGAAATTACAATTCAAAAAGAAATGATTTTCTCACTTGTGATGAAGCAATCTTATCGTCATACCATTATACACATGAATTTGATGCTGTGGGTATTTACGGGTCCCAATCCATTCTATAATGGTTAAATCCGATTTATTCTATGATGTGAACAGAGCTTGTAGCGGTTACCCTGATTCACATCGCCTATATAATGCACACATGTATGCCAGCTTTTCCTTCACTTCGAAAAAAAAACACCACAAGGATAAATTATTAATGATATCAACTTGAGGTCGTTAACTTTTTGACATTCCATAGACACCATATGTGATGATGGTTTGGTACTGATTGTATATGCATTAGTTCTGACTCGAGTCCATATGTGCATGGATATTTTACGTATAAAAGTATATTTATCACTATGATCTCGATTATTCAAATAAAAAAAGAAAAAAGGGAAAGGGAAAAGTGGAAAAAGGTGGGCGAGTCATGGTGTAATCCCTGGGAATAATCCTTTGGAATTTGGACGTTTTTTTGGGGTTGCCAGTGCACATTATTTGGGAATGATGTAAAAATCATGTGGAAAATATAGTGCAGTTATGGATTAAGATCTCATCATAGGGAGTCTGGGATTGGCGGATCACTCAGGTATATTCAAAATCTCGTCAAATGTTGTTTGCAAAATGCGCCTGATACTTGGGATCAACCTAACCCGCATGCGCCCACAAAAATTGGCAGCCTATTGCGATGAACGCATTATGTATTTGAAGCAAATGAGGATGAGAAAATAATGTGTTTGGGGGTGTAAATCGTTGAAATCCTCCAAATAAGACACACAAATAGCCAGGAACATCAGCTTCCCAACAAACGGTTGCTGCTTCCCTGATAAATTTTTACAAGTGAACGTGCACTGCGACACGCAGTTTTTCGGGTACATACTGCAACTTGGTCATAACAACTGAATTAGGGGAGGTTTACATTGAGGTCCGTATGGCATTAGGCATTTATTACCATGTCTCTAGGTCTATAGAGATCATGTAGCCTTAGGGATGTAGAAGACAAAAACAAGGCATTGATGAACCGAGTAAAATGGATCAATAAGATACTCCAGTCGCGTGTTCGCCAGTCCTGAACCGTCGGATGGTAAGAGAAGAGTCCGCCAAGTGTGCCGAGGTCGAATAGTTCCCTCGGACGGCACCAGTTGCCAAAAAAGAATGTCGTCGTGCCATGCCTAATGTATGAACCCTGTCATTTTTTTGTTAATGAACGGGAAGGGACAAGATAGGATTAGAAGCGCGGGTTAATTACGGAATTTAAATAGCCCCCGAACGGAGAAAATACATTCCGGGGTAGGGATAAATGTATTGTGTGGTCACTAGCTGGGGTTGGGTGCCTTATGCCTGTAATGAAAGGGTAAAATAACAAGTGACCTGTAGGTATATGTGGGTTAGAAGATGGTGATGAGTGGAATGACCTCCTCACGGACATTGGGGGGTGAGAACCGAGGAAATATACAATTCAAAGAGAAATGATTTTCTCAAGCGATTGAGAAAGCGACTTGCACTTAATCGTCAATGAAAAAATCCGGCTAATACATTAGGAGATGTGAATTGAAGCTGTGTGTAACTTGCCCGAAGTCGAACTCGTAGGTAATGGGAAAATATCGATTTATCCTAAGATTAGAACTGAAGACTGTGTCAGAGCAGGGTGGGACCCGTGATTCACGACTCCGCCTATATACTCCACACAGTGTGGCGCAGCTTTCATAAAGGTATCAAGTGCCCGATTAGACAAACACCTTCAATGAACTAAATTATACGATTATTCAACTATGTGAAATTGAACTGTGGCACCTTCCATTCGACACCATGTGATGATGAGGTTTTTGATATAGTTAAAATGATGGTTAGTGAATCAAATAAAATATGATCCCCATGATGTTCCATTAATTTGGGGCGTAGAAAGTCATTTTCTGTCCTTGATCTGGATTATTCACTAGATTGTGTGCGTCATGATAGTTATGTTAGCTAGCTGACAAATAATACGTTGGTAACTATGGGGACATTGTTTTGATTTTTGAAGGCCAAGGTCATCAATTTTAATGATGTATGCATGTGTGGGAAAATATATTGACAGTTTAAAATGATATCCATGCGATAGGGTAATGTTTCGATAAGATCAGTATATTCAATATCTCGTCATGTTAATCAACTCGAGCCTGCGGTCGGCGGTTGGACCCCCTCGCATGCAGCAACAAGAATTGGCACATTTAGTGACGCATTATTCGATTTGAAAATGAAGATGAAAAAGATATGTTTTGTGCAATATCCGTAAATTCACCGCAATCCACTGGATCGGATGACGTCACTTGACTCGAACGGACTGTTAATTTTCTGCTGCATTAAGTTGTTAATAGAACGTGCACGGCCTTTGGCGGCTACAGTACTGCAACTTGAGGTCCTGAACGAGGCGTGAATTAGTGTGGGGATGTTTACATTGAGGGAAACCGTATGTGCGATTAGGCATGGATATATACCATGTCCCATAGTTTCATAAATAGAATCATGTATAGTTAGGATGTAGAAGACAAAAACAAGCACTGATGAAAACGAGTGTAAAATAAAATTGATCGAGTCAGATAATCCAGTCGCGGACGTGTACGCGCTAGGATTCGCGTACCGCGGTCGAATGGTAAGCTGAAGATATCATCCAAGTGTGACCAAAAAGGGGGAGAAACGGGGGAAAAGCATGCAGCATATTTACCCGGGGGGTCACGCACGAAAGATTGCAAAGACTTGCGTCGTTGCACTGGCCTATGAAAATATGGACCGTGTCACACATTTTTGTGATAAGTTACGGGAGACATAATTGAGTAAGAGGAAGAGCGCTGAAGTGTCTTTTAATAGCACCAACAAGTACAAGTGCGGATGGGATGGAGTGATTTGGTATTGTCAACTGTATGGTTTGTCGCTATTATGCATGTAAGGAAAGGTAATAAATTGAACGATGAAAGTCAGGTTGGTATGGGAAAGAAATGGTGATGATGGATACACTAGGCATATTGGTTAGGCACTGAAAGGAAATAAATTGGAGCAATTTAAAAGCAAATGATGTGTTCTCAGCTAGGGTGCATGAAAAGCACGCTTATCGTCGTATGCCGGGGTAGGATACAATTAATTGATGCGTGGTAATACGGAGCTCCCAATCCCATTGCTAATAGTGAAAATATCCGATTGGCTTCGATGATTGGGAACAGAAGCTTGTCAGCGGGTTACCTGAAGATTATCATCGTCGTGCCTATTAATGGTGGCAGGCCGATGTGATGCAAGCGCTTTCAGTTCAATTCCGATGGAGAAAACACCACCATGAATAAATTATTATATGATTCAAAACTTATGTAAATTAAACTTTGACATCCATAGACACCATATTTGATGATTTTTCTAATAAGTTAAATTAGATTATGAGATCATTCAATTTTGGCATTAATTTGCCGTAGGGGTAGTCGTTTGATCCTTTAGTCTGATTAGTTCAATTGTGCCATGTTGTGATAGCGTCTGTAATAATTACTTTGGATTTGGTACGTTTTTGTGCCATCGAGGTCATATGTGTGAATGATGTAATCATTGGGGGTGGAAACGATCTTGGCTTGTTTGCTTAGTCCAGGTCAGAGGGGTATGCTACGATAATAGATAATATCATCTGTATTCAATGTCAAGTGCATGGTTGTTTCAAATCGCGCTGATACTTGGACACGGCTCGCATTCCGGCCAAGAAGAAGTGAACGTATTAGTACACATTATTATGGTTGAAAATGAACATGCTTAATTATGTGTTTTGGAGATCTCGTAAATCCGCAATGCCATGATCATGACAACTCTACCAACAAACTGGGTTACTGCCATGGGAATTTAATGACGTGTAACCCAGATGCCGGTTACATTTACTGCAACTTGGCCATGGCAATGAAATGAGCGGAGGTATACCAAGAGGTCCGCTGTGTTACTGCGAATGTTACCATGCCCTGTTACGGGCATGAAGCTTAGGATGTAGAATACACCCAATGAGGTGAAACGAGTTACCATGGATAAATTAAGAGCTCCAGTCGCTAAAGACAGTCGGTAACCGTGAGATGGAAATGTGATACATTGAGGTGTCGCAGATAGTGGGGCATCATTCAGGTTATGCATAATTCGTAGTCAAGGCCCTATGTATGACCTGAAATCTATTGTTAAGGGGGGGGGAAAGAACATAAGGATTAAAAACATGAAGGCAGTTTAATAGCCCCTAAGGGATTCATGCATGTATAAGTGATTGTTGGTCAGTGATGGTTTGACAAATGCCAATCTGAGGAAGGGAATAATTGACCCATGCTTAATCTGTTAGATGGTCATCATGCGATTATTCTGGCCTCGGAGGGGCCGTCGAAAATTACAATTCATAATCAGCCCTGGCTCGGCTGGTGAAAAAGCGCAGCAATGCTATCGTCAAATCATCACACACATTGAAAATTGATGGCAATGTTTTACGTCCCAACAGGTCTATAGTGGGTATGACCTGGCTTTATCTTTTTTTTGTACAGTAGCTTGTCAGCGGGTACCCTGATGGGAATCGCCTATATAATGCACACATGTTTGCCAGCTGTCATCACTTCCGAAAAAAAATCACCTCAAGGAATAAAGTAGGCATGCTAGAAAGTTGAATTAACTGTGACATTCCATGGCGAGCATATGTGATGGTTGTTGTCCTAGTAATTAGTATTGTAAGCAGAGTATATGGCATTAATTGAGTAGGTACCTTTTATCCTTGAAAAAATCTGATTATAGAATGGATGATTCATGGTGAGGCTGCAAAATTACTACAGATTTGGGGACGTTTTTGCCAAGTCATCGTTGAAAGGTTAATCATTGTGGAAAAGATTAGGAGAATGTTGATATCCATCAGCTGGGTGATGCTCGATAATATCATTATTCAATGCTCGTCAGGTGTCAAATCGCCTGATACGTTCCGATCATCCGCATGCATCACACAGAATTGTTTTTATTAGGGGGAATTTGGAATTGTGGCAAAATGGGATGTTTTTATATTTTTTTTTGGATTTTGAAATCCGCAATGGCGGTGTTTTACAACTTACCCACAACGTGTACTGCATTCTAATTTTAATGACCTGTACAAATATTTCGGTTACTATGCATGTTGGTCATAACAAACTGAATTAGTGGAGGTTTAACATTGAAGTAAGTTAGCGCGTTCGCCCAGTCCGTACAAGTCGCCTCTAAAGAAGATCATCCAAAGTGCATCGTATGGTTCCCTAACGCTTCATTTCAGAGTTCGTCGTCAATGCATATGTAGGACAGACACTTTTGTTTAATGACTGGGAAATATTGGACTAAAAGTTGAAGTGAATTTTAATATATCCAACAAATACATTGCAGGATTAAGTGTACTGTTTGTCACTGATGGTTTGCCTTATACATGTAAGAAATTGATGATCATTTTAATGATTAATTGAGTTAGATTTTGATGATGCATGACCGGCCATATGGTGAGCAGGGAGTAAAAATACGTTAAGAAGAAAGAAATGAGGTTCCGCTGGTGATGAAGCAAGCATCGTCATATCCATACTACAATTAAAATTTGTGGGCATGTCGGTGTTTACTCCCATCCATTCTATACCCTGAAAATATCGATTTAATCTCTGATTTAACAGAAGCTTGTCAGCGATTAACTGATTCACATCGGTTTTTTTTGCCAACACATGTATGCCAGCTTTCATCAATTCCGATAGAAAAACACCACAAGGATAAATGATCAGATATCAACTATGTGGTATTTAACTGGGGATTCCATAGACACCATATGCGTGATTTTTGTAAGAGTTAATGATCATGAATCATGCCATATGTCATTAATTTGCGACGTAGGTGATTTTACCTTGATCTAAGATTCAATTGTGCGACATGTGTATTCGGCAATAAATGCTCGGATTTTGGAGTTGTGCCAAGTCTTCAACTCGAAGATGTAAATAGGTTTGTGGAAAAGATAGTTGCATATGTTACCCATCAGATCTGGTATGCTCGACAATATCAGGTTCAATGCTCGTCATATGTATCAAATCGCTTATTTACTTGTGACAACCTGGCATGCAGCACAAAATTGCAACATACTTGGGGATTATTATTGTTGGACATGAGATCTTGAAATAGTCCAAGGCAGGTGCGCAAAATCGGCAAGCCATGCATCAGGACATTGATCCAACAAACTGTGGTTGCAGTGCAGTTTTAATTACTAATGGACCTGTACCAATATTATGCTGGTCACATGGATCTAGCAACAGTTGGTCCTGAAGCAAAACTGAATTAGTGGAGGGTTTAACATTGAGGGTCGTTGGCATTAGGCAATTATACCATGTCCTGTCTATAGGTCTGGAGCTGAGGATTAGAAGACAAAACAAGCATGAATGAAAACGAGTAAAATGGATCAATAAGATACTCAGTCCGCGTGTCGCCGTCGGTAACGTCGAATGTAAAGAAGATCATCCAAGTGCCTCGAGAGTTCCCTCCACGCACAGTTGCGATTCGTCACGTCAATTTGCCTATGTATGACCTGTCATTTTTTTGTTAATACGGGAACAATGGATTTTAAACCTGAAGGTGCCATTTTAATAGCCCCAACAAAAATACATGCATGGATAAGTGTATTGTTTGTCACTGATGGTTTGCCTTATGCAGTAAGAAAGGTAATAATTGACATGATTAATTGGTAGATGGTGATGAGGGATGACCTGACTTTTTGGTGACCCGGGAAATTACAATTCAAAAGAAATGATTTTCTCAGCTGGTGATGAAGAAATGCTTATCGTCAATCCATAACACAATTGAAATTGTTTGGCGGTGTTTACGTCCCAATCCATTCTATAATGTTAAAATATCGATTATCTATGTTTGAACAGAAGCTTTCAGCGGGTACCTGATTACATCGCCTTATATGCACACATGTTTGCCAGCTTTCATTCAATTCCGATAGAAAAACCACCACAAGGAATAAATTATTAATGATATCAACTTATGTAATTTAACTTTGACATCCATAGACACCATATGTGATGATTTTTGTAATAGTTAATTATTATGAATCATTCCATATGTGCATTAATTGCGTAGGTATTTTATCCTTGATCTGATTTTTCAATTGTGCGTATGTGTTACTCGGAATAATTACTTTGGATTTGGACTTTTTTGCCAAAGTCATCATTTGAATGATGTAATCATTGTGGAAAAGATATGGCATTATGATTACCCATCAGAGGGGTATGCTCGATAATATCATTATTCAAATGCTCGTCATTTTGTCAAATCGCCGGATATTTGGACAACCTCGCATGCAGCCACAAGAATTGTATATATTAGTACGCTTTATTATTTTTGAAAATGAGATGAAAAAAATTGTTTTGGAAATCGTAAATCCGCAATGCCATGCATCATGAAACTTACCAACAAGGGGTACTGCATGTTAATTTTAAGACCTGTCCCCATTATTCGGTTAACATACGGGCAACTTGGTCATAACCAAACTGAATTAGTGGAGGTTTACATTGAGGTCGTTGGCATTAGGCATTATTACCATGTCCCTGTCTATAGGTCATGAGCTTAGGATGTAGAAGACAAAACAAGCATGATGAAACGAGTAAAATGGATCAATAAGATGCTCCAGTCGCGTTCGCCAGTCCGTAACCGTCGAATGTAAAGAAGATATCCAATGCTCGCAATAGTTCCCCACGCCCACAGTTGCAGAATTCGTCGTCATGCCTATGTATGACTGTCATTTTGTTAATGACGGGACATATGGATTAAAACCTGAAGTGCATTTAATAGCCCCAACAATACATGCATGGATAAGTGTATTGTTTGTCACTGATGGTTTGCCTATGCATGTAAGAAAGGTAATAATTGACATGATTAATGGTTAGATGGTGATTGATGGATGACCTGACATTTGGTGAGCCGGGAAATTACAATTCAAAAGAAATGATTTTCTAGCTGGTTGATTGAAGCAATGCTTATCGTCATATCCATAATACAATTAAAATTGATGGCGGTGTTTACTCCCAATCCATTCTATAATGTTAAAATATCGATTTATCTATGATTGAACAGAAGCTTGTCAGCGGGTACTGTTTTACATCGCCTATATAATGCACACATGTACCCAGCTTTCATTCAATTCCGATAGAAAAAAACCACAAGGAATAAATTATTAATGATATAACTTATGTAATTTAACTTTGACATTCCATAGACACCATATGTGATGATTTTTGTAATAGTTAATTATTATGAATCTTTCCATATGTGCAATTAATTTGCGTAGGTATTTTATCCTTGATCTGATTTTTAAATTTGTGCGTCATGTGTTACTCTGGAATAATTATTTTGGTTTTGGACGTTTTCCCCAAGTCATCTTTTAAATGATGTAATCATTGGGAAAAAGATAGTGCATTATGATTATCCATCAGAGGGGTATGCTCGATAATATCTTTATTCAATGCTCGTCATTTTGGGTAAATCGCCTGATACTTGGAAACCTCGCATGCAGCCACAAGAATTGTACATATTAGTACGCATTATTATTGTTGAAAATGGATGAAAAAATAGTGTTTTGGAAATCGTAAATCCGCAATGCCATGAATCTGACAACTTACCACAACTGTGTTGCTGCATTTAATTTATACTGTACCAATTCGGTCTACATACTGCAACTTGGTCAGAACAACTGAATTAGTGGAGGTTTACATTGAGGTCCGTTGGCAATTAGGCATGATTACCATGTCCCTGCTATAGGTCATGTAGCTTAGGATTGTAGAAGACAAAACAAGCATGAGAACGAGTAAAATGGATCAATAAGATCTCTCCAGCCGCGTTCGCGCCCGCCGTAACCGTCGAAATGTGTAAGGAAGATCATCCAAGTGCCTCGCATAGTTTCCACTCACGCAACAGTGCACAGAAATTCGTCGTCAATGCCTCTGTATGACCTGTCCTGTTTAATGTGAATGACGGGGAACATATGGGAATCAAACCTGAAGGGCATTTTATAGCCCCAACAAATACAGGCTATGGAGAAGTGGATTGGGTGTCACATGATGGTTTGACCTTAGGGCAGTAAGAAGGTAATAATTGGACATGATTAATATTGGTGAGATGGTGATGATGGAAATACCTTGACATTTGTGTGAGCGGGAGGAAAAATTACAATTCAAAAGAGAAAGAAATGCATTTTTCGCTCGCGGGGGAGGAAGCCAATTGGCTATCGGTCCAGATCCAGAACACAATTGAAATTGATGGCGGTGTTGTGTTTACGTCCCAACCCGCTATCAGCGGCTTATGTTTTAGATAGGTTTCCTGGGCGCCTGTTGCTCCCTGGTCCTATCGTCTAATACGATTTATCTATGATGAACAGAAGTAGTCAGCGGGTACCTGATTCAAATCGCCTATATAATGCACACATGTTATGCCAGCGGTCATTTCTATACGATAGAAGAAAAAACACCCAAGGAATAAAATTATTAATGATATCAACTATGTAATTTTAACTTTGACTTCCATAGACACCATATGTGATGATTTTCTATAGTTAATTATTATTGAATCATCCCATAGGTGCTAATTTGCGAGGTATTTTATCCTTGATATGAATTATTCCAATTTGCCGTCATGTGTTACTCTGGAATAATTACTTTGGATTTGGGACGGTTTTGCCAAGTCATCATTTGAATATGTAATCATTGTGGAAAAGATAGTGCATTATGATTATCCATCAGAGGGGTATGTCGATAATATCATTATCAATGCTCGTCATGTTGTAAAAATCGCCTGATATTGGACAAACACTCGCATGCAGCCACAAGAATTGCACATATGTTAGTACGCATTATTATTGTTGAAAATGAGATGAAAAAATTTGTTTTGGAAATCGTAAATCCGCAATGCATGCATCATGAACACTACCAACAAACGGTGTTACTGCATGTAAATTTTAATGACCTGTACCCATTTTTCGGCTACATACTGTGCAAATTGGTCATAACAACTGAATTAGTTGAAGTTTAATTGAGGTCCGTTGGCATGGCATTATTACCATGTCCACTGTCTATAGCGTCATGTAGCTTAGGATGTAGAAGACAATGACAGCATGATTGAAACGAGTAAAAGGATCAATAAGATACTCCAGTCGCGTTCGCCAGTCGGTAACCGTCGAAGTAAAGAAATCATCCAAGTTGCCTCGCCATGTTCCTCACGCACAGTTGCAGAATCGTCGTCAATGCCTCATGTAGACCTGTCATTTTATTAATGGACGGGACCCATATGGATTAAAACCTGAAGTGATTTTTAATAGCCCCAACAAATACATGCATGGATAAGTGTAGTGTTTGTCACTATGGTTTGCCTTATGCATGTAACAAAGGTAATAATTGACATGATTAATTGGTTAGACGATGGTGATGATGGATGACTGACATTTGGTTGAGCCGGGAGGAAATTACAATTCAAAAGAAATGATTTTCTCAGATGGTGATGAAGCATGCTTCGTCATATCCATAACACAATTGAAATTGATGCGGTGTTTTACGCCCAATCCATTCTTAATGTTAAAATATCGATTTATCTATGATTGAACAGAAGCTTGTCAGCGGGTACCTGATTCACATCGCCTATATAATGCACAAGTATGCCAGCTTTCATTCACTTCCGATAGAAAAAACCACAAGGAAAATTATTAATGATATCAACTTATGTAATTTAACTTTGACATTCCATAGACACCATATGTGATGATTTTTGTAATAGTTAATTATTATGAATCATTCCATATGTGCATTAATTTGCGAGGTATTTTATCCTTGATCTGATTATTCAATTGTGCGTCATGTGTTACTCTGGAATAATTACTTTGGATTTGGACTTTTTTGCCAAGTCATCATTTGAATGATGTAATCATTGTGGAAAAGATAGTGCATTATGATTATCCATCAGAGGGTATGTTCGATAATATCATATTCAATGCTCGTCATGTGTAAATCGCCTGAACTGGAAACTCGTTTGCAGCACAAGAATTGCACATATTAAGTACGCATTATTATTGTTAAAAATGAGATAAAAAAATATGTTTTGGAATAGTTAAATCGGCAATGCCATGCATCATGAACATTTACCAACAACTGTGTTACTGCATGTAAATTTTAATGACCTGTACCCTTTTTCGGCTACATACGCACTTGGTCATAACAACGGAATTAGGGGGAGGTTTACATTGGGGTTTCCTTTTGCATTAGGCATTTTTACCAGGGTCCGGGTCTATAGGTCATGTAGCTTAGGATGTAGAAGACAAAAAGATGATGAAAGAAAGTAAAAGGGTTTCAATAAGATACCCAGTCGCTTTCGCCAGTCGGTAACCGTCGAATGTAAAGAAGATCATCCAAGTGCCTCGATAGTCCCCTACGCACATTTGGGCAGAATTCGTCGTAAAAATGCTATTTTATGACCGTCATTTTTATTTAAGACGGAACATATGGATTAAAACTGAAGTGCATTTTATAGCCCCAACAAATACATGCATGGATAAGTGTATTTTTTGCACTGATGGTTTGCCTTATGCTTTGTAGAAAGGTAATAATTGACATGTTTAATTTGGTTAGAGGGTGATGATGGATGACTGAATTGGGGGGCCCGGGGGGAAATACAATTCCAAAAGAAATGATTTTTCAGCTGGTGGGGAAGCAATGCTTATCGTCATATCCATAACACAATTGAAATTGATGGCGGTTTTTACGCCCCAATCCATTCTAAAATGTTAAAATATCGATTATCTATGATGAAACAGAAGCTTGTCAGGGGGTTTTACCTGATTCACATCGCCTAATAATGCACACATGTATGCCAGCTCATTCAATCCGATGAAAAACACCACAAGGAATAAATTATTAATATATCAACTTAGTAATTAACTTGACATTCCATAGACACCATATGTGATGATTTTTAATAGTATTATTATGAATCATTCCATATGTGCATATTTGAGTAGGTATTTTATCCTTGATTGTTATCATTTGCGTCATGTGTTACTCTGGATAATTACTTGGATTTGGACGTTTGCCAAGTCATCATTTGAATGATGTAATCATTGTGGAAAAGATAGTGATTATGATTATCCATCAGAGGGGTATGATGCTCGATAATATCATTATTAATGCTCGTCATGTTGTCAAAATCGCCTGTACT
>CM067357.1:7853205-7889117 GCA_034190875.2 Urechis unicinctus
TGCAGCAGTACTTATTCCTTGGGGAGTTTTCAACTCCCCTGGACACTCTGTACTCGATGGAGAAGGGTGGTTTGGCGGGTCTCTCCTCGCAGCAGAAATACCATCAAATGAGTCTCTTTCATGACAAGCTCAAAGAGATCCTAGTGCACCCATCTCTTGGTGAAACCCACAACAAGTACCTGCTTCTCTACTATCAAGGTGATTATCTGCAATTTCTTGATTAACCATCAGTGGGATCTTGTTTGAAGTTGAAATTTACTATGATCAGTTTCAGTTTGTAAACACATAACAATGGTTTTTCTTATTGGATCGAAGCAGTAATATGAAATATCCACACTGGGATAACATTGAGACGAAATATATTTTGTCAGGGTTTTTATGTTGTTAAGGGATCAAAGTTAGTTTGAACTGACTTAGTTAGTTTAAAAGGAAGCATTGTCATTAGATAAGCCAATATTTATATAGAAAGCAATTTCCTTTATGAACAAACTGACGGCACTTTATGTAAGCTCTTCTGAACAGCAGAGCTATAAACTAGATGAGTTGTTCATGTTTAGATGTGGAGAGCAAGACCACGTCAGTTGAAATAAGCTACACAAGGACAATCTCTCAACTCTACTGGTTAATACCATTGAACACGAGCTGCTCAAGGAAAAAAAGATTAAAGTAGAAATAAATAGATAGGCTCCTTGAATGGAACCAATTAATAACATTCCAAAGCATGGCTTACTTAATTTTTTCTAGTGTTGATTTTCTGTCAAGATAGTGATGAAGAATTTTTAAATTGATTACTCTTTTGGATGTACTGCATAAGTTATTTTGATACAATGGGAGTCTTTATGTATCGTTATGTAAATGTATTGTTATTGACGTAAGCATAGAACAGGTTGTATGGATTAAGGGTATGATAATTATATCACAACTGCCCATAATTAATCTGAGATTCATATGGCTCTTTGACCGTCCTAGCTGACAATGCGACATACATGTATAAATACCTCCGTCCCTAGCCGTGCACGACGTCTTATTGGTATATAGGTATACTACCGTCCAACAGGGGCTACTCCATCCCCAAAAGTTAAACACATTCAGTTTTCGGGCAACGATATAGTTACGTCGTACTTTAGGATTATGATTTATATTTTATCATAATGCAAGGGAGATAACAAATCATGATGTCCGAACTCGAGTGCCTGTGCTGAGTGTGACCCGGGAGTATTTAACGTTTAATTGTTGTGACTTGGTTCTCATGTTAACAGAAGACAGGAAGCTATTTGTTGGAATGCTTATAATTTGGGTTTAAAACTATTGATACATTACTTTGATTTGCGTGTTTTTGAAGCATACACATTATGTAATTCTATTATCAGATGATGTTGCTATTTTTTAATACCTCGACCTTTACAAATACATTGTTTCCTATAAGTGATGTGTGCTGATTAGATTGTCCGACTGCCTTCCTGAATGACTTGTTGTGTCAACAAATCGCTTTTCACATCCATCTCATTATGTACAACTCATTTCTGAATATCATTCATATTTACTATCTCTGCTGCCAAAGAAAACCTTCAAAACTTTTTTTTCCAAAAATCTAGATGATTAAGGTTGAATCGGTACTATATTGATACAATGTTATCCAAATGTTGTCCCCAGATAACAAAGCCTGCAGGTAATGATCCCATTATCATGTCACTGAATGTAACACAGTGGTGGCTTTGGCAGTGTTAATAGCGAGTTATTTTGCATATAGTATTCATTAGGACTTTGATATGAACATATCTGCATTGCCCTGTTATAGTAGAAAGTATTGTCAAGGACTGAAAGCATCCCAGCAGGTTTCGATATCATCTGTTGACAAGATGTTCAATTGCAGTTTCATCAGTCACTCTGACATTAAATTTAATTTTCAAGATATAACGTTACTGTTCAACTCCCTTTAATCTGATGCAATGATAACTGAATACACGTCTTTTATGTAAGATGTTTTAACCAAATGGAGAATACTGCATTGACGTGAAATCATTTATTAACGATGTAGCTAGATAATACACATGGTAAATGCAAAAAGTAGACGCCAGACCTAAACATAGAGACAGCAGCTTCTACTATTCTACCCATTGGGTGGTGAAAGACGTCGGCAGAAGACTGTTCCCAAACTCACATAGATATGCTATACCTCAGCAGAAGTGAATTTGTTGCACCAACGCATCTTCAGAGAGTGAAATAGCAGCTTATTATATAATTTTTTTTGTACATGTTGTTAGGGTTGTGAGCAGTTCATGAAATTATTGTGGGTCAGGAGATAAGTTTAGATTTACATTGGTAAAAGTGGGTTCATTACAGAAGAATGGTTACCGTGGAACTTTTTGTGAAGCAGTTGTCTAGTTATCTGATGCTGCTGTGGTATTTACTCATTGGGTCTGGGTACTCTGATAACATCAAACCTCATCACATGGCTTAACAAAATCAGTGAACCAGGTGACCCAGAAAACACTAGGTAACTAGCAAGACACTGGTTAGGTTACTAAAAGTCGCAATGTTAACTTAAATATGCCGGGTAAATGAGAAGTCAGGAGGTAAACAAGAAGTTGCCATGTAAATTGAGAATTCACCAGGTAAATAAAATGCAGAACGGCTCAAGTTTCTTTTACATAAATGACAAACCCAACAACAACATGACAAGATGATGCTGGTTAGGTGTATAGGACTTGGCTACTCACCAAAGCCTCAGCACCATTGATTCATTGTGTGTGAACAAACAGTTGTAAATGTCAAACAAACACCAAACCAAAGGTTAACAAAATTATTACAATCAAGGAAGGTAGGCTATTATGATGTCGTACTATATATAGTAGAAACAGTATCTGACCATGTAAACTGACTTATAAAAGAACTGTTTGTACTTAATAATAAACCTCCAGAACACATCCCCTCCTTTTTATAATCAAAACAACTGCTTGGTGTTAAGAAAAGATCTGACAATGTTGCAAATTTATTTTAGAATAATACTGATTACATCTAACAGTTTTGTAACCTATTTAGAAATTACTAACATGATTTTGGTAAAATCTTGCAGATTGTTGGTGAAAGGAGAACCAATATCTGTGAGGTTATATAGAGGAAATTCATGGTCAAAAGAAAACTGACCAGTATAATGATGTTTATATCAAGACATTTGATGATTATAAACTGACCAGTACGCCATTGCTTAAATGGAGCAGCTAGGTTGTGAAGGCCATAACTGACTAGTACAATGGTTTAAGTTGAGGTATTTGGTAATGGATTGACTAGAACTGACCAACAGGATGACCGGCAGGACAAGGTTCCAGAACCAGGAAGGCACGATGCCCTGATAACACAGTGATAAGGCAATATAAAAAGTGACATTGACTTTGATTTGAAACAACAAAGTTATCATCCATTGATCAGGCTGTAAAACAGTGAATTTCCACCGTGAATGAAAAGGCAATAGAAACACAAACACACTTCTGTAAGTAGCCTGAATGACAAAAATCATATTGAATCAAAAAGCACACTTGGTTGTTACCTGGACAGAGCTGCCCTCTGTGCTTTTTGATTTCTAACCATCCACCACCCCACCAGTCTAAAATCTAACTAAATCTGACAGGTGTTTGGCGATTAATGCTAAAATTGAGAAAAAAAGCTTGAGTAAAAAAAATCATCATATGCACTTACGCATTTCCACCAGTAATTAGGGTGACTTTCCTTGACATGTCTTGACTAACTTATACATCACCCGATCAACAAATCAACGCGTCAAGTCCACAGTCGGATGATGAGCTGATTAGATATGCACTAGGCGAACTTGGTCACGTGACACTTGAAAACGTCATCGCAGCCTATAAAGGTTTTTCGCTTTCAATTTCGTTTAAGAAATGAGAAGACGAGGAAGTGAGCGAGCATATGCTGTAACCCAAGTAAGTGGACAAAGCGCTCTGTGGGCTGTGTGGTAAGGCGGGCGGACAAGAGGCTGAGAGATCGAAAGTAGCAATCATGGACGCTGTCATTGTTTTGTGACTTATTTTGTTGTAATCTGCAAAATGGGACTAGCCCTACAAGACGTCTTACTCTGTTTGAAAACTACGCAATTTTATAAATTTTAAGATCGATTCAGACAACTACCAAGAATACCCAAACGATGGAGTTTTAGAATGCAATGATGCTCACGGACAATGTTATCCCTTTGTGGCGGGGATTTCATCCATAGTAAAAGTTCAAGATCACGCACATCGCGCAAGCTCAGAATGACGTGACCCATCGACGACTATTGCTTCCTGCTTCTCGATGAGATACAGCAGATTGTATTCAAAGTGCGTCTATGTGCTTCGCAAGATTAGCAGGGAGGCAATGCGGATGAGGGGACGGGAAATCACGCGACCCAATATTTTCCTAAATGATATATAGATGGATTTCTTTAAGAATCGCATCTATCGGTAAAAGCTTTTGGTGCGATGCGACATATTTTTCACAGGCTCTTGATATATGTTGTTTTCTAGATGCCAAACCCAACGATGTTGTCAAACGCATGTTTTAATATGCGCCAAAAATATCGGAGCAGAACGGTATATATTTTTATCAGCGTTCGACAGGAGCTAGTCTGGTGTTTAATTGGCTGATAATCTCTAAAGTCTGAGAAACTTCCCCTCCCATCGCCTGGTCGTGTTGGTTGGTGGCCATCGTGAATGACCTGCTTGATGCCTATTTGTACATATATATATATATATATATATATATATATATATATATATATATATATATATATATATATATATATATATATATATATATATATATATATATATATATATATATATATATATATATATATATATATATATATATATATATATATATATATATATATATATATATATATATATATATGCAATTTAAGGTGCTGGTGTAGTTTACGCCACTGAATGAAGGTTAACCAGAATTCAACTTTTGGTATATGTAACACCATAAACTGACTTTTATTTTGGCAAATAATTGAGCTTGCAATTGGTAAGCTGACAATGAGAAAGCATTTAAGCACTTACCCTGTATAATTCTAGTGATTGTATTTTCCCTTTTCACCTCTTTTTTTTTTTTTTCCGCCATTTGTTTGTAATTCAAACCTTTGTTTTACACATGGTACAATATAAATGTATAAGCTTTTGAAACCCAGTTTTGTATTGCAGGTTGATAAATGCAGCCATGGAAGACAATGTCATCCTGCCAATGAGTTATTTTTGATGATATTTGATGTAAAAAATGAAGGGGAGAATGATCTGGGTTTGATGAGCTTTCCTTAGAAGACAAAGTCACTCCTGCCAAGATATTTCTTGATGATATAGAAGTAGAAAATGAAGGGGAGAATGAAACAGGGTTGATGAAGCTTTCCTTAGAAGACAAAGTCACTCCTGCCAAGAGATTTCTTGATGATATAGATGTAGAAAATGAAGGGGAGAATGAATCTGGGTTGATGAAGCTTTCCTTAGAAGACAAAGTCACTCCTGCTAAGATATTTCTTGATGATATAGAAGTAGAAAATGAAGGGGAGAATGAAACAGGGTTGATGAAGCTTTCCTTAGAAGACAAAGTCACGCCTGCTAAGAGATTTGTTGATGATATAGATGCAGAAAATGAAGGGGAGAATGAAACTGCGTTGATGAAGCTTTCTTCAGTAACGGTTCGGTTCAGTAATTTATTTCCACAACTGACAATATCCCTGCATATTTAACTTACTTCTGACTGCTCTTTATGTTAAGTATGGTGACATAGTGATAACTTACAGTTCAGATTACTTTTCGTTGTAACCATTTTCATTCTCCATGATCTGTTGACTCAAGAATCATTCTGTGTACAGGGTACCTGTGTGCCGAGTTTGCCAGACGATCAGTACCATGCCTTCATCTCCCATTGTTCTGATGACAAACAGGTTGCCGAGGAACTCACAAATCGTCTTGAGAAGCAGAATTTCAAATGCTATGTAGCAGACCGGGATTTCATTGTGAGTGTCCCTGTTGAGATATAGTTGCTAATGTTCTGTGTTAATTTAATCAAATTCATGGTTTGATTGGTCTGTTCAATGTGTATGTACGGATGTCTGCTTGATTTGCATTAGTGTGAGTTGTGACTGAGTCAGTTAGGACGGATAACCTGGTAAGGTAAATTATCCATCTCACATTGATTCCATGATATCCTCCCTGGTATTGTTCATACAAGCAACCAGAAATGACTTGACTGCACGAATTCTTCATTCAATTCAGGAATATTGATTAGTTGGCCAAGCTAACTGTTTACGAGGTCCAATTTGTGGGGAGAGATAACATATCATACAGGGTGTAAAAGTGAATGTTTGTTTGTCAATCGTTTGCAATATAGCTATCAATTAATTAATTCAAGTTGCCAGTTTGTCAGTGAATAGAATAACGTAGTATTAACTAATCTGAGCGTCATCACACTTGTTTCAGCCTGGAGCATCAATTGTGGCTAACATGAACTTAGGAATCACCAAGTGCTCCAGGACGATCATTGTGGCCAGCAAAACCTTCATAGAGAGTGACTATTTTGATTTTGAAGTGTCTGAAGCTCTGATGCATCAGATGGAAAAGAGACAATGTGTTGTCATCCCCTTATTGTATAAGTAAGTCATCTTTACTTAGAGGAATATTTCAATGCTATGGATTATAACTGTAATAATATCTGTGAAGTAATGACTAGTAAACTGCTATGTATTGTACCTGTAATCATATCTGTGAAGTAAGGCCTGATAATCTGCAGTCCTACATCTATAAGCAAATGTCAAGGGACTGAAATATTTCAAAGTTTGGCAAAACTTGTTGCAAGTACGAGAAAAAAAAATCAATCCTGTAAATCATAATCATCATTTAAACATAAATATGATTTAAAATGTTTTCAGAAGATGAATATCATTTGCCTTGAAAGTTGACACAGCTGGCATAATCAGCAGGTGTTAGACAAATTGTCAACATCTCATATCTCACGTTCACTGATTTTTAAACTCTATTTCTGTTCAATCCACATCAAAATTAATTTGGGATTTTTATTTCTGATATCAAGTGGAACCAATTAGAACGAAGTTCTATTTGTTTCCCTTTGATTAAGTTATATTTAACTTGTTTTAAATTTTTTTATTCTTGGTGTGATATCATTACGGGTATATACGTGCTTGATTATTCCAGTATAAACACAGAAGATGTACCGTCCAGTTTAAAATCAGTTACTTATATCGAGTACAACACAGATGGCTGGTTTGAAAAGCTACTGAGGGCTATCACGGGTGAGATTGTAGTCCCATAAAAGCATTAAATGCATTACACTGTCCAAACATCGTTCCATGAACTTCTTGTTAGCGTCCCCTAATTACGAGTATTCTATATTTTATCAACCTATAATGATGTATTAATCCATGAATGAAAATAATGATGAAGATTTAAATACTAGCAAAATACCAAATGGATGCTCTTGTATGTTTACCATTGTTGTTGTGTGACAGTACATCTTAGATTGTATAAAGTAACATGTACACAATGAACGATTCTAATTCTAATGGGCTTTGGCATTCAGAGGATCGCCCGCTGACCTCGACCATACCTGCGGGAAATGTGGCCCATGGCCTGGCCTGGTCTTATTACTACTCATACCTGGCCACGATACTGCCTGGTCTAGAGGCCCGTGTCATGGGGAGTGAATACTGGCCCAAAAAATCTGGCGATACTCCTATATTAGCCAAGTTTATATCGATAATGCCGGTGAGCTGCTACTGTCCAGGAAGTCTGAGGGAAGCTGACAGGAATATTGAGACCTTAGGCAAGGTGCCGTACAAGTCTGACATGGCCGGGGTGATGGAGCGAGATTATTCGAGCATTGTGCATTGTGTGACACACCCGGAGTCAGGGAAGGTGAGAAGAAAGCACTCTCTGGTTGAATTAGTGGATGTGTATACGTTGAATATAATGAAGTGCATCGTTCTGGTATGGTGCTTTAGAGCCCCAATATACAGAAGAAACATAAAGAGTGATGCACATATCCAAACCATGATCATAAATGCCTATTATTTTTGCAGCAGTACTTATTCCTTGGGGAGTTTTCAACTCCCCTGGACACTCTGTACTCGATGGAGAAGGGTGGTTTGGCGGGTCTCTCCTCGCAGCAGAAATACCATCAAATGAGTCTCTTTCATGACAAGCTCAAAGAGATCCTAGTGCACCCATCTCTTTGTGAAACCCACAACAAGTACCTGCTTCTCTACTATCAAGGTGATTATCTGCAATTTCTTGATTAACCATCAGTGGGATCTTGTTTGAAGTTGAAATTTACTATGATCAGTTTCAGTTTGTAAACACATAACAATGGTTTTTCTTATTGGATCGAAGCAGTAATATGAAATATCCACTGGGATAACATTGAGACGAAATATATTTTGTCAGGGTTTTTATGTTGTTAAGGGATCAAAGTTAGTTTGAACTGACTTAGTTAGTTTAAAAGGAAGCATTGTCATTAGATAAGCCAATATATTATATATGAAGCAATTTCCTTTATGAACAAACTGACGGCACTTTATGTAAGCTCTTCTGAACAGCAGAGCTATAAACTAGATGAGTTGTTCATGTTTAGATGTGGAGAGCAAGACCACGTCAAATAAGCTACACAAGGACAATCTCTCAACTCTACTGGTTAATACCATTGAACACGAGCTGCTCAAGGAAAAAAAGATTAAAGTAGAAATAAATAGATAGGCTCCTTGAATGGAACCAATTAATAACATTCCAAAGCATGGCTTACTTAATTTTTTCTAGTGTTGATTTTCTGTCAAGATAGTGATGAAGAATTTTTAAATTGATTACTCTTTTGGATGTACTGCATAAGTTATTTTGATACAATGGGAGTCTTTATGTATCGTTATGTAAATGTATTGTTATTGACGTAAGCATAGAACAGGTTGTATGGATTAAGGGTATGATAATTATATCACAACTGCCCATAATTAATCTGAGATTCATATGGCTCTTTGACCGTCCTAGCTGACAATGCGACATACATGTATAAATACCTCCGTCCCTAGCCGTGCACGACGTCTTATTGGTATATAGGTATACTACCGTCCAACAGGGGCTACTCCATCCCCAAAAGTTAAACACATTCAGTTTTCGGGCAACGATATAGTTACGTCGTACTTTAGGATTATGATTTATATTTTATCATAATGCAAGGGAGATAACAAATCATGATGTCCGAACTCGAGTGCCTGTGCTGAGTGTGACCCGGGAGTATTTAACGTTTAATTGTTGTGACTTGGTTCTCATGTTAACAGAAGACAGGAAGCTATTTGTTGGAATGCTTATAATTTGGGTTTAAAACTATTGATACATTACTTTGATTTGCGTGTTTTTGAAGCATACACATTATGTAATTCTATTATCAGATGATGTTGCTATTTTTTAATACCTCGACCTTTACAAATACATTGTTTCCTATAAGTGATGTGCGCTGATTAGATTGTCCGACTGCCTTCCTGAATGACTTGTTGTGTCAACAAATCGCTTTTCACATCCATCTCATTATGTACAACTCATTTCTGAATATCATTCATATTTACTATCTCTGCTGCCAAAGAAAACCTTCAAAACTTTTTTTTCCAAAAATCTAGATGATTAAGGTTGAATCGGTACTATATTGATACAATGTTATCCAAATGTTGTCCCCAGATAACAAAGCCTGCAGGTAATGATCCCAATTATCATGTCACTGAATGTAACACAGTGGTGGCTTTGGCAGTGTTAATAGCGAGTTATTTTGCATATAGTATTCATTAGGACTTTGATATGAACATATCTGCATTGCCCTGTTATAGTAGAAAGTATTGTCAAGGACTGAAAGCATCCCAGCAGGTTTCGATATCATCTGTTGACAAGATGTTCAATTGCAGTTTCATCAGTCACTCTGACATTAAATTTAATTTTCAAGATATAACGTTACTGTTCAACTCCCTTTAATCTGATGCAATGATAACTGAATACACGTCTTTTATGTAAGATGTTTTAACCAAATGGAGAATACTGCATTGACGTGGAATCATTTATTAACGATGTAGCTAGATAATACACATGGTAAATGCAAAAAGTAGACGCCAGACCTAAACATAGAGACAGCAGCTTCTACTATTCTACCCATTGGGTGGTGAAAGACGTCGGCAGAAGACTGTTCCCAAACTCACATAGATATGCTATACCTCAGCAGAAGTGAATTTGTTGCACCAACGCATCTTCAGAGAGTGAAATAGCAGCTTATTATAATTTTTTTACATGTTGTTAGGGTTGTGAGCAGTTCATGAAATTATTGTGGGCCAGGAGATAAGTTTAGATTTACATTGGTAAAAGTGGGTTCATTACAGAAGAATGGTTACCGTGGAACTTTTTGTGAAGCAGTTGTCTAGTTATCTGATGCTGCTGTGGTATTTACTCATTGGGTCTGGGTACTCTGATAACATCAAACCTCATCACATGGCTTAACAAAATCAGTGAACCAGGTGACCCAGAAAACACTAGGTAACTAGCAAGACACTGGTTAGGTTACTAAAAGTCGCAATGTTAACTTAAATATGCCGGGTAAATGAGAAGTCAGGAGGTAAACAAGAAGTTGCCATGTAAATTGAGAATTCACCAGGTAAATAAAATGCAGAACGGCTCAAGTTTCTTTTACATAAATGACAAACTCAACAACAACAATGACAAGGTGATGCTGGTTAGGTGTATAGGACTTGGCTACTCACCAAAGCCTCAGCACCATTGATTCATTGTGTGAACAAACAGTTGTAAATGTCAAACAAACACCAAACCAAAGGTTAACAAAATTATTACAATCAAGGAAGGTAGGCTATTATGATGTCGTACTATATATAGTAGAAACAGTATCTGACCATGTAAACTGACTTATAAAAGAACTGTTTGTACTTAATAATAAACCTCCAGAACACATCCCCTCCTTTTTATAATCAAAACAACTGCTTGGTGTTAAGAAAAGATCTGACAATATTGCAAATTTATTTTAGAATAATACTGATTACATCTAACAGTTTTGTAACCTATTTAGAAATTACTAACATGATTTTGGTAAAATCTTGCAGATTGTTGGTGAAAGGAGAACCAATATCTGTGAGGTTATATAGAGGAAATTCATGGTCAAAAGAAAACTGACCAGTATAATGATGTTTATATCAAGACATTTGATGATTATAAACTGACCAGTACGCCATTGCTTAAATGGAGCAGCTAGGTTGTGAAGGCCATAACTGACTAGTACAATGGTTTAAGTTGAGGTATTTGGTAATGGATTGACTAGAACTGACCAACAGGATGACCGGCAGGACAAGGTTCCAGAACCAGGAAGGCACGATGCCCTGATAACACAGTGATAAGGCAATATAAAAAGTGACATTGACTTTGATTTGAAACAACAAAGTTATCATCCATTGATCAGGCTGTAAAACAGTGAATTTCCACCGTGAATGAAAAGGCAATAGAAACACAAACACACTTCTGTAAGTAGCCTGAATGACAAAAATCATATTGAATCAAAAAGCACACTTGGTTGTTACCTGGACAGAGCTGCCCTCTGTGCTTTTTGATTTCTAACCATCCACCACCCCACCAGTCTAAAATCTAACTAAATCTGACAGGTGTTTGGCGATTAATGCTAAAATTGAGAAAAAAAAGCTTGAGTAAAAAAAAATCATCATATGCACTTACGCATTTCCACCAGTAATTAGGGTGACTTTCCTTGACATGTCTTGACTAACTTATACATCACCCGATCAACAAATCAACGCGTCAAGTCCACAGTCGGATGATGAGCTGATTAGATATGCACTAGGCGAACTTGGTCACGTGACACTTGAAAACGTCATCGCAGCCTATAAAGGTTTTTCGCTTTCAATTTCGTTTAAGAAATGAGAAGACGAGGAAGTGAGCGAGCATATGCTGTAACCCAAGTAAGTGGACAAAACACTCTTGGTCTGTGTGGTAAGGCGGGCGGACAAGAGGCTGAGAGATCGAAAGTAGCAATCATGGACGCTGTCATTGTTTTGTGACTTATTTTGTTGTATTCTGCAAAATGGGACTAGCCCTACAAGACGTCTTACTCTGTTTGAAAACTACGCAATTTTATAAATTTTAAGATCGATTCAGACAACTACCAAGAATACCCAAACGATGGAGTTTTAGAATGCAATGATGCTCACGGACAATGTTATCCCTTTGTGGCGGGGATTTCATCCATAGTAATAAGTTCAAGATCACGCACATCGCGCAAGCTCAGAATGACGTGACCCATCGACGACTATTGCTTCCTGCTTCTCGATGAGATACAGCAGATTGTATTCAAAGTGCGTCTATGTGCTTCGCAAGATTAGCAGGGAGGCAATGCGGATGAGGGGACGGGAAATCACGCGACCCAATATTTTCCTAAATGATATATAGATGGATTTCTTTAAGAATCGCATCTATCGGTAAAAGCTTTTGGTGCGATGCGACATATTTTTCACAGGCTCTTGATATATGTTGTTTTCTAGATGCCAAACCCAACGATGTTGTCAAACGCATGTTTTAATATGCGCCAAAAATATATCGGAGCAGAACGGTATATATTTTTATCAGCGTTCGACAGGAGCTAGTCTGGTGTTTAATTGGCTGATAATCTCTAAAGTCTGAGAAACTTCCCCTCCCATCGCCTGGTCGTGTTGGTTGGTGGCCATCGTGAATGACCTGCTTGATGCCTATTTGTACATATATATATATATATATATATATATATATATATATATATATATATATATATATATATATATATATATATATATATATATATATATATATATATATATATATATATATATATATATATATATATATATATATATATATATATATATATATATATATATATATATATATATGCAATTTAAGGTGCTGGTGTAGTTTACGCCACTGAATGAAGGTTAACCAGAATTCAACTTTTGGTATATGTAACACCATAAACTGACTTTTATTTTGGCAAATAATTGAGCTTGCAATTGGTAAGCTGACAATGAGAAAGCATTTAAGCACTTACCCTGTATAATTCTAGTGATTGTATTTTCCCTTTTCACCTCTTTTTTTTCCGCCATTTGTTTGTAATTCAAACCTTTTGTTTTACACATGGTACAATATAAATGTGTTAGCTTTTGATATATTTGCCCAGTTTATGTATTGCAGGTTGATAGATGCAGCCATGGAAGACAATGTCACTCCTGCCAAGAGATTTCTTGATGATATAGATGTAGAAAATAAAGGGGAGAATGAAACTGGGTTGATGAAGCTTTCCTTAGAAGACAAAGTCACTCCTGCCAAGAGATTTCTTGATGATATAGATGTAGAAAATGAAGGGGAGAATGAATCTGGGTTGATGAAGCTTTCCTTAGAAGACAAAGTCACTCCTGCTAAGATATTTCTTGATGATATAGAAGTAGAAAATGAAGGGGAGAATGAAACAGGGTTGATGAAGCTTTCCTTAGAAGACAAAGTCACGCCTGCTAAGAGATTTGTTGATGATATAGATGCAGAAAATGAAGGGGAGAATGAAACTGCGTTGATGAAGCTTTCTTCAGTAACGGTTCGGTTCAGTAATTTATTTCCACAACTGACAATATCCCTGCATATTTAACTTACTTCTGACTGCTCTTTATGTTAAGTATGGTGACATAGTGATAACTTACAGTTCAGATTACTTTTCGTTGTAACCATTTTCATTCTCCATGATCTGTTGACTCAAGAATCATTCTGTGTACAGGGTACCTGTGTGCCGAGTTTGCCAGACGATCAGTACCATGCCTTCATCTCCCATTGTTCTGATGACAAACAGGTTGCCGAGGAACTCACAAATCGTCTTGAGAAGCAGAATTTCAAATGCTATGTAGCAGACCGGGATTTCATTGTGAGTGTCCCTGTTGAGATATAGTTGCTAATGTTCTGTGTTAATTTAATCAAATTCATGGTTTGATTGGTCTGTTCAATGTGTATGTACGGATGTCTGCTTGATTTGCATTAGTGTGAGTTGTGACTGAGTCAGTTAGGACGGATAACCTGGTAAGGTAAATTATCCATCTCACATTGATTCCATGATATCCTCCCTGGTATTGTTCATACAAGCAACCAGAAATGACTTGACTGCACGAATTCTTCATTCAATTCAGGAATATTGATTAGTTGGCCAAGCTAACTGTTTACGAGGTCCAATTTGTGGGGAGAGATAACATATCATACAGGGTGTAAAAGTGAATGTTTGTTTGTCAATCGTTTGCAATATAGCTATCAATTAATTAATTCAAGTTGCCAGTTTGTCAGTGAATAGAATAACGTAGTATTAACTAATCTGAGCGTCATCACACTTGTTTCAGCCTGGAGCATCAATTGTGGCTAACATGAACTTAGGAATCACCAAGTGCTCCAGGACGATCATTGTGGCCAGCAAAACCTTCATAGAGAGTGACTATTTTGATTTTGAAGTGTCTGAAGCTCTGATGCATCAGATGGAAAAGAGACAATGTGTTGTCATCCCCTTATTGTATAAGTAAGTCATCTTTACTTAGAGGAATATTTCAATGCTATGGATTATAACTGTAATAATATCTGTGAAGTAATGACTAGTAAACTGCTATGTATTGTACCTGTAATCATATCTGTGAAGTAAGGCCTGATAATCTGCAGTCCTACATCTATAAGCAAATGTCAAGGGACTGAAATATTTCAAAGTTTGGCAAAACTTGTTGCAAGTACGAGAAAAAAAAAATCAATTCCTGTAAATCATAATCATCATTTAAACATAAATATGATTTAAAATGTTTTCAGAAGATGAATATCATTTGCCTTGAAAGTTGACACAGCTGGCATAATCAGCAGGTGTTAGACAAATTGTCAACATCTCATATCTCACGTTCACTGATTTTTAAACTCTATTTCTGTTCAATCCACATCAAAATTAATTTGGGATTTTTATTTCTGATATCAAGTGGAACCAATTAGAACGAAGTTCTATTTGTTTCCCTTTGATTAAGTTATATTTAACTTGTTTTAAAATTTTTTTATTTTTTCTTGGTGTGATATCATTACGGGTATATACGTGCTTGATTATTCCAGTATAAACACAGAAGATGTACCGTACCGTCCAGTTTAAAATCAGTTACTTATATCGAGTACAACACAGATGGCTGGTTTGAAAAGCTACTGAGGGCTATCACGGGTGAGATTGTAGTCCCATAAAAGCATTAAATGCATTAAGTAACACTGTCCAAACATCGTTCCATGAACTTCTTGTTAGCGTCCCCTAATTACGAGTATTCTATATTTTATCAACCTATAATGATGTATTAATCCATGAATGAAAATAATGATGAAGATTTAAATAATACTAGCAAAATACCAAATGGATGCTCTTGTATGTTTACCATTGTTGTTGTGTGACAGTACATCTTAGATTGTATAAAGTAACATGTACACAATGAACGATTCTAATTCTAATGGGCTTTGGCATTCAGAGGATCGCCCGCTGACCTCGACCATACCTGCGGGAAATGTGGCCCATGGCCTGGCCTGGTCTTATTACTACTCATACCTGGCCACGATACTGCCTGGTCTAGAGGCCCGTGTCATGGGGAGTGAATACTGGCCCAAAAAATCTGGCGATACTCCTATATTAGCCAAGTTTATATCGATAATGCCGGTGAGCTGCTACTGTCCAGGAAGTCTGAGGGAAGCTGACAGGAATATTGAGACCTTAGGCAAGGTGCCGTACAAGTCTGACATGGCCGGGGTGATGGAGCGAGATTATTCGAGCATTGTGCATCGTGTGACACACCCGGAGTCAGGGAAGGTGAGAAGAAAGCACTCTCTGGTTGAATTAGTGGATGTGTATACGTTGAATATAATGAAGTGCATCGTTCTGGTATGGTGCTTTAGAGCCCCAATATACAGAAGAAACATAAAGAGTGATGCACATATCCAAACCATGATCATAAATGCCTATTATTTTTGCAGCAGTACTTATTCCTTGGGGAGTTTTCAACTCCCCTGAAAACTCTGTACTCGATGGAGAAGGGTGGTTTGGCGGGTCTCTCCTCGCAGCAGAAATACCATCAAATGAGTCTCTTTCATGACAAGCTCAAAGAGATCCTAGTGCACCCATCTCTTTGCTGAATTGAATGAAGAATTCGTGCAGTCAAGTCATTTCTGGTTGCATGTATGATCAATATCACGGAGGATATCATGGAATCCATGTGAGATGGATAATTTACCTTACCAGGCCATCTGTCCTCACCGACTCAGTCACAACTCACACTAATGCAAATCAAGCAGGCATCAGTACTTACACATTGAACAGACCAATCAAACCATGAATTTGATTAAATTAACACAGCACATTAACAACTATATCTCAACTAAGACACTCACATGGAAATCCCGGTCTGCTACAAAGCATTTGAAATTCAGGTTCTCAACACTGTATGCGAGCTCCTCGGCAACCTGTTTGTCCTCAGAAAAATGGGCGATGAAGGCATGGTACTGATCGTCTGGCAAACTCGGCACACAGGTATCCTGTACACAGAATGATTCTTGAGTCAACAGACCATGGAGAATGTAGGGGTGGGTGAAAATGGTTACTACGAAAAGTAATCTGAACTGTAAGTTATCACTATGTCACCTTAATTAACATAAAGGGCAGTCAGAAGTAAGTTAAATATACAGGGATATTGTCAGTTGTAGAAATAATTGACTGAACCGAACCGTTACCGAAGAAAGCTTCATCAACCCAGTTTCATTCTCCCCTTCCTTTTTTGCATCTATATTATCAAGAAATCTCTTAGCAGGAGTGACTTTGTCTTCTAAAGAAAGCTTCATCAACCCAGTTTCATTCTCCCCTTCATTTTCTACATCTATATCAAGCAAGAAATCTCTTGGCATGAGTGAAGAAATCTCTTGTCTTGACATTGTCTAAGACTCCCCACACATTTACCCATCTATACTCATCTAGTTCATATCATGGCTGGATCCATGTGAGATGTAATTTAACCGTGACCGACCCATCCCCCGTATACACCGAAACAGTTGCTTCCAAACACCTATTGGCAAATCACATGTCACCATACTTACCCTTTAAACTACCCAATCAAAAAGTAAAACTTTGAATAAATTATACTTCAACAACATTCTAATCTATATGATCAAAGAAATCACCTTTTGGTCTCAGGGGTGACCCTTGGTCTTACAAAGAAAAGCTCATCAAGGCCAGTTTCATTTCTACCCTTTCATTTCTCTACATCTATATCATCACAGAAATCTCTTAGGCAGGAGTGACATTTGTCTTCGTGAGGCAAACTCATTCACTTATGGTATTAATCTAGAATTGCATGATTCACGCGTCTGATAGCACCATGGAGAATTCTGCGGTGGAGTGAAAATGGTTTCTCTACGAAAGTAATCATCAACTGTAAGTGGTCACTAGGATCCCTTAATTTCTAAGGCAGTCTAATAGTCAAATATAAAGATAATCTCAGTTGTAGAAATAATGCCTGATTTGTCTTACTAAGAAAGCTTCATCACCCAGTTTTCATTCTTTCATTCCCCCTTCCTTTTTGCATCTCGATATATCAAGAAATCTCTTAGCAGGAGTGACTTTGTCCTTCTAAAGAAAGTACTGCGGCAAAATATAGGCATTCTCCCTGATCATGGTTTTGGATCATGTTAATCACTCAATATGTTTCTTGCTGGATTGACTTTGGTCTTCTAAAGCAAGCATACCAAACGATGCACTTCATTCTATTCAACGTAGTACACATCCACTAATTCAAACCAGAGAGTGCTTTCTTTCTCACCTTCCCTGACGCCGGTGTGTCACACGATGCCAATGCTCGAATATCTCGCTCCCATCACCCCGGCCATGTCAACTTGTACGTGCACCTTGCCTAAGGTCTCAATATTCTGTCAGCTTCCCTCAGACTTCCTGACAGTAGGCAGCTCACCGGCAATTATCTATATAAACTTGGCTAATATAGGAAGCTTCATCAACCCAGTTTCATTCTCCCCTTCATTTTCTACTTCTATATCATCAAGAAATCTCTTAGCAGGAGTGACTTTGTCTTCTAAAGAAAGCTTCATCAACCCAGTTTCATTCTCCCCTTCATTTTCTACTTCTATATCATCAAGAAATCTCTTGGCAGGAGTGACATTGTCTTCTAAGGAAAGCTTCATCAACCCAGTTTCATTCTCCCCTTCATTTTCTACTTCTATATCATCAAGAAATCTCTTAGCAGGAGTGACTTTGTCTTCTAAAGAAAGCTTCATCAACCCAGTTTCATTCTCCCCTTCATTTTCTACTTCTATATCATCAAGAAATCTCTTGGCAGGAGTGACATTGTCTTCTAAGGAAAGCTTCATCAACCCAGTTTCATTCTCCCCTTCATTTTCTACTTCTATATCATCAAGAAATCTCTTGGCAGGAGTGACATTGTCTTCTAAGGAAAGCTTCATCAACCCAGTTTCATTCTCCCCTTCATTTTCTACTTCTATATCATCAAGAAATCTCTTGGCAGGAGTGACATTGTCTTCTAAGGAAAGCTTCATCAACCCAGTTTCATTCTCCCCTTCATTTTCTACTTCTATATCATCAAGAAATCTCTTGGCAGGAGTGACATTGTCTTCTAAGGAAAGCTTCATCAACCCAGTTTCATTCTCCCCTTCATTTTCTACTTCTATATCATCAAGAAATCTCTTGGCAGGAGTGACATTGTCTTCTAAGGAAAGCTTCATCAACCCAGTTTCATTCTCCCCTTCATTTTCTACTTCTATATCATCAAGAAATCTCTTGGCAGGAGTGACATTGTCTTCTAAGGAAAGCTTCATCAACCCAGTTTCATTCTCCCCTTCATTTTCTACTTCTATATCATCAAGAAATCTCTTGGCAGGAGTGACATTGTCTTCTAAGGAAAGCTTCATCAACCCAGTTTCATTCTCCCCTTCATTTTCTACTTCTATATCATCAAGAAATCTCTTGGCAGGAGTGACATTGTCTTCTAAGGAAAGCTTCATCAACCCAGTTTCATTCTCCCCTTCATTTTCTACTTCTATATCATCAAGAAATCTCTTAGCAGGAGTGACTTTGTCTTCTAAAGAAAGCTTCATCAACCCAGTTTCATTCTCCCCTTCATTTTCTACTTCTATATCATCAAGAAATCTCTTGGCAGGAGTGACATTGTCTTCTAAGGAAAGCTTCATCAACCCAGTTTCATTCTCCCCTTCATTTTCTACTTCTATATCATCAAGAAATCTCTTGGCAGGAGTGACATTGTCTTCTAAGGAAAGCTTCATCAACCCAGTTTCATTCTCCCCTTCATTTTCTACTTCTATATCATCAAGAAATCTCTTAGCAGGAGTGACTTTGTCTTCTAAAGAAAGCTTCATCAACCCAGTTTCATTCTCCCCTTCATTTTCTACTTCTATATCATCAAGAAATCTCTTAGCAGGAGTGACTTTGTCTTCTAAAGAAAGCTTCATCAACCCAGTTTCATTCTCCCCTTCATTTTCTACTTCTATATCATCAAGAAATCTCTTGGCAGGAGTGACATTGTCTTCTAAGGAAAGCTTCATCAACCCAGTTTCATTCTCCCCTTCATTTTCTACTTCTATATCATCAAGAAATCTCTTAGCAGGAGTGACTTTGTCTTCTAAAGAAAGCTTCATCAACCCAGTTTCATTCTCCCCTTCATTTTCTACTTCTATATCATCAAGAAATCTCTTGGCAGGAGTGACATTGTCTTCTAAGGAAAGCTTCATCAACCCAGTTTCATTCTCCCCTTCATTTTCTACTTCTATATCATCAAGAAATCTCTTGGCAGGAGTGACATTGTCTTCTAAGGAAAGCTTCATCAACCCAGTTTCATTCTCCCCTTCATTTTCTACTTCTATATCATCAAGAAATCTCTTGGCAGGAGTGACATTGTCTTCTAAGGAAAGCTTCATCAACCCAGTTTCATTCTCCCCTTCATTTTCTACTTCTATATCATCAAGAAATCTCTTAGCAGGAGTGACTTTGTCTTCTAAAGAAAGCTTCATCAACCCAGTTTCATTCTCCCCTTCATTTTCTACTTCTATATCATCAAGAAATCTCTTGGCAGGAGTGACATTGTCTTCTAAGGAAAGCTTCATCAACCCAGTTTCATTCTCCCCTTCATTTTCTACTTCTATATCATCAAGAAATCTCTTGGCAGGAGTGACATTGTCTTCTAAGGAAAGCTTCATCAACCCAGTTTCATTCTCCCCTTCATTTTCTACTTCTATATCATCAAGAAATCTCTTGGCAGGAGTGACATTGTCTTCTAAGGAAAGCTTCATCAACCCAGTTTCATTCTCCCCTTCATTTTCTACTTCTATATCATCAAGAAATCTCTTAGCAGGAGTGACTTTGTCTTCTAAAGAAAGCTTCATCAACCCAGTTTCATTCTCCCCTTCATTTTCTACTTCTATATCATCAAGAAATCTCTTGGCAGGAGTGACATTGTCTTCTAAGGAAAGCTTCATCAACCCAGTTTCATTCTCCCCTTCATTTTCTACTTCTATATCATCAAGAAATCTCTTGGCAGGAGTGACATTGTCTTCTAAGGAAAGCTTCATCAACCCAGTTTCATTCTCCCCTTCATTTTCTACTTCTATATCATCAAGAAATCTCTTGGCAGGAGTGACATTGTCTTCTAAGGAAAGCTTCATCAACCCAGTTTCATTCTCCCCTTCATTTTCTACTTCTATATCATCAAGAAATCTCTTAGCAGGAGTGACTTTGTCTTCTAAAGAAAGCTTCATCAACCCAGTTTCATTCTCCCCTTCATTTTCTACTTCTATATCATCAAGAAATCTCTTGGCAGGAGTGACATTGTCTTCTAAGGAAAGCTTCATCAACCCAGTTTCATTCTCCCCTTCATTTTCTACTTCTATATCATCAAGAAATCTCTTGGCAGGAGTGACATTGTCTTCTAAGGAAAGCTTCATCAACCCAGTTTCATTCTCCCCTTCATTTTCTACTTCTATATCATCAAGAAATCTCTTGGCAGGAGTGACATTGTCTTCTAAGGAAAGCTTCATCAACCCAGTTTCATTCTCCCCTTCATTTTCTACTTCTATATCATCAAGAAATCTCTTAGCAGGAGTGACTTTGTCTTCTAAAGAAAGCTTCATCAACCCAGTTTCATTCTCCCCTTCATTTTCTACTTCTATATCATCAAGAAATCTCTTGGCAGGAGTGACATTGTCTTCTAAGGAAAGCTTCATCAACCCAGTTTCATTCTCCCCTTCATTTTCTACTTCTATATCATCAAGAAATCTCTTGGCAGGAGTGACATTGTCTTCTAAGGAAAGCTTCATCAACCCAGTTTCATTCTCCCCTTCATTTTCTACTTCTATATCATCAAGAAATCTCTTGGCAGGAGTGACATTGTCTTCTAAGGAAAGCTTCATCAACCCAGTTTCATTCTCCCCTTCATTTTCTACTTCTATATCATCAAGAAATCTCTTGGCAGGAGTGACATTGTCTTCTAAGGAAAGCTTCATCAACCCAGTTTCATTCTCCCCTTCATTTTCTACTTCTATATCATCAAGAAATCTCTTGGCAGGAGTGACATTGTCTTCTAAGGAAAGCTTCATCAACCCAGTTTCATTCTCCCCTTCATTTTCTACTTCTATATCATCAAGAAATCTCTTAGCAGGAGTGACTTTGTCTTCTAAAGAAAGCTTCATCAACCCAGTTTCATTCTCCCCTTCATTTTCTACTTCTATATCATCAAGAAATCTCTTAGCAGGAGTGACTTTGTCTTCTAAAGAAAGCTTCATCAACCCAGTTTCATTCTCCCCTTCATTTTCTACTTCTATATCATCAAGAAATCTCTTAGCAGGAGTGACTTTGTCTTCTAAAGAAAGCTTCATCAACCCAGTTTCATTCTCCCCTTCATTTTCTACTTCTATATCATCAAGAAATCTCTTGGCAGGAGTGACATTGTCTTCTAAGGAAAGCTTCATCAACCCAGTTTCATTCTCCCCTTTATTTTCTGCATCTATATCATCAACATATCTCTTAGCATGAGTGACTTCGTCTTCTAAGGAAAGCTTCATCAACCCAGTTTCATTCTCCCCTTCATTTTCTACTTCTATATCATCAAGAAATCTCTTAGCAGGAGTGACTTTGTCTTCTAAAGAAAGCTTCATCAACCCAGTTTCATTCTCCCCTTCATTTTCTACTTCTATATCATCAAGAAATCTCTTAGCAGGAGTGACATTGTCTTCTAAGGAAAGCTTCATCAACCCAGTTTCATTCTCCCCTTCATTTTCTACTTCTATATCATCAAGAAATCTCTTGGCAGGAGTGACATTGTCTTCTAAGGAAAGCTTCATCAACCCAGTTTCATTCTCCCCTTCATTTTCTACTTCTATATCATCAAGAAATCTCTTGGCAGGAGTGACATTGTCTTCTAAGGAAAGCTTCATCAACCCAGTTTCATTCTCCCCTTCATTTTCTACTTCTATATCATCAAGAAATCTCTTGGCAGGAGTGACATTGTCTTCTAAGGAAAGCTTCATCAACCCAGTTTCATTCTCCCCTTCATTTTCTACTTCTATATCATCAAGAAATCTCTTGGCAGGAGTGACATTGTCTTCTAAGGAAAGCTTCATCAACCCAGTTTCATTCTCCCCTTCATTTTCTACTTCTATATCATCAAGAAATCTCTTAGCAGGAGTGACTTTGTCTTCTAAAGAAAGCTTCATCAACCCAGTTTCATTCTCCCCTTCATTTTCTACTTCTATATCATCAAGAAATCTCTTAGCAGGAGTGACTTTGTCTTCTAAAGAAAGCTTCATCAACCCAGTTTCATTCTCCCCTTCATTTTCTACTTCTATATCATCAAGAAATCTCTTGGCAGGAGTGACATTGTCTTCTAAGGAAAGCTTCATCAACCCAGTTTCATTCTCCCCTTCATTTTCTACTTCTATATCATCAAGAAATCTCTTGGCAGGAGTGACATTGTCTTCTAAGGAAAGCTTCATCAACCCAGTTTCATTCTCCCCTTCATTTTCTACTTCTATATCATCAAGAAATCTCTTGGCAGGAGTGACATTGTCTTCTAAGGAAAGCTTCATCAACCCAGTTTCATTCTCCCCTTCATTTTCTACTTCTATATCATCAAGAAATCTCTTGGCAGGAGTGACATTGTCTTCTAAGGAAAGCTTCATCAACCCAGTTTCATTCTCCCCTTCATTTTCTACTTCTATATCATCAAGAAATCTCTTGGCAGGAGTGACATTGTCTTCTAAGGAAAGCTTCATCAACCCAGTTTCATTCTCCCCTTCATTTTCTACTTCTATATCATCAAGAAATCTCTTGGCAGGAGTGACATTGTCTTCTAAGGAAAGCTTCATCAACCCAGTTTCATTCTCCCCTTCATTTTCTACTTCTATATCATCAAGAAATCTCTTGGCAGGAGTGACATTGTCTTCTAAGGAAAGCTTCATCAACCCAGTTTCATTCTCCCCTTCATTTTCTACTTCTATATCATCAAGAAATCTCTTGGCAGGAGTGACATTGTCTTCTAAGGAAAGCTTCATCAACCCAGTTTCATTCTCCCCTTCATTTTCTACTTCTATATCATCAAGAAATCTCTTAGCAGGAGTGACTTTGTCTTCTAAAGAAAGCTTCATCAACCCAGTTTCATTCTCCCCTTCATTTTCTACTTCTATATCATCAAGAAATCTCTTGGCAGGAGTGACATTGTCTTCTAAGGAAAGCTTCATCAACCCAGTTTCATTCTCCCCTTCATTTTCTACTTCTATATCATCAAGAAATCTCTTGGCAGGAGTGACATTGTCTTCTAAGGAAAGCTTCATCAACCCAGTTTCATTCTCCCCTTCATTTTCTACTTCTATATCATCAAGAAATCTCTTGGCAGGAGTGACATTGTCTTCTAAGGAAAGCTTCATCAACCCAGTTTCATTCTCCCCTTCATTTTCTACTTCTATATCATCAAGAAATCTCTTGGCAGGAGTGACATTGTCTTCTAAGGAAAGCTTCATCAACCCAGTTTCATTCTCCCCTTCATTTTCTACTTCTATATCATCAAGAAATCTCTTGGCAGGAGTGACATTGTCTTCTAAGGAAAGCTTCATCAACCCAGTTTCATTCTCCCCTTCATTTTCTACTTCTATATCATCAAGAAATCTCTTAGCAGGAGTGACTTTGTCTTCTAAAGAAAGCTTCATCAACCCAGTTTCATTCTCCCCTTCATTTTCTACTTCTATATCATCAAGAAATCTCTTAGCAGGAGTGACTTTGTCTTCTAAAGAAAGCTTCATCAACCCAGTTTCATTCTCCCCTTCATTTTCTACTTCTATATCATCAAGAAATCTCTTGGCAGGAGTGACATTGTCTTCTAAGGAAAGCTTCATCAACCCAGTTTCATTCTCCCCTTCATTTTCTACTTCTATATCATCAAGAAATCTCTTGGCAGGAGTGACATTGTCTTCTAAGGAAAGCTTCATCAACCCAGTTTCATTCTCCCCTTCATTTTCTACTTCTATATCATCAAGAAATCTCTTGGCAGGAGTGACATTGTCTTCTAAGGAAAGCTTCATCAACCCAGTTTCATTCTCCCCTTCATTTTCTACTTCTATATCATCAAGAAATCTCTTGGCAGGAGTGACATTGTCTTCTAAGGAAAGCTTCATCAACCCAGTTTCATTCTCCCCTTCATTTTCTACTTCTATATCATCAAGAAATCTCTTGGCAGGAGTGACATTGTCTTCTAAGGAAAGCTTCATCAACCCAGTTTCATTCTCCCCTTCATTTTCTACTTCTATATCATCAAGAAATCTCTTGGCAGGAGTGACATTGTCTTCTAAGGAAAGCTTCATCAACCCAGTTTCATTCTCCCCTTCATTTTCTACTTCTATATCATCAAGAAATCTCTTGGCAGGAGTGACATTGTCTTCTAAGGAAAGCTTCATCAACCCAGTTTCATTCTCCCCTTCATTTTCTACTTCTATATCATCAAGAAATCTCTTAGCAGGAGTGACTTTGTCTTCTAAAGAAAGCTTCATCAACCCAGTTTCATTCTCCCCTTCATTTTCTACTTCTATATCATCAAGAAATCTCTTGGCAGGAGTGACATTGTCTTCTAAGGAAAGCTTCATCAACCCAGTTTCATTCTCCCCTTCATTTTCTACTTCTATATCATCAAGAAATCTCTTGGCAGGAGTGACATTGTCTTCTAAGGAAAGCTTCATCAACCCAGTTTCATTCTCCCCTTCATTTTCTACTTCTATATCATCAAGAAATCTCTTGGCAGGAGTGACATTGTCTTCTAAGGAAAGCTTCATCAACCCAGTTTCATTCTCCCCTTCATTTTCTACTTCTATATCATCAAGAAATCTCTTGGCAGGAGTGACATTGTCTTCTAAGGAAAGCTTCATCAACCCAGTTTCATTCTCCCCTTCATTTTCTACTTCTATATCATCAAGAAATCTCTTGGCAGGAGTGACATTGTCTTCTAAGGAAAGCTTCATCAACCCAGTTTCATTCTCCCCTTCATTTTCTACTTCTATATCATCAAGAAATCTCTTAGCAGGAGTGACTTTGTCTTCTAAAGAAAGCTTCATCAACCCAGTTTCATTCTCCCCTTCATTTTCTACTTCTATATCATCAAGAAATCTCTTAGCAGGAGTGACTTTGTCTTCTAAAGAAAGCTTCATCAACCCAGTTTCATTCTCCCCTTCATTTTCTACTTCTATATCATCAAGAAATCTCTTGGCAGGAGTGACTTTGTCTTCTAAAGAAAGCTTCATCAACCCAGTTTCATTCTCCCCTTCATTTTCTACTTCTATATCATCAAGAAATCTCTTGGCAGGAGTGACATTGTCTTCTAAGGAAAGCTTCATCAACCCAGTTTCATTCTCCCCTTCATTTTCTACTTCTATATCATCAAGAAATCTCTTGGCAGGAGTGACATTGTCTTCTAAGGAAAGCTTCATCAACCCAGTTTCATTCTCCCCTTCATTTTCTACTTCTATATCATCAAGAAATCTCTTAGCAGGAGTGACTTTGTCTTCTAAAGAAAGCTTCATCAACCCAGTTTCATTCTCCCCTTCATTTTCTACTTCTATATCATCAAGAAATCTCTTGGCAGGAGTGACATTGTCTTCTAAGGAAAGCTTCATCAACCCAGTTTCATTCTCCCCTTCATTTTCTACTTCTATATCATCAAGAAATCTCTTGGCAGGAGTGACATTGTCTTCTAAGGAAAGCTTCATCAACCCAGTTTCATTCTCCCCTTCATTTTCTACTTCTATATCATCAAGAAATCTCTTGGCAGGAGTGACATTGTCTTCTAAGGAAAGCTTCATCAACCCAGTTTCATTCTCCCCTTCATTTTCTACTTCTATATCATCAAGAAATCTCTTGGCAGGAGTGACATTGTCTTCTAAGGAAAGCTTCATCAACCCAGTTTCATTCTCCCCTTCATTTTCTACTTCTATATCATCAAGAAATCTCTTGGCAGGAGTGACATTGTCTTCTAAGGAAAGCTTCATCAACCCAGTTTCATTCTCCCCTTCATTTTCTACTTCTATATCATCAAGAAATCTCTTGGCAGGAGTGACATTGTCTTCTAAGGAAAGCTTCATCAACCCAGTTTCATTCTCCCCTTCATTTTCTACTTCTATATCATCAAGAAATCTCTTGGCAGGAGTGACATTGTCTTCTAAGGAAAGCTTCATCAACCCAGTTTCATTCTCCCCTTCATTTTCTACTTCTATATCATCAAGAAATCTCTTGGCAGGAGTGACATTGTCTTCTAAGGAAAGCTTCATCAACCCAGTTTCATTCTCCCCTTCATTTTCTACTTCTATATCATCAAGAAATCTCTTGGCAGGAGTGACATTGTCTTCTAAGGAAAGCTTCATCAACCCAGTTTCATTCTCCCCTTCATTTTCTACTTCTATATCATCAAGAAATCTCTTGGCAGGAGTGATCTTGAACTTATTACTTTGGATGAAATCCCGCGCCCCAAGGATCAATGGTCCGTTACATATTACATTCTAACTCCATCATTGGGGTTGTTTAGTTGTTATGTAGTGATCAACCATTTATAACATCAATTGCTGTCGTTTCCAAACAGAGAAGACTTCTAGTAGGGTCCATGACTGCTATACTTTCGATCTCACATCTCTTCCGCCCGGCCCGCCTACAACACAGCCCACGAGCGCTTTGTCCACTTACTTGGGTTACAAGCATATGCTCGCGCGCGTATGCTCCGCTCAGCTTCCTCGTCCTTTCCCATTACTTAACGAAATGAACGGCGAAAAACCTTTATACCTGCGATTACTTTTCAGTGTCCTGACCAAGTTCGAGCACCCTATGTGCAATATCTCACTAGCTCTCATCCGACTGTGTACTTCGAAGGCGAAATGAGCTTCATCACCCCAGTATTCATTCTCCCCTTCATTTTCCTACATTTACTCAAGAACTCACCAGACCACACACTCTCCCCTTGGGCACGGCAGTAACACTTGTCTTCCACGTGAATGCTTTATCAACCCGTCAATTAAACTATCTTTATTTTCGCAATTTTATAGCATCAATCGCAATCTCTGATCAAATTCATGTAGTCATCACATAAATGCAGAAACCCAGTTTGACATTAGCCAATCACATAAACTGGCGGCACAATCCAAGAGAAATAAAGCTCTTTTCAGGCAAAACTTTGTGTATCCAATAGAAAACGGTAGCTTTTGAATTCAACAAATGTGTCCCCCATTCACATTTTTTCTTTATATCGATATCAAGAAATCTATACAGTGCAGTTAGTTGTCTTCTAAGTGGAAAGCTTCAAAACCCCTTTCATTCTCCCCTTCATTTTCTGGCATCTATATCATCAATTAAAATCTCTTGGCAGGAGTGACATTTGTCTTCCAAAATAGCATCCAACCTGCAATTGAATTCTGGGCAATGGCTATATCAATGGGTCATCTACTAATTTATATTTAGCAACATGTGGAAACATTGTCATCTAAGAATTACCTTCATAAACCCAGTCTTCAAGAGATAAAATCAATTTTACAACTATAGAATATATCTTTCTTGGCAGGAGTGACTTTGGTCTTCTAAAGAAAGCTTTGCATCAAACCCAGTTTCATTCTCCCCTTCATTTTCTACATCTATATCATCAAGAAATCTCTTAGCAGGAGTGAACATTTGTCTTCTAAGGACAACCTCATCAACCCAGGTTCAAAAGGCTTTCACAAAACCTACAATCGATCTCAAAGAATCTCCTTGCAGGAGTGACATTGGGAAAAATGGAGCTGATGATTTTTTGTATTCAATTGTCATTGTTTAAGCTTTATATTGAATTCTCTTAGCATACAGTCAAATACTTTGTCTTCTAAATGAAGCTTCATCAACCCAATTTCATTCTCCCCTATCATTTTCTACATCTCTATTACATCAAGAAATCTCTTGGCAGGAGTGACTTGTTCTTCAAAAAAAAAGCTTCATCAACCCATTTCATTTCTCCCCTTTATTTTCTTATATCTCACTAGTTATCAAGAAATCTCTCTGGCAGAGTGACATTGTCAGGAAAGCTTCATCAACCCAGTTTCATTCTCCCCTTCATTTTTTGCATCTATATTATCAAGAAATCTCTTAGCAGGAGTGACTTTGTCTTCTAAAGAAAGCTTCATCAACCCAGTTTCATTCTCCCCTTCATTTTCTACTTCTATATCATCAAGAAATCTCTTAGCAGGAGTGACATTGTCTTCTAAGGAAAGCTTCATCAACCCAGTTTCATTCTCCCCTTCATTTTCTATATCTATATCATCAAGAAATCTCTTGGCAGGAGTGACATTGTCTTCCATGGCTGCATCTATCAACCTGCAATACATAAACTGGGCAAATATATCAATAGCTAATACATTTATATTGTATCATGTGTAAAACAAAAGGTTTGAATTACAAACAAATGGCGGAAAAAAGAGATAAAAAGGGAAAATACAATCACTAGAATTATACAGGGTAAGTGTGGTGTTATACACTTAAATGCTTTCTCATTGGCAGCTTACAAATTGCAAGCTCAATTATTTGCCAAAATAATAGTCAGTTTATGGTGTTACATATACCAAAAGTTGAATTCTGGTTAACCTTCATTTAGTGGCGTAAACTACACCAGCACCTAAAATTGCATATATATATATGTACAAATAGGCATAAAGCTGGTCATTCAAGATGGTCACCAACCAACACGATCAGCCAATTAAACCCCAGACTAGCTCCTGTCGAACGGTAATATAAATATATACCGTTCTGCTCCAATATTTTGGGCGCACATCACAACATGCGTTTGACAACATCGTTGGGTTTGGCATCTAGAAAACAACATATATCAAGAGCCTGTGAAAAATATGTCGCATCGCACCAAAAGCTTTTACCGATAGATGCGATTCTTAAAGAAATCCATCTAGATATCATTTGGGAAAATATTGGGTCGCGTGATTTCCCGTCCCCTCATCCGCATTGCCTCCCCGCTAAGCTTGCGAAGCACATTGACGCACTTTGAATACAATCTGCTGTATCTCATCGAGAAGCAGGAAGCAATAGTCGTCGATGGGTCACGTCATTCTGAGCATGCGCGATGTACGTGATCTTGAACTTTTTACTATGGATGAAATCCCCGCCACAAAGGGATAAAATTGTCCGTGAACATCATTGCATTCTAAAACTTCATCATTTGGGTATTTCTGGTAGTTGTCTGAATCGATCTAAAAATTTATAAAATTTCGTCGTTTTCAAACAGAGTAAGACGTCTTGTAGGGCTAGTCCCATTTTGCAGAATACAACAAAATAAGTCACAAAACAATGACAGCGTCCATGATTGCTACTTTCGATCTCTCAGCCTCTTGTCCGCCCGCCTCACCACACAGACCAGGAGTGTTTTGTCCACTTACTTGGGTAACAGCATATGCTCGCTCACGTCGCTCGTCTTCTCATTTCTTAAACGAAATTGAAAGCGAAAAACCTTTATATGCTGCGATGACGTTTTCAAGTGTCACGTGACCAAGTTCGCCTAGTGCATATCTAATCAGCTCATCATCCGACTGTGGACTTGACGCGTTGATTTGTTGATCGGGTGATGTATAAGTTAGTCAAGACATGTCAAGGAAAGTCACCCTAATTACTGGTGGAAATGCGTAAGTGCATATGAAATTTTTTTTACTCAAGCTTTTTCTCAATTTTAGCATTAATCGCCAAACACCTATCAGATTTAGTTAGATTTTAGATTGGTGGGGTGGTGGATGGTTAGAAATCAAAAGGCACTGAGGGCAGCTCTGTCCAGGTAACAACCATGTGTTCTTTTTGATTCAATATGATTTTTGTCATTCAGGCTACTTGAAGAAGTGTGTTTGTGTTTCTATTGCCTTTTCATTCACGGTGGAAATTCACTGTTTTACAGCCTGATCAATGGATGATAACTTTGTTGTTTCAAATCAAAGTCAATGTCACTTTTTATATTGCCTTATCACTGTGTTATCAGGGCATCCTGCCTTCCTGGTTCTGGAACCTTGTCCTGCCGGTCATCCTGCTTGTCAGTTCTAGTCAATCCATTACCAAATACCTCAACTTAAACCATTGTACTAGTCAGTTATGGCCTTCACAACCTAGCTGCTCCATTCAAGCAATGGCGTACTGGTCAGTTTATAATCATCAAATGTCTTGATATAAACATCATTATACTGGTCAGTTTTCTTTTGACCATGAATTTTCTCTATATAACCTCACAGATATTGGTTCTCCTTTCACCACCAATCTGCAAGATTTTACCAAAATCATGTTAGTCATTTCTAAATAGGTTACAAAACTGTTAGATGTAATCAGTATTATTCTAAAATAAATTTGCAACATTGTCAGATCTTTTCTTAATACCAAGCAGTTGTTTTGATTATGAAAAGGAGGGGATGTGTTATGGAGGTTTATTATTAAGTACAAACAGTTCTTTTATAAGTCAGTTTACATGGTCAGATACTGTTTCTACTATATATAGTACGACATCATAATAGCCTACCTTCCTTGATTGTAATAATTTTTGTAACCTATGGTTTGGTGTTTGTTTGACATTTACAACTGTTTGTTCACACAATGAATCAATGGTGCTGAGGCTTTGGTGAGTAGCCAAGTCCTATACACCTAACCAGCATCATCTTGTCATGTTGTTGTTGGGTTTGTCATTTATGTAAAAGCAACTTGAGCCGTTCTGCATTTTATTTACCTGGTGAATTCTCAATTTACATGGCAACTTCTTGTTTACCTCCTGACTTCTCATTTACCTGGCATATTTAAGTTAACTTTGCGACTTTTAGTAACCTAACCAGTGTCTTGCTAGTTACCTAGTGTTTTCTGGGTCACCTGGTTCACTGATTTTGTTAAGCCATGTGATGAGGTTTGATGTTATCCGATGTAGTTAACAAACCAGAAACCAGAGTACCCAGACCCAATGAGTAAATACCACAGCAGCAGCAGATAACTAGACAACTGTTTCACAAAAAGTTCCACGGTAACCATTCTTCTGTAATGAGCCCACTTTTACCAATGTAAATCTAAACTTATCTCCTGACCCACAATAATTTCATGAACTGCTCACAACCCTAACAACATGTAAAAAAATTATAATAAGCTGCTATTTCACTCTCTGAAGATTTGCCCATCTTAAATATTTGTTGTTGTCTTGGCAGATTGATGGCAGTCTTGACACGGCCCTTGCGACCTACGAGATCCTCTCCTCCATGGAGAAGTCACTGAGGTCCAAATACAAATCTTAGCATGACCAAGGTCCTCGTGACCTTATAAAGGTCGCAAGGTCTTGATGGGGCTTATTTAGGCTAATTATATGTGAATTTTGTTGTACGCCTAAGCTGAGTTTGGTTTTTATATAAACAGTTTATATATCTATGTCAGTGTATATCCAGTCAACCGATGCGTTGGTGCAACAAATTCACTTCTGTTTAGGTATAGCATATCTATGTGAGTTTGGGAACAGTCTTCTGCCGACGTCTTTCACCACCCAATGGGTAGAATGGTAGAAGCTGATGTCTCTATGTTTAGGTCTGGCGTCTACTTTTTGCATTTACCATGTGTATTATCTAGCTACATCGTTAATAAATGATTCCGCGTCAATGCAGTATTCTCCATTTGGTTTAAGCATCTTACATAAAAGACGTATTCAGTTATCATTGCATCAGATTAAAGGGAATTGAACAGTAACGTTATATCTTGAAAATTCAATTTAATGTCAGAGTGACTGATGAAACTGCAATTGAACATCTTGTCAACAGATGATATCGAAACCTGCTAGGATGCTTTCAGTCCTTGACAATACTTTCTACTATAACAGGGCAATGCAGATATGTTCATATCAAAGTCCTAATGAATACTATATGCAAAATAACTCGCTATTAACACTGCCAAAGCCACCACTGTGTTACATTCAGTGACATGATAATTGGGATCATTACCTGCAGGCTTTGTTATCTGGGGACAACATTTGGATAACATTGTATCAATATAGTAAGACCAGGCCAGGCCATGGGCCACGTTTCCCGCAGGTATGGTCGAGGTCAGCGGGCGATCCTCTGAATGCCAAAGCCCATTAGAATTGGAATTGTTCATTGTGTAGTTGTTACTTTATACAATTTAAGATGTACTGTCACACAACAACAATGGTAATCATGCAAGAGAATATGGTATTTTGCTAGTATTTAGATCCTCATCATTATTTTGATTCATGAATTAATACATCATTATAGGTTGATAAAATATAGAATACTGGTAATTAGTTCATGAAACAATGTTCGGACAGTGCATTAAATGCTTTTATTGTACTACAATCTCACCCCTGATAGCCCTCAGTAGCTTTTCAAACCAGCCATCTGTGTTGTACTCGATATAAGTAACGGATTTTAAACTGGACGGTACATCTTCTGGGTTTATACTGAAATAATCAAGCACGAATATACTTGTGATGATATCACATCAATTAAGAATAAAACGATTTAAAACAAGTTAAATATAACTTAATCAAAGGGAAACAAATAGAACTTCGTTCCAATTGGTTCCACTTGATATCAGAAATAAAAATCCCAGATTAATTATCTTTGAAACGACTGTGGTTTGAACAGAAATAGAGTTTAAAAGTCAAATTTATTACACATGATTGCCACCATGACATCCCTGGAGCTATACAATGTGTAATGAGGTTTAGCTGACAGTGAACTTGAGATATGAGATGTTGACAATTTGTCTAACACACATGCCGATTGTGCCAGCTGTGTCAACTTTCAAGGCAAATAAAGTTCCACTTATGAGAAAATGAACATTTTAAAACATATTTCTGTTTAAATGATGATTGTGATTTTTTATTAGCACTTACAACAAGTTTTGCCAAATATTTCAGTCCCTTGACATTTGCTTAAAGATGTAGGACTGCAGGTAATCAGGCCTTACTTCACAGATATGATTACAGGTAGAATACATAGCATTGGAATATTCCTCTAAGTAAAGTTGACTGACTTATACAATAGGGGGATGACAACACATTGCCTCTTTTCCATCTGATGCACCAGAGCTTCAGACACTTCAAAATCAAAATAGTCACTAGCTATGAAGGTTGGGCTGACCACAATGATCGTCCTGGAGCACTTGGTGATTCCTGATTTCATGTTAGCAAAAATGTTTGTTCCAGGCTGAAACAGATTGTTTAATACTACGTTATTCTATTCACTGATAAACTGGATACTTGGATTATTAATTAATTGATAGCTATATTGCAAACGATTGACATACAAACATTTACTATACACCCTGTATGATATGTTATCCCTCCCCACAAATGGACCAACTCATCAGTTATCTTGCCCAACCAATCATTATTCCTGAATTGAATGAAGAATTCGTGCAGTCAAGTCATTTCTGGTTGCATGTATGATCAATATCACGGAGGATATCATGGAATCCATGTGAGATGGATAATTTACCTTACCAGGCCATCTGTCCTCACTGACTCAGTCACAACTCACACTAATGCAAATCAAGCAGGCATCAGTACTTACACATTGAACAGACCAATCAAACCATGAATTTGATTAAATTAACACAGCACATTAACAACTATATCTCAACTGGGACACTCACATGGAAATCCCGGTCTGCTACAAAGCATTTGAAATTCAGGTTCTCAACACTGTATGCGAGCTCCTCGGCAACCTGTTTGTCCTCAGAACAATGGGCGATGAAGGCATGGTACTGATCGTCTGGCAAACTCGGCACACAGGTAACCTGTACACAGAATGATTCTTGAGTCAACAGACCATGGAGAATGTAGGGGTGGGTGAAAATGGTTACTACGAAAAGTAATCTGAACTGTAAGATATCACTATGTCACCTTAATTAACATAAAGGGCAGTCAGAAGTAAGTTAAATATACAGGGATATTGTCAGTTGTAGAAATAATTTACTGAACCGAACCATTACCGAAGAAAGCTTCATCAACCCAGTTTCATTCTCCCCTTTATTTTCTGCATCTATATCATCAACATATCTCTTAGCATGAGTGACTTCGTCTTCTAAGGAAAGCTTCATCAACCCAGTTTCATTCTCCCCTTCATTTTTTGCATCTATATTATCAAGAAATCTCTTAGCAGGAGTGACTTTGTCTTCTAAAGAAAGCTTCATCAACCCAGTTTCATTCTCCCCTTCATTTTCTACTTCTATATCATCAAGAAATCTCTTAGCAGGAGTGACATTGTCTTCTAAGGAAAGCTTCATCAACCCAGTTTCATTCTCCCCTTCATTTTCTATATCTATATCATCAAGAAATCTCTTGGCAGGAGTGACATTGTCTTCCATGGCTGCATCTATCAACCTGCAATACATAAACTGGGCAAATATATCAATAGCTAATACATTTATATTGTATCATGTGTAAAACAAAAGGTTTGAATTACAAACAAATGGCGGAAAAAAGAGATAAAAAGGGAAAATACAATCACTAGAATTATACAGGGTAAGTGTGGTGTTATACACTTAAATGCTTTCTCATTGGCAGCTTACAAATTGCAAGCTCAATTATTTGCCAAAATAATAGTCAGTTTATGGTGTTACATATACCAAAAGTTGAATTCTGGTTAACCTTCATTTGGTGGCGTAAACTACACCAGCACCTAAAATTGCATATATATATATGTACAAATAGGCATAAAGCTGGTCATTCAAGATGGTCACCAACCAACACGATCAGCCAATTAAACCCCAGACTAGCTCCTGTCGAACGGTAATATAAATATATACCGTTCTGCTCCAATATTTTGGGCGCACATCACAACATGCGTTTGACAACATCGTTGGGTTTGGCATCTAGAAAACAACATATATCAAGAGCCTGTGAAAAATATGTCGCATCGCACCAAAAGCTTTTACCGATAGATGCGATTCTTAAAGAAATCCATCTAGATATCATTTGGGAAAATATTGGGTCGCGTGATTTCCCGTCCCCTCATCCGCATTGCCTCCCCGCTAAGCTTGCGAAGCACATTGACGCACTTTGAATACAATCTGCTGTATCTCATCGAGAAGCAGGAAGCAATAGTCGTCGATGGGTCACGTCATTCTGAGCATGCGCGATGTACGTGATCTTGAACTTTTTACTATGGATGAAATCCCCGCCACAAAGGGATAAAATTGTCCGTGAACATCATTGCATTCTAAAACTTCATCATTTGGGTATT
>CM067357.1:7889217-7913388 GCA_034190875.2 Urechis unicinctus
GTCTCATGTGTGGATCGAGTCGATGCGAGAGCTCTCGTTGGTGGATGGTTTCACTTCTAAATATTTCAAGAGTCACCGCCAACACGCCACAAGTTTTACTTTCAACAACTAAAAACTTACGTGATTTTATTACGCTTTCAAAGGATTCCTCCCAGTTAGCACATCTAGTTCAACCTCTCTAGTTCAACCTCTCGAGCTCTCACTCTACGTTCTGCCGTCTCACGTGGATTGCCAATTATTCACGTGGGGTTCATCATTGTCACAGACGGAAGAACTCAACCATCAGCTGGGATTTATTCGACGACAGAAATTTACCACCCACGTCTCGGAGATCAAACCCTTTTTATAGGGGGCCACGCCTTTTTCATCACGTGGCCATCGTAACAGCTCACACAAATCAGTCAGTGAAATGCGGATAACCCGCCAAACACCACCAATGCTTATTGATGAATATAGGCTTCACGAGAGGTTAAGTATTAAATCCAAAAGATATACAAAAATAAAATGAACAATAGTACCTAAACATAATATTCATATAAAAGTAACATAGTAGTACCTACAGACAAATATACATATATAAAAACATTACTCCTACAGGCTTACTCTTGGTTCTTTCTTCAACACTTCATGAGCGACCTGACATGTGTGTCGTCCCAACCATTGTCTTAACTCAAGAACACACTGATACGTTTTCATTTCGTCCATCGGGGACCTCTTCGCCATACCACAGATCAACCAACCCTACTAAATATACTTACCAATGCTTCTGCAATCTTTGCGGTTTTGTCAATGCTCTTTAGAGCAATTGCCTCTGGAAACATGGTGGCACAGTCCACTAACGTAAGTACCCACATATGCACACGTGCTGACTTGGGTAGTGGTCCTATATGAGGTCAACTGCAACCTTAGAGAACGGAGTATAGAATCGAGTGGAGCTTTCGGATTCCTATCCTTGGACACGTACGCTGACAGACATCGTACGACTGACAATACCTATGCACGCCATCGCGCACTCCTGGCCAATACAAATTTGACAGTACTCGGTCAAGTGTTTCTCTGTCATTAAATGCCCACCTATTATGGAATCATGTGAAAGTTCTAATGCGCTCTCTCGTAGCTGTTCCGGCAATACACAACTGTGTCAGCATACCTGATGCCTTAAAAAGGGAAGGTGTGGATTTTCTGAACAAGATACCAGTCTTTGCATTAAGGTAAAATGTTTCATCAATACCTTGCCTTGGTTGAGCCCTTTTCCTTCTTCTACCCAGCGGAAAAACTTTCTCAAAGACGAGTTTCTTTTCTGCGCCCTGCCTCATTTGCGCACTGTCCATATATCTGTAGCAATTGTTTTACTTATCTCCAATGGCGCCAACTTCTTGGTTAGTTTCTGTGATCGAGTAACCACAGCTGCAACTGTTTCCTTCTCAGTGATGACCCTCCAATCTGGATCTGCATCACTAGGATTTTGGGCTCCTAAAACGTTATTCACGACTAAATCATACACAGGTCTCTCCATAGCCACTGCACACAATCTCATAAAAAATAATATGGGGCATCAAACGACTTGTTTGTGCAGCTCAGGTCAACCCTACCGATCAGTTCTGTCAGTGATGTGAAACTTTCACCATCAGGTCTAGCCTTACGGAACTTCACGAAAACCTGCCTCAGTAAGTCTAAAGCGTTTCAGCAATGCTCGATTTAAAATATCGTAATCATCGCATTAATCAATGGATAAACGAAAGTAAACCTCCAGAGCATCACCACTCAACAAAACTCAAACAAATTTAATGCCCACTTTTCCCTCGGCCAACAATGGGCCGTGGCAAATCCCTCAAATTTATGCAAATCTGCATTCATGTTTATCATCCCGTTTCTCATCAAAGGGAGACAATTTTGGAGTCATCAAAGCAGCATACCTTTTTTGTTCACCTTCAAGATCGCCAGTTGACGGCTTCACATCGTCTCGTTTCAGCTTCATGTCCATCTATCGCTGACGTTCGGACTTCAAGAGCGTCTTCCCATCGCTCCTGTTGTGCGTCTTCGCGCTGACGTTCAGCTTCATGGAAGTATTCTTCTCGCTGACGTTGGGCGTCATCGCACTGACGTTCAACTTTCTATCTTTCCCGTTCGTCACGCATAAACGAGGACAAATTATCTCCCTGTAATCCCGCATCTCATTCAAATCAGACATGTCAACAAATCACACTAGGCAAATATCCCATCACTGCAAAAGAAAACAAATTGAAAATATGATTAGAAATATAGATCATACACTCTTTCAAACAAAATCAATAAACCAAAAATAGGGAAAACCAATTACCAATTGGCACACATCCAAAATATATTAAAACATTTCCATCCTGTATAATGTGTACATCGGCCTCTACAATAAAACGAACTACATGAACACTACATACTATCTAAATATTCCAAGTGCCTAGTACAATAAAACCAATGCATGTACAAACAGCAAATGATAACAGACAATAAATGGTCACTCCAGTCCAACAACACAGTTCACTGTCCGAACGTAAAAATTGATGAAATAACGTCTTAGAGCCACGCCCTAATCACAGGGATCCACTTCCACAGGTCGACCTGTTTTTACGACAAATGCTTGTAACTGTCTCATGTGTGGATCGAGTCGATGCGAGAGCTCTCGTTGGTGCTGGTTTCACTTCTAAATATTCAAGAGTCACCGCACACGCACAAGTTTTACTTTCAACAACTAAACTTACGTGATTCGATACGCTTCAAAGGATTCCTCCCAGTAGCACATCTAGTTCAACCTCTCTAGTTCAACCTCTCGAGCTCTCCTCTACGTTCTCTGCCGTCTCACGTGGATGCAATTATCACGTGGGGTTCATCATTGTCACAGACGGAAGAACTCAACCATCAGCTGGGATTTTATTCGACGACAGAACTTCCCACGTCTCGGAGATCAAACCCTTTTATAGGGGGCCACGCCTTTTTCATCACGTGGCCATCGTAACAGCTCACACAAATCAGTCAGTGAATGCGGATAACCCGCCAAACACCACCAATGCTTATTGATTAACTATAGGCTTCACGAGAGGTTAAGTATTAAATCCAAAAGATATACAAATAAAATGAACAATAGTACCTAAACATAATATTCATATAAAAGTAAACATGGTGGCACAGTCCACTAACGTAAGTACCCACCTTTGTATTGTCCACGAGCTGACTTGGATAGTGGTCCTATAAGATCAACTGCAACCCTAGAGAGCGAAGTGCTAATCACAGGCATATAACCGAGTGGAGCTTTCGGATTCCTATCCTTTTGACACGTACGCTGACAGATATCGTACGACTGACAATACCTATGCACGCCTTCGCGCACTCCTGGCCAATAAAAATTTTACAGCAATCTGTCAAGTGTTTCTGTGTCATTAAATGCCTTCCTAGTATGGCTTCATGTAAAGGCTCAAATACGCTCTCTTGCAGCTGTTCCGGCAGTACCAACTGTGTCAGCATACCTGATGCCTTAAAAAGGGAAGGTGTGGATTTTCTGAACAAGATACCAGACTTAGCATTAATGTAAAATGTTTCCTAAATACCTTGCCTTGGGTTGTGCCCTTTTTCCTTCTTCTACCCAGCGGAAAATCTTTCTCAAAGACGAGTTTCTTTTCTGCGCCTGCCTCATTTGCGCACTGTCCATATATCTGTAGCAATTGCTTTACTTATCTCCAATGGCGCCAACTTCTTGGTTAGTTTCTGTGATCGAGTAACCACAGCTGCCACTGTTTTCCTTCTCAGTGCTGACCCTCCAATCTGGATCTGCATCACTAGGATTTTGGGCTCCTAAAACGTTATTCACGACTAAATCATACACAGGTCTCTCCATAGCCACTGCACACAATCTCATAAAAATAATATGGGGCATCAAACGACTTGTTTGTGCAGCTCAGGCCAACCTACCGATCAGTTCTGTCAGTGAAACTTTCACCATCAGGTCTAGCCTTACGGAACTTCACGAAAACCTGCCTCAGTAAGTCTAAAGCGTTTCAGCAATGCTCGATTTAAAATATCGTAATCATCGCATTAATCAATGGATAAACGAAAGTAAACCTCCAGAGCATCACCACTCAACAACTCAAACAAATTTAATGCCCACTTTTCCCTCGGCCAACAATGGGCCGTGGCAAATCCCTCAAATTTATGCAAATATGCATCATGTTTATCATCCCGTTTCTCATCAAAGGGAGACAATTTTGGTGTCATCAAAGCAGCATACCTTTTTTTGTTCACCTTCAAGATCGCCAGTTGACGGCTTCACATCGTCTCGTTTCAGCTTCATGTCCATCTATCGCTGACGTTCGACTTCAAGAGCGTCTTCCCATCGCTCCTGTTGTGCGTCTTCGCGCTGACGTTCAGCTTCATGGAAGTATTCTTCTCGCTGACGTTGGGCGTCATCGCACTGACGTTCAACTTTCTATCTTTCCCGTTCGTCACGCATAAACGAGGACAAATTATCTCCCTGTAATCCCGCATCTCATTCAAATCAGACATGTCAACAAATCACACTAGGCAAATATCCCATCACTGCAAAAGAAAACAAATTGAAAATATGATTAGAAATATAGATCATACACTCTTTCAAACAAATCAATAAACCAAAAATAGGGAAAACCAATTACCAATTGGCACACATCCAAAATATATTAAAACATTTCCATCCTGTATAATGTGTACATCGGCCTCTACAATAAAACGAACTACATGAACACTACATACTATCTAAATATTCCAAGTGCCTAGTACAATAAAACCAATGCATGTACAAACAGCAAATGATAACAGACAATAAATGGTCACTCCAGTCCAACAACACAGTTCACTGTCCGAACGTAAAATTGATGAAATAACGTCTTAGAGCCACGCCCTAATCACAGGGATCCACTTCCACAGGTCGACCTGTTTTTACGACAAAAATGCTGTAACTGTCTCATGTGTGGATCGAGTCGATGCGAGAGCTCTCGTTGGTGCTGGTTTCACTTCTAAATATTCAAGAGTCACCGCACACGCCACAAGTTTTACTTTCAACAACTAAAACTTACGTGATTCGATACGCTTCAAAGGATTCCTCCCAGTAGCACATCTAGTTCAACCTCTCTAGTTCAACCTCTCGAGCTCTCCTCTACGTTCTCTGCCGTCTCACGTGGATGCAATTATCACGTGGGGTTCATCATTGTCACAGACGGAAGAACTCAACCATCAGCTGGGATTTATTCGACGACAGAACTTCCCACGTCTCGGAGATCAAACCCTTTTATAGGGGGCCACGCCTTTTTCATCACGTGGCCATCGTAAACAGCTCACACAAATCAGTCAGTGAATGCGGATAACCCGCCAAAAAACACCACCAATGCTTATTGATTAACTATAGGCTTCACGAGAGGTTAAGTATTAAATCCAAAAGATATACAAATAAAATGAACAATAGTACCTAAACATAATATTCATATAAAAGTAACATAGTAGTACCTACAGACAAATATACATATATAAAAACATACTCCTACAGGCTTACTCTTAGTTCTTTCTTCAACACTTCATGAGCGACCTGACATGTGTCGTCCAACCATTGTCTTAACTCAAGAACACACTGATACTTTTTCATTTCGTCATCGGGGACCTCTTCGCCATACCACAGATCAACCAACCCTACTAAATATACTTACCAATGCTTCTGCAATCTTTGCGGTGTCAATGCTCTTTAGAGCAATTGCCTCTGGAAACATGGTGGCACAGTCCACTAACGTAAGTACCCACATATGCACACGTGCTGACTTGGGTAGTGGTCCTATATGAGGTCAACTGCAACCTTAGAGAACGGAGTATAGAATCGAGTGGAGCTTTCGGATTCCTATCCTTGGACACGTACGCTGACAGACATCGTACGACTGACAATACCTATGCACGCCATCGCGCACTCCTGGCCAATACAAATTTGACAGTACTCGGTCAAGTGTTTTCTGTGTCATTAAATGCCCACCTATTATGGAATCATGTGAAAGTTCTAATGCGCTCTCTCGTAGCTGTTCCGGCAATACCAACTGTGTCAGCATACCTGATGCCTTAAAAAGGGAAGGTGTGGATTTTCTGAACAAGATACCAGTCTTTGCATTAATGTAAAATGTTTCATCAATACCTTGCCTTGGGTTGAGCCCTTTTCCTTCTTCTACCCAGCGGAAAATCTTTCTCAAAGACGAGTTTCTTTTCTGCGCCTGCCTCATTTGCGCACTGTCCATATATCTGTAGCAATTGCTTTACTTATCTCCAATGGCGCCAACTTCTTGGTTAGTTTCTGTGATCGAGTAACCACAGCTGCAACTGTTTCCTTCTCAGTGCTGACCCTCCAATCTGGATCTGCATCACTAGGATTTTGGGCTCCTAAAACGTTATTCACGACTAAATCATACACAGGTCTCTCCATAGCCACTGCACACAATCTCATAAAAATAATATGGGGCATCAAACGACTTGTTTGTGCAGCTCAGGCCAACCTACCGATCAGTTCTGTCAGTGAAACTTTCACCATCAGGTCTAGCCTTACGGAACTTCACGAAAACCTGCCTCAGTAAGTCTAAAGCGTTTCAGCAATGCTCGATTTAAAATATCGTAATCATCGCATTAATCAATGGATAAACGAAAGTAAACCTCCAGAGCATCACCACTCAAACAACTCAAACAAATTTAATGCCCACTTTTCCCTCGGCCAACAATGGGCCGTGGCAAATCCCTCAAATTTATGCAAATATGCATTCATGTTTATCATCCCGTTTCTCATCAAAGGGAGACAATTTTGGAGTCATCAAAGCAGCATACCTTTTTTTGTTCACCTTCAAGATCGCCAGTTGACGGCTTCACATCGTCTCGTTTCAGCTTCATGTCCATCTATCGCTGACGTTCGACTTCAAGAGCGTCTTCCCATCGCTCCTGTGTGCGTCTTCGCGCTGACGTTCAGCTTCATGGAAGTATTCTTCTCGCTGACGTTGGGCGTCATCGCACTGACGTTCAACTTTCTATCTTTCCCGTTCGTCACGCATAAACGAGGACAAATTATCTCCCTGTAATCCCGCATCTCATTCAAATCAGACATGTCAACAAATCACCACTAGGCAAATATCCCATCACTGCAAAAGAAAACAAATTGAAAATATGATTAGAAATATAGATCATACACTCTTTCAAACAAATCAATAAACCAAAAATAGGGAAAACCAATTACCAATTGGCACACATCCAAAATATATTAAAACATTTCCATCCTGTATAATGTGTACATCGGCCTCTACAATAAAACGAACTACATGAACACTACATACTATCTAAATATTCCAAGTGCCTAGTACAATAAAACCAATGCATGTACAAACAGCAAATGATAACAGACAATAAATGGTCACTCCAGTCCAACAACACAGTTCACTGTCCGAACGTAAAATTGATGAAATAACGTCTTAGAGCCACGCCCTAATCACAGGGATCCACTTCCACAGGTCGACCTGTTTTTTACGACAAATGCTGTAACTGTCTCATGTGTGGATCGAGTCGATGCGAGAGCTCTCGTTGGTGCTGGTTTCACTTCTAAATATTCAAGAGTCACCGCACACGCCACAAGTTTTACTTTCAACAACTAAACTTACGTGATTCGATACGCTTCAAAGGATTCCTCCCAGTAGCACATCTAGTTCAACCTCTCTAGTTCAACCTCTCGAGCTCTCCTCTACGTTCTCTGCCGTCTCACGTGGATGCAATTATCACGTGGGGTTCATCATTGTCACAGACGGAAGAACTCAACCATCAGCTGGGATTTTATTCGACGACAGAACTTCCCACGTCTCGGAGATCAAACCCTTTTATAGGGGGCCACGCCTTTTTCATCACGTGGCCATCGTAACAGCTCACACAAATCAGTCAGTGAATGCGGATAACCCGCCAAACACCACCAATGCTTATTGATTAACTATAGGCTTCACGAGAGGTTAAGTATTAAATCCAAAAGATATACAAATAAAATGAACAATAGTACCTAAACATAATATTCATATAAAAGTAACATAGTAGTACCTACAGACAAATATACATATATAAAAACATACTCCTACAGGCTTACTCTTGGTTCTTTCTTCAACACTTCATGAGCGACCTGACATGTGTCGTCCAACCATTTGTCTTAACTCAAGAAACACACTGATACGTTTTCATTTCGTCATCGGGGACCTCTTCGCCATACCACAGATCAACCAACCCTACTAAATATACTTACCAATGCTTCTGCAATCTTTGCGGTGTCAATGCTCTTTAGAGCAATTGCCTCTGGAAACATGGTGGCACAGTCCACTAACGTAAGTACCCACATATGCACACGTGCTGACTTGGGTAGTGGTCCTATATGAGATCAACTGCAACCTTAGAGAACGGAGTATAGAATCGAGTGGAGCTTTCGGATTCCTATCCTTGGACACGTACGCTGACAGACATCGTACGACTGACAATACCTATGCACGCCATCGCGCACTCCTGGCCAATACAAATTTGACAGTACTCGGTCAAGTGTTTTCTGTGTCATTAAATGCCCACCTATTATGGAATCATGTGAAAGTTCTAATGCGCTCTCTCGTAGCTGTTCCGGCAATACCAACTGTGTCAGCATACCTGATGCCTTAAAAAGGGAAGGTGTGGATTTCTGAACAAGATACCAGTCTTTGCATTAATGTAAAATGTTTTCATCAATACCTTGCCTTGGGTTGAGCCCTTTTCCTTCTTCTACCCAGCGGAAAATCTTTCTCAAAGACGAGTTTCTTTTCTGCGCCTGCCTCATTTGCGCACTGTCCATATATCTGTAGCAATTGCTTTACTTATCTCCAATGGCGCCAACTTCTTGGTTAGTTTCTGTGATCGAGTAACCACAGCTGCAACTGTTTCCTTCTCAGTGCTGACCCTCCAATCTGGATCTGCATCACTAGGATTTTGGGCTCCTAAAACGTTATTCACGACTAAATCATACACAGGTCTCTCCATAGCCACTGCACACAATCTCATAAAAATAATATGGGGCATCAAACGACTTGTTTGTGCAGCTCAGGCCAACCTACCGATCAGTTCTGTCAGTGAAACTTTCACCATCAGGTCTAGCCTTACGGAACTTCACGAAAACCTGCCTCAGTAAGTCTAAAGCGTTTCAGCAATGCTCGATTTAAAATATCGTAATCATCGCATTAATCAATGGATAAACGAAAGTAAACCTCCAGAGCATCACCACTCAACAACTCAAACAAATTTAATGCCCACTTTTCCCTCGGCCAACAATGGGCCGTGGCAAATCCCTCAAATTTATGCAAATATGCATTCATGTTATCATCCCGTTTCTCATCAAAGGGAGACAATTTTGGAGTCATCAAAGCAGCATACCTTTTTTTGTTCACCTTCAAGATCGCCAGTTGACGGCTTCACATCGTCTCGTTTCAGCTTCATGTCCATCTATCGCTGACGTTCGACTTCAAGAGCGTCTTCCCATCGCTCCTGTTGTGCGTCTTCGCGCTGACGTTCAGCTTCATGGAAGTATTCTTCTCGCTGACGTTGGGCGTCATCGCACTGACGTTCAACTTTCTATCTTTCCCGTTCGTCACGCATAAACGAGGACAAATTATCTCCCTGTAATCCCGCATCTCATTCAAATCAGACATGTCAACAAATCACACTAAGCAAATATCCCATCACTGCAAAAGAAAACAAATTGAAAATATGATTAGAAATATAGATCATACACTCTTTCAAACAAATCAATAAACCAAAAATAGGGAAAACCAATTACCAATTGGCACACATCCAAAATATATTAAAACATTTCCATCCTGTATAATGTGTACATCGGCCTCTACAATAAAACGAACTACATGAACACTACATACTATCTAAATATTCCAAGTGCCTAGTACAATAAAACCAATGCATGTACAAACAGCAAATGATAACAGACAATAAATGGTCACTCCAGTCCAACAACACAGTTCACTGTCCGAACGTAAAATTGATGAAATAACGTCTTAGAGCCACGCCCTAATCACAGGGATCCACTTCCACAGGTCGACCTGTTTTTACGACAAATGCTGTAACTGTCTCATGTGTGGATCGAGTCGATGCGAGAGCTCTCGTTGGTGCTGGTTTCACTTCTAAATATTCAAGAGTCACCGCACACGCCACAAGTTTTACTTTCAACAACTAAACTTACGTGATTCGATACGCTTCAAAGGATTCCTCCCAGTAGCACATCTAGTTCAACCTCTCTAGTTCAACCTCTCGAGCTCTCCTCTACGTTCTCTGCCGTCTCACGTGGATGCAATTATCACGTGGGGTTCATCATTGTCACAGACGGAAGAACTCAACCATCAGCTGGGATTTTATTCGACGACAGAACTTCCCACGTCTCGGAGATCAAACCCTTTTATAGGGGGCCACGCCTTTTTCATCACGTGGCCATCGTAACAGCTCACACAAATCAGTCAGTGAATGCGGATAACCCGCCAAACACCACCAATGCTTATTGATTAACTATAGGCTTCACGAGAGGTTAAGTATTAAATCCAAAAGATATACAAATAAAATGAACAATAGTACCTAAACATAATATTCATATAAAAGTAACATAGTAGTACCTACAGACAAATATACATATATAAAAACATACTCCTACAGGCTTACTCTTGGTTCTTTCTTCAACACTTCATGAGCGACCTGACATGTGTCGTCCAACCTTTGTCTTAACTCAAGAACACACTGATACTTTTCATTTCGTCATCGGGGACCTCTTCGCCATACCACAGATCAACCAACCCTACTAAATATACTTACCAATGCTTCTGCAATCTTTGCGGTGTCAATGCTCTTTAGAGCAATTGCCTCTGGAAACATGGTGGCACAGTCCACTAACGTAAGTACCCACATATGCACACGTGCTGACTTGGGTAGTGGTCCTATATGAGATCAACTGCAACCTTAGAGAACGGAGTATAGAATCGAGTGGAGCTTTCGGATTCCTATCCTTGGACACGTACGCTGACAGACATCGTACGACTGACAATACCTATGCACGCCATCGCGCACTCCTGGCCAATACAAATTTGACAGTACTCGGTCAAGTGTTTTCTGTGTCATTAAATGCCCACCTATTATGGAATCATGTGAAAGTTCTAATGCGCTCTCTCGTAGCTGTTCCGGCAATACCAACTGTGTCAGCATACCTGATGCCTTAAAAAGGGAAGGTGTGGATTTTCTGAACAAGATACCAGTCTTTGCATTAATGTAAAATGTTTCATCAATACCTTGCCTTGGGTTGAGCCCTTTTCCTTCTTCTACCCAGCGGAAAATCTTTCTCAAAGACGAGTTTCTTTTCTGCGCCTGCCTCATTTGCGCACTGTCCATATATCTGTAGTAATTGCTTTTACTTATCTCCAATGGCGCCAACTTCTTGGTTAGTTTCTGTGATCGAGTAACCACAGCTGCAACTGTTTCCTTCTCAGTGCTGACCCTCCAATCTGGATCTGCATCACTAGGATTTTGGGCTCCTAAAACGTTATTCACGACTAAATCATACACAGGTCTCTCCATAGCCACTGCACACAATCTCATAAAAATAATATGGGGCATCAAACGACTTGTTTGTGCAGCTCAGGTCAACCTACCGATCAGTTCTGTCAGTGAAACTTTCACCATCAGGTCTAGCCTTACGGAACTTCACGAAAACCTGCCTCAGTAAGTCTAAAGCGTTTCAGCAATGCTCGATTTAAAATATCGTAATCATCGCATTAATCAATGGATAAACGAAAGTAAACCTCCAGAGCATCACCACTCAACAACTCAAACAAATTTAATGCCCACTTTTCCCTCGGCCAACAATGGGCCGTGGCAAATCCCTCAAATTTATGCAAATATGCATTCATGTTTATCATCCCGTTTCTCATCAAAGGGAGACAATTTTGGAGTCATCAAAGCAGCATACCTTTTTTGTTCACCTTCAAGATCGCCAGTTGACGGCTTCACATCGTCTCGTTTCAGCTTCATGTCCATCTATCGCTGACGTTCGACTTCAAGAGCGTCTTCCCATCGCTCCTGTTGTGCGTCTTCGCGCTGACGTTCAGCTTCATGGAAGTATTCTTCTCGCTGACGTTGGGCGTCATCGCACTGACGTTCAACTTTCTATCTTTCCCGTTCGTCACGCATAAACGAGGACAAATTATCTCCCTGTAATCCCGCATCTCATTCAAATCAGACATGTCAACAAATCACACTAGGCAAATATCCCATCACTGCAAAAGAAAACAAATTGAAAATATGATTAGAAATATAGATCATACACTCTTTCAAACAAATCAATAAACCAAAAATAGGGAAAACCAATTACCAATTGGCACACATCCAAAATATATTAAAACATTTCCATCCTGTATAATGTGTACATCGGCCTCTACAATAAAACGAACTACATGAACACTACATACTATCTAAATATTCCAAGTGCCTAGTACAATAAAACCAATGCATGTACAAACAGCAAATGATAACAGACAATAAATGGTCACTCCAGTCCAACAACACAGTTCACTGTCCGAACGTAAAATTGATGAAATAACGTCTTAGAGCCACGCCCTAATCACAGGGATCCACTTCCACAGGTCGACCTGTTTTTACGACAAATGCTGTAACTGTCTCATGTGTGGATCGAGTCGATGCGAGAGCTCTCGTTGGTGCTGGTTTCACTTCTAAATATTCAAGAGTCACCGCACACGCCACAAGTTTTACTTTCAACAACTAAACTTACGTGATTCGATACGCTTCAAAGGATTCCTCCCAGTAGCACATCTAGTTCAACCTCTCTAGTTCAACCTCTCGAGCTCTCCTCTACGTTCTCTGCCGTCTCACGTGGATGCAATTATCACGTGGGGTTCATCATTGTCACAGACGGAAGAACTCAACCATCAGCTGGGATTTTATTCGACGACAGAACTTCCCACGTCTCGGAGATCAAACCCTTTTATAGGGGGCCACGCCTTTTTCATCACGTGGCCATCGTAACAGCTCACACAAATCAGTCAGTGAATGCGGATAACCCGCCAAACACCACCAATGCTTATTGATTAACTATAGGCTTCACGAGAGGTTAAGTATTAAATCCAAAAGATATACAAATAAAATGAACAATAGTACCTAAACATAATATTCATATAAAAGTAACATAGTAGTACCTACAGACAAATATACATATATAAAAACATACTCCTACAGGCTTACTCTTGGTTCTTTCTTCAACACTTCATGAGCGACCTGACATGTGTCGTCCAACCTTTGTCTTAACTCAAGAACACACTGATACTTTTCATTTCGTCATCGGGGACCTCTTCGCCATACCACAGATCAACCAACCCTACTAAATATACTTACCAATGCTTCTGCAATCTTTGCGGTGTCAATGCTCTTTAGAGCAATTGCCTCTGGAAACATGGTGGCACAGTCCACTAACGTAAGTACCCACATATGCACACGTGCTGACTTGGGTAGTGGTCCTATATGAGATCAACTGCAACCTTAGAGAACGGAGTATAGAATCGAGTGGAGCTTTCGGATTCCTATCCTTGGACACGTACGCTGACAGACATCGTACGACTGACAATACCTATGCACGCCATCGCGCACTCCTGGCCAATACAAATTTGACAGTACTCGGTCAAGTGTTTTCTGTGTCATTAAATGCCCACCTATTATGGAATCATGTGAAAGTTCTAATGCGCTCTCTCGTAGCTGTTCCGGCAATACCAACTGTGTCAGCATACCTGATGCCTTAAAAAGGGAAGGTGTGGATTTTCTGAACAAGATACCAGTCTTTGCATTAATGTAAAATGTTTCATCAATACCTTGCCTTGGGTTGAGCCCTTTTCCTTCTTCTACCCAGCGGAAAATCTTTCTCAAAGACGAGTTTCTTTTCTGCGCCTGCCTCATTTGCGCACTGTCCATATATCTGTAGTAATTGCTTTACTTATCTCCAATGGCGCCAACTTCTTGGTTAGTTTCTGTGATCGAGTAACCACAGCTGCAACTGTTTCCTTCTCAGTGCTGACCCTCCAATCTGGATCTGCATCACTAGGATTTTGGGCTCCTAAAACGTTATTCACGACTAAATCATACACAGGTCTCTCCATAGCCACTGCACACAATCTCATAAAAATAATATGGGGCATCAAACGACTTGTTTGTGCAGCTCAGGTCAACCTACCGATCAGTTCTGTCAGTGAAACTTTCACCATCAGGTCTAGCCTTACGGAACTTCACGAAAAAACCTGCCTCAGTAAGTCTAAAGCGTTTCAGCAATGCTCGATTTAATTTAAATATCGTAATCATCGCATTAATCAATGGATAAACGAAAGTAAACCTCCAGAGCATCACCACTCAACAACTCAAACAAATTTAATGCCCACTTTTCCCTCGGCCAACAATGGGCCGTGGCAAATCCCTCAAATTTATGCAAATATGCATTCATGTTTATCATCCCGTTTCTCATCAAAGGGAGACAATTTTGGAGTCATCAAAGCAGCATACCTTTTTTTGTTCACCTTCAAGATCGCCAGTTGACGGCTTCACATCGTCTCGTTTCAGCTTCATGTCCATCTATCGCTGACGTTCGACTTCAAGAGCGTCTTCCCATCGCTCCTGTTGTGCGTCTTCGCGCTGACGTTCAGCTTCATGGAAGTATTCTTCTCGCTGACGTTGGGCGTCATCGCACTGACGTTCAACTTTCTATCTTTCCCGTTCGTCACGCATAAACGAGGACAAATTATCTCCCTGTAATCCCGCATCTCATTCAAATCAGACATGTCAACAAATCACACTAGGCAAATATCCCATCACTGCAAAAGAAAACAAATTGAAAATATGATTAGAAATATAGATCATACACTCTTTCAAACAAATCAATAAACCAAAAATAGGGAAAACCAATTACCAATTGGCACACATCCAAAATATATTAAAACATTTCCATCCTGTATAATGTGTACATCGGCCTCTACAATAAAACGAACTACATGAACACTACATACTATCTAAATATTCCAAGTGCCTAGTACAATAAAACCAATGCATGTACAAACAGCAAATGATAACAGACAATAAATGGTCACTCCAGTCCAACAACACAGTTCACTGTCCGAACGTAAAATTGATGAAATAACGTCTTAGAGCCACGCCCTAATCACAGGGATCCACTTCCACAGGTCGACCTGTTTTTACGACAAATGCTGTAACTGTCTCATGTGTGGATCGAGTCGATGCGAGAGCTCTCGTTGGTGCTGGTTTCACTTCTAAATATTCAAGAGTCACCGCACACGCCACAAGTTTTACTTTCAACAACTAAACTTACGTGATTCGATACGCTTCAAAGGATTCCTCCCAGTAGCACATCTAGTTCAACCTCTCTAGTTCAACCTCTCGAGCTCTCCTCTACGTTCTCTGCCGTCTCACGTGGATGCAATTATCACGTGGGGTTCATCATTGTCACAGACGGAAGAACTCAACCATCAGCTGGGATTTTATTCGACGACAGAACTTCCCACGTCTCGGAGATCAAACCCTTTTATAGGGGGCCACGCCTTTTTCATCACGTGGCCATCGTAACAGCTCACACAAATCAGTCAGTGAATGCGGATAACCCGCCAAACACCACCAATGCTTATTGATTAACTATAGGCTTCACGAGAGGTTAAGTATTAAATCCAAAAGATATACAAATAAAATGAACAATAGTACCTAAACATAATATTCATATAAAAGTAACATAGTAGTACCTACAGACAAATATACATATATAAAAACATACTCCTACAGGCTTACTCTTGGTTCTTTCTTCAACACTTCATGAGCGACCTGACATGTGTCGTCCAACCTTTGTCTTAACTCAAGAACACACTGATACTTTTTCATTTCGTCATCGGGGACCTCTTCGCCATACCACAGATCAACCAACCCTACTAAATATACTTACCAATGCTTCTGCAATCTTTGCGGTGTCAATGCTCTTTAGAGCAATTGCCTCTGGAAACATGGTGGCACAGTCCACTAACGTAAGTACCCACATATGCACACGTGCTGACTTGGGTAGTGGTCCTATATGAGATCAACTGCAACCTTAGAGAACGGAGTATAGAATCGAGTGGAGCTTTCGGATTCCTATCCTTGGACACGTACGCTGACAGACATCGTACGACTGACAATACCTATGCACGCCATCGCGCACTCCTGGCCAATACAAATTTGACAGTACTCGGTCAAGTGTTTTCTGTGTCATTAAATGCCCACCTATTATGGAATCATGTGAAAGTTCTAATGCGCTCTCTCTCTCGTAGCTGTTCCGGCAATACCAACTGTGTCAGCATACCTGATGCCTTAAAAAGGGAAGGTGTGGATTTTCTGAACAAGATACCAGTCTTTGCATTAATGTAAAATGTTTCATCAATACCTTGCCTTGGGTTGAGCCCTTTTTCCTTCTTCTACCCAGCGGAAAATCTTTCTCAAAGACGAGTTTCTTTTCTGCGCCTGCCTCATTTGCGCACTGTCCATATATCTGTAGTAATTGCTTTACTTATCTCCAATGGCGCCAACTTCTTGGTTAGTTTCTGTGATCGAGTAACCACAGCTGCAACTGTTTCCTTCTCAGTGCTGACCCTCCAATCTGGATCTGCATCACTAGGATTTTGGGCTCCTAAAACGTTATTCACGACTAAATCATACACAGGTCTCTCCATAGCCACTGCACACAAACTCATAAAAATAATATGGGGCATCAAACGACTTGTTTGTGCAGCTCAGGTCAACCTACCGATCAGTTCTGTCAGTGAAACTTTCACCATCAGGTCTAGCCTTACGGAACTTCACGAAAACCTGCCTCAGTAAGTCTAAAGCGTTTCAGCAATGCTCGATTTAAAATATCGTAATCATCGCATTAATCAATGGATAAACGAAAGTAAACCTCCAGAGCATCACCACTCAACAACTCAAACAAATTTAATGCCCACTTTTCCCTCGGCCAACAATGGGCCGTGGCAAATCCCTCAAATTTATGCAAATATGCATTCATGTTTATCATCCCGTTTCTCATCAAAGGGAGACAATTTTGGAGTCATCAAAGCAGCATACCTTTTTTTGTTCACCTTCAAGATCGCCAGTTGACGGCTTCACATCGTCTCGTTTCAGCTTCATGTCCATCTATCGCTGACGTTCGACTTCAAGAGCGTCTTCCCATCGCTCCTGTTGTGCGTCTTCGCGCTGACGTTCAGCTTCATGGAAGTATTCTTCTCGCTGACGTTGGGCGTCATCGCACTGACGTTCAACTTTCTATCTTTCCCGTTCGTCACGCATAAACGAGGACAAATTATCTCCCTGTAATCCCGCATCTCATTCAAATCAGACATGTCAACAAATCACACTAAGCAAATATCCCATCACTGCAAAAGAAAACAAATTGAAAATATGATTAGAAATATAGATCATACACTCTTTCAAACAAATCAATAAACCAAAAATAGGGAAAACCAATTACCAATTGGCACACATCCAAAATATATTAAAACATTTCCATCCTGTATAATGTGTACATCGGCCTCTACAATAAAACGAACTACATGAACACTACATACTATCTAAATATTCCAAGTGCCTAGTACAATAAAACCAATGCATGTACAAACAGCAAATGATAACAGACAATAAATGGTCACTCCAGTCCAACAACACAGTTCACTGTCCGAACGTAAAATTGATGAAATAACGTCTTAGAGCCACGCCCTAATCACAGGGATCCACTTCCACAGGTCGACCTGTTTTTACGACAAATGCTGTAACTGTCTCATGTGTGGATCGAGTCGATGCGAGAGCTCTCGTTGGTGCTGGTTTCACTTCTAAATATTCAAGAGTCACCGCACACGCCACAAGTTTTACTTTCAACAACTAAACTTACGTGATTCGATACGCTTCAAAGGATTCCTCCCAGTAGCACATCTAGTTCAACCTCTCTAGTTCAACCTCTCGAGCTCTCCTCTACGTTCTCTGCCGTCTCACGTGGATGCAATTATCACGTGGGGTTCATCATTGTCACAGACGGAAGAACTCAACCATCAGCTGGGATTTTATTCGACGACAGAACTTCCCACGTCTCGGAGATCAAACCCTTTTATAGGGGGCCACGCCTTTTTCATCACGTGGCCATCGTAACAGCTCACACAAATCAGTCAGTGAATGCGGATAACCCGCCAAACACCACCAATGCTTATTGATTAACTATAGGCTTCACGAGAGGTTAAGTATTAAATCCAAAAGATATACAAATAAAATGAACAATAGTACCTAAACATAATATTCATATAAAAGTAACATAGTAGTACCTACAGACAAATATACATATATAAAAACATACTCCTACAGGCTTACTCTTGGTTCTTTCTTCAACACTTCATGAGCGACCTGACATGTGTCGTCCAACCTTTGTCTTAACTCAAGAACACACTGATACTTTTTCATTTCGTCATCGGGGACCTCTTCGCCATACCACAGATCAACCAACCCTACTAAATATACTTACCAATGCTTCTGCAATCTTTGCGGTGTCAATGCTCTTTAGAGCAATTGCCTCTGGAAACATGGTGGCACAGTCCACTAACGTAAGTACCCACATATGCACACGTGCTGACTTGGGTAGTGGTCCTATATGAGATCAACTGCAACCTTAGAGAACGGAGTATAGAATCGAGTGGAGCTTTCGGATTCCTATCCTTGGACACGTACGCTGACAGACATCGTACGACTGACAATACCTATGCACGCCATCGCGCACTCCTGGCCAATACAAATTTGACAGTACTCGGTCAAGTGTTTTCTGTGTGTCATTAAATGCCCACCTATTATGGAATCATGTGAAAGTTCTAATGCGCTCTCTCGTAGCTGTTCCGGCAATACCAACTGTGTCAGCATACCTGATGCCTTAAAAAGGGAAGGTGTGGATTTTCTGAACAAGATACCAGTCTTTGCATTAATGTAAAATGTTTCATCAATACCTTGCCTTGGGTTGAGCCCTTTTTTCTTCTACCCAGCGGAAAATCTTTCTCAAAGACGAGTTTCTTTTCTGCGCCTGCCTCATTTGCGCACTGTCCATATATCTGTAGTAATTGCTTTACTTATCTCCAATGGCGCCAACTTCTTGGTTAGTTTCTGTGATCGAGTAACCACAGCTGCAACTGTTTCCTTCTCAGTGCTGACCCTCCAATCTGGATCTGCATCACTAGGATTTTGGGCTCCTAAAACGTTATTCACGACTAAATCATACACAGGTCTCTCCATAGCCACTGCACACAATCTCATAAAAATAATATGGGGCATCAAACGACTTGTTTGTGCAGCTCAGGTCAACCTACCGATCAGTTCTGTCAGTGAAACTTTCACCATCAGGTCTAGCCTTACGGAACTTCACGAAAACCTGCCTCAGTAAGTCTAAAGCGTTTCAGCAATGCTCGATTTAAAATATCGTAATCATCGCATTAATCAATGGATAAACGAAAGTAAACCTCCAGAGCATCACCACTCAACAACTCAAACAAATTTAATGCCCACTTTTCCCTCGGCCAACAATGGGCCGTGGCAAATCCCTCAAATTTATGCAAATATGCATTCATGTTTATCATCCCGTTTCTCATCAAAGGGAGACAATTTTGGAGTCATCAAAGCAGCATACCTTTTTTTGTTCACCTTCAAGATCGCCAGTTGACGGCTTCACATCGTCTCGTTTCAGCTTCATGTCCATCTATCGCTGACGTTCGACTTCAAGAGCGTCTTCCCATCGCTCCTGTTGTGCGTCTTCGCGCTGACGTTCAGCTTCATGGAAGTATTCTTCTCGCTGACGTTGGGCGTCATCGCACTGACGTTCAACTTTCTATCTTTCCCGTTCGTCACGCATAAACGAGGACAAATTATCTCCCTGTAATCCCGCATCTCATTCAAATCAGACATGTCAACAAATCACACTAGGCAAATATCCCATCACTGCAAAAGAAAACAAATTGAAAATATGATTAGAAATATAGATCATACACTCTTTCAAACAAATCAATAAACCAAAAATAGGGAAAACCAATTACCAATTGGCACACATCCAAAATATATTAAAACATTTTCCATCCTGTATAATGTGTACATCGGCCTCTACAATAAAACGAACTACATGAACACTACATACTATCTAAATATTCCAAGTGCCTAGTACAATAAAACCATGCATGTACAAACAGCAAATGATAACAGACAATAAATGGTCACTCCAGTCCAACAACACAGTTCACTGTCCGAACGTAAAATTGATGAAATAACGTCTTAGAGCCACGCCCTAATCACAGGGATCCACTTCCACAGGTCGACCTGTTTTTACGACAAATGCTGTAACTGTCTCATGTGTGGATCGAGTCGATGCGAGAGCTCTCGTTGGTGCTGGTTTCACTTCTAAATATTCAAGAGTCACCGCACACGCCACAAGTTTTACTTTCAACAACTAAACTTACGTGATTCGATACGCTTCAAAGGATTCCTCCCAGTAGCACATCTAGTTCAACCTCTCTAGTTCAACCTCTCGAGCTCTCCTCTACGTTCTCTGCCGTCTCACGTGGATGCAATTATCACGTGGGGTTCATCATTGTCACAGACGGAAGAACTCAACCATCAGCTGGGATTTTATTCGACGACAGAACTTCCCACGTCTCGGAGATCAAACCCTTTTATAGGGGCCTTACCCTTTTTATCACATGGACATCGTAACAGCTCACACAAATCAGTCAGTGAATGCGGATAACCCGCCAAACACCACCAATGCTTATTGATTAACTATAGGCTTCACGAGAGGTTAAGTATTAAATCCAAAAGATATACAAATAAAATGAACAATAGTACCTAAACATAATATTCATATAAAAGTAACATAGTAGTACCTACAGACAAATATACATATATAAAAACATACTCCTACAGGCTTACTCTTGGTTCTTTCTTCAACACTTCATGAGCGACCTGACATGTGTCGTCCAACCTTTGTCTTAACTCAAGAACACACTGATACTTTTTCATTTCGTCATCGGGGACCTCTTCGCCATACCACAGATCAACCAACCCTACTAAATATACTTACCAATGCTTCTGCAATCTTTGCGGTGTCAATGCTCTTTAGAGCAATTGCCTCTGGAAACATGGTGGCACAGTCCACTAACGTAAGTACCCACATATGCACACGTGCTGACTTGGGTAGTGGTCCTATATGAGATCAACTGCAACCTTAGAGAACGGAGTATAGAATCGAGTGGAGCTTTCGGATTCCTATCCTTGGACACGTACGCTGACAGACATCGTACGACTGACAATACCTATGCACGCCATCGCGCACTCCTGGCCAATACAAATTTGACAGTACTCGGTCAAGTGTTTTCTGTGTCATTAAATGCCCACCTATTATGGAATCATGTGAAAGTTCTAATGCGCTCTCTCGTAGCTGTTCCGGCAATACCAACTGTGTCAGCATACCTGATGCCTTAAAAAGGGAAGGTGTGGATTTTCTGAACAAGATACCAGTCTTTGCATTAATGTAAAATGTTTCATCAATACCTTGCCTTGGGTTGAGCCCTTTTCCTTCTTCTACCCAGCGGAAAATCTTTCTCAAAGACGAGTTTCTTTTCTGCGCCTGCCTCATTTGCGCACTGTCCATATATCTGTAGTAATTGCTTTACTTACTTATCTCCAATGGCGCCAACTTCTTGGTTAGTTTCTGTGATCGAGTAACCACAGCTGCAACTGTTTCCTTCTCAGTGCTGACCCTCCAATCTGGATCTGCATCACTAGGATTTTGGGCTCCTAAAACGTTATTCACGACTAAATCATACACAGGTCTCTCCATAGCCACTGCACACAATCTCATAAAAATAATATGGGGCATCAAACGACTTGTTTGTGCAGCTCAGGTCAACCTACCGATCAGTTCTGTCAGTGAAACTTTCACCATCAGGTCTAGCCTTACGGAACTTCACGAAAACCTGCCTCAGTAAGTCTAAAGCGTTTCAGCAATGCTCGATTTAAAATATCGTAATCATCGCATTAATCAATGGATAAACGAAAGTAAACCTCCAGAGCATCACCACTCAACAACTCAAACAAATTTAATGCCCACTTTTCCCTCGGCCAACAATGGGCCGTGGCAAATCCCTCAAATTTATGCAAATATGCATTCATGTTTATCATCCCGTTTCTCATCAAAGGGAGACAATTTTGGAGTCATCAAAGCAGCATACCTTTTTTTGTTCACCTTCAAGATCGCCAGTTGACGGCTTCACATCGTCTCGTTTCAGCTTCATGTCCATCTATCGCTGACGTTCGACTTCAAGAGCGTCTTCCCATCGCTCCTGTTGTGCGTCTTCGCGCTGACGTTCAGCTTCATGGAAGTATTCTTCTCGCTGACGTTGGGCGTCATCGCACTGACGTTCAACTTTCTATCTTTCCCGTTCGTCACGCATAAACGAGGACAAATTATCTCCCTGTAATCCCGCATCTCATTCAAATCAGACATGTCAACAAATCACACTAGGCAAATATCCCATCACTGCAAAAGAAAACAAATTGAAAATATGATTAGAAATATAGATCATACACTCTTTCAAACAAATCAATAAACCAAAAATAGGGAAAACCAATTACCAATTGGCACACATCCAAAATATATTAAAACATTTCCATCCTGTATAATGTGTACATCGGCCTCTACAATAAAACGAACTACATGAACACTACATACTATCTAAATATTCCAAGTGCCTAGTACAATAAAACCAATGCATGTACAAACAGCAAATGATAACAGACAATAAATGGTCACTCCAGTCCAACAACACAGTTCACTGTCCGAACGTAAAATTGATGAAATAACGTCTTAGAGCCACGCCCTAATCACAGGGATCCACTTCCACAGGTCGACCTGTTTTTACGACAAATGCTGTAACTGTCTCATGTGTGGATCGAGTCGATGCGAGAGCTCTCGTTGGTGCTGGTTTCACTTCTAAATATTCAAGAGTCACCGCACACGCCACAAGTTTTACTTTCAACAACTAAACTTACGTGATTCGATACGCTTCAAAGGATTCCTCCCAGTAGCACATCTAGTACCTCTCTAGTTCAACCTCTCGAGCTCTGCTCTACGTTCTCTGCCGTCTCACGTGGATGCAATTATCACGTGGGGTTCATCATTGTCACAGACGGAAGAACTCAACCATCAGCTGGGATTTTATTCGACGACAGAACTTCCCACGTCTCGGAGATCAAACCCTTTTATAGGGGGCCACGCCTTTTTCATCACGTGGCCATCGTAACAGCTCACACAAATCAGTCAGTGAATGCGGATAACCCGCCAAACACCACCAATGCTTATTGATTAACTATAGGCTTCACGAGAGGTTAAGTATTAAATCCAAAAGATATACAAATAAAATGAACAATAGTACCTAAACATAATATTCATATAAAAGTAACATAGTAGTACCTACAGACAAATATACATATATAAAAACATACTCCTACAGGCTTACTCTTGGTTCTTTCTTCAACACTTCATGAGCGACCTGACATGTGTCGTCCAACCTTTGTCTTAACTCAAGAACACACTGATACTTTTTCATTTCGTCATCGGGGACCTCTTCGCCATACCACAGATCAACCAACCCTACTAAATATACTTACCAATGCTTCTGCAATCTTTGCGGTGTCAATGCTCTTTAGAGCAATTGCCTCTGGAAACATGGTGGCACAGTCCACTAACGTAAGTACCCACATATGCACACGTGCTGACTTGGGTAGTGGTCCTATATGAGATCAACTGCAACCTTAGAGAACGGAGTATAGAATCGAGTGGAGCTTTCGGATTCCTATCCTTGGACACGTACGCTGACAGACATCGTACGACTGACAATACCTATGCACGCCATCGCGCACTCCTGGCCAATACAAATTTGACAGTACTCGGTCAAGTGTTTTTCTGTGTCATTAAATGCCCACCTATTATGGAATCATGTGAAAGTTCTAATG
>CM067357.1:7913488-7945359 GCA_034190875.2 Urechis unicinctus
CAAATTAATTGATCGAGCCGAAGATGTTTTATTTATATGTGATCTCTTGCAACAAGAGGATATGACTAAGGTTCGAGTCCCCTGAACAGACTGTCAACCTCATATTGTTAAATAACTAAATCATAAATGACAGGAGCTGTGGGTTGAATCCATCCCTAACAAACTACACGACATTCAGCCCCAGCTTGTGGAACAGCCTCAGAGACAACCGTAGTGCGGAGGTTATTCTTGACCGTACTCGGTAGGGTACACATTGACAGCTCATTCTCATCGATTGTGTCGATCTGAACATTATCATCAATCGCTACTGTCGTGTTCAAAGTCGTTTAGAATTGTTTGAATGAGTTGATCCGTCTAAGATAAATTTTGTCATATAATAGATTTGAAGCCATAAATATAATGTTGTGGAATTATACGTACATCAAATCAATTAATGAAGAATATAATTTCAGTTTCGATTGTACTCCTTAAGTTATTCCTGGTTGAAATACTCCACAGTTTACATTGAAATTATGAAGGTATCAAGGGTCCTACGTCCATTACAAACCAACGTTTAAATCTCAAAGAAAGGTATGCGCTCCCTGGAGGCAGTTCGAACTGAACTCTCCTTCTCTCCTGAGGTGACGTAGTACATGTTATATGTATGTGTGCTTATAGCGCATAAGAGTTTGTAGAGGGGAAGTGGTTCGTGTAATAATAAACATATTATATATATATTTAGTATTAGTATTTGCTGAACTTAATATATGAATGACCACAACGTAACCTGTGCGTTCCGTGGTGTAGTCTGGCAGTGGTGACTTGCCCTAGGATAATTGGTTGCATTTTATCTTTTTCGTCGTCATTCTTATGCGTTCCTTCTTTTTTACCATTTTACCTAGTAGGCGGCTGCTTAATCAGGTGAAACTTATCTGTTAACCTTTCTAGGCGCCATATAACACATTAGGGTTAGTGTGCCGTTAAACCCTATACTCACCTACTCACTCACTCCGGTATGCTTTTCTTCATAGTGCGAGGGGCTGGCTGGGGGGCAGGTAAGGGAACGTTAACTGGCTTCCTAGCCTGACTAGGGGCGATTTTTGTGGTTTAGTGCGTTGAAGGCCTTCCGGTAAGCTATCCCCCTTTTCCTCAGGTCCTTGGTGCCCCTTGCTCGAGGCCAAAAGATGAACACCATAAGGAGAAGATAGCTCCCTTACACTTGGCTTCTCACGCTTACTGACCCTACCTATCCTGCAAACTCAAGTTCCGTCCCTCGACTTGCTTACCCCTACATCTATCCATTTCCTTAGGGCAGGAGTCGCCTTGGGTTGACCCGCTGCCCTCTGCGCCAACCCGACAGCAACTCCCCGACCGTAAAGAAAACCTGTTTCCGAGTGGTTCACTGGGTTTCTGGCCTTACCCTCACGTTCCCTGATGCCAACACACTCGGGTCCACCTTACCTTACCACGCTGTCTAACCCAAGTTGATCCCCCTCCCCACCCCAACCCCCCTCCTCCCTCCCAATTCACCTGCGCCGGTCTATACTATCCTTTCGTTCAGGGACGGGAATAGAGCTGACATCGTCCAGCCACTCATTCAGCCTGTTTCTACTTTGACATGTTGCCGAACGGAATGGCCACTTCTCAGGTCCAGCAATACTTTCCGACATAAAACATGCAGAGGAATTCCTTGACGGTGTCGGTGTATAACCGATTTTCGTTATCAGTTCGCCCCCCAGTAGAAATATGTCTTCTTCATCCTATGTCTGTCTGTTTGCTTGTCTGTTAGCAAAGATATATCGAATGGATCTCCATGAAGCCTTCAGGTATCAATGGTCACGTACCAAGGACGAATTCAATAGAGAAATAAATAAATCTCAATAGCACTCCCTTGCTCTCTCTAACACGCCTCGCGGAGCGATGTTTGATCTCAGACCTTGACCGTTATTTTAAGTTGGGGCAAGTAAATGGCTGACCCAACTTAAGTCTGTGCAATATATTTCGGCATATTGTGATTGGTTAGGATAAATTATTAGCATTTTAAGAGCTTTATTTAAGGTAACAGCCACCTTTGATATATGATTAGTATTTTAGGAGAATAAAAATTGAATTAGACGCATATACACACTTAGTTCCCTTTCCAAATGATTATGTTGTTTAGGACTACCACGGTACTCCATACACGCTTCACCATGTGGAAATCGCGACTCTACGTGTATTATAAGAATCGAAAAGCAGGATTGTCAGAATAGGCTGAGGTGGCAAGGAAGTGCATTTAAGTGAAATAATGATTATGAAGATCGGTCAGTGTGTTAGAATGGATAATTTGTTGTTGCATTGTTAAGTTCGTACGGATCGAGGCACCTGCAAATCCTGAACGACTATCCAAGGACTATGGAGGTTAATGCGCTGGGTTTTCTGTGTGCGTAGGGTATTCGTCGGCCACTACTAAGTGGTCTTGAAAGAGGCAGTCATTGCCACACTAATGTGCACCAAGGATATTTTGTACGAAGAGGCTTATCGTCTTAGTGCTGCAACAGAGAACGTGTTGCATACAAAGTTGTAGGGTTTACTTTCATTGCTTAAATTGTTTATACGAGTTTATCGGTTGTATAATGTCTTGAAGACAGTCTTCAAACCTCGGCGTATTTTCCTCTTTTGAAATAAAAAGCAAAGTAACTGCTTAACCTTATCTGTGTTTTTTTTTTTTATCAAAGTCACTGTATCAAATAATCTAAGCCATTTTATATTATTGCTGTAAGCGAACCCATGACAGCCTAGTGAGCCAGATATAGGCTCAGTCAAATTGGACAAGTTAGCGGCAGCGGAATCTTCACTTAACGCTATCTTGTCCAAGCTGGTGAGATCGCGTAGGCTTCATGTAGTGATTGTAGGACATCAATGAGGCAGAGACATACACGAAATGAGTCTGAAAGATGAGCCTGATGGTTTATTGAAGCCTAGTGAGCCAGATACAGGCTAAGTCAAGTTGGACAAGTTAGCGGTGAGCTCCCATAACAGATATTCAGTGATGTTGGGACGTTTTTGCAAGGACCGAATAGATACTATCTTAGCATTTACACGAACGATGTATCACGGAAATGATGTGTTGCAGAGTCGGCCCATGCAAGGAGCACTCCTCTCAACTACCAGAAACCCATTGTCCACAGTCACAAGTTACAACCCACGGCCAACAGGTTGTCCCTTATTAGTCGCCTCTTATGACATGCAGAAGGATACAGTGAGCCTATTCTACCCCCGGACCAACAGGGGGAACCAGCCCTGCAAAAAGCCAATATCTCTCAACCAGCACCTCGTATAGGGAGGCTAGCACGAATAGCTATTACCAATATCCTCCCCCAGTGAGGAAAGTTGAGAAAGCCAAAGGTACGTAAACTATGTGCCAGCTAGGATATGTGTCAAAGTTTAGCCCCCCGATGGAACTTTGCGGAAGTAAAGTGGAGGACGTAGTGGACACAGCCGCAGAGATGATAGATTTAGGTCGCTTGGGAATTCATCCGAGAGGGTGCAAGACATCGTGCAGGCAGAGAGATGGGGATGAGCGGATGATGCTAGGATTCGACATTCACTTTTTATTTGGGTAAGACTGTGTTAAATATGGTAGACAGCACGCTCTTCTTCGACGGCCTAAACCTGAATTTGAATGAGGGTAAGAAGGCAGGGAATCCGTCAACGGCCCGAGCGGTCGTGAGTTACAATACGATGATTCGTCCCAACACCATGGTGAGAATGACCTGCCACATGGACGTCATATTACCGGACTATGTAATAGACCCACACGGGAGCCAGAACTTCATGATGCCCAGAATTGTTCGAAGAGGCGGGACCGACCCAATAGTATGGCTTATTAACCCAAATAACAGGTACCAGGCTGCTCCAGTGGAGTATGTTAGGAACCAGGGGCAATCTTGTGTGAATGGTTCAATTAGGGTTTATGCATGTAGTTTATGGATCAAATGGGACTGTGAGGTACCTGAACACCTACACACTATGGTTGAAGCCTCTAAATTACACCCTGTTGGTGGATTACGAGGATGCGTTTGCTCGCGACGTTTATGACATTGGGAATACCAGTCTAATCAAGCGAAGGATGAGAAGAACTCTAGAATATTTCACTAGTGAAGGAGAGGTCCACGTAAGGGACATGCTGGAGGCTGGGGACATTCAAGAGTCTACCTCAGAATTGGCCTCTGCACCTGTTCTCATACGGCGGAGGGGTGGGTCTGTGCGCTGCAGCGTGGATTACGTGGTACTGAATGATGTCACCAACAAGGATGAGTTTCCCCTTCCACTCGTCGATGAGAGTGCCTGGGCAGCTTAGCAGGAGGAAAATGCCCTGCGAAATATGTTTAAACTGTAAACGTGTCGAGGAGCGCTGGTGAAGTTTTGTCCACAATTTGAATGGGGCAGTACCTCTGACAACTCTGGCCTGCAGTGAGCTACCAGGGTACTGAGAAGACGGTAAATGAAGCTCAGGGCAATACGGGCAGCAGAGATGTGTGAGTGAGTGAAAGAGCTTTGGGTTTAACGGCACACCAACACTAATGAGTTATATCGACCCTAGAAAGGTCAATAGACAACTTTGACCTGATTAGGCATCCGCTTTCTAGGATAAATGGAACAAAGACGTACAACAGAAGGATACAGGGGGCCTATTCTACCCCCGGACCCTCAAGGGGTGCAGCAGGGAAGAGGTAGCGCACGGAAAGGCCACAGACAAAATCAGTGAAGGCAGTTTACGGAGGAAACTGGAAGGGGAGGTTGGGGAACAACGCTCAATGTTCCAGCCCCAAACCTGTATGCGAGGACATGGGAAGGATAAGAGAGCGGTTGGCGAGACAGGAGAGGAGCCACGGCTAGTGTGGTATCTTGGAGGGCTGAATACCTAACTCGTCCACGACCCATCGCCCATTGCTGTTACTCGACAAGGAACAGAGACAGTAATATCTTGTTACTTTGTAACTGATGCGGATCCTCTGTGTTTTCAGAATCCATCGTGATGGGGATTCTCCACTGCACATATACGGGCGGCACAAAGAGCCCGGATTTTGAGCCATCAAAGTCGTCCTAGGTGAATAAAGAGCTGATGCATTTCATTGATGGAATTAACTATAAGCAGAATAAAGATACACAGGAGAATGACCTGGTGGTACCCAGTAACATGTGAGCATTTGTTTTGGAGAATAAGACAAGGTAAGTATAGGGTTTAACGGCACACCAAAAGTCATGTGTTATATGGTGCCAAGAAAGGTTAATAGATAAGATTGACTTGATGAAGCAGCCACCTTCTAGGATAAATGAAAATGGAGATGGAAAGGATAAAAATAGAAATGATTATCATAGGGCAAGTCACCGCCAGCCGATTGACTGAACCAGGCCATTCCAGCCTCTCGTTTAGATAAAATCTGGGCGATGGATCAGTGCTAGACAGAGAAGGAGCTGAAGGTCAGGAGGGCTCTGGCATGGAGTGTGGCACACTCAATGGAGAAGGTGTGGAAGGCCAAGCTCAGCGACGAACTTCAAGAGGCGACTCTTTGTGGCAACAGTCGAGTCAGTACTGCTCTATGGCGCTGATGTATGGACCTTAACTGTACAGCAAGGGAAATCCCTTGATGTTGTCTACACCAGGATGCTGCGCATGGCACTTGTCGTCACTTGAAAGGTCCATATACACAACAATGACCTGTATGGTGACCTTCCGCGTATCTCAATAAAGATCAGGGAGAGGAAGATGGGTCTGGCAGGCCACTGCATTCGACACCCGGAGCTGACAGCCCATTACACCATCTTGTGGAAGCCAAATCAGGGAACAAGCAGAAGAGGACGGCGGCGAGCCACAATCATCGACACTTTGCGGCGGAATGTTGGCCTCAGCGACACAGGGGAGATGAGGACCCTAATGCTGGACAGGGAAGAGTGGAGGGCTGCGACCAAGTCCCGAGTTGGTGTAGGATAGACTACGCTCTCGAATCATCATCATTGACGGCAATGCGTGATACTCTTCACATCCATAAGACGCGTACGAAATCCCGGTTGTCTGCAAATCGACAAGTTGAGAGATACAATAGGACCCTTATGAACGCAGTGCGTTGTTTCATTGGTAAATCCCAAAATCGTTGTAAACCATGATCGTATGAAATCATGCCGGGACCGTAGCCTACCGAAATGGGTAAGAGTATGGCTTTGAAATAAAGGTGAGAACACGGGAAGACGATGTAGGTTCCGACGATAAGCTGCATTGCATATGCAGTCAACTCTAGCAGGGTCACTGTCATCAGCTGAAGGGCCATTGACATATTCATCATTGTCAGACATATCACTTGAGCATGCTTCTTGTAAGAATGATTCGTTATCACTGGAAGTTGTGAAGGGTTGATCCAAGTCTGACTCATCATCATTATCAGATTCTCTTAGCAGTGTTGGAGGCTGGTTCATTTCAGAAGTCTGATCGGAAGAAGTTCATGCGCATGTCAACAGTCTCACGTATACGTCGGCGAATAGTCCAATATGACTCTTGCTTAGCCGCCATAGTTAGGCATTAAAAAACATCCAAACTGATATGCGCAAGAAATGCTGCAGTTCACGGTTTGTATATCCTACACTGTGAAACGTCACCCATTTGTCAATATATTACCCTACCCTACATGCAAAACACCTAATTCATTAAACAGGACAATATTACAATATGAACTGCAGTTGTAAATCATCCATCAAATTTCATGTAAAAATGAAGATGTCTGTAACACTAGTGATTGTGTGATGATAATCATTAATACAGGTGGTAATTATACTTTTTAAGTCTACTATTATCATGCAAAAGAAAAATAACTTCCAGTTGCAATTATGAACTGTAATCAAGGCCCCCCTCTGGATCAGTAGTCTAACACAGAGTTGGTGAGCAATGACACTATGAACATTATGATACTTCATCATAACGCTTAACGAGCAAACCACTCTGGTTATCTGCGTTGATATGTTCCATCAAGGATAATTATTCACACTATTAGCGTCGTAATCCACATGTTAAAACAACAGAACTAATAAGCCCCTCTCCAGTCACAATAGAACAAATTAGCTATATTTTTACAGCCCGCACTCCCGACATGCGCCACTAGCTGACTGAGTGAGCAACACAAAGGCTTGGCAGAAAGGCGACCTCATCAACCTTGTTCGCACTTCGCACAGCCGGCTGCTGCAGGCCAGCCGAAGAAATGGAACCACGCTCGTAAAGCTTGGTAAATTCTTGCTTGTTAAGCATACAACTGGACCAGAATAATTCAAAGTTGATCACTCCCATTTGCTGACAATATTGTTAATATACTTACATAGTTGATTACTGATGGTGGCGCTGATGGATAGAAGAATAACTGAATATGATACGCTGATATTTTCTTCTTGCCAGCTCAGACTCCAAGAAGAGGAAAAATCGTGCAGAGTCACGTGATTAAATCTTGAAGGCTCTCTTCGCCTTCGTTTCGTAATTCACGCATTGCACGAGAAAAAATTACGAGCTCAAAAGAAGCTAGCGCAGTCCAGATTTATATTTTAAGCATGTATTTAATGCGTATTTGTTGCACAAGATGTATGTATAAAATCGGTTTTCATGATCAGGCATGCAAGTGCAAGCGTTGGGCTAACCCTACAAGACGTCTGCGTAGACGTCTTACCGTTTCTCGAAACAACGCAACGCGAATATTTTTAGATCGATTCAGACAACTACCAACACCAAACATACACAAGTGATGGAGTTATAGAATGCAATGATGTTTTACGGACGATTTTATCCCTTTTCGGCGGGGGATTTCATCCATGGTAATTATTTATAGTTTGATCAATTTGGGAAGCATATCCAGGCAGAAACACACAGCAACATGTTTGTTTACATGTTCAAGACCACATGCACTGCGCATGCACAGAAAGACGACGACTCATGCTAAGCCCGGGGGGGGGGGGGGGGGGCACTTAAGTGTAAAGATATAGTATACATGTGCCGCACGAAGGGGGTGGATTTTTCGACATCTCGACTTTTACGACGGGTTAGACATTCGCATAATACCTTGTACGATGGAGTAATCTTTTTCTCATTCTCAACGAGTACAACGGGTACGGGTTTCCGAGGTCCCGCGGAACACCCCTAACCGAGTTAGGGTAAGTGCCCCCCACTTGGGATGCTAAGGCAATGCAGGAAATCGCGAGAAATAATAGTTTCCAAAATGGCAGACTTCGTATCGCGATTTGTTAGGAAACGAACTATCGATGCCATTTATTGAAGAATAGCGTCGAGTGGTGGTATTTTTTGGAGCGAAAATTTTTTGTAAAGGCTCTTGATATATGTTATTTTCTAGGTGCGAAATATAGCCCTTCAAATAGCGCTGTGTTTGACGAACTCTTCGTAAACGGTAAAATAGCGCTGAAGCTAGCTTTAATGACTGAAACAAATAGCGCTGAAATCTAATAAAACAAATAGCGCTGAAATTTGCCCACAGATGCTCCGAGTCATAGGGATTCGTATCAGAAGGTAGGTTGAAGATAGAAATATATATATATTTATCGATCTATGACCCCCGATAGATCGTAGAACGAAGAGAGAAAGATTTATATAATCGATTTTACGATCCCGCTACTACTGTTTTTTTAGTTGTAGCGGGATCGTAAGATCGATTATATAAATCTTTCTCTCTTCGTTCTTCGATCTATCGGGGGTCATAGATCGATAAATATATATATATTTCTATCTTCAACCTACCTTCTGCTACGAATCCCTGTGCTCCGAGTGAAGAAAGGCGCGATAATGCGCGTCACTTCTTCCTATTGGTGCATATGTGTCACATGATGCCCAAGGTACACGCGTGTAATGTGATCACTGTATCGGCCCCAGCAGTTGTTGCCCCACAAAATGTTGTCAGTGTGCCTACGCAAAGAAACGGATATCATCTCTCTGTTGGATATAAGGATCAAATGACCGAGTTTATGAAACGCGCGTCACCCGTGAGCTCTGAAACGACGCACACTACTGGCATCGCGTACCTCAGATTTGCTTATTGGTTACTTTCTTTACTTTTTCACAGAAACGGTAGCAAGACTCCCCCAGCCAGTTGGATAAATCAAGGGCGGTGACGCAGAATATGTAGACAAAAAACCACTCCGTCAGGACAAAGGCCTAAAATTAAACACTACCTTTAGTCCGAAAGAGGAATCAGGCCACGATAAACTCTACCCGCGGCTTCTGAAGGAACTGGCGATAGAAGTTGTTGTGGATGAATTTCGTTAACTTCGCATGTATCCCAAGAAATATTTGCATTCACCAATGAAAGAAATTTAATAGTGCACAGTCTTGATTAAGCCTTTTCCAGAGCAAATTTTTTATATTTGTGGGATTTTCCATATTTATAATGGACCGCAAGGGATAATTGTTCTAAGCGTCACACTGCAAACATCCTAAATTATCCCAACGTTCGTTCAACCATGGCACAGTTATTCAATATCACACAAATTTGTGAATTGTGAAATAAAGTAGATTACTGCTCATATACATGATCACTGTTATTGATTCAGACGTCAACATCTTCATAGTGGCATGCAGATCTTCTCCCCTTTGCATAATGTGTTGAACACTTTATCATAATGTTCATTATTGACTTATGTACAAACTAGGTAATTCACGATATGACTAATTTGGTATTGCACGAGTAGGAAATAGGAAATCTGGTTAAATCAAAATACATTCTCCTACCAAGTAAAACTACTTATTAATCTGGTTGAAAATACATTCTCCTACCAAGTAAAACTACTTATTAATCTGGTTAAAAATACATTCTCCTACCAGGTAAAACTACTTATTAATCTGGTTAAAGATACATTCTCCTCCCAAGTGAGACTACTTATTAATCTAAGGGAGCGAGCACACATTTATTCTCGCATGGACCAACGCTTTTCACACAAAGGTCATATAATCACACTCATATATCAGTTTAATATAATGTTTATATGCAACGTATAAGCTACAATATACCACTGGCATCTTCAAATGAGTCCATACTTGTATGGCTTTTTGAAAAACCCATTTTGTCGCAGGTAGCGCTTAACAAACCTTCGAAAGCCGTGACAGCCATCAAAATTCTTTGTCTGACAAAACAGGACATGTAAGGCGGCCATGACATTTTAATGTTCCTGAATTTCCTGATACATGGAGAGGAATAGACAATTAGGGCTAGATAATGTAGCTAATATATTCTCTCGATCTTGCAGGCAAAATAGTTCCCCTTGAGATTATCCAGTCTGACCATCAACCAATCATTTTTACATCCTGATGCATCTTTTATGGAACTGCAAGTGCATATTGCTGGCTTGAAAATCCCTTGCTCCGATATTCTTGCCGATTCACTCTCGGGACAGTTGAAATATTGTGTGTAACTATCATTGGTGCCTGTGTACGATTATAGTAGCTTGAGTTTTAGCAGAAATTCATAACTACATAGATCTAAAATATTACAATTACATGGAATTATTTTGAATGATTCATGTGGTGGATTGCTAAGCTTTGTCTTGCAAAAGTGCTTTGCGAGGTCATTGATTTATCACGCGATATCGACTGGGAATTATGCCGCCTTGGTGTTTGGTGGGTTTGCTCATGGCAATCTATGTGCACGCGAATCCATATCGCCAGAATGTCAATGCTTCTAAAACGATGCCTAAGACAAATGAATTATGTCCTTGAATCACAGTGCAATTGTAGAGTTATCAACTACAACCACAACTGCATCAAGCATTCATACTATGGCATATTACATGGCCAATCGTCTTTGGTGCTACAGCAGATTGTCTATCTGTGCGGGATAAAGATTGTAGGATATTTTTATGCTGATACCGAAATGTTTTATTCACGGAAAGGTTGCGCGGTATATAATATATCAGACCTGTAAATGACCAATTAAGCAAATAGAGTATGATACAATAGTTAAGGATGGTGCATAAATTAATACCATGGCCTAATAAACAAAATGTGTTGGATTGAGGCGTGAGAATTCTACAACGGTTAATACAGTAGTTTTCTATTTAATACATACACCTGAAGCCACAGCAGTCACACTGTATATGCAGCATCCGGTGATAAAGCCTACAGATTCAATTTAATATCGTGATCGACTAGTACAATATGTTGCTGGTGGCACAAGCCGAACAGAAAATGACACGCGGTGTATCAACGGATACACAATATAGCAAACTTTATATTCATTTAATTTATGCTGTGGCTACTTAATCTAAAAAAACTCAAATTCAGAAGTTAGCATAGACTGCTAGTATGTACGTCATCGATGCTAGGCTGGTTTATTGATCCTCCTCGCGCCCATCTTTTACAAAGGTACTGAGAAGGTTGGAAGCATAAAAAATCGTTAAACTTCAAATGGGAATTCAATGCCTGAGTTTTTAGGTTCACCAGGGTCCAATCATTGAAGCCAGCATCCAGTCATCATCCCCCGTGCTGCTCGTTGGTTCCTGACACGAATACAGGCTGTGCCAACCAAGCATATCACAAAGAATATCAGTTTAGAATACATAAAAGTAACAGAACTATTTGCGTTCCTTGTTATTGACATGACACCAGTAGTCATTACAGTATGTGTAGCGGCATTGAAGTTCAACTGCCGTAGACATGATTCATGCTTCAGTTTAAGACTTACAGACTGAATAATTGGTTGAAGCCAGGATCGCAGCAAGTCCTGTTCATCAGAGCTAGTAATGGATGCCAAATGGAAACCGTGACCATACAGATGACAGAGGTCACGAGCAGTGTGCCACGTGACAGGACTCAGACCAATGATGTATGACAATTCCTGTGTTTCTAACAGCGCAATGTACCCACTTGGCATCGGCACTGTTCATGAAGTAATCTCATGAACCGCGGTCCCCCTGTGGGTGCGGGGGTAGAATAGGCCCACTGTTTCCTCCTTCATGTCGTAAGAGGCGACTAATAGGAGGCAACCTGTTGGCCGTGGGTTGTGACTCGTGTCGGTGGACAATGGGATCCATGTGGTTGAGTGGAGCGGTCCTTTTGTGGGCCATAACTGCATCACACCACTCTGCCCCGGATTTCACCTAGACGAGAGGCTGGAATGGCCTGGTCCAGTCAATCGGCTTGTGGTGACTTGCCCTAGGATAATCGTTTACATTTTTATCTTTTCCATCTCCATTTTCATTTATCCTAGAAGGTGGCTGCTTAATCAGGTCAATCTCATCTATTAACCTTTCATGGCACCATATAACACATGAGTGTTGGTGTGCCGTTAAACCCTATACCTACCTTACCTTACCGATGAATGTTGTACATTGTTTTATACATTACCTTTTGCGAAGCGAACCATTTGCATTCATGAATCGCTATCAGCAGTCGCCGCTCATAGGAACTGGTACAGATGCGTTTGGGTAGATATATCTAACAGAGGCTATTATTTGATTAGACGTTGTCTAATAACCTTAATCCAAGCCTGTAAGAAAGGTTCTCATAGTATTTGACGCATGTAAAACTGGGGCCGAAAACTGGAGAAATTTTCGTGGAAAGAATAAATACCATATTTAATCAGAGACAGCCACCAACAGACTAGCAAGGAAATATAACTGCGTTGAGTGCTGTACTTTAATTGAAGTGCGATTCCTACAGCAAAATATATGGATATTTTTCTTTGTCCATAAAGTTTGTGATCAGATGCTTTGGATTGACATGAATGAAAAAGTTTTTTTAACCAATCTCCGGAAGAACACTTGATATTCGAATAATCTCTAACTTTTTGGCGAAATTCCACTCCGAATTCTGGTAGTTGCCAACTACCGATCTCTTGCATAATGTTATTGTCATCTGCCTGTTAATACATTTCACAAGTGAGTCAATGTATACTAGATTTAAACTGTATAATTTTCCGACCTAGTTGGCTCTTCCTTTTCTTTATTCAGCATCATTAAATGTTTGTTTGCAACCGCTGTTAATGCCATATTGTAAATTAGTAGAAAAAATTAATCGCCTCCCATATTTTAGATGATTATGCATATTTACAAGTTATTGCACTTGCATTATGAAGCCCTCACTGAAAATCATAATGTCCAAATTCATGTGTTGGATGGTGGTTAAAAATAAAGACAGTTCTCTTGCGGTCTACATGGTGTCGTCCTCGCTTGGGTGTCTCTCAATATAGTTATTTAGATATAACATAATAATGGTCATAATGAAAGGTATCAATTTAATTCAAAACGCCTCCTTTGCAGTATGTCTATACTGAGGTATATACCGCTTGGTATAAATGCATTCTTTATTTAGAGGCGAGACAGTAACATGTGCCATGGACACAATTCCATGAACTTATTGTTACACCACAAGTGATCTCATGTCTCCACTGTCAGTCCTTTCCTGGGAGTCACCCGCTAATATGGATCTCATATAGTTATCTGTTGGAGGCATTAGCTAGAGGGCGTTTGAATGAGTGAGAGGGTAAGCGAGGGAGTGTTTATATCATTGATCACTTTTATGAATGAATCTACTTCCTAGACAATACACATAGGGTATATTCATTCATTCAGATGTTAGCATCACCAAAATATTTTAATAAGGACACTTGCAACATTGTGTATAACTATCGTTGATGCCTGTGTATGATAATTATAGCTTAAGTTTAAGCATAATTTCTTAACTAGAGATATCTGAATCATTACATTTTCATGAAATTATTTTTCATACAACTAATGTGGTCTTAGGAGAATGCTTACATACGTCTTGCTAAAGCGCTTTGCGAGGTCATTGATTTATCAAGTGATATCGACTGGGTTATTCCACCTTGGTTTCGGAAAGATTTCTCATTGAAACCTATGTGCCGTGAATCCACATTGCTTCTAAAATGATGCCCCAGACAAATGCTGTAATACTTATTCTGCAAGTAAATTATGTCCTTGAATCACAGTGCTACTCGAGAGTTATCAGCTGCAACAACCACTGCATCAAGCATTCATGTAACGGCATATTACATGGCCAATCGTCTTTGGTGCTACAGAAGTTCGTCTATCCGTGCAGGGTAAAGGTTGTAAGATATATCCATGCTTTCACATAAATCTTTAATCACGGAAATGTTTTAAATTATCAGACTAGTAAATTACCAATTACGCAAATAGAGAATGATACAATAGATGAGAATATCATGGTGCATAAATTAATACCATCTACAATAAACAGAATGTGTTGAATTGATCAAGTGAGTGAGAGTGAGTGAGAATAGGGTTTAACGGCACACCAACACGTATGTGTTATATGGTGCCAAGAAAGGTTAATAGATAAGATTGACCTGATTAAGCAGCCGCCTTCTAGGATAAATGAAAATGGAGATGGAAAAGATAAAAATGGAAACGATTATCCTAGGGCCAGTCACCACAAGCCGATTGACTGGACCAGGCCATTCCAGCCTCCCGTCTAGGCGAAATCCGGGCCAGAGTGGTATGTTGCAGATATGGCCCTCAAAAGAACCACTCCACTCAACCACCTGGATCCCATTGTCCACCGACACGAGTCGCAACCCACGGCCAACAGGTTGCCCCCTATTAGTCGCCTCTTACGACATGCAGGGGGATACAGTGGGCCTATTCTACCCCCGGACCCACAGGGGGGGTTGAATTGATCAAGAGTTATTTGAGGCGTGAGCATTATACAACGGGTAATACAGTAGTTCTCTATATAATATATACAGTTAGAGTCACATTAGTCACATGGTATATGCAGCATCCGGTGAGAAAGCCTACATATTCAATTTGATATCATGAGACATAGTAGAATATGTTGTTGGTGGCACAAGCCAAACAGAAAATGACACGCGGTGTATCAACGGTTACACTATATAACAAACTTGTATATTCATTTCATTTATGTGGCTACGTAATCTAAAGAACTCGATTTCATGATTTAGCACAGAATGCTACTGTGCACGTCATCGATGCTAGGCTGGATTATTAATCCATCCCTAGCCGACCTTTTGCAGAGGTACTGAAACTGTAGATGGCATGCTATATCGTTTAACTTCAAATTGGAATTAAAGCCCAGGAAGTTCTCTTTACCGCCAAAGTTACTTGGTTGAGCAGTATTCCAATCAGTGAAGCCAGCATCCAGTCTGGAGATTTCCGGGTTGGCCCATAACCAGCATCCTTCGTTCTGCTCGTCGGCTCCTGACACGAAGACATGCTGTGCCAACCAAGCAGAATATCACAAAGAATATCAGTCTACTTCAGTTGTTGTTAATGACAACGATATCGTGCAAAACGCATTTCTGTTTGTATAAATCTTACATCATGCAAACACCAGGTGTCCTGTATTGCTGATGATAATAATATTAAATAAGTAAGCAATAAGAATATATAAAAGTAGCGAACAATCTGCGTTCCTAGTTATTGACAAGCGACCAGCAGTCATTACAGTATGTGTGGCGGTATTGATGTTCATCCGTTGTAGACATGATTCATGCTTCAGTTTAAGACTTACCGACGGAACAAGTGGTTGAAGCCAGGATCGCAAGTCCTGTTCCTCAGCACTAGTAATGGATGCCAACTGGAAACCGTGACCGTATAAAGGACAGAGGTCACGAGCAGTGTGCCACTTGGCAGGATTCAGATCAACGATGTACGAAGATTCCTGGGTGTCAAGGAGCGCAATGTTCCAACTTGTCATCGACACTGGTAATGGAGTATTCAAATGATCAGCAGAAATGTTGACATTAAGCAAATATAAGGAGTTATTGTATTCTTTGTGCCCTGATGTCAAATAAAAAACATCTCTGAAAAAGTTCTTCTCGCTTTGACTCTATTTGGTTATTCATGTTGTGTAGTAATTTATACATATATTTTTATAGATAAAATAATAATTGTATATTAATTGCTAAGTGAGTTGTTATGAAAGATAAAGTCGGCCTTTGATGTGTGATGGCGAGGTTGGTGTAGGACAAAATGGTGAGGCGTGTTGTTGTGTCATATTGAGACTCATCCTTGTCCTTGTCTCTGTTATACAGCTCCCCTGTCACCTCCCCGAATCAGTGCGGCTGGCACATGACGTAACGGAGATCCACCTGGAAGACATGGTCCTCCACAGAGACACGCTGACGAGTATGTCATTCACGTTGTCATTGCGCGTCGTCCGTGGTATTATTACGTCTCGTGAATGCATTACGCTGTATTATACAGAACATGCCCACCTTACAAGCTGTCGGTCTGGAGCTGAGTACACGTGATGAAGCTGCCAGCATCACGTTGTCGCGCGTCCAGCGTCGCGTGTCTGTCGATGTTGCTGAACCCTGATGGCGGGTGTGAGATAGAGGTCATCAGAGACTACACCGAGTGATGCTGTACTGGTTGACCTGGCATGGCGGGTGTGTAGACACGACTGCCTCATCACACTAACACTAGTGGGTCCCTATAATGACCCTATCAACGTGACGTTTCCTGAGTCAGCTCGTCGACGAGCCACACAACGTACGTCACATCTACACAAGCGGTGATGTTGAGTCAGTGGACCATGATGTAGTGAGGCACTTCACGGGCAACCTGCGGCAGGTCAGGCAAGGTTGTTTAGGGAGTGTTTTTCACACCGCTGGTATACAGTGACTATCTACTGACCTCCATCCCAAGTCATGTCAAGGAGGCCTCAATCGGACGTATGATTCTCCCGATTAGTCCCCCTCATGTGTATATATCTTGTGGTGATGCACATGAACATGATGTGATGTTGAGTCACTCAATCTGGCAGCCATGTTAGGCTAAAATGTCATTCTGTTTTGTTGACTCTCATTATGACTGTTAATAATCTTACACTAAATTATCGTGATGTGTATAATAGAATTCACCCAGTTGTTTGTACAGACTTTAATGGTGTATTTATATTTTCCTGATGTTATAGAAGTGACTATGCCTCTATGGTACTGCTTATGATGATTGCTGTGTTACCTTTGTGTCATACTGTATACCTTGGTGCTTCATAACAATGATTTAATTCATTGGAATTATATGCATGCATCGTTCCCTCTAATGTGACTGCTGGCTGTGTACACATTGGATCTAAAATATAACCCTATTTGGTATGTTACGCAAGTCATATGTTGTTTGTAATGGCCGGTGATTTAAGTTGGTTGTTTATGCTGCATGTTGCTCTATCAACAGTTGCCGCCAGTGATAATCACACTGTTGTCAGACTGGACATGCTATGGATAGAATGAACTGTTCAATTGTTTTCATCTTATGTTATATATAAGTGACTTGACTCTGTTTATGACTTCATTTTATGGAAGCATTGAGAATTTACATTGTTGTTTTTCACTGTCATATTGTAAGCAATTGTGTTCTATAGCACTGATTACATTTTATGAATCATTTTTACTAGTCACTCTTTGTCAAAGTTAGAACTGTACATAATTTATAGAATTATCTTGTGTTACGTTAAGTTCAGCTGGTGTTGCTGTTCGCGCTTTTAACCTGGATGATAATCATGTGATCAACATTGAGTAAGACATTTTTATTCATGCAATGTTGTTGTGTGGTGACATTTGTTGTTGCCACAAGAAGGGTTGTCAATACATACGAATTGTGGGAAGATTTCTTGATTGTTTTGTTGTTGTACTGATGGCATGCCTATGCAGAGTACAGCTATATAGGAAGAAATGGCGTGTCAGTATCTTACATAAACTATAAGGGTTTCATCTGCTGTTGCCTTCACCTAAGACCCGCCCTATCAAATGTATTTAGGTAAACCACAGAGCACCTGATATGGCAGTATCAGATGAAAGCGTGAGAAAGGCCAAAGCCAAGCTATTGGCACCTGTACATCTTAATGTGCCTCTGGCTGAAGTAAAAACCAAACCCCTCAACGGCAAACAATCAGAGGAACATGGATTTCAATTTTCTAAATCAAAAACTGTTCGTATGCATTTTTGCAACAAAGGAAATTTTCATCCAGACCCAGTTCTCACCCTTGATGGAAAAGTTATTCCTGTGGTGGAAGAAACCAAGTTTCTTGGAATCATTTTTGAAAATTTTTTAAATCTCCGTAAGAAATGTTTTAGAGCAATTAATCTTTTGAAGATGTTGTCCAATACTGATTGGGGCGGGGACCGGAAAGTCCTCTTGCGGCTTTACCGGTCACTAGTGCGCTCCAAGTTGGACTACTGCTCTTATATCTATGGTGCTGCCCGTCATTCTTATTTTTGGATGTTATTGAGGCAGAGTTGGAGCTGACTCTCAATTGTGCTCATATTTTTCGATTTAAAATAAATAAAAAAATCATCCATGTAAAGTGAACAATCCACACCTGGCTTGATGACATACTATTAATTTTGATATTAAAATGAGTAACGGGTAAAATACTTCGCTGTGGGACCCACATTTCCTGATAATAAGTATCAGAAAGGGTGGTGCCAGCACGGACATCTGTTTTCAAGAAAATTTTGGATAAAAACAGGCATGCGGCCTTTAAGGCCCATACTGCTCAAATATGACAGGAATCCATGTTCCCATGTGGGGTCATAAGCCTTCTCCATAGCAAAGAAGACCGACACCACATGATCCCGCTCACAAAACCGTCACGTATAAAACTTCAAGACGGACCAGGTGATCCGTCGTGCTACGTGCGTGATGGAAAACGATCTGGAACCTGGAAATAAGTGGGTTTCTCTCAAGAAACCACACCAGGCGGCTATTTATTATTCTCTCCATCGTCTTGCAGATGCAGCTTGTTAAGGTAATGGGACGATAGTTCGTAGGAATGGTGTTATCCTTCCCTGGCTTGGGTATCGGGATAACTATAGCCTCTCTCCAACCATCTGGGAATGTTCCAGATTCCCAGATTCCAATAAAAATGTCTTAAAGTACTTCAAGTGATTCCTCTGGAAGGTGTTTTAAAAATTGATAGTGTACATCATCAGGTCCACTAGCTGTGACATTCGATTGATGTATCGAATCTTCCAACTCATTTAGGGTAAAAAGAGAGTTGTAATTTTCATTGTTATTTGAATTAAAATTAGGAATGTTTTGTTCCCGATGATGTTTAAATTTTTGAAATTTGTTACTATAATTATTGGCAGAGGAATTCTTTTGGAAGGAATCGCCTAGAGTATTGACAATGTCCTTAAAATTGGAGGCTTTGGAACCATCTGGTTTAACCAGATGTGAGAGAGTGTTGGTATTTTCCTTTCCCCTTATCCTACGAACCATGTCCCATGCCTTTTTCTTGGAAGTCTTGCTATTTAATTTGGAAACAAAATTGTGCCAAGACTCACGCTTGCTGTATTTGATGATGCGTCGAGCTTTGGCTCGGGCTACTTTGTACAAGTTTTTGATGGCCTCAGTGGCCCGCATTTTGAACCTGTACAGTGCCCGTTTGTGCGCTTTGACAGCGTCACGGCATGCATCAGAAAACCATGGTTTATATATCTGTTTAGAATCTGTCGTACATTTTGTGTGGCTTTATTAATTATTGATTCTGTAAAAAATGATACCGGATCTTCATCAATATTTTCAGAGACCTCGCATTCTTTCAAATCAAAACATCAAATTACTCCTCTTTTGGTGTTGAGGGTTCGGTGAGGGGTGACTTGTATTGGAATGCCCGCGAGAAGTACTGATTTCAGTAGGCAACTCACGTGGCTGGGTCGATCAACTTCAACAAGTAAGCTGCCAGACTGTATTTTCCTAAAGTTTTTGACACCAGCCAACCCCTCAATCCCTTTACTTATTGCTCTCTGGATTGGAAGAAGTTAAAACCAAGAATCTTGGCCATGAGGAGCAAAGATCTTTGTCCGCGTCCGTACCATTGGGTCTATTCTGTTTAGAAGATAATCTTTCTTGAGTTTGTTTTTGAGCCATGATATTATGATAACATTTCTTCACTGGTGCTCCCCACCCACCATGGATCCCAACATGGGGGCGTCAGCGGCGTGCGGCTCAACCAGCACACATGACGCCAGGGATACAGAAGTGCAATACTCAAATCAATAGCAAACATCTCAAAGAGCTGTTCACACATCAGCTCGATTGACCTGTTAAAGCAGCCGCCAAGGATAAAAGGCAAAGAGAAGGCAAAAACTATGTGAATGAAAACGGATGACAACATGGAAGTGGAATGAAAAAGCACTAAGAAATGAAAACAATTATCCCTTGGCGTGTCACCACAAGCCGATTGACTGAACCAGGCCATTCCAGCCTCTCGTCTAGGTGAAATCCGGGCCAAAGTGGTGTGTTGCAGATATAGCCCTCGCAAGAACTGCTCCACTCAACCACCAGGATCCCATCTTCTACCGACACGAGTCGCAACCCACGGCCAACAGGTTGCCCCCTATTAGTCGCCTCTTACGACATGCAGGAAGATACAGTGGGCCTATTCTGCCCCCGCACCCACAGGGGGATAAGGCACTGACGAAGAGCAAATTAAAGAAGCTCCTTGAAGAGGACCCTGCAACAAAACTAGTGTTCCATTTGAATGAAAAACATGAGATTGTCATGAGTTTCTTTCAAACATCCTCAATGCAGGAGTTCTGTGACAAAATTTGGTTTTGTGTACGTCATGTTTTAGCAAAACAATTCAATAATGCATCATGATTTTGTGAATATTAACCAAAATCCATGTACATTCTAATTGTTTTGGATAAAATATGTGGTACACTGCCGATTTCCCGAGCTGCTCATGACTGATGGGACCTTTCGCGTGAACAAACACAAGTTTCCTTGGTACACGATCATGGCGAATGACGGCAATGAACATGGCCGAGCAGTGGCCCAAGCACTTGTGGCTGACAAAAAGAGGGAAACTCTGATGAACTTCTTCGGAGAGATCAAGAAAACCTTACCTCCAAGTCAAGACATTTGTTGTGGTCAAAGATTTTAATGAAATCAGTGTCATTCAGATACTTTGGCTGGGGGTCCAGGTGTCTCTATGCAGATTTCACGTCCTTAAAACCCTGCGCCAGGAAATTTCAGCTCTTCACTTGCTTAGTCATAGGGCTGAAGTCCTTAGAACCAGTACACAGCAATAAGTGTATGCAAAATGTGAATATGCAGAATATAATTAGCAGCACAATGCACCAGACCGATTTATGGAATACTTTAATCGGAACTGGCACTCATGCCAAGAGATGTGGGTGTTTAATCACGTTTAGCGAACTGAAAGCTTTCAGACTTTCACAACCAATTACTTGGAATCGCGCCATCAGAAGCTTAAAGTGGAGCACAAATCCTCTCCTAGCTTGTCGGAATTGTGTCCGATAAGTCATACATTTCCAACGTGGTGCTGAGAAGCAGATTATGTCCACCAACAGCCAACACACCCTCAAGAGGCAGCATAGTATGAGAGATTGTGATGATGAGAAATCGGATATCCGAAAGCATCTCACACCGTATGCAGCACATCATCAGATAGAAAAAGCAAAGCGGTCGTTTGCCAAATACACTGTGCAAAAAAAAGAAACGGTGAACATACTCAATTATCCTCTGAAGATGGCAGTATTTTGCACACTGTTATCTGCAATGACGGCAATTCTTCCTGCACTGCGATTTCTTCAAAAATCAGGGCCTGCCGTGTCAACATGTAGTAATTCTGGCGCTTAACAAATAGATCCCACTGTTTCAGCCTAGTTGGGTTCCTGATCGATGGGCGTGCCGAATACTCCGCACGGTACGGGCTCCTTTTTCAGCTGTCTGCTACTTGGATCAATCAGAAGCAGGTCTTGTTAAATGTGAGTATCTAGGATATTTGGGTGCAGTTTTGCTTGGTATAACATTATTTCAAACACAAGTATCTAACCTGTTGTTAAGTTAGATGTGTGGTTGATTAGGTGTGGTATTATGGTCAAATATTACCTAACTAATGATCTCTGGGTGTGAGTTGGTCACAATGCAAGTAATGGAAAGCACCGACAACAACACCTCGTCTGTTCCCTATGAAAAATAAGGTTCTTCTTTCCCAATCGGCAGTGTACAAAGAATCGGCTGACCGGCATATTGAACTATGGGGGTGATTCATTTTGGCCATTTTATATGTACTCAATTTACATTCAAGCAGTTACATACAGAGTATGTAGCTATATGTGGTATGGTTGTAGATTTAAGTCGAATTAACAACATAACTATAGTTGCAAGGTCACATTTGTTCCAGATAATTTATGCAAGTTAGATCTCAGTCATCAGAATCAGATATGGTCCACTGGCATACTGCTACAACCATCGTTTGTTGGTTATTTATGGAAGCCAATTTAAATCACTTCCATGGCCAATTAGTAACAACCGATGGACAGTGATAAGATCCGTGCGAATAGCCTTGTTCGGAAAATTGACTGCACGGTCACCGTGCAAATAGCACTGTTCCGGTAGTTGGATGCACGGTGACCTTGCGAATAGCACTCTTCCGGTAGTAGGATGCACGCTGTATGTACTGTCAATCGTGAACTATGTCTGTCGTAATGTGTCAGAGCACTGGCTCAGAAGCATCGAGGGGTATGCCGCTGCATCCTGCTGCACAGACAATGCACGCACACAAACGAGCACTGTTGCTGCATTGCGCTGGCATAGACGTACAAGACATTTTCGACACTCTGACCGAAGTCGAACCGAACCCAGCAGAGCCGAATCCGTACCGCACAGCTAAAACCACGCTCACCGAGTACTTTGCGCCTCTCACGAACACGTAGTACTCCCGTCATCTCTTCCGACAAGGAAAGCAAAAAGATGGGGAAACAGTAGCTCAATTCTCCACACGTCTCCGCACGAGGGCAAAGACGTGCTTCGGTGAATTCACTCCGGAAATCATCAACGACTTCATTCGCGACCAGATCATCAATGTGTGTAAGTCGAAACGTATTTGTGGTAGGAATGAGCAATGGCGCGGTGATCACATGTTGCTGTACATATTATTAACCTTGACATTGAATGACCCACGTTCTGCACTCGCTGTTGGTTATGGTGATGTGGATATAGTTGACTTGTACGGGATGTTATTATTAGCTATACAGGACTTGTGTATGTTGGATGTGGGGTGGCACATTTTATTCGACTGAATGTGACGTGATTGAAGCAGCCAATTTTATTCCTGGTCTGCGTCTGGAGTCTTGAATCAAGTTGTTGTTGCCTGCTATCATAATGCTATCACAGGTTATTTTCTGTTATCATAATGTTATCAAATGCTGTTGTCTGTTGTAATAATATCACACACAAGCCGTTGACTGCTGTTGTAATGTAATCACGGGCTGTTGACTGCTATTGTAATATAATAACAGGCTATTGACTGCTATTGTAACATAATTACAGGCTATTTCTGCTATTGTAATGTAATCACAGGCTGTTGACTGCTATTGTAATGTAATCACGGACTGTTAACTGCTATTGTAATATAATTACAGGCTGTTTTCTGCTATTGTAATGTTATCACAGGCTGTTGTCTGCTATTGTAATGTAATCACAGGCTGTTGTGTGTTATTGTAATGTTATCACAGCCAGCTGTCTGTTATCGTGATGTCATTGTAACCTATCGCACAATGAACCTAATTCTGTATGTAGTGTTCAGAAATTTCTCTGATGAGAACTTGACCAATTTGTTGAACTTGCCTGTGACATCACACTTGCAGCCTACGAATGAAAATCGCATATATTGACGTTTTGAATCATATTATTTCTCTAAAGGTTGTGTCATTATTTTCCTTAGAGGAATTTTGTTTTTTCAATAGGAACAATGTGAGTTAAACTTGTTATTCATAATATGCCAAAGTTCCATTAATTTTGTAAATAAAAGTATCTTAGGGTGATATCTGGTTTTGGATTATCAGCGTGAAATGTTAAGCTCTGACAGCAAGCGACCCCATGTGAACTGGTGATGGTGATTGGCATAATAAGCTCACAAGACGTAAGACAAGTCGTCCCGCTGTCGAAGTGCACGTTATGATGGCTAGTTAACAATTTTGATCATAATGTCTGAATTATCAGAATTATGTATACAGGTTATATGACATGGTGACATCCGAGAAAAACAAGATTACGTGATCACGCAAAGCAATATAGGAATATCATATATCAAATATATCAACAAAATGTTAATTGGCTAAGATATCTCCTGTTTTGACAAAACTTGTCATATGGCGGAAGAGGTTACCAAGTCGAAGAAATTCAATGCGAAAAAACAGCACCTGAGAAGAAGGGACAGCTTCTTGACATAATACATAGCAAAGACGCATATAATATATTCAGTCAGTGCCTGTGCGTCTCTGGTCAGGAAGAACTCTACCAGCTCATAGTTGACAAGGTACAAGTAAAGGCTGTTTGGGGCCAGCTGACCACACTGCAATATCGCGTCTTCTGTCAACACAGAATAGGAGACCCAAGAAATCCTTAAGTCGTCCGGTTCTTGGACATCTCACAACAGAAAGAATAAATGTCGAAAATCAAAGAGCAGGACACAGAGACAGCAATGGGACGCATGAACGATCTCTTGCTCAATGTCCATTACAAACTGATGGGAAGTATTGCCTTGAAACATAGCGAACTGGAAGAAAGATTAGGCGTGAATGCTCGAGATTTAGTGTCATTAACAATCAACAGAGATCCAAAGGCAGTTGACAGAAGAGGTCTCAATGAAGCCCACGGTGACAAATCTTTGGAAAGAGAAATTGAAATGACGGAACTGTTTAGTGACCAAGACAACAACAAGCCGATATTAAATACTTCCATGAAGTGTTGTGTGTGTTTGGTGGCTTTGATTGGTAATGTAAGGTAAGTAAAGGGTTTAACGGCACACCAGCACTAGTGTGTTATATGGTGCCTACTTAAGGAGGGGTAAATACGAATACCAAAGGATAAGAAGAATTCAAGGGTTAAAACTAACTAAAAGTTTAACCCATTAGTATTAAATTAATTAAATGAATTGAATTATGTATAATAATTTGAGAATTGTATTGTCTAAAATATATAGGAAGGTTCAGTCTCCCTTATGAATCCAAGTATCTTGGATGGATTCACCCTTTCAAACAATTCTGAAAGGGTTTGAAAGGGTCAGGATCAGATCTCATCGAATGTGCCGTTGTAAGTACATTGACAGAAGCGGGATTCATTCGTAGAAAGGCATGAGTTGTATAGGTGTGTCCTATACGAGATCAGATCTCATCGAATGTGCTTGACGTTGTAAGTACATTGACAAGAGATGCATTCAGGGATGGGCTCATTCCTTAGTAGAAAGGCATGAGTTGTATAGGTGTGTCCTATACGAGCGCGAGCAAGAATTACCTCCTCTCTTCTGCTCTCTCTGCAGCTCCCCCTGTGGGTCCGGGGGTAGAATAGGTCCACTGTATCCTTCTGCATGTCGTAAGAGGCGACTAATAGGGGGCAACCTGTTGGCCGTGGGTTGCGACTCGTGTCGGTGGACAATGGGATCCAGGTGGTTGAGTGGAGTGGTTCTTTTGTGGGCCATATCTGCAACATACCACTCTGGCCCGGATTTCGCCTAGACGAGAGGCTGGAATGGCCTGGTCCGGCCAATCGGCTTGTGGTGACTGGCCCTAGGATAATCGTTTCCATTTTTATCTTTTCCATCTCCATTTTCATTTATCCTAGAAGGCGGCTGCTTAATCAGGTCAATCTTATCTATTAACCTTTCTTGGCACCATATAACACATACGTGTTGGTGTGCCGTTAAACCCTATTCTCACTCACTCACTCTCTCTGCAGCTCTGTGGCCACTCCCCAAGGAAGGGATTAATTAAGTGAAGTTTGTTTGGGATGGATTCATCCCACTGGTCCTGCCATTTCTGTTTAAAAAATTGGACGACCTGAGGTTTAAAGTCTGTAAAAGGGACTTTGAACTCAGTCAGATTCATGTTGAGTGCTTCCTTGGCAGCTCGGTCTGCCCTCTCATTACCAGGGATACCAACATGACTCGGCACCCATACGAACAAAATATCCTTGCCACGATCTGTCAATTGAGAATATAAAAGCACAACATTTAAAATAAAACCATTACGTAAATCAGGGCTGGAAATTAACACCCGTCCGCCCGTCACTGACGGGTGATTTTATGGCCGGACGGGAAGATGTTGCCCAATTACACGTCCGGCTGACGGGTAACTTTTCATGGTGAACACTGTTTTTTTTTACACAGACTGATAAGAACATAGCGATCCTTGCGAGACTAATCAGAGAGCGCAGCGTGTCGTCTGACAACGAAAGCTGCTCTACTGTTTACACACATACAGCAATTGTATGTCTGATGTTGACTCTAAAAGACTTGAAACACCAATCCAGGTTAACGCATAAATGCTCAACGGCGCCAGCCTCAATCAAGCAAACACCCCTACCACCCTGCTGTTCTCTCTTTTCCCTCTCTCTGTTCCCCCTCGCACTCAAGCGCACCTTCGTAGAGTTCATAAAATCGGTATTTCCTGTTTGTACTTTGGCGACAATTTGCAGGAAGAGAAAGCTGTCTTAGTTTTCTCTTTTCTCACACAGGCCGAGGATGAAATAATGAAAGTGCGTTTTGAACTTCCTTCGCCTCTGTCGCATACGAACAACATGATCACTCAAATACCAGATCAAAAACCTGTTGCTATTGACGAGGAGCTGTACTGCGCTTCTCTTTTTCTAAGCGATACCGAATTTCAGCTCTGTTTTGCAGTGCGGTGTGTGGTCATTTCTTACCAAATAGCATTTCGTCCTCAGATTGTTACTTTGTTACTACAGAACACTTCGTCGAGGGTTACTTGTGCTAAGGGGTGGTTTATCTATCCTGAAACATTATGTATTAAACGCGACGACTATTTTGGTCTCGAGGCTAGATTTCCCTCTATGTTAATTTTGTCTGTAGCCTTGGCCTGATAACATTACTAATACCGTACTATACCGTTAATAAGTCATTAAGACTTAAAAGTTGAATCTGTGAAAAGGTGAAGCCAATGCTTTATTGAGAACATACACAAAATCTACATAATGAATGAGTCAATATTTCCAAAGTATTTCCAAAATAAATGTTTGTTGAACTTGTATAGCATCTTTTTTTTTGGACGGGTAGAATCTGTTAAGGACGGGTAACATCTCCTGGCCTGCCCCTCCAGGGCAGACAGGGAGTGGGAAAATATAACAAAACGCTTTTTACTTGATTGGGCAATAAGGCCAATTGCAATGGAAATAACTTTAAGCTCGGCGTGGAACATTGACAGTGGAGGTGGAAGACTCATGTTAAAAAAAGTTTCCCCCATAATGGCTGCAGCTCCAATTTTATTGTCCTCTTCGAACCGTCTGTGTAAATAGCAGCAAGGTCGGAATAGTAGCATTGACTCCATCTGGCGTGGCTGGGTCCACTTCAACAAGGAAGGGGCCGGACAGGAGTCTCCTGGTGTTTTTTGGTACTCAAGCCAACCCCTCAATTCCTTTGCCAATGGGAAATGGACTAAGCGTCGTAAGTGAACGATCCTGTTCAGTGTTTATAAAAACAAGAAATCTTGGCCATGTGGACGATGTTTTAAGTGAGTGAGATAGAATAAGTTTTAACGGCACACCGACACGTATGTGTTATATGGCGCCTAGAAAGATTAACAGCCGCCTTCTAAGATAAATTGAATAAAATGGAAAAAGAGGGACATACAAGTGGATGATGTTGGAAAAGATAAAAATGCAAATAGCATCAAAGGGCAAGTCACCACCAGACAATTGACTGGACCAGGCCATTCCAGCCTCTCGTCTAGACGAAATCCCGGCCAGAGTAGTGTGTTGCAGATACGGTTGTAAAAAGGACCGCTCCACCCAACCATTACGTACTCATTGTTCACCGACATGAGTCGCAACCAACGGCCAACAGGTTGCCCCTATCAGTCACCTCTTACGACATGCAGGAGGCCATTCTACCCCCTGCTGGCCGCTATCTGCTTTTTATGTATACATAGAAAGCCGCCGGCAGGCCAATGCAAATCCCTGTGGTTTCAGGACCCTGCGAAACCATGGCAACCGCTAGAGCTAGTCCATCAAAGGATGTCTGGTATGATGACGAGAATTAAATTTAAAGCGTCATGTCCTACACACCTGTAAGACCCTCCCCTCTTACCAAGCTCATCAATTACATCAACTTCCTGCGAGATTCCAAGGAGTTGTATGACCTTCGAGTCAAGAGCCACGGTCAATGCTTCCAGACACACAGGCTGATTTTAGACATTTTTTGTAATGCTCTCAGCTTTCAGAAGGCACTGTCCGTTCTCTCTGTTGATTTTAAAGTGTCATGTCCTTCACGCCTGTAAGACCTTCCCCACTTACCAAGCTCATCAATTACATCAACTTCCTGCGAGATTCCAAGGAGTTGTATGACCTTCAAGTCAAGAGCCACGGTCAATGCTTCCAGGCACACAGGCTGATTTTAGACATTTTTTTGTAATGCTCTCAGCTTTCAGAAGGCACTGTCCGTTCTCTCTGTTGAATTTAATCCCAATCTTTTGGTTCTGTGTTTAGATTATATGTACAACGGGTCTGTTAATGTCGATGTGCGTACAGCAGGGCCATTAAAAGATAAATATGAAATTCTGGGTATGGAGGACCTGGTGGGTGACTGTTTCCATCGCAATCTTTCACTATATAGAGATAGAAAATTGTATGGTGATTCGGGACGTAGCTTGCTGTGTGGAAGATCAAATTTGCACTGAGAGACCAGCTGTGTGATTCTTGATCATTATGAGGACCCGAGTACAAGCCTCTGTTGGTTTTGCCCTATGAGGGCGTAAATCACATCCTGTTTCACCCAGACTTGAATGTGAATGTGAGTGAGTATAGGGTTGAAGGGCACACCAACACTTTATGTGTTATATGGCGCCAAGAAGGATAAATAGATCAGTTTGACCTGATTAAGCAGCGGCTTTCTAGATTCAATAGGAAAAAGAAGGAACACATATGGAAGACGGTGACAAATATAAAGATCCAAACAATTTTCCAGGGATAGGCAACCACCAGCCGATTGACTGGACCAAGCCATTCTAAACGCTCGTCTTGGCGAAATTCGGGCCTTAGTGGTGTGTTGCAGAGTCGGCCCTTGCAAGGACCACTCCACACAGCCACCAGGATCGCATCTATCACCGACACGAGTCGCAACCCGTGCCCAACAGGTTGCTCCCTATTAGTTGCCTTTTACGACAAGCAGGAGGATAGAGTTGACCTATTCTACACTAGGACCCACAGGGGGTTTAAGCGTATTTAGTCTCGGCTATATGTGAAATATGTTATACACCTTAAGAACGAGGGAACTTTGCCAATATTCCTCTTCATGAGCAGAACTTCCAGTGCAAAGCTACTTCATGGTTAAGTACCCATTGATGGTATTGGAGGGGAAGTTAAGCGTCAGGTTTGGCGGGCTGTCTTTCATGGCAGAGAAGTTGTTGGAAACGCGGGAAAACACCTGGGACTAACCCCTTAACTGGCTGGACAGAGCTGCTGTCAGGCACCCAGTCCTTCCACTTTGTAAAGCCAGTCGACCAAACCATCACCATTGCCTAGACAATGGTGCTAAAGAAGACTCAGGAACCAGATGAAGATGCAGCCCAAAGACATGATTATTCTGATATCTATCCTCCAAAATCATGACAAAATGTAGTACAATCATTGATTGATTATGTAAATGAACAAATAACCATAGTTATTGTTGCCGTCTCTAATTATCCGGTACTTTTCTTTTACTGTCTGATCCGCCTGTGGCAAAACGTGACTTTGGAATGACCAGCTTCTAAATTGCCCACAAGGTCAACTATTGCCCAGATCAATCAAGAAAGACTTGTTCTGACATGAAACCAACAAGGGGAAGTTTTCAGTTAAGACGAAAATAACTACACGGTTGGCGGATAAAACCAGCAAATTTAGCCAGAAGTTCATGAAAAAGGGAATATTTGAGTGCTGGCTTTGCGGGACATTGAAACTATGATTATGAATGCACTGGACACCCATAAGGTGAATAGAGAAATACTTCAAGATCTTGATGGTGCTGCAGATGCCACTCAAAATTATTGGTCTTAGTTGGTTTTACAAGTCATTTCTAAGTCAGTTCATGCATCAACAGACATTAAATTCAACAAACTCTAAGAGAATGATCGAAGGGATGCTCTCCCCTCTTTACTTGCCAATTGGGATGATCTAGCTCAAAGCGAGAAGTCATTACTTGAGAACTCATGCAATTGTTTTGCGGTCTCCACGCGCATCAATTTAGCCAATCATGTCAAACAATTCTTGATGAGATGGATAAGTTTTGTATGAGGCTCAGCCACCTATTTAGGATAGTTCGTTTTTTAAAGAGAGGGAGTCAGGGAAGACACGGCTTATACGTACAACTCCCCAATCTTTGGCAATAGGAGGCGATGATAAGTCTGGTTGTTTTGGTCCATTCAATTTGTACGTTAAACCCTTTATGGATGAGAATTATTTGCAGTCTAGCTGTCACACCATACGGCAGAAGTCATTTGAATTTTCTGTTCTCAAATGCTAGTTGGTTTGATTTATCCTGAAACATATGGTGGAGTTCCTAGAATCATACAGCCCAATGAACAAATCGGAACACAAATCTGTAAACAAACTTGATATGAATCACCAAACTGATAACATTAATTACCAACGCCTCTCAAAACACAGAGGGATTCATGACTGGGAACATTTTGCCTTTTACAGGGAAAAGACTTCGTCCAGTGAGGTGCAGTATTCCATGCCCTCAATGAGCCCAAAACGATGATTCTGTGACCCTTTCTGTTCTTCTCCCTGCAATGTCAGCAACTTGTCAGCATCTTTTCGAGGACTATTTTTAACTGTAAGGTGGCCAATACACTGCTCACTCAGAGATGGAAGCTGCTGAATTACGCTCCAAAAACAATCTCGGTTCTAAAAACTCAATGAAAGTGTGATTGGATTGATGAATCATCTGATGATGGCCAAGCCAAGCATCTCTACAATTGCATGCAAAGCATACATCATGCTAACCAATAACAAAACTATGGAATAGATTAGGAGTCAGGATCAAGGGAAGATAGGGTATTTGATGAAAGCCAGTAGGAAGAAAGTTAAAGCTGTAAAGAAAAGGTTAAAGGAAAGGCAAAGGATCATTGAAAAAGCACAAAAAAGTCTAAGAAAAGTTGGCAAAGAGGGAGGAAGCTGCAAGGATAAAGCTTGCGGGAAGGGAACAGTGTATGAGTAGGATTACTCATCACAGTAGTCTCTGGCAGTCACATGCCCACATAGACATTATGCTTGCATCATATGATACAGTATCAGCTCAGAAGTCAGCGATCAAGTCGCAAATGCAGTTTTGCTGAGATGTCCTCCATCAACAGACAACTAGCAATTCCCTGTTCAGTCTGTCAAAGAAAGAAGATGCCAAGAGAAAACAGCTGACAACTGTGTAACTTACTGCTAACCTGAAAGAGATTGTCCAACACACCTTTGTTAGATATCCTATAGCAGAAGAAAGCCAGCACAAGTTGGTTGAAGCTTATTCTAGTGGACACAGTTGGTGGCAAAGAGATACAAATAGCTTATACAGCCAAGGTTGTGCCTCAGGTATAAGAACCTGGATAAGTGAATAGTTTTGCATTATACATAATGAGGAGGATGCTATTTACACATACCACCGTCTAGAGTATACCTATCTTGATGCATAATTTCAATGTGATACAATGAATATGAACAAAATCTGTCACCCCCTAGCTCCGTAATCGCTACCAACAGTCAGGGGAGTCGCATCGATTATCACATAGTTAAAATGTACATGGCAATGAACATTGGTATGGTTTTTTTTAAAGTTAATTAGAAAAAAAGTTAATGAGGTTTAAAATTTAATGATATTGCTCGGTTTTGTGCCAGAATTGTACAGTAAGGGATAA
>CM067357.1:7953081-7960581 GCA_034190875.2 Urechis unicinctus
ACCAAGCTTTACGAGCGTGGTTCCATTTCTTCGGCTGGCCTGCAGCAGCCGGCTGTGCGAAGTGCTAACAAGGTTGGTGAGGTTGCCTTTCTGCCAAGCCTTTGTGTTGCTCACTCAGTCAGCTAGTGGCGCATGTCGGGAGTGCGGGCTGTAAAAGTATAGCTAATTTGTTCTATTGTGACTGGAGAGGGGCTGATTAGTTCTGTTGTTTTAACATGTGGATTACGACGCTAATAGTGTGAATAATTATCCTTGATGGAACAACGCAGATAACCAGAGTGGTTTGCTCGTTAAGTGTTATGATGAAGTATCATAATGTTCATAGTGTCATTGCTCACCAACTCTGTGTTAGACTACTGATCCAGAGGGGGGCCTTGATTGCAGTTCTTTTGCATGATAATAGTAGACTTAAAAAGTATAATTACCACCTGTATTAATGATTATCATCACACAATCACTAGTGTTACAGACATCTTCATTTTTACATGAAATTTGATAGATGATTTACAACTGCAGTTCATATTGTAATATTGTCCTGTTTAATGAATTAGGTGTTTTGCATGTAGGGTAGGGTAATATATTGACAAACGGGTGACGTTTCACAGTGTAGGATATACAAACCGTGAACTGCAGCATTTCTTGCGCATATCAGTTTGGATGTTTTTTAATGCCTAACTATGGCGGCTAAGCAAGAGTCATATTGGACTATTCGCCGACGTATACGTGAGACTGTTGACATGCGCATGAACTTCTTCCGATCAGACTTCTGAAATGAACCAGCCTCCAACACTGCTAAGAGAATCTGATAATGATGATGAGTCAGACTTGGATCAACCCTTCACAACTTCCAGTGATAACGAATCATTCTTACAAGAAGCATGCTCAAGTGATATGTCTGACAATGATGAATATGTCAATGGCCCTTCAGCTGATGACAGTGACCCTGCTAGAGTTGACTGCATATGCAATGCAGCTTATCGTCGGAACCTACATCGTCTTCCCGTGTTCTCACCTTTATTTCAAAGCCATACTCTTACCCATTTCGGTAGGCTACGGTCCCGGCATGATTTCATACGATCATGGTTTACAACGATTTTGGGATTTACCAATGAAACAACGCACTGCGTTCATAAGGGTCCTATTGTATCTCTCAACTTGTCGATTTGCAGACAACCGGGATTTCGTACGCGTCTTATGGATGTGAAGAGTATCACGCATTGCCGTCAATGATGATGATTCGAGAGCGTAGTCTATCCTACACCAACTCGGGACTTGGTCGCAGCCCTCCACTCTTCCCTGTCCAGCATTAGGGTCCTCATCTCCCCTGTGTCGCTGAGGCCAACATTCCGCTGCAAAGTGTCGATGATTGTGGCTCGCCGCCGTCCTCTTCTGCTTGTTCCCTGACTTGGCTTCCACAAGATGATGTAATGGGCTGTCAGCTCCGGGTGTCGAATGCAGTGGCCTGCCAGACCCATCTTCCTCTCCCTGATCTTTATTGAGATACGCGGAAGGTCACCATACAGGTCATTGTTGTGTATATGGACCTTTCAAGTGACGACAAGTGCCATGCGCAGCATCCTGGTGTAGACAACATCAAGGGATTTCCCTTGCTGTACAGTTAAGGTCCATACATCAGCGCCATAGAGCAGTACTGACTCGACTGTTGCCACAAAGAGACGCCTCTTGAAGTTCGTCGCTGAGCTTGGCCTTCCACACCTTCTCCATTGAGTGTGCCACACTCCATGCCAGAGCCCTCCTGACCTTCAGCTCCTTCTCTGTCTAGCACTGATCCATCGCCCAGATTTTATCTAAACGAGAGGCTGGAATGGCCTGGTTCAGTCAATCGGCTGGTGGTGACTTGCCCTATGATAATCATTTCCATTTTTATCTCCATTTTCATTTATCCTAGAAGGCGGCTGCTTCATCAAGTCAATCTTATCTATTAACCTTTCTTGGCACCATATAACACATGACGTTTGGTGTGCCGTTAAACCCTATACTTACCTTGTCTTATTCTCCAAAACAAATGCTCACATGTTACTAGGTACCACCAGGTCATTATCCTGTGTATCTTTCTTCTGCTTATAGTTAATTCCATCAATGAAATGCATCAGCTCTTTATTCACCTAGGACGACTTTGATGGCTCAAAATCCGGGCTCTTTGTGCCGCCCGTATATGTGCAGTGGAGAATCCCCATCACGATGGATTCTGAAAACACAGAGGATTCGCATCAGATACAAAGTAACAAGATATTACTGTCTCTGTTCCTTGTCGAGTAACAGCAATGGGCGATGGGTCGTGGACGAGTTAGGTATTCCGCCCTCCAAGATCCAACACTAGCCGTGGCTCCTCTCCTGTCTCGCCAACCGCTCTCCTATCCTTCCCATGTCCTCGCATACAGGTTTGGGGCTGGAACATTGAGTGTTGTTCCCCAACCTCCCCTCCTGGTTTCCTCCGTAAACTGCCTTCACTGATTTTGTCTGTGGCCTTTCCGTGCGCTACCTCTTCCCTGCTGCACCCCTTTAGGGTCCGGGGGTAGAATAGGCCCTCTGTATCCTTCTGTTGTACGTCTTTGTTCCATTTATCCTAGAAAGCGGATGCCTAATCAGGTCAAAGTTATCTATTGACCTTTCTAGGGTCGATATAACTCATTAGTGTTGGTGTGCCGTTAAACCCAAAGCTCTTTCACTCACTCACACATCTCTGCTGCCCGTATTGCCCTGAGCTTCATTTACCGTCTTCTCAGTACCCTGGCAGCTCACTGCAGGCCAGAGTTGTCAGAGGTACTGCCCCATTCAAATCGTGGACAAAACTTCACCAGCGCTCCTCGACACGTTTACAGTTTAAACATATTTCGCAGGGCAGATCACTCAATTTGGCTCCAGCCGCATACTCATGGCAACCTTATTGTTATACTATGACAATTCCTCAATCCACCTTGCCAGCTGCCCCTGTGGACCTCTAAACTTCAATAGCCAAATCAAAGTTGCATGATCTGTGTGTATGGTGAACGGTCGTCTTTGCAGGTAGCGTCTGAACTGCCGTGTGAACCTCACCACAGCCAGTACCTTCAACCTCGTGGCTTCTTCCTCTTTCTGCAACTGGCACAGCTAAGCTTAGATAGCCACATAATTTGAGGAAGGGCGGTGTGGTTAGTGTATCTTTCAGTGCTATGAATTGTCCCAGTGTTAATCCTTCTTACCTATCACCCGGTACAGTGGTAGATAGGCGAATTCCTTGATGAAGGCTCTGTGCTTATTGGCTAAACCCAAGAACATTTTCACATACTTAGGCCCCTTGAGTTGCGGCCATTCCCTGACCACTTGGGTGTCAGGTTGTGACATTTTCTCTTTCCTGTAAAACACACTTTATTGGTTTTGATTTTTAAACCCGACTTCCTGAACTGGGCCAAGGTCTCTCTTAAGTTTTGCATGTGATCATCACAACAAGACCCTAGAACAAGGATATCACCAAGGAACACTAGAACGGTGTTCTAATTTAACACCGTAATATTAGTTCCATTACCCCAGCAAAGGTAGCGGGTGTATTACACAACTCAAACCCTACTTGATCATGTTCAAATAGACCATATGTGGTGGCAAATGCAGTTTTCCTCCTGTCTTCTGGCTCTTTTTTCACAAGCCAATATGGGGAACTGGCATCCAGTTTGGTGAATCAGATTTTCCCTGCTAAGCTGTCCAGGCACTCATCTACGAGTGGAAGGGGAAACTCATCCTTGTTGGTGACATCATTCAGTACCACGTAATCCACGCAGCAGCGCACGGACCCACCCCTCCGCCGTATGAGAACAGGTGCAGAGGCCAATTCTGAGGTAGACTCTTGAATGTCCCCAGCCTCCAGCATGTCCCTTACATGGACCTCTCCTTCACTAGTGCAATATTCTGGAGTTCTTTCTCATCCTTCGCTTGATTAGACTGGTATTCCCAATGTCATAAACGTCGCGAGCAAACGCATCCTCGTAATCCACCAACAGGGTGTAATTTAGAGGCTTCAACCATAGTGTGTAGGTGTTCAGTCACCTCACAGTCCCATTTGATCCATAAACTACATAAACTACCCTAATTGAACCATTCACACAAGATTGCCCCTGGTTCCTAACATACTCCACTGGAGCAGCCTGGTACCTGTTATTTGGGTTAATAAGCCATACTATTGGGTCGGTCCCGCCTCTTCAAACAATTCTGGGCATCATGAAGTTCTGGCTCCCGTGTGGGTCTATTACATAGTCCGGTAATATGACGTCCATGTGGCATGTCATTCTCACCATGGTGTTGGGACGAATCCTCGTATTGTAACTCACGACCACTCGGGCCGTTGACGGATTCCCTGCCTTCTTACCCTCATTCAAATTCAGGTTTAGGCCGTCGAAGAAGAGCGTGCTGTCTACCATATTTAACACAGTCTTACCCAAATAAAAAGAGAATGTCGAATCCTAGCATCATCCGCTCATCCCCAGCTCTCTGCCTGCACGATGTCTTGCACCCTCTCGGATGAATTCCAAATCTATCACCTCTGCGGCTGTGTCCACTACGTCCTCCACTTTACTTCCGCAAAGTTCCATCGGGGGGCTAAACTTTGACACATATCCTAACTGGCACATAGTTTATGTACCTTTGGCTTTCTCAACTTTCCTCACTGGGGGAGGATATCGGTAATAGCTATTCTTGCTAGCCTCCCTTTACGAGGTGCTGGTTGAGAGATATTGGCTTTTTGCAGGGCTGGTTCCCCCTGTTGGTCCGGGGGTAGAATAGGCTCACTGTATCCTTCTGCATGTCGTAAGAGGCGACTAATAAGGGGCAACCTGTTGGCCGTGGGTTGTAACTAGTGACTGTGGACAGTGGGTTTCTGGTAGTTGAGAGGAGTGCTCCTTGCATGGGCCGACTCTGCAACACACCACTGAGGCCCGGATTCACCTTGAGGCTGGAATGGCCTGGGTCAATTTTTGAACCACGCTTGACGAGAGGCTGGAATGGCCTGGTCCAGTCAATTTGCTAGAGATGAACCAACGCTAGTTTGGTCTGCCAAACCTATCATCGGGAAGAAGATTTTGCGATGTAAGGATGATTTCTGCTGTGGTAATTTCAGCTGGTGGGCCGGCTTGGACGTCTGTCGTAACGCTATCTTGTCCACACCGCTAACTTGTCCAAAGCAGAGTACATCATTTCCGTGATACATCGTTCGTGTAAATGCTAAGATCGTATCTATTCGGTCCTTGCAAAACGTCCCAACATCACTGAATATCTGTTATGGGAGCTCACCGCTAACTTATCCAACTTGCAACTCGCAAAACGTGGAATAGTTATTTATTAGACGATGTTGTACTACATGCTTGACAGGTCGCTGCAATTACAATTTTAAATATTCAAAAATACGAGATGATGGTTACTATTCTACAATCATCGGCAGTTTAATGTCAAACAGAGTGTTTCCCGTTGTGCATTGTACTGCTTAATTCCCTTGTGTAGCTGTTCTTAAACAGGACATTACAGTGAATGCAACTGAGGCATTTTCGTTATCAGAAAAGTCTGACGTTTAAACATTGAGTGCGAGTAAAACGACGATTTTATTTGAGGTATTGTTGTTATCATGCAATGCAAATATTTTACACGAATATCCATTTTCATCATTTCAGAATGGGCCGCCGCCATATCCCAGCCTTATATTATTTGAAGAAACATATTTAATGTAGTAATGTCACGACCCAACTTGAAATCCGGTCAATTTTATAATAGTCCTGACCCAACTTGCAGTTTCATGTTGGGTTGACCCATTTTAAAATTGGGCAGCCGAATGCCTTGAATGCGTCAATTGAAGAAATGCCGAATGTACACAAGCCCATTTTCTCTGACAGATCTTCATAATCATTATTTCACTTACATTCACTTCCTTGCCACCTCAGCCTATTCTGACAATCCTGCTTTTCGATTCTTATAATACACGTAGAGTCGCGATTTCCACATGGTGAAGCATGTATGGAGTACCGCGGTAGTCCTAAACAACATAATCATTTGGAAAGGGAACTAAGTGTGTATATGCGTCTAATTCAATTATTTATTCTTCTAAAATACTAATCATATATCAAAGGTGGCTGTTACCTTAAATAAAGCTCATAAAATGCTAATAATTTATCCTAACCAATCACAATATGCCGATATATATTGCACAGACTTAAGTTGGGTCAGCCATTTACTTGCCCTAACTTAAAATAACGGTCAAGGTCTGAGATCAAACATCGCTCCGCGAGGCGTGTTAGAGAGAGCAATGGAGTGCTATTGAGATTTATTTATTTCTCTATTGAATTCGACCTTGGTACGTGACCATTGATACCTGAAGGCTTCATGGAGATCCATTCGATATATCTTTGCTAACAGACCAGCAAACAGACAGACATAGGATGAAGACATATTTCTACTGGGCGAACTGATAACGAAAATCGGTTAACACTGACACCGTCAAGGAATTCCACTGCATGTTTTATGTCGGAAAGTATTGCTGGACCTGAGAAGTGGAAACAGGCTGAATGAGTGGCTGGACGATGTCAGCTCTATTCCCGTCCCTGAACGAAAGGATAGTATAGACCGGCGTGGGTGGATGGGGAGGGGGGAGGGGGTTGGGGTGGGGAGGGGGATCAACTTGGGTTGGACAGCGTGGTAAGGTAAAGTGGACCCGAGTCTGTTTGCATCAGGGAACGTGAGGGTAAGGCCAGAAACTCAGCGAACCACTCGGAAACAGGTTTTCTTTATGGTCGGGGAGTTGCTGTCGGGTTGGCGCAGAGGGCAGCGGGTCAACCCAAGGCGACTCCTGCCCTAAGGAAATGGATAGATGTAGGGGTAAGCAAGTCGAGGGACGGAAATTGAGTTTGCAGGATAGGTAGGGTCAGTAAGCGTGAGAAGCCAAGTGTAAGGGAGCTATCTTCTCCTTATGGTGTTCATCTTTTGGCCTCGAGCAAGGGGCATCAAGGACCTGAGGAAAAGGGGGATAGCTTACCGGAAGGCCTTCAACGCACTAAACCACAAAAATCGCCCCTAGTCAGGCTAGGAAGCCAGTTAACGTTCCCCTACCTGCCCCCCAGCCAGCCCCTCACACTATGAAGAAAAGCACACCGGAGTGAGTGAGTGGGTGAGTATAGGGTTTAACGGCACACCAACCCTAATGTGTTATATGGCGCCTAGAAAGGTTAACAGATAAGTTTCACCTGATTAAGCAGCCGCCTACTAGGTAAAATGGGAAAAAAGAAGGAACGCACAAGAATGACGACGAAAAAGATAAAATGCAACCAATTATCCTAGGGCAAGTCACCACTGCCAGACTACACCACGGAACGCACAGGTTACGTTGTGGTCATTCATATATTAAGTTCAGCAAATACTAATACTAATATATATATATAATATGTTTATTATTACACGAACCACTTCCCCTCTACAAACTCTTATGCGCTATAAGCACACATACATATAACATGTACTATGTCACCT
>CM067357.1:7965581-8270742 GCA_034190875.2 Urechis unicinctus
TAGGCGAGTCCACGGGTAAGTTACCACTGCTGTAGCGCATCCTCATATGATCCAGATGACGACGGATTACTCTACCGTCCTCTAGTTTCACACGGAATGACAAAGGTCCAGGTTTGTCAATTACTGTACCGGCTAGCCAGGGAGAGCCGGATGCAAAGTTCTTGGCATGCACAGTGTCATCCACTTCAATGGTACGTGGATGGGTGTGTCGATCATGGTAGTACTTCTGCTTTGATTGAGAAGCAAGAACACGTGTTGTGATGCTTGGACGAATAAGATCCAGGCGTGATCTAACTTTACGTTTCATTAACAGTTCTGATGGTGTAACACCGGTGGTGCTGTGAGGCGTGATTCTATATCGAGCCAGGAAGCGTGACACTTTACTTTCCAAAGTTCCTCCTTCCATCTTTTTAACACCAGATTTCATAGTCTGAACTGCTCTTTCTGCCAATCCGTTGGTAGCGGGATGCCACGGGCTGGATGTGATATGCTGGATGCCATTTGAGCGAGTAAATTTGTGGAATTCCTCACTGGTGAATGACGATCCATTGTCACTTACAATTGTCCTTGGAAGACCATGTATGGCAAAACTTTCAGTCAATTTCTCGATGGTTACTGTTGAGGTGCTGGAGGACATGACATGACAGTCAATCCATTTAGAACATGCATCCACTATGATCAGTAGCATTTTACCCATAAATGGACCAGCGTAATCAATATGGAGGCGATCCCATGGGGTATCGGGCCATTCCCAGGGATGTAGGGGTGCTTCCAGGGGAGGTTTGCGAATAGCTTGACAACTGTTGCATTCACGCACCACTGACTCAATGTCCACGTCAATGTGAGGCCACCACACATAGCTCCGAGCTAATGTTTTCATTTTGGTAACACCAGGATGAGCGGTGTGTAATTCATCAAGAATTCTCTTCTGACCTTGTGGGGGAATAACCACACAAATACCCCACAAGATACATCCATCTTCTATGCTGAGTTCCATCCTCCTGCTAGCATAGGGTTTTAAAGGTTCATCCACTTGTAGACCTTCAGGCCAACCTTGTTGGAGTAACTCATAGATCTTACTCAATGTTGGATCTTTCTGAGTCCATTGTCTAATCAGGTTCACTGATAGAGTAGTCTGATCATTAATATGATTCAATAACAACACAATTTCTCCAGGAGGCTGAAGGTCAATTGGTGAATCCTTCAAAGGAAGTCTGCTCATTGCATCAGCGTTGGCATTAGCAGATCCAGGTCTATAAACTAGGTGGTAGTCATATGTCCCTAGTATCAGTGACCAGCGTTGAACACGAGGAGACGCCATCACTGGTACAGGCTTAGTTTCCCCTAACAAACCCAACAAAGGCTTATGATCCGTCATAATGGAGAATCTGCGTCCCCAAAGATATTGATGAAATTTGCGTACTGCAAATATGACAGCTAAGCCTTCTTTATCAAGCTGAGAGTACTTCTTCTCTGCAACGCTGAGCGATCTTGAAGCGAAAGCAATTGGCTTTTCTGTACTATCAGGGAATACGTGGGACATAACGGCCAGGTAGGTCACCAAGCAAATTGTCCATACATCGCTGGAAGATTCCGGGACTTGACGAAATGCCAAACGGTAAACGTTTGTACTGAAACAGTCCACGTGGTGTGTTGACTGTAGTGAACTTCCTGCTATCCGGATGTAGTGTTACTTGCAGGTAGGCATTACTGAGATCTAGTTTACTGAACTTTTGTCCACCAGAAAGTCTAGCATATAGATCCTCCACACGTGGAATTGGATATGTGTCTGTTTTTGCTACAGAGTTGACAGTCACCTTGTAGTCACCACATAGTCTTATCTTCTTTCCATCGCGTTTAACTACTGGTACAATTGGGGCTGCCCAATCAGAATGCTGGACCTTTTCTATTACTCCTTTTGCTTCCAGATTATCAATCTCTTCATTAACACGATCCCTCAGTGCATAGGGAATAGGTCTGGCTTTGAAGAAGCATGGTCTAGCATCAGCAGGTACTTGTAGTTGTGCGGATACTCCTTTAAGCTGACCTAGTTCATCACTAAACAGTTCATCATACTGTTCTAACAACTGGTTGATTTTAGATGTACTGTGTACATTGATAGCATGTACCTCGCCCCAGTCGACTTTGACATGTTGCAGCCAGTTCCTACCCAGTAGTGTTGGACCACTACCAGATACCACTAGAATGGGCAGATTCTTTTCCTGTCCATTATGTTTGACTGAGACTTCAATTTCTCCTTCCACTTTGATCTTCTCATTTGTATAAGTGGATAGACTACATCTACTTTTCTTGAGCTGCTTTGACTGGAAAAATTCATCAAATTTTGTTTTACTCATCAGAGTGGCTGACGCTCCTGTGTCAATCTCCATTTCAAGCTCTTTTCCGTTTACCTCCATCACTGCCATTAGCGGAGGCGCAGGACCGATCCGGTCACTGACAGAGTAAACAGTATATAGTGATTCTTCCACAATGTCATCAGTGGTAATGGTCTGTAGTGGTTGTTTGGAGACATGACATGTCTTTTGAATTTGACAACCATTTTTCTTTCTACATGCCTTGGCAATGTGTCCTTTCTTGTGACAGTAGTTACAAATCATATTTTTAGCGAAACATTTGCTGTGATGATGCTTTTGTGAGAGACAACGATAACACTGTTTTTGATGTTGATGTTGGGGTGGTTGGAATGATGGCTTCTTATTTCCAAGATTGGCATAACTTTTCTTGGCTTGCATTTTATTAGCCCTACAAGACGGTATAAATTCATGTTACCGTTATGACCGGAGCTAGCATTTTATGCACCCTGTTTGCTGTGGCACCAGGTGTATCATTGATGGCTTGTGACTTGGTGCTTGATGATTGAAGCGCTGCTACACTCTTATCTGTGGCTTCATAACTTAAAGCAATGTCCAATGCCTTAGCATATGTCAAGTCAGTAACATCACACAACGCTGTCATTATCCGTTCATGACGAATACCCAGGAAGGTCAAATGCGATTCGAGCGGGACGGATTCCGACTTCACCATTAAAATCAATGGACTTTACACGGGGGTTCGTTTAGAAATTAATAAACACTCACTTTTATGGATATTTTGGGCTTACAGTATCCCATCCTCGTCGCCAAAATGTGACGTTCTACTGTGTAGCAATCACATAACAGATCCATGAAGTTTTACACGTGTTTATTCTCGAACTTACAGAAACGGAACCGACTATCGCGCCACCTGGCGAATGCTATTACAACTAGTGAAATGTAGTCATTCATAATGTCAATTATGCGGGGATATCACAGATGCCAACTAGAAAGAGAGCTTGGATATCTTCACCACTACAGGAAGTGTGGCAATGCTAGCAACACTGTGAATGGGTTCGAAGCTCATCGATTCTTTGACAAGATCATTGTTCGTTTACAGCGCATACAACGCGCTCTTCAGAGTTCGCCGTAATCGTACAATTGCACACACAAATCCCCATAGGGATGTGCAGATGGTTAGTTGACGATTATCATTGGATCCATATCCAATCAGATTATCTATGTCTGATGTCGCCAAGTGCCAATGGATTCCAAACATTCTGGACTTTTGTTCTCGATTCGGAGCTCAATATGATATAGTGTTCAATTCATCGGAATCTGCTTGCATTGTGACTAAACCAAAGACCCGCAAACTGGTCTGTCCATAGGCATTGTTAATCAATATTTTAAGTATTGTTACAAGGTACAGTATGGTGCCATATTGATCCATTGGTACCGTATTTTATATGCACCGCATTGAACGTTAGCTTACTTGCATGTCTTATTTATTATGAGCCCGGTGCCTGAAATAAACAATTATTATTATCATTATTAATAGGACAATTCTATAATAGATGGATTATTAACAGTGCAAGCGTTGGTAACCGTATAGACTTATTTGAGCTGAAGAAGGTTTTTAGCTTTGAACAATTTTAACAATTCATTTTTGTGATGTTTAAACTTTATTTCTGATTTGTCTAGTTACTAAAGCCACTCCTATTTCACTATTCTTGTTATTTGGTACAATTATTTACCAATAAATTATCGATATTGCCACTTAAAAAAAATACTTTTGAATTTTGTCTCCAAAAGTATGCAAACATATAATTAATGGATTGAGTCATTAAGCAGGCGTAATGTTGTTGTCCTACGGTAAACCATTTTCCAACAAGAATGCCTTTTAGTTTCGACCAAGTGCCATAGTCAATGATTCATTTGACTAGAAAATCAAAGGGACGCTGATATCCACGCTGAAATAACCATTGCGAATGCAATTAACATTAGGGGCATGATCCCAAAATATTCTGGAATCATTCAGCGTTTGTCTACTATTTTGGTTAAATGCAGCTGACAACATAGAACACATTACAAACTACACATTCGAATATGATGTCGCATGACATAATAGTCGCCACTACTCAGATGAATTAATACATAACTATTTTTAGCACAGACATAAACAAAGTTTACTTGATCGAAAACCATGCTGATTATTTTCAACATTATTATTTGACTGGCAATACTCATTGGGTAGAGAAGTTATATGTAGCATTGTGTCGTTACATCGATCACGGTGCCATCCTAAAACCATGAACCACGCGAATGTTAGCTGTAAAACATTACGCTCTCCAAGACTACCCGCTTTTGGTATGTAGATGTTCAACACTTTGACTTATCGGACTCTCGATGAATGTCTGCAATGTAGCGACTGGAATGGAAAGACCACATGTTTCAGTTCGGTGAAATATTGGTGCGCGATATTTGATAACCGCTTGCGATATGTTGCAATGTTAGAGCTATCAGAAGATGCAAAACTTTGAGGGACAACACGGGCAGTTGCCGCCGAATATTATCTTGGAACTGTTCAATGAAGTAAACTACTGCAATATATAAACGTTATGTGATGTTTTATCAACTGGTACATTCTTGGGTCTACTTTGGTTATCTCAATAAACACAATATTGGCTTCACCAAACTCTTGAAGTATCGCGTCCAGTAACTCATGATTGGTGCAGGAAGGCAAGATCAGTCTTATCAGCAACTAGCCACAGTCTTTATTACTTGGTATTTAGGGGCCTTTCAAAACATGACGCAGCGCTAGTGGGAGGCGGTGATATGTGGGCGAGAGTGACCAAGTGTTATAGGGTTAGAGAAGGCTAGTGTCATGGCGCGCTACGGGGGAGAAGTGCCAATCAACTGTCAAAACGCCTCACGTGAATTTTGAACGACGGGTTTGTCGTGTACAGCATGCATTAAACGAACTTGGAAAGACGATATGACAGAACAAATATGGACTTATGTTTGCTGCCATTCAAATGATCTGGGAGTATCGCATACACTTAATAATAATGGCTTTGTGCCATAGTCAATAACAGCAAGTAATAGATTATGCATATGACGCGGTGCAAAGATTATTACCAGCTTCTCAGTTTAACTGCTTTATCGACTTATTGGTATGTGTTATAGGCAGGCACAGTTTATTAGTTCCTAACGGGGAGGCAAGTGAAGGACTGATGTGAGAGAGGTGACAACGTGAAGGTTATTTAGTTACAAATGAATATGGAGGAAGGTAGGTATTATGAGTAAGGGGTGAAGTGAACGAAGAGAAGGACACGGATAAGGAAACGGGGAAGGTTAGGGGGTGGAAAAGAGGAGATAGGATTGATGCTGGAGGAAGTTAAGTTGAGACAGAGAGGTTTGGACAGGCAATTGTGTGAAAAGAATGGCGATAAGTTGGCTAAAGACTTGACGCAAGCCAGAGATTAGTTACGAAGGAAGGGATGATATAAAAGTAAATGTCATAACACTTAATGTCTTTCGCCCATTGGTCAGTGCTATTTGAGTCTGTTTAGTTGCTGATATCAAGGACACAGATGAAGCTATGGCTCTTTTGTTTAGGTGCACCATCTTACATTATGTAACTTTGTTAGTATGTTACAGCTTAGAAGTGACGCTATGTAACATAACTACTCAACTTGACTATTGAGATTGTGTCCCACATAATGACAATGAAATACCGCCCATAATAGTGAATCTCACCGCCTCAGAGTAATAAAAATCTTCACGAAATTCAACCTTAGTAATATTTTGGGAGAATGAAATCCGGTTAGCTGCTGTTATCGTCCAATATGCAATATAAATGTAACAGTATCAAGATACAAGTGGTTTATCGCATACGATGAACGTCAAGGTGGCAGTCATTGTCATCGAATACATATTCTTTCCTCGAAAATGTACATACTTTTTGTTTTCCCCAACTACTCCATTCGAGTCAACAGAATCTACTGCCCAGTAATGTCAATGGCATGGAACACGGTCCCGCGACACATCATGACACAATTTCATACTATGGCATCCCAAACAGAACACCCCAGCAATACATATATGAAAAGCGCGTAACATTGCCCAATAGGATACGGAGAAGATACCTTAAAATATTACATTCGTCGAGCCCAAGACAGTAGTCATGCGTGGAATAATAACAACAGCTTTTATTCTCAAGGAATCATACATGTAATACAAATGAATGTCATAGATACATTTGTGCGCATATATATTAACGTCACCTTACTAGAATGGGTCCCGATATGCCAAATATGACTTTTAATATCAATGAACGACATTCCACAAGTGTCACATTCGTACGAATTTTCACCAACATGCCTTTTCATATGTTGTGTCAGATGATTTCCCTGAGCAAACGACTTTCAACGAGTGGCACATTTGTAAGGTTTTTCACCAGTATGCCCTTTCATATGTTGTGTCAGATGACTTCCACTATAAAAAGACTTAAAACAAGTGTCACATTTAAAAGGTTTGTCATCAGTATGCGTTGTCATATGCCTGGTTAGATTACTTCCATGAGCAAACGACTTTCCACAAGTGTCACATTTGTAAGGTTTTTCACCAGTATGCGTTCTCATATGCTTTGTTCGATCACTTCCATGAGCAAACGACTTTCCACAAGTGTCACATTTAAAAGGTTTTTCATCAGTGTGCGTTGTCATATGCCTGGTTAGATTACTTCCATGAGCAAACGACTTTCCGCATGTGTCACATTTATAAGGTTTTTCACCAGTATGCGTTGTCATATGCCTTGTTAGATAACTTCCATGAGCAAACGACTTTCCACAAGTGTCACATTTGTAAGGTTTTTCACCAGTATGCGTTGGCATATGCCTGGTTAGATCACTTCCACGAGCAAACGACTTTCCACAAGTGGCACATTTATAAGGTTTTTCACCAGTATGTCTTCTCATATGTTGTGTCAGATGACTTCCTTGAGCAAACGACTTTCCACAAGCGTCACATTTATAAGGTTTTTCATCAGTATGCATTCTCATATGCTGGGTTAGAACACTTGCATAAGCGAACGACTTTCCACAAATGTCACATTTACCAGCTTTTACACCAGTATGCGTTCTTTTTGGGGCTTTTATATTGCTTCCAAGGCTGAGACAATATGAAGAAGATCCATCGTTGACATCATCAGCGGCCTCCAGTTTTATCACTGATTTAACGTCTTCCATTCTGATGTTTTCGGTTCCACCAGGTTGAATTCTCCTGTTACACATGTACATGAATCAATAGCTGCTTTCATGTGGTCTTTTTAAACATCGACATTTAAACGAAAGGGTGGAAAACGCACTTCACTGTGAAAGCCACATTTCCAAGTAAGTGGTTATCAAGAGCCCAAGATCGACTGAAAGCGATGACAGCAGCTCCCAGTTCATGGCGACCATTGGAAGAAATGTCAATGGGCGATGACTCGTCCGAGGTGTCACAATCAATGCTCTCCTTTTTATAATTCTGGAGCAAAGCAAATTTGTCCGAGTCAAGTTCACCTTGCATGCAAGAATATACATCGCAGATAGTATCAGGGGCCTCCAGTTTTACGACTGCTTTAACGTCTTCCATTCCGATGTATTCGTTTCCATCAGCTAGAATTCTCCTGTTACACATGGGCATAAAACAATAGCTGCTTTCATGTGATCTTTTAAAACAACGAAACTTAAAGGAAAGGGTGGTCTTGCATAGAAAAAGGACTTCACTGTGGAAGCTGTTGCTCAATTTTTATAAAAAAACGCCATATTTCCCAGTAAATTTGTGGCAAAATCCCATTCTCTCATGAAACAATGTGCTGGAATGATCGCTATTGAGAAGTAGGCAAATGCGCAGTGATCTATTTTCACAACATGTTGATAAGTCGGCGAAAACCTCACTATCATTTGGTACTATTTGTCTACGCATAGATAATATAGGTGACTTTAATATTCCGCTACTGATAGATGACTTATTTAACCATGAATTAATTGAAAACAATAACAGTTTTAATTCCATGATTCCACCAAAAAACGCTAGCACTTAGTTCATCAGCAAACAAAGGTCCCTCAGACTGACTTGTCAGACTGATCACATTGATGTCAAGGCAACAATGTGCTTCATGTTCGCCAGCCGAACGCTAGACATTCTACATTATCCCATGGCACCCTACTTCCAGCCAATCAAGAGTTCGAGAAAAAGCCCGGTCTTTTTCCCATATTGCCTCAAACGCACAATTTGCCGTGCGATAACTGCAACGGTGTCGATATATCACCAAGAAACAACTTCATTTGAGCAGGTCCCTCACAGAGCACCGCTGCTCTAACATGGCAACACTACGGACGTTCGTAATATCACGCACACTTGGCAAGTCTTATCACGCACACTCTGCTAGTCTTATAACGAATGTTTTTGTTTGCCAGCCGCTAATCTGGTTGCGTATCGCTCATCGGGAAGTCACGGTATGTTGGCTTGGTATTATTCACTGCTAGTGAATCAGGCTGTTCTCCATGTAAGTGTTGGTTTGCATGGTCACGTGGGTGATATGGGGAAAGAACACCAGGACGCCGAGAACAGTCTGATACCCTAGCAGTGAATAATACCCAGCCAACATCTGGCCATCACTTGCTGTCTCTTAAATCAGTGACCTAGATAACTACGGCCAGGAGAGAAGAGCCGAGGAAGGAACAAGGTCCCCTTCAATCTGCCGCCGCTTACATAAGCTGAGAAATCAAGACAAAGCCGCTTTAATGAACTAGTGTACATGATTAAATTCTCATTTGTATAACTAACCAGAGGAGGCTATAATAATTTATCAATGGATGAGCTGATTTATAGATTTCAAGCCAATAAACCAAGTCGACTGTGATAAGCTGCTGCGGCATTGCCTGGGAAGAAGAAGGAGGAATTCAAAGGAAATTTCCATCCAAAGTCTACATTCAAGGGTAGATGTAGCAATGCCAGAGGCCGCCACCGCAAGGGGTGAAAATTGGTCACATGCAGAAGTAAAATTTTCAAGCGAGTGTGTGCGTTAAATGAAATTTAGAATCTACATGAAATTTGAAATTATAATATAATCAATATTCAAAGAATGTATAGGAGCTTTCCTTTCTTTGATACTCCACACAGTCTTTGAGATATTACTGATCAAAGTTGATCAACGGGACGATAATTTTGCCTCTATAGTAACGACCGCGGCACGAAGATCACCTTGTCTTTCCCCGAGATTCCGCAATGGTTACTGTTTTCACCGCGGCATGAAATTTGGCAGACAATTAGAGGACGTGTTACAGAACACGATGGTGCAAGCGGCATTCCTGTATGTTAAGGGGTATTCCAGTTACAAACGGATGAATTTTGTTCTAATCCTAGCGCGACAACATCAAAAGCGCAATTCGTCACGTCGCGCGCAATGCGCCAAGGGGCGCTAGGTAGCTCAGAGCCGCCGAGTCTAAATCTAAAGGATACTGCAACGGACAACAATTGTCTCTGATCTTGACTGTATATAACCTGACCCTCACACATCTCTATTCATATAACCTTTTAGGTTAAACCATTGGCGACCGAATTGCAACTGTTCTCAGTTTGTTGAAATAGGCATTGATGAAGACTACTACCTCGGGAAGTTTGCGGTAAAACCTTAACCTTAAGATATTCATTAAATCTGAGATCATAATTGTGATCGTGGACTTTTTTTCTACCCCGGTGTCAATTTTCAAGTTGATATCCAGAAAATTAAGGAAGATGAAAGATGAACAACAACTTCAAGTGGCTAAATTGAGGGGTCCAGACTATCCCTAATGCTTTAAGCCTAATAGCTGTCACCTAAAATTGACCAAAATTGAAAATTCAAACACTAATAAAATCATTAACGCTCGACCGATTTTCAAAATTCAAATGGTTTTTTGATCCTCTTGCTGGGCTGTAGATTCCTATCTAAAAAAGATTTGGTGTGATTAAAAATTTCATCTGGCATTGCTAGTAGATGGTTAAAATAAAGGGATATCCACGTCGATGAAAATGGACAAGATTTCCCTAGGCCATGTCACCACCAGCGTATGGACTGAACTGGGTCATTCCAGCCACTTGTCTCTGTGAAATCCACCGACAAGACAAGAGTCACAACCCATGGCCAACTGGCTGCCCTCTTTTAACCCAGGGAATGATGTCAATGTCACTGATGAACTATCCAATCCAAGATCATAACAGTCCGAGACTTTATTGTTATTTTAAAGAAAGTACAACAGGTCTTCTGATTGCTTAAAAACAGCATCTTAAATTCCTCTTTGGGACAAGTTGCATATAACATTTTCTAGTAATAACACAGGGAGAAAGGTGATGTAGGACTTTCTTTTACTTTCCAAGAGCCATCAATATAAGAGGGGTCCACGTGTAATTTTAGGCTGCTTGCTTGCTATACATGAAAAGTGCTATCAAAACTTATCACCTATTGAGCTTACATCAAACAAGATAATTAAAAGTAACAAAGGGGTCAAAGGTCAGACAGGGTTGATTTTTAGTTAGCAATGTGCCATTGACATATTGGGGCTCAATGTCTAAATTATTTGAAAACGTGCAATCAAAATACATTAGCTTCACATTCTCTTTATTAGTCACTGTGACCTTAAATAAAGTCACATAAACTGATAACCTCTCTAATATAAGGTCCCACCATACTTTACATCATATAATATGTTAGTATGTGTATAGATAACATTCCACAAGCCATATTGACAAAATGGGCCTGATCTCAGATTCTGTTCTCAATTGAGGAAACACTAAACAGAGAATTTCTCGGCAGTTTTATTATCAATCACTCAGAGGTCAAAGTGGAGGTTGGAATGAAGTTATATATGGCAGCCATATGTATTATTCCCCATTGGATTTACATTGCACAAGAGATCTGTCATACTCAATGTCATGCAGGGTAAATGTTAAGTTTGCAAGGAAACATAAGCATCTGAGGGGCTCCATGTGTGATTTCAGACAGTTATAAAGAAACAGATCATCAACAATTATTCTCCACTGGGTTATCAGAGTACAAGAGATTATGCATACATTCTTATCCAATAACTCAATTCTCAAATGTTTTGTGGTGATGATATTTAGTTTGAAATTAGCCATCAACATAAGATGGGAGTGTACTCTGCTTTACAAGAAAACCTGCCACCACCATTTACAAACAGATGGATGGACAGACGGCTTAGGAATGGTATTATGAACTCTGTTCAAGAGCAGAGCTAACAATGGTGTGAACATTTGTGAAAAATGAGCACAATCCCATGAGGTTCACCAGCCATGTCAATCAATAGTCACATCAATTCTATAACTTTAAGGCAATGCAGAAAACTGTAAACGTGAGACACAGATAGAGTATCTGACTTGTGATAAAACTGTGTAGAGATGATTCTCTATCCAGCCAATCACTACTAATGTAGGAAGACCTAAAATTGTCTGAAGCAACAATAATGGAACACCAAGAAGAGACATCAGGAAACACACGGCAGCTGTATGAGGCAGCATGACCAACCGATCAACAAGTACCGTGGATTCTGTCAATAAACACCCTCATCACAAGCAGAAAACACAAACCAAGTAACCTGCTGTTATTAACAACACATCACCAACAATGAAGACAATCACTTGGCCTACATTCTGACCATTACTCACCTTAGTGTTACAAATTGTCTTCAAATCGAATAAAACAAAATAATAGCTTTATGGACGTAAGTGTTTTTCATATGTGCAATATAACAAAAATTATGTATTTGGTTTGTAGGGCACAATGTGGCCTTAAAACATGATGCACTGAAGATATGTGAAATTAAATACTCCCTTCGGTGTCAACACGCCACCTACGCACAGCCATCCCTCTTACCCGTGCCCCATGACAACAGTTTACATAGCAGAGCTTTCATTTCACAACACCCTTATAATGATGTGGTTCATTTTACTGTTGTGGGTTCTTTCTATGCTATAAACATTCATCAATTGCAATAAGTAATGATCTTTGATCAGAGCACCCAAAAAAGCATGTCACATGATATCCCATCCATAACCTTCACCTTTGACCTTCAGTGTCGATTGTGATCATTATTAAAGACAATATTTTGTAAAAATTCCCTGGCCATTACAAAAACAATTGTTGCAGAATGACTTGTAAGGAAAGAGCGGACTCCGTCTGACAAGACAAGTGAACACGACACCCTTGGACAAGAGTGCTTTGTCATAGCCTTGGATGGAATTTTTTGATCAATTCATGGGTGTGGTCTAGCTCTTTCATACTTAGTAAGGGTAGTGCTGCATGCACTCCCTCTTAGTTATGGCATCCAAAGGTATCTAGCCTGCGTGATTCAACGGAATGATTCGGATTCCTGTTGTAAAGTATGTAATGTATAATGGTTGGAATTGTCAATAATATTTCATATTTTACTAACGTGCATTTCCGTTAACTTTTGAATGGTTACAACCCTTATACCAAGTAGTAGCACTTATCTTAAGTATCAGTAACCTACCCGTATTCGGGCTTTAGATATTTCCGGTTATAAGTATTACCATCCTGTAACGAGAGGGTCCCGTTCAAGGGCGTTATCTGTTATCTCTGCAGTATCTTTGATGTGTCTACCATACATCCTTCTCATGTCTTAAAAGTCACGACCATACAAGTATCAACGTCAAGTTATCTTTGTTATCTATGTATGTAAAATATGCCAGAGTCCCGAGTTGCATGATCCGAGTGGACTTTGTTCTGTGCATTGCTATCGGCCAATGGCACTGGACAGTTGGCTGGGCTGACAGTGACCCCGCCTTCTTAATGATAATAATTGTATATAAGATGGAATATTTTGCGAATAAAGACAGAACTATTCTCAGTCAACGAACGAGTCTGCTTTGACTTCTGCAAAGCCCAGCAGTATGCTAACTTCTAGCCCTGCTGGCCGAACTTGGAAAACGTAACGATTTAAGGTTGTAGAAGCCAGGAAGACGAGCCCCGAAAAGAGGTCTGGCTTTTACAAGTGGCGAGCTTGCCAGGATTCTACCGAACACATTAAGAAACTGTGAGTGGTGTATAAATAACTCTAAAGTTGTTCCCAATTTTTTTTCTCTTCTCTGCTAATATTGAAGATGGATCAGGATCAATTTAAGTCGTATACTGACGGGCTTGTTGCCCTGGACAACCAACGCATTCAACGTAATCACGCAAGAGAAGAAATCGACGCACTTATACGACAGACGCAAATTTGTAGTGGTGACACACAATCATCCGTCAGAGAATGGATGGAGGAAATAGACTTAGCAGTGCCAATACTTGATGACCCTGCTGCGCTGATCAAAGTGGTGACCAGGACAGTGAGTGGACCCCTACGACAGGAAGTGGAGAGATACATACGGGAGTGTGGTGAGAACCCTAACAAACCTGTGGCTAGGGAAGCTGTTCCTTGGAAGGACATTAAGGCACATGTCCGGACTGCCTTTCTGTCACTGGATGAGACAGCATATTTGCGGGACCGGGTCGAAGAAATACGACAATCTGCATATGAGGCTCCTGCAGCATACAACCTCCGATTTCGGAGTATAGCAGAAGCAGCTTATCCAAAAGATGCACGAAATGAAGATCAGAATAGAGTGCTACTCAGGGCATACGCAAGAGGACTTCACTGTTCCCAAATGGCGAAGAGACTCGTCACCGTCGGCAACCCAATTTCACTGGACAACGCGATGCAGCTGGTAATGCAGTACAGTACTGCAGATGATGAATACAGCAGATTAGGCAGGAAAGAAGAGCCTATGGAAATTGGCGTCATCGGGCGACAAACAAATGCGAAACCTACGTCAGAAGGGTCTCAGGTGTTTAGTGATATGAGAGACATGATAGAGAAAATGACTGGCCAGATGGAAAGGTTATACACGAGGGTGGCTAAGCTTGAAAGTAGCGCACCTAAGGGACAGCTTAAAAAATCTGACCGTGTGACTAAGCCTTCCTCCTGGACACAGGATGGCCGTCCCATCTGTTATGAATGCGGCACACCCGGACATCTTGGCCGGGACTGTGATGTACGAAGAAATCGACTATCTCAGAACTCGGGAAACTAATATGCGTCGCAGGTGCTGGAGAGGGCAGACCACACATAAGTGTAACACTACATGGCATTGAGGTACGTGCACTTATTGACACTGGTGCTTCCCGATCACTCCTGCGACGTGATGTGTTTGTTAAAATGACTTATGCCATGCATCGACCGAATATGTTGGAACCAACAACTGGCCTCAAATCTGTCAGTGGCCACGATATACTAGTCCTCGGCATTACACAAGTTACAATTGAGAGAGCCCGTTCCATCAAGGTGTATGTGGTGGATAACATCCCCCACGAAATGATCCTTGGTGATGACGCCCTTCGTAAAGGTCGATGTCAAATTGACTACTCCAATAACAGCTTATTGTGGTGTGAGGAACTATGGCCAATAATTTGTAACGGGAACCAGGGATTGGCTGGTTTAGACGATACTTTTGTGACATCTGGCAGACAGGATATTGACAGTGTTATCCAGGAAAATCCGACCGTGTTTTCTGGGAAAAACGGACATAAATGGGTATTGCGACATGAGGCCCATTACAATCGAAACTAATGGTCCCCCAATCTGCCAGCCTGCCTACCGAACGGCACTATCGAAACGAAAACTGGTGGAAGAGGCCATTGATGACATGTTAGACCAAGGAGTGATTAGGCCTTCCACATCTCCATGGGCATCTCCTATCACCCTTGTGCCAAAAAAGGATGGTACGACACGGTTCTGTGTGGACTATCGTCGGCTTAACAGTGTTACCCGGAAAGACCAATACCCTTTACCAGTTATACAAGACATATTTGACCAGGTTGGTGGTAGCTCAGTGTTTAGTACGTTAGATTTGAAATCTGGCTATTGGCAGATTCCAGTGGCGGAGAAGACGTCGAAAAAAAAACTGCTTTCCGTTGTCATCGGGGACTCTTTGAATTTATTCGTATGCCCTTTGGCCTGGCCAACGCCCCTGGCCATTTCCAACGTACCATGGATTTTGTATTCAGTGACCTGATTGGAAAGACGGTTATGGTATACATCGATGATATAGTCGTGTACAGTAAAAACTTGGAGGACCACGCTGCTCATCTTCAGGAGGTGTTTGAAAGACTTCAGAAATCTGGTCTTCGTCTAAAACCCAGTAAGTGCACTTTTGCTCAGTCTGAGGTGAAACTACTTGGGTATATTGTTAACAAGCAAGGGATAGCAAGTGACCCAGAGAAAACAAAGGCTATAGCTGACCTACAGGCTCCAACATCGGTTGCTGAGGTGCGATCATTTCTAGGCATGAGTAGCTATTATAGACAGTGTATTCCATCATACGCCCAAATTAGTGAACCCCTTGTGGGACTGACAAGAAAGCATGCACGTTTTGCGTGGACAGACAAGCAACAACAAGCTTTTGACACCCTCAAAGGTCTGCTGGTGTCCAACGAAGTAATGGCCCATCCTCAAGTGAACAAACCCTATAAATTGTACACTGATGCATGCGACTATGCAGTCGGGGCAATCCTCGTACAAGCAGATTGTGATGGAGTTGAAAAAGTTGTGCAATATGTCTCACACCAGCTTGCAGGTCCGCAGCTCCGATGGGCTACTATAGAAAAAGAGGCATATGCAGTGGTTTATGCCATAGGTAAACTCCGACCTTACCTGTATGGTGCGAAATTTACTGTTTATACAGATCACAAACCACTTGCCTCCCTGTTCACTAAGGAGATGCAGAATACAAAGATCCAGCGGTGGGGCATCCTCCTAGCAGAATACGGAGCTAAAATTGAATACAGACGGGGTAGGAACAACATCCGTGCTGACATGCTTTCTCGGATTAGGGGTGCGTCTGAAGTAAGCGTAATTGACACACAGGACTGGGTTGACCCAGAAGCTTGGCCTGACACTGTCCCAGACAGATGCCTGCCTGTTCTCTCCGATGGCTTGGACCTGACAAGTATTGCAGAAGCTCAGAAGAAACAGTTTTCTGAAAGTATTGAAGGAGCGGACACTGAGGACTCTGACTTCACACTCGCACAGGGAGTGTTGTATAGTATACGAAAGCCTACTTCAACATCAGCAGTGTACCCCCGTTTAGTCCTCCCCGAAGGATATAGGGAACTTAAAACTGCATCCAGCTGTGGCGCTCCGGATATGAGTGTGGGAATGTGAGGCTACCCTTAATCACAGTCTGCCTCCGGGTAGATGGGGCTCGTCAACCCGGAAGGATCGTCCATCTAGGAGAAGGAAACTCTGATCACAAACCTCCGCTGTCGGGCGGCTATATCCTATTGGAACTGGCTAAGGGTCGGCGCCCTAACAGAAATGCCAGGTCCCTCGGCACCTTAAGCTGAGTTGGAGGTCAGGCAGGGCAGCCGCTCCGTTAAAAACTTGCTTCATTATTATGATTACGTCCACATTTGATTCAGAGATAGGCGGTGCTGGTAGACGTCGTAGACAGAATGCCGGTAACGTCTCGGGCTTGGCTTCCTCGCGGGCGCGGGAAGCAGGGTCCGGCCATCGCGGCAAATCAAGCAAGCACCCGACCAAGCTCAGAGTTGCCTCTTGGAATGTGGGAACTCTGAGAGGAAGAAGCACAGAAGTGATCGAGACGTTGACGAGGAGAAGAGTCGACTTCTGCGGTGTACAAGAGCACAGGTGGAAGGGCAGTCTTGCTGCCAGCCAGGTTCGCACACTCAAAGGCAAGGACTCCAAATACAAGTTCTTCTACTGCTCACACGAGTCAGGCCAAGGTGGAGCTGGCATGTTGTTGGCCGAGTGCTGGGTGGACAAAGTCATTGAAGTCCAGCGCATCTCCGACAGGATCCTTTTGCTGAAGCTGATCATTGGCAAGGCGGTTTTCACCTTTCTTTCCGTGTATGCACCCCAAGCAGGACTTCCTGAATCTGTCAAAGAGCACTTCTATGACCAGCTGCAAAGCGTTGTCGCCAAGGTTCCAGCCTCTGAGATACTCATCCAGGTCGGCGATTGGAACGGTCACGTCGGCGCTGCCGCCGGAGTGTACAGTGATGCTCATGGCGGGCATGGATTTGGCACCCGTAATGCAGGAGGGGAGAGGGTCTTAGAATTCGCCATAGCCAATGGTCTTCGCATCGGCAACACCTGGTTTAAGAAGAGGGACTCTCACCTTGTCACATACAGCTCCGGCAACCATTTGACCCAGCTAGATTACATACTCTATCGCAGGAGTTTCAGTGGCGCCGTCAGCGATGTGAAAGTCATCCCCAATGAGGAGTGCGTCCAACAGCATCATTTGGTAGTGTGTGACTTTGCTGTTCGCATTCCCCATGTGAAGAAACGCAAGTTCACGCCTCGCATCCGGGCATGGAAGCTTAGGGACCCGGCCACTGCCAGCCAGTGAGTGAGTGAGTGAGAATAGGGTTTAACGGCACACCAACACGTATGTGTTATATGGTGCCAAGAAAGGTTAATAGATAAGATTGACCTGATTAAGCAGCCGCCTTCTAGGAAAATGAAAATGGAGATGGAAAAGATAAAAATGGAAACGATTATCCTAGGGCCAGTCACCACAAGCCGATTGACTGGACCAGGCCATTCCAGCCTCTCGTCTAGGCGAAATCCGGGCCAGAGTGGTATTTCGCAGATATGGCCCTCAAAAGAACCACTCCACTCAACCACCTGGATCCCATTGTCCACCGACACGAGTCGCAACCCACGGCCAACAGGTTGCCCCCTATTAGTCGCCTCTTACGACATGCAGGGGGATACAGTGGGCCTATTCTACCCCCGGACCCACAGGGGGGCTGCCAGCCAGTTCCAGGAGGCCTTCAAGGAGAATGTGTTGGCTGCTGCTGCCGCTGCTGGTGTAGCTGGTGCCCCTGCTAGTCTAGTAGAGTCTGTGTGGTTGAGGCTGAAGGGACCTTTGCTGGATGCTGCCACCAAAGTCTGTGGCTTGTCCAAAAACCACAAGTGGAGACCTGTGACCTGGTGGTGGGATGACCAGGTGGAAGACGCTGTGCAGGAGAAGCGGGCCTGTTTCAAGGTGTACAACACCCTGAGGAAGGAAGGAAAGACAGCTGAGGCCAAGGAGGCAAAAACTGCCTACAATGACGCCAAGCGCATGGCTAAACGAGTCGTCTGGCTGGCGAAGTCTGAGGCGGAGAAAGAGGAATTTGCTAACATATCCCCAAACGGGGATGGTGTCTTCCGTATCGCCAAACAGATGGAACGCACAAATCAGGACATCATTGGTGAAAATTGTGTGCGCAATAACGCTGGTGAGCTTGCACTCAGTGATAATGACAAGATGAAGGCATGGGTTGAGCACTATACTAGGTTGCTCAACATCGAGGTCGCTCCTATTGCTGGCCCGCCCCCCAGCGTGTCCGCGGCGCTGATCCGCAAAGCACTCAGCAAGATGAAATGCGGTAAGGCGGCTGGCCCGTCAGGCATCATAGCTGAGATGCTGAAAGCTGCCGGTGAGGAGGGAGTTGAGCTGACTAGGCAACTGGCGGAGGCAGTGTTCAGTACTGGTGAGACTCCAGCGGACTGGGAGGAGAGCATCATCCTGAACCTCTACAAGGGCAAGGGTGAGGCCCTTGACCGTAGCAACTACCGCGGTCTGAAGCTCACAGACCAAGTCTTGAAGCTGCTAGAACGAGTTCTGGACCCCTACATTCGCAATATGGTGAACATCAATGAGATGCAGTTCGGCTTTGTGCCTGGCAGAGGCACCACTGATGCCATCTTCATTGTCCGACAGCTGCAAGAGAAGTACATCGCCGCCAATAAACTACTCTACTTCGCCTTCGTTGATCTGGAGAAGGCTTTCGATCGTGTGCCTAGGAAGGTCCTCTGGTGGGCAATGAGGAGTCTTGGTGTCGAGGAGTGGGCTGTGCGTGTCATTCAGGACATGTACTCCAATGCCCGGAGTCGTGTACGGGTCAATGGCCAGTACAGCGAGGAGTTTGGTGTGAGAGTTGGCGTGCATCAGGGTTCGGTCCTCAGCCCGCTTCTCTTCATTCTAGTGCTTGAGACGCTTTCACGCGAGTTTCGCACTGGTGTGCCATGGGAGCTCCTCTATGCGGATGATCTGGTTGTCATTGCGGACTCACTGGTGGAGTGTGTCTCCAAGCTAAAGGCCTGGAAGACAGGCATGGAGGGCAAGGGTCTTCGTGTCAATATGAAGAAGACCAAGTTCCTGATCTCTGGTGTTGGTCTTGATGTTCTCAAGAACTCCGGCAAGTTCCCCTGTGCTGTTTGTCGATGTGGTGTTGGCGTGAACTCCATCATGTGCTCACGGTGCAGGCTCTGGGTTCACAAGAAGTGTAGCGGCACCACTGGGCCACTGGCAGCTGACCCAGTCTATGTCTGTCCGAGATGTCAGGGTAAGGCTCGCCCCATCGATGGCAGACCAGTGATCCAGGTGGACATCAACGGCACCATGCTCGATGTGGAGGCCTCTTTCTGCTACCTGGGTGACATGTTGTGTGCCGGTGGGGGCTGTGAGAGTGCCATTGCCGCCAGGTGTTGTGTGGCCTGGGGAAAGTTCAGGAAACTCCTGCCCATCCTCACCACCAGGCACATCTCGCCTAAGGTGCGCGGCAAGGTATACTCAGCCTGTGTCAGATCAGCTATGCTCCACGGTAGCGAGACATGGGCGCCAAATGCGTCCGACCTTCAGCGGCTCCGCCGTAACGACCGCTCCATGATTCGTTGGATTTGTGGCACCAATGACCAAGAAGAAACTCTTTCGGGTACACTTCTCCAGAAACTTGGCATTGATGACATCACAGCAGTCCTGCGCAGCCGGCGCCTCAGATGGTCTGGACATGTACAGCATGCCACGTCCTGTATCAAATCTGTCTCTGACTTATCAATCCCCGGCGTAAGAGGGCGAGGAAGGCCTAGGAAGACGTGGCAGGAATGTGTAAAGAAAGATGTTAGTGAATGTGGCCTGTCTGGCTTTGATCCGCAAGACAGAAGCGCATGGAAAGCTGGCGTGCGACGTTGTCTGGTGTTGCCAACCCCATTGAATGGGACAAGGGCAGCACCCTAAATACTAATATGGATATGGATGATTATTGAGCGTGCTCATAAAGACGTTGGGCATATGTCTTCGGCCAAGACGCTCGACAGAATAAGAGAAGCTTATGTGTGGCCAGGCATGAGAGCGGATGTGAAGAAGTGTATATCGCAATGTGCAACTTGTTGCGCTCATCAACGAAGAACAGATCGAACCCCAATGGGCGACATGCCCTTGCCTGCATCACCAATGCAAATAGTCGGCATGGATTTAATAGGTCCGTTTGCAGAATCCTGCAAGGGTAACCGGTATCTCATCACAGTCATCGATCACCACTCAGGTTGGGGAGAGGCCTACCCAATCAAAGACAAAGGACTGCTTTTGCTAACCAATTCATACCCCGTCATGGAATACCAGAGGTGCTAATAACGGATAATGGTAAAGAGTTTACTGCACAGGCCTGGTGCGCTTACCTGAAAGAAATAGGGATTGAACACCACCGCACAACCCCTGTCCATCCCCAATCGAATGGTAAAGTTGAACGGTTTAACCGCACTTTTAAAGAAACATTAGCTAAGCTGGTGAACAACCGCGCACTTGATTGGGAAGACCGTGTAGGAGATGTTCTTTTTGCTCATAGAAACTCTGTAAGCAGCGTCACTGGTTACACCCCCTTCTTCTTATTGTATGGCAGACGGAGTCGTGCCCCATTGGCAAAACTTTTACAGTCTGGCAGTAGAGTGAACCACTTTGGCAATAGACTAGACGAGTTAAGTGAGGCTTTCAAACAAGCCCGTGCCAACACGAACGAGTCTCGCGTTCACAACCGTCGCCGACTAGAAGCTAAGGCAAATGCCAAAAGTATTGAAGTTGGAGATACAGTTGTGGTCAAGGCAGAAGAGAGATTAACCATGACATCTCGCTGGGACCCTAAGTGGGAGGTGACCCGTGTGTCAGGCAGTACTTGTTGGTTACGACACCAGCAAACCGGTAAAACAAAGGTGCTGCATCGGGAAAAATTGAAGATTGTGGACCCTAATATTGCTTGGGAGGACTTCCGGCCACGACCCATAAGAAATCCACGAATCGGAGCAGTGCCACAGCGGTCACATCAAACCTCAGATCCAGAGCTAGTAGAAATCACCCCACCAACCAATGAAGATGACACCTCCGGTCAGCATAATGAACTAAGCCCCGATGAAACCCAGAGTTGGCAACGAAAGCGCAAACGCGGACAAGCTCCTCCCACTGACCAACCCCAGCGCGCACAAGCAGCTGCAGATAATGCACCAGCCAATCATAATCAGCTATTCTCAACCGATGGACAACGACTCCAAAACGAGTCAACCAATCAGACGGCAACTAACGATAAGCCCCAACCAAGTTGTTTCCATGATGCTCCTACAAATATGGAGGTTGATTCTACCACTTCCCATTTTCGGAAACGGACTCGGTCAAGTTACCTCACACCACCAGAACGAGAACAAAAACGTGCACGATGGGATTAGATTGCGTCGGTGGCTGCTTGGTTTTCCACTCACTCACGCGCTATTTATTACAAACATGGCCGATGCCTTTAAACGACACATACGCTGTGCAAGTACATGTGGCAGCAGATATTGCCTTTGACACCATCAGCGGGGAAACTTTTCAACCACAGTGGTGCCAAGGCAGCCAGCCATCTGTCTGTCGCACAGGAGCAGTCTTCAACCCTGAAGGTGAACTTGGTCTTGGCTGTGAGCGAGGAATCATAATCAATAATAATGACCTCCGTGCTAACTGCAAACTGTCATTCACGAAGCACGCTGCTTCCATTGTCAGTGAACGAACCCCGGGCCGTTATGTCATTGCCTCATCGGGCGAGTCATACGAGACCCAGTGCGCCGGTAAAAAGGGGACATATGGATCCCTCCCCTCTGGAGTATATGCTGTTACGTTGAGAGATGGCTGCTGGATGCAAGGTAATGGCTGGAAAATTCGTGGGATAGCAGCAAGGTTTTCAAACCTGTCATTCCATCATAGGCAACTGAACGTAACTCCCCTTGGACTCCTTGAACGTATACCCACACGTCACATTGCCTTTATGGTTAACTTTTCCGCAACCACCCCCCTCAAGGACATCGAACATTTTGATGTTAACCAGATTCCAACAGTAAACCCAGAAAGGTTCAATTGGAGCCACCATGGTGGACACCTCTCAATGTTTTTATGCTTATCTTCATCGGGATTGCAGTCTTCATTATCCTCCGCGTGACTTGGTCGAAATGTCGATACCTCACGTCTCTCAAAACACGCGCAGACACTGAAACTGCGCCACATGAACAAGGCCAAACTCGAAATGATCAACCCCTATCCACTAGCTTAGAGCGTCCATCGCCAACCTGGGATGACCTCGTGCAAAGTGCCCACCACTAATGCCGTAGAATTTAGCAATAGCCTCTCGCATGTTTTATATTCTTGTTGTGTGTTTTTTATATTTTGTAGTCAATGGTATGAATGTCATTTTATGCTCTGTACGTGTACTAATTTTCGTTATTATAGTTAAATGGTACATTTAACTAAAAAAAAGGGAGGGGCGTGTGTAAAGTATGTAATGTATAATGGTTGGAATTGTCAATAATATTTCATATTTTACTAACGTGCATTTCCGTTAACTTTTGAATGGTTACAACCCTTATAGTTATACCAAGTAGTAGCACTTATCTTAAGTATCAGTAACCTACCCGTATTCGGGCTTTAGATATTTCCGGTTATAAGTATTACCATCCTGTAACGAGAGGGTCCCGTTCAAGGGCGTTATCTGTTATCTCTGCAGTATCTTTGATGTGTCTACCATACATCCTTCTCATGTCTTAAAAGTCACGACCATACAAGTATCGACGTCAAGTTATCTTTGTTATCTATGTATGTAAAATATGCCAGAGTCCCGAGTTGCATGATCCGAGTGGACTTTGTTCTGTGCATTGCTATCGGCCAATGGCACTGGACAGTTGGCTGGGCTGACAGTGACCCCGCCTTCTTAATGATAATAATTGTATATAAGATGGAATATTTTGCGAATAAAGACAGAACTATTCTCAGTCAACGAACGAGTCTGCTTTGACTTCTGCAAAGCCCAGCAGTATGCTAACTTCTAGCCCTGCTGGCCAAACTTGGAAAACGTAACGATTTAAGGTTGTAGAAGCCAGGAAGACGAGCCCCGAAAAGAGGTCTGGCTTTTACACTGTGTTTTAGCTAGTGAAATCAACTCACCAAACATTTTTATCGGAACAGAGGAGAAATATCATCGTGTGAATTAGTTTTTTGGCCTAAAATCATGCCAAGCGGTAATATCTGGGCCTGACTAGGCAACTGGGCAGCGGAAACTGAACAGGGGAAGCTTTCACTAATTGGAACATAGGCGAGAAAGCTCGCAAGATGCGGTTTCACAGAGACCATTTGTAGAAAAGGCCAGTATCAGATCAAATCAGGAAGAAAGCACCGAAAACATGGGGAAAAGCCGGCAGGAGCTATCAGCTATAGCTTTTGCCTATGTTCTCACTGCCTTATTCACATTATATGTCAGGGATATAGGTCTCCAGGATTGTATTTCAGAAAAAAATATCACCAGTAAACTATGAAAGTTATCGAAAATATACTTTTCTGCAGACAATAGGAATATGAACCATTATCATTAACCGAACTAAGTAATAACTTTAAACACTGATCGTCTGAAACTCATGAGAACATGCATATTTCATGAAAAAGGTGGCGAGTTCTGTATGCATCGACAACAAAATTTGGATTTAACTATTGGACCGACAAGGTGATAAATACAACCTGACGTTGGTCTATTGATTGGGCTAGCGTGATCACCTCGAACAATCAGAAATCTCCAACACATGCCAAATGAGGCCCCAACTGCTCAATACTATAGACGTTGGATCAATAGACTAGTCTATATGCGTTTGATGATTTTATGACAGCAAATTATTCCATATGTCCATGCTTTGGTGAGCTGGGGAGTTGGGGTTGTACAGAGGCTAAATACTGGAAAGATTTCTGAGCAGAATCATAGAGCACATCGCGTTATGATATATAGTATACCATGGCTAATTTCTTGATATGATTACATTATCGCTCAAGTCCATATAAAAAAGTGTTACGATTATTCATTTGAAGGGGTTAATAGATATATTAAATAATAAATATAAGTATATATTTAGAAGACATGAAAACATACTTCCGATCTATCGATCTTACCGAAACAACCAAGTTTGTGGCATTCGTCGATAACATCAAACAAATTACCGCGTTCATAATTTCGCTCCCCGTCGACTCGTCCTACATCATTCTCGTTAAGCTCCGACCGGAATTACCACAGGGAAAATAGGAAGTTATTTATCATGTGAAGGGAGGTGCCTCCGTTTGACGATTTGAAACAATATATGTAATGATCGATAATAATTCATCACAAACAGGACACATGCATCGATACAACTTGTGTTGGACTTAATTTCTTCGCATGACTGATTCAAATGGCGAAGTTGGAAATTACTGAAACCTGACCCAATTATCTTGCGATCTTTGAATAATTCCACGTTGGATTGTAACAAGATTGTCGTATTAATATGTCTAGTGTAAAAAAATGAGTACAAAAGTGCTGAAAAACGGGTATTTTTTTCTTCTTGGTAGTTTTTTTTACCATCCTAGAAGAAACAACTCTTGAAAGACCCCGGAAACAATTGCCCAATGTGTGGCTATTAACAAATTGACTGATAAACCACGCTTACATTAACATTTTGCATGGTAGTTATACATATTAAATTACAATACACAATAATTAAGAGATGGTATATCCTAAGGTGAATTTTATAATACTGCATAACGTTTGCAGGGTGCGGCTTTTTCTTGAACGGAATAATTATTTTGCATTAAGAACACCATATTTAACAATATTAACGTACATGTGATTTTTTTTATCATTATGTCTTAAGTTGTTTGAAAGTGTAGAGTCATTCAAATTACACGAACCGACGTCGGATCGGCCAAATATTTACAAAACAAGAATAGAATATTCACTGTTACAGGATGAGCCCAAATACGACAATCTTAATTTGCTTTCGGAGGTATATTCATGCAATCATGACAGTGTTCAAACAAATTCAATGAACATACCAGTTGTCTAAGCCTCAAGATCACGAACACGAACAATCTACACTGTCATGGAGAACTGACAAACATATGCCTAGGGTTTTTTTCAACAGCATCAATACAAATATGTCATGTGGAATGATGCTGGGTTCTAGTTTCAAACACTACATAAACCACATTTCGTTTTGACAGTTGGAACTGATACATTGGATATAGTCAAATTATGTATTGGTGTTGTTATGCCCCAACTTGTAAAGCGTCCAATTTCGAAGAGCATTCAATGTGCACGATACTTAATTTTGAAGAAATATATAAAGTATCAAGTCATTCTCATTCATATACATTGTTTCCAAGTGAAGCGATTTATCTGAACGTATTCAAAACAACCTGAAGTGTATTGAAACCGTATTCGCTGATCTGTCATAAAGACTAATCACCAGATTCAAAAGTGTTCCAATTTGATCGTAAATACATTATTATTAACATGAGGGAGATAATCATGTGTGCGCGTGTTTGCTCTGAACTCATATGGCCTTGTTGTTAATCATTCTTGCATCTAAAAATTGTACTAGGTTAATTACGTCAAATACATAGGCATTCATTAGGGTGACACAAATGGACACCAGGTACTGCCTCAGAAGTCAGGCATATGTCACATTGCCGTACCAGCTATTGATTTTAAGTGCAACTTTTCTAGCCTGATGTGCCTGGTGGATTTACAAGCGGATGTTAGATTCCTGACTCGACTGTTTTACTAAGCCACATCGAATTGGTGTTAGTGTTATTTGTAATGTGCATTTGATCTTTATATTGTAGATTTTGGTAGTGGCACGAATTTATCATAATTATTTCCATCATCGGTCAGCAATCTCTCCATTGGTTGAGACAGGTTGTGTTTGGTAGTGGCTGAGGTGGATGTGTTGCATGGGGTTACGATGATTGGGATGTCTGGTACCTCACATTGCCTACGCCAAGACCTAACCCTCCTCACAACTAACTTGATAGCTGGTAAGGGGGCGTTAAAGTATAGGCATTAAGTATATTGTTTAAAGGCCAAAGGTTAACCTTACACAATACACACGTACTGCTAATTCGACACCTTTGAGCCAGGCAATGACCTACAGAAGAACAATATTCACGTGAAAGCTCTGCACTATACAAATAACGAGAATGCGCATGCAACAAAATACTGCCGTTCAAGTTTTCTTAAGATTGCGTTTACCAAGATTGACGATTGCGTTTAGGATTCTTAGAACAACCGGGATTTCATTGGCAAACATAAAAGTTCCACATTAATTGTATGAATGCAATCAATTGTGGAACACATCTGACACTGGTAAAGTTTAACCTCGGTTGGCTTGGAAATGATGTTTGTATGATGTCAATACAAACACCATGCAGGGCTAAGGTGGCATATAAAGCTAGTTCAGAGTATATGAATCAAATTTTAAACTATATGATATTGTAGTTAATGCGACATCAAATACCCTCAGCTTGACGCTATTGTGTCATTTGGGATTCAGCACATCAGGTTTTCAAGGCGTCAATATCAATAAATTAACGATGATATGGTGTTTCCTTTCCTAATCAGGTGTTGCAGTAAAGTTATTTAGAATGAAACGCTCATGGGTTAATACAATTCAATAATAAGAAAACAAATACCCACAAAACGTTCATTTTTAACAATGCTTCCAATCGTAATATCAGAAAAGAAAAATCGAACGAATATGGTCGGTCATTCATTGATTGGCGGCAAGCACTATGAAATTTAATTGAATATTTAGAGAAAAACTTGAAAAGTACAAGGTGACCATTGCCTTTAATCCATTTACATCTCACTTTTTGATATTTGTACGGACGGAGACCAAAACTACTCGGGCATGTAGCGTTGTGGGGCCGTAACCTCCGTGAACATTATTCTTGATCAGATGAAATAAACAGTTGGTAAACGCATGGATTTTTCGGCGAGGTAATAATTACCGAGAAAAATAACGGATTGACTCTTTTGGTATTATTAATATACTACATTAGGTGTTCAATGCGTAATTAAACTGTCATGGTAGTAAGAATCATTAGCGTCTCATGTATGTACGACTGATGTGCTACCTTCGCTTCGGTGTGGTGCGAGCGATAATATGTGTGACTTATTACGTAGTTGGACAGGCAACTAGTTTATTCACAGGGAGCCTTGCCTAATACACATTACAGGAATCATATCGTAACAACTTCCCTTTCCCCTTAAAACAAAAGAGATCATGCATTAAGCAACCCAACTAAAAAAGGATACTGCATAACCATAATGTCAGATAACCACAAATTAACTTTCAAAGTTAATAATGTCAGTTCGCGCACACATTGTAAAGTTCAGAGAAATGTTCTTTCAGTGTCTCTATATCCGTAACTAAACATTCCTTGCATTATTATGAACTATTATCATGAAATCTACTTCAACTCAACATATTCTACTAACAACTGCTATAGTAACTACTAATTATAACATTCATCGAGATGACTGTGGCTTCTGCTGTTGAAGTTCCTCTTGGGTGGTGCGGCAATGATGTGTGGTGAGTGAACTGCCACTCCTTTGAGAATAGCTTGAACTCATGACACTGGTACTGGGGGCCATTGTCTGATATCAGAAGTTTAGGAATGCCATGCCGGGCAAAGTTCTGCTTCTGATGTTGTTTCATGGAGGTGTGAGATTTCCCAATACTTTGAGAAATGATCTACCAGTATCAGATAGTTTTCGTCTTTGATCGAGAACAGATCGGTGCTAACAATTTCAAATCTGTTCTTCGGTATAGGCTGTGTCTGCATCGACTCTCTCAGTTGATTCGGCTGGTGTTCAAGGCAGATACTGCATGTTGAGATCACATTATTTATGTCATTGTTGATCTGCGGCCAGTAGATGGCTTCTCGTGCTTTGCGTATGACAGCATCCATGCCTTGGTGGCTTGTGTGTACTTGATCAAGCATCTGCTTCCTGAGACTTTTAGATATGATTACTCTGGTACCTCGATACAGTATTCCGTCCTGGCATGATATCTCATCTCTGTATGGCCAGTATTCTCTGCAACTTATGGGGACCATAGTTTTGTCTGTGGGCCAACCTTCTAGCACTAGGATCAGCAAGCTCTGTAGTGTTTCATCTTGAAGTGTACGCCACTTGACATTCTCCACCATTTCATCAGACACATTGCTGTAGGTAGGGTAGCTAATGAGCTCGACTTCCCTGGCAAACTTCTGTTTTACCGCAAATATGTCGTACTCTGTATCTCCAGCAGGTGTGTCTGTTTCACGCGTGGTTGCTCGAGATAGTGCATCAGAAATGTGCATGAGTTTTCCTTTCTAGTATATAACCTCTATGTGGTACTTCTGGAGATGGAGTCTCATCCGCTGCAGTCGCTTGGGTGCTGCGAGTATCGGTTTCTTGAAGATAATCTCGAGGTTTTGGTGATCTGTCCAGACTGTGATGTAATCTCGACCATGTAGGTATTGATCAAAACGGTTGCATGCGAACGTGAGGGCCAAACACTCTTTCTCCATCTGCGAGTAATTCTGTTCCGTTTTAGACAGCGCTCGGGAGGCATATGCTACGGGCTGACCTCCTTGTAGTAGCACGGCTCCTAACCCATATTCACTGCTGTCCGCTTCTACCGTGACCTCTTTGTTTACACTGTAGTACCGCAACACGGGAGCCGTCGATATCATCTGTTTGATGTCTTGAAGCGTACTCTTGTGCTTGCCCTTGATACTTGACTGCAGACTGCTTGAAACGCAGCTTTGATTTGTTCAGTTTCGAATTCCTCTCTCTGCACCGTTCTAGTAGTGCAATAATGTTCTTGTCATGATTAGCTACCGCCTCTTCATAGCTGTCTCCGCTGCCGTAAATCAATATATCATCTGCTATCGCTTCGATGCCTTCCAGTCCTTCTACTAATTCTAGGACTCGCCTTTGAAATTCTTCAGGGGCTGATGAGATCCCGAATGGCATTCGTAGCCAACAGTATCGCCCTTCATCTTCTTCGACTTCTTCTTCTTATGTCTCTGGCTCTGTTTCACCGCATGGACTGCATCTATTTCTCCGCTTCCGTCTATCGCCTTCAGTTGCTGACTGGTCAACTCAGCTGCTCTGCAGGTATCCAGACACTTATCTAGCGTCAGATTCTTTCCTCTCAGCAACCTGGCTCTGATCACAATCCTGTCTCGTATCATTTTATCCAACAGATTATCGAGCTCGCACGTTGCACTCAACTTTCTCAGCCTGTTGACGTAGCTGTCAGCACTCTCGTGTGGGTCTTGTGAACACGTATTGAACACGTACTGCTCATACACTGTGTTCTGCTGCGGCCCGAAATATTTCGTAAGTCCATCAAGTATTTTCTGGGGATACTTACGTTCTGTATCTGTCAATGGCAAGTTTTTGTATATCAAAAAGCACTCCTTGCCCATGACCGACAGAAGTGTTGCTACTCTTATCGTATTATCCTTCTTGACCAATTCTACGGCAATCTCATAGTTGCTCCACAAGTCCTTGAAGAACTGCCAGTTTGAGGGCAGGTGATTCTTCACATCCATGGGTTGAGGGGGTGGGATCCAACTTCTACCATCACTTGGCATTTGACTTGCACTCAGTGTCGTCGTCATTTTCGGATTTCACACTCACACAGTGACCTGTTCTGTATTCACATACTGTGGCACAATCGGATTGTTCACTTTTATGGTTTCTTTATACTCTTCTAGTACTACAACCAGCTGCATGTCAACTTCAACTTGAGTCTCGACTGACATATTCTGCGATCAGCTGGTGTTTGTTTGCACTTGAGAATTCAATTCTGACCTGCGCAGTGACCTGCGCAACAATACACACATGACTTCTCTCCTCTCCCTCTTATGCTCGACTTCCAATCAACGATCCTCTCTTTCCTGGCGAAATTCATGATTTTCCGTTTAGTTCTTTAGCTTCCTTGGCCTCTTATTTAGCTATGGGCCCTGTTTAGAAGCAATATCACGGCTGCATGTCGGCGTGGGGAAGATAATCTGACACCATATTACGTAGTTGGACAGTCAACTAGTTTATTCACAGGGAGCATGGCTTAATACACATTACAGGGATCATATCGTAACAATATATATATATATATATATGTCTGTTGCGCCATCAGACTCGCAGAGTAAAATATTGATTGTACAATAGTCCGCTCAGTCATCAACATATAGTAAGATCTTAGGGCTCCTTCCTTTGGTAAACCAATTGATCGCAAAACTTACTAAATCTACTGCATGCCAGCAAGAACAATGACGACATTACAACGTGGGCGACTGAAATAGTCACACTGAGTGAAAGAACAGTGACATAAGATGAACACTAATTTCATTCATCGCTAATACTAAGTTGACAAGAGTCAAAGAACAGTCAACGATACTCTCTAGTCCCTCCTCAACATACAATTACAAACAGGACAAAATGCATAAGTTACAGTATGGACACCCACAAATAAAGTACTACAAATTGTACTTACCAAATGCAACGTTCTCCTGTCTAATCAGATCTTAACTAATGCATAATCATCAGATTTTCCAATAAGTTAACAAATCACATTTAGTAGTGAACATATACAATAAAAAAATAACAAAACCACCACATGCAAGTTTAAGTGTGCAAAATGGTAACCCAAATCTTTGACAACCTGTGTGCGTCACAACTATGGAGATGTTTTGGTCGTCGTTATCGCCCATTGTAATTGTGTTTGACCAGGTTGGTTGGTCTTGCTCCTCAACCATGCATGAGATGCAAAAATCTCAACTACAAATTACACTAATCCAGTTACTTCGATCATATCTATTGAAATTGGTTTCTGTCTCATTCAAGCCTATATCATGACTCTATTTTAGCCATTATGATCAGTCTGCAATGGAATGTTTTGTCCCTCGGCTCCATATCGCAGCCGTATCTTCATGGTGGCAGTATCGTGGTTCAGAACAGCCAGGTGGAATGAAGTCTTAAGGTCATTGTTATCAGCCTGAAGCCCCGTGAGTCCAGGGGAAGAATAGGCCCCCTGTAACCTTCCGCGTGTTGTATGAGGCAACTAATAGGGTGCAGCCTCTTTGCAGTGGGATGTGACTCGTGTCGGTGGGCAATGGGATCCAGGTGGTTGATTAAATCGGTCCTTGTGAGGGTCATGTCTGCAACATACTACTTACGGCCGGATTTCACCTAGACGAGATGCTGGGATGGCCAGGCCTGGTCAATTGGCTGGATGTGGCTTGCCCTAGGATATGATTTGCATTTTTATCTTTTTCATCATTCTCCGCTTGTAGTTCTGTTGTGGTCTGTTTCGTCAATTTTGGGGATACTGGGGTGTTTCAGTTCTGTAATGACTGGTTGTTGGATCTTGGTTTGTGGTGTTGGAGTACTCTGGCTGATAGTCTTTTTCTGGCTCATGCTTGCTTGGTCAGGAGTGCTTTTAAGAAATTTTGATTGCATAGGCTATATATAGATAGCCTTGTGTTCTTTTTCAATAGTATCACATTTTTTTGCTTACAGAGTTGAGTTCAAGTTGCCAACTTTCAATTTCAGTTCTGTTTCTATTTGTGTCAGCCTTGATATCATTTTTCTGTCTGTTGAGGCACTCTTGGAAGTGTGACTTTATATCTTCTTGTTGCCTCTGCCAAATTTTCTATTGCATTTCCCAGATCTGCTGTTTGGACTTCAAGCTGGGATAGGTTTTCCTTGAGGGGTTGAAGTTTGCCAAGTAAAATTGCTCAACAATGGAGTTAATTTTAGTCTGATATGACTGTCTGCAGCTCTTCCTTTTTTTCGCTGATGTTGATTTTTTAGATCTTGTGATCATTCCCTCCCTTAGCTGCCGTCTGTGTATGGGATTGACTGTCCCTTGGGTTGTACGAATATTCATCAAGCCATTCCAGGTCAGTTTCGGGGTTACTTTGGTGTCCATCACATTTCAGGAAGTTTTTCGGAACATGAGTGTTTGGATTTATTTCACTTTTCTGGTTCAAAGGTGCGTCCGCCATGTCCCCAGGAGTCGATTAGAAATAGATGATTTCAGACGAAGTCTACCATTGCTAAATATGTCTTGGAGAAGCAAACAAAATAAGGTTGTTTTGATTTGACCGGAAGTCAGTGGTGAATAGTTTAAAAACAAATCTTCAGTAATGAATCTGACAGTAAACAAAATTCTTAACGATAACGCTTTCCAACATCAAGTCCACTACTCTGCATCGAATCAAATTGCCCATCGTGTTTACTGGTATGGGCCCGTACTGCGTCCACTTGCGATTGTGCACCGTCTGTGTTGACCGTCGTGAATTGCCGCATGTGTTCCGCCGACGCCTGGGTTCTAAAATACTTTCAGCTGAGACTGCCTCTCACAGTCAATTTGCGTTTCACTGGTGACGATTTCACTACATCAAGTTGAACTTCTGGGTTCTTCGGGACTAACAGCTTTGCTTTGGCCTCCACAAGCTTTTCCTCCGTCACAGCCAATGCTGGTGCTCTGTGCAGAACAAAAATGATACATTTAAATGATTATCTGTTGTGCGTGCTGTTATGTGCAAAGCTCGTTCTCTTGTCAGGGTGACTGTAAGGATAATAGTATGCCATGTTTTGAGCTTGGTGTCCAATATTTTTGTATGAGCATAGCATATCATGCTCTCATTTTCTTCACTCATAACACACAGCCGCAATGAAGGACGGCTGCCATCTTTCCACACCCGTCTGGCGATCTAGCTGCGATGTAAACAGTCATTTTGGCAACAGATGTGCCTTCTTGACTGTTGAATAAACAAAATCATCGAGTTAAATATATTTAGTATAATATAATCAGGATAACATATTTTGTTCTATAGTATTTTGTCATGTAATAATAACATATAGAACATAGTTATAATGTGAACATAGTATGAGGAACATTTTAAATGCATAGGAGGTATTATTTAGACATTTAAGACACTTTATTATCCTTTAGATTTTGCTTATGAAATTACAGTAATAAAAAATAAACTATTTGATAGTAGCAACGTTAACACAGATGCCAACCTTCAATTTGGAAAATCAGTATTCTGAAGCCTAAAAATCAGTATTCTGCCTTTGAAATCAGTATTTTTCTGCGCGGCACTACTCAACTACTGGTTGGTACTTTATAACTACAAACGCTGAGTTGTTTGATTACAAAAAAGAACATCGTTTGAGCGTAATAATATACCTGAACACTGTTGTGCGTGCTGTTATGTGCCAAGCTCGTTCTCTTGTCAGGGTGTCTCTAAGGATAATAGTATGCCCTGTTTTGAGCTTGGTGTCCAATATTTTTGAATGAGCATAGCATATCATGCTCTCATTTTCTTCACTCATGCCATACAGCCGCAATGAAGGACGGCTGCCATCGTTCCACCCGTGTGGCGATCTAGCTGTGATGTAAACAGTCATTTTGGCAACAGATGTGCCTTCTTGACTGTTGAATAAACAAAATCATCGAGTTTAATATATTTAGTATAATATAATCAGGATAACATATTTTGTTCTATAGTATTTTGTCATGTAATAATAACATATAGAACATAGTTATAATGCGAACATAGTATGAGGAACATTTTAAATGCATAGGAGGTATTATTTAGACATTTAAGACACTTTATTATCCTTTAGATTTTGCTTATGAAATTACAGTAATAAAAATAAACTATTTGATAGTAGCAATGTTAACACAGCTGCCAACCTTCAATTTGGAAAATCAGTATTCTGAAGCCTAAAAATCAGTACTCTGCCTTTGAAATCAGTATTTTTCTGCGCGGCACTACTCAACTACTCGTTGGTACTTTACCTTTATAATTATGCATACTACTCTTAACATAAAATCAATCCAAATTTCTGATAATTAACCACCAATTTTGTAAACAATACTGTAAAATAAATGAAAGGAAACTAATGTTGAAATATTTTACCCAATCAAAGACCTACCAGCTTGTCTCAACAACAAAGGTATTTCCTGGAAGCTAAACACAATTTTTTTGGAGAAAGGAACACAAAATACATTACTGCCTGTTGTACACTGTGGCTGCCTTCTTACACTTTTCCAGGAGGTTGACTGGTGGCATAATATATTTTTGGACTGGCTTTGAATCTTTTGTGTGAGAAAGTCTGAAAGTGTTTGAGTGCTGAGGCTTGGACGAAATTCGGTGGCCAGACTGAAAATCCTCTCATCATCTGCATTGCTGTGGGGCAATGAGAGTATTGCCAGCATGACCTTGGGGAGATTGACATACTTAAGCTGGCCAGTTGATTTGTCTTTTATACTAGCGATGTCAACCCAGGCTTCATCCGATCTTTGATCAAGCGACACATTCTCAAGTTTATCAATCTGAAACTGTGCAAACTCCACTTCAAGTTCATCCAGTGCTTCTTCCATGAACTTGAATTTCTTGACAAAAAAGGAGAGTGATGAATATGTAACTTCCATTCTGTTATTTTGATTAGCAACTCTTGCATGCTGAAGCACTTCATCATGCAGGGGAAACTTGCTGATTACATAATTGCAGACAGCAACATAATACTCTCTCACAGATGTATGGAATTCATCCTTTTGCTTGGATGAGAACTGTGCTCCTGAAAGAAAGTCTCTTACATTCTTCCCAACAATGATATCTTCATCTGCTTTTTTATTGCATTTCTCCTTGTAGTCGCATAACTCAAGTGATGAAGCACTAACAATCACTGCTGGTTTGACAAAGCGAAGCAAGATGTCACGTAGGAACTGTTGCAACTTCTCGTGGAGGAGGTGTACTTTAGGTGCGTCTTCTTGAAGCTCCAAGATCAGTTTGTTGAACAGAGGAATTGTTTGCAGGAGAAAGATACAGTACAGCTTATTGTAATCGTTTTTGAGTTTGGCATAAATACCAGCAGCTTTATTCACTGATGCACTGGCTGAACTGCCTGCGGTCTCACTTTTCTCTGCACTGACTTGGAAGTACTGTCATTTTTAGTTCCTGATGATTTGTGTGACTTCTTTGAAGTGGTGCTTGCTGTCATAGAGGGTAAGGTGACCATCTTTCTACTGAGCAGACCTGGTGTAGTCTTCTTAACAGCCAATGTTCTTCCAGAGCTCTTTGATGATCCTGTAGATGCAGCAGTTTTCACTGCCTTGTGTGCCACTTGACCTTTAATACTTGTCTTTGAACTAGTAATTGACAGCCTTGGTGCAGCACTAGCTTTGCTACCTAGCCCTGTCCACTAGCTGAGGGTGAAATGGTCTTTGTAGAAGATATCTGAGCAGTGACTGCTGGGCCTTTGTGTGTTGAAGTGCCACTAGAAACCTTCTGTCTCTTTGGCAATTTGGCACTCTCATCCGTCTGTCGTTTCCCTCCTACATGTACAGACTGAGCTTCTTGCTGAAAATATTTTTCCAATGGTACCCACTGTTCAATCAATCTGTCCAGAGCTCTCTCTAGCGACAACCAACGAGTACACACATGTTTCAGGATTGCATGATTCTCCCCCCCACCCCCTGTGGGTCCGGGGGTAGAATATGCCCACTGTATCCTCCTGCATGTCGTAAGAGGCGACTAATAGGGGGCAACCTGTTGGCCGTTGGTTGCGACTCGTGTCGGTGAACAATGGGATCCAAGTGGTTGAGTGGAGCGGCCCTTTTGAGGGCCGTATCTGCAACACACTACTCTGGCCCGGATTTCGCCTAGACGAGAGGCTGGAATGGCCTGGTTCAGTCAATCGGCTGGTGGTGACTCGCCCTAGGATAATCGTTTCCTTTATTTTATCTTTTCCATCCCCATTTTCATTTATCCTGGAAGGCGGCTGCTTAATCAGGTCAATCTTATCTATTAACTTTTCTTGGCACCATATAACACATCAGTGGTGGTGTGCCGTTAAACCTTATACTGACCTGACCTGACCTGCATGATTCGCCACATTGCAGATGGTTTGAACTTCCTTAAATGCTTTGTGTCGCTTGCTGGACTTCTCCAAGTAATAGAAGATTGGTATCAAAAGATCTACATCGTGGCCCAGTTGCCAGAGCCAGTTCTCCTCATGGGTGATTTTAATGACCACAACTCTCTATGGGGCAATACATATGATGATGGAAAAGGCCAAATTGTAGAAGATTTCTTCATTTCTCAAAATCTCTGCCTTTTAAATGACGGCTCAAATACATACATCCATCCAGGCTATGGCACACCCACCGCAATAGATCTTTCTTTCTCTTCTCCTTCTTTGTTTCTCGACCTTGCATGGGAAGTTGGTGTCGATGATACCTGTGGAAGTGACCACTTCCCCAATCTTATCCACCTAAACCCTCCATTACCACCAGAGACACCTCCAAAGTCGCAGCTGCATAAAGCAGACTGGCCCTCCTTTGGATCTCTGTGTGGGGAGGCTATCCACAGGGATAAGATGCAAGGGAGAGATACACACATCGATACATTTTGTGCTAAACTGCTTGAAATTGCCTCCAAAACTATTCCGAAGTCCTCGGCAAAGCCCAGGCGCATCCCAAAACCATGGTTTAACCAAGACTGCCAGGACGCCATCAACCATAGAAAAAGGGCCCTTAAGTTATTTCAAACTCACCCAACCCATGTAAACCTGGCATTATTCAGGGCAGCGAGAGCGAGAGCTCAGCGGATTGTTAAAGAAAGTAGAAAGAATTCATGGAAAACTTATATATCAAAATTAAACTCGAGAACATCAATCAAAAAGACATGGGAAATGGTCCGCAAAATAAGTGGAAAAAACACCTCTTCCACTTCTTCTTACCTACTAACACCAGATGGTAATGAAGTAATAAACAAACGAGAAATATCTAACATCATAGCGGACACAATAACCATGAATTCTTCCACTGCTAATTATACTGAAAAGTTTCAAAGACATAAACAGATTACTGAAAGAACAAAACTTAATTTTAGGTCAAACAACGAAGAAAGTTATAATGTTCCTTTTACTTTAGAAGAATTGAAAGAATCTTTGAAACTCTGCAAGGACACTGCAGTAGGACCAGACGATGTTCATTACCAACTTCTTAAACATCTTCCAGAAGAGTCCTTGTATGTCTTATTAGACATATACAATCACATATGGAGCAGTGGAGAATATCCGGACTCATGGAGAGAGGCTACCATCATCCCTCTCCCAAAGTCCGGAAAAGACCCAACCAACCCGTCGAGCTACAGGCTCCTATGTTGGGCTCCATGGTGGGTGGGGAGCACCAGTGAAGAAATTCTACTATTATATCATGGCTCAAAAACAAACTCAAGAAAGATTATCTTCTAAACGGACTAGACCTAACGAAACGGACTCCGACTCGTGGCCAAGATTTTTGGTGATTTCAAATACCGAGGAAGAACGTCCACTCACCTCGCTGAGCCCATTTGCTATTGGCAAAGGAATAGAGGGGTTGGCTGGAGTCCCCAAAAACATCAGGAGACTCCAGTCCGGCCACTTCCTTGTTGAAGTGGACCGGGCCAGCCATGCGAGATGCCTATTAAAGTCGACCCTCCTAGCGTGAGTCCCAATAGGTGTCACCCCTCACAGAACCATCAACACCAAAAAGGGCGTTATCCGCTGCTTCGACTTGAAGCAATGCTCAAGAGAAGAAATCATTGATGGTCTTCGATCTCAAAAGGTGACTGATGTACGAAAAATCTTTGTAACTCGTAATGGGGAGAAACAGCCCACAGCAACAGTTATCTTGACTTTTGACAGCACCGAATTGCCCAAAGCTGTCAAAGTCGGATACCTGAATGTTGCTGTGGAGCCATACATTCCTAACCCATTGCGATGTTTTAAATGCCAACGTGTCGGCCATAGCAACAATAATTGCAAACGAGCGGCAACATGCGCCAAGTGCAGCCAGGAGGGCCACAAAGAAGATGAATGTCAACAGTCTTTTAAATGCATCAATTGCTCAGGGGACCACCCAGCATTCTCTCGGTCGTGTCCTACATGGATCAAGGAGAAACAAATCCAAACGATCCGACACACCAGAGACATCTCGTTCCCTGAGGCACGCAAAATAGTGGATGCACAACAAGGCACTAAAACACTCTTATGCATACGCTGTCAAAAGGGCCACAGTGTCAGTCGACACCCAGACCGACTACACGTGGCCAAATGGCAGCGCCCTGCCAAAGAGGGTGGCTACTAATGTGCCAAAACCCACTACTATCACTGAAACAAATGTAAAAGATATGTCTACACAATACAGCCCTCCTGGAAATAAAAATCAAAATTTAAGTAAAACAAAACCAAGCAACACCAACAGAGGTAGGAGTAGGGAGAAAACAAGATCAACGAGGCCTCCAACGGGATCTGACGATCCTGTTCAGGTCTACAATAAGTTTGGTAGTTTGGAGGACATGGACGTTGACTCCATGAGGTCGTCCTCCAAACCAAGATCTGTGGCATCCAGTCCAAAGCGGACTGGCAGACCACCACATAAGCCCCCTGATGGCAAATAAGATTATCCAATGGAACTGTCGTGGATTTCGGTCCAACTATGATGAATTGAAATCACTTGTTTATGACCACCAGCTGCAGAGAGAGCAGAAGAGAGGAGGTTATTCTTCCTCGTGCTCGTATAGGACACACCTATGGAACTCATGCCTTTTTACGAAGGGATGATCGCACCCCTGAATGCATTCCGTGTCAATGTACCTACAACGTCAAGCACATTCTCATCGAATGTGCTGATTTGATTTTGATCCGAAATCGCTTCTTCCGGGTTCAAACACTTTCAGAATTGTTTGAAAGGGTGAATCCATCCAAGATACTTGGATTCATAAGAGAAATTGGATTTTTTTTTTATAGATTTTAGATCATATAATTCTCATTAATTCAATATAGTTCAAATTAATATAATTCAATTAATATAATTCAATTATTGCTAATAGGTTTAATTTTTAGTTGGTTGTAAACCTTGACTACTTCTTATCATTTCGTACTCGTATTAACCCCTCCTTAAGTAGGCACCATATAACACACTAGTGTTGGTGTGCCGTTAAACCCTATACTTATCTTACCTTTGTATCGGCCATCCAAAATACCCGTCAATCTGTGGATGGTGCGGGCCTTCAGTCCTTTCAGATGGAGAGTTGCCATGCAAGTTGAAGAAGTAACTGCAACAGACTTATTTTCACCCAACACCCCCTGTGGGTGCCGGGATAGAATAGACCCACTGTAGTGATACCGATGCCAGAATATATGCAGAAAGTTTTTAAAAAATGGTCATTGTTTTATTTGTAACCATTCGGGATAAGTAGGGACAACCAACCCTCCCAATCAGATTTACAGGAATGAGTGACAGAGGTTAGAGGTGCGGTTCTTCAGAATGTTTCAATGCACATAGATGTTAGGTATAATTCCAATAAATAGCGTTTAATCTGTCAGTAATTTGGGTTTTGTTAGCACAGAATGCAAACATGGGAGAGTATGCCAAACTTGTTGTGATGGGTATAAAAAAAGCATGTATATCTAGTCCCAACAGAGCCAACATATATAGGCCGGTGGTGACAACAGGTGTCGTTTTGCATTATGTTTGAAGTTAGTGTTGTCATACATTATGGTGATGAAATAGACTGTCAGAAGTAATGGAAAATCGGAAATTCAAGTCTAGTATATAAATCATTATTAACTACTTGCAGGAAAAATGTTGTGAACTTTGTTGCTACAACGTACTCTTTGTTTTGGAATGACCTGTCGTTGGGGCCGACGGTTTTCCTATGGGATGCGTTTACCCATATATTATTCTTGGCATCTTCCCATTCCTTCAGTTTGAGCCTCGCTGGTTCTTTTCCTCTCCAGGCATTATACAGGGTTAGTCTAGTTACAAGTAATGACCGAAGGGTATTAATCTCTCGAGCATTCCACATGATATATTTATCCTTGGTCATTTTGTTTATGGAGGTGACGATCAGCACTTTGAGTTTTGAAAAATCCTCCTTGTTGGTTTGCGTAGAACTTCTTGCCTTTTGGTATCAATCAGGACATGGCTTCTGCAGAATATGACGTCCCTGTTAAGATCAAGGACTGAGAGAAATGTATTAATCACCGGGCTTTCCTCGACTTGAGTAAGTACCCAAGGTTGATATTGAGGTCGGTCCTTCCCTTGAAGTCAATTTGTTCAGGACTTCCTCTATAATAGGATCGAAAACGTCCCTGCCACATGTGTCTGGGTTACCTGATATCTGTCGCATTTAAATTATTAGACTTGCGAACCTGTGCATTTAATTGAGAACTGACTTTTTGTCACGCTTGATCGCTTTATCTCTTAAGCGTCGGCCAAGCAAAACAACAGCAGGGTCACTACGACATAATTATCCGACTGCATCATCGCGGATATGGTTCATTACGTCTAGTTGAAATGAGGAAGGGGCTCCATTGCTAATATGTAGATTATCAACGGTAACAGGATTTACCTGGTTGGCATGTTCTTTTGTGTCTCCAGATGCTGAGTGAACCAAAAACAAAACATCAGCACATCACAAAGCGTCCATTTCCTTGGGGTCTTTCTCTTTGCAACTGCCCTCCTTATTTCAGGAGTTTTTGGTTGGTCTGGTGTATAAACCTGTTTGCGCATATTGTCGAGATCTTTGTTTCGCGATATTCCAGACTTCATCTAGTTTTGTTAATGTGGATACATATATCTTTTATATAGGACATATAACCGTTCAAATTTAATAGTGATCAACAAAAAATAATTTCTTTCAAAGAGTCATGCACCTAAAGACATCTTCAAGTGTCTCTACTTGGCAAGAAGATAGTAAGTGTTGACTGGTGCAAGATGCTACTTAGTCTTCGCCGGTGTCCATTGAAAGTTAAAGTTTACAGATGACCCGGTCCCCTTTACTCCATCGATTGTTACCACCCCTTCTTTTATTTCATCAGAACAAACTGGCCGCAAAACTGAAAATATGATTAATTCCGATCCAATCTTAGTAGCTCGTTCTAAATGGCATATAATACTATGCAAATCTCATTCAACAAAATGTGAACTGATAACAGGGTCTTAGCTCGGATTTGAAAACCGCCCGTATTTCCCGACCCAAACCCCGTTCATTACGTTAAGACCAACTTATTTTAAGTTACCGTAAATATCTCGCTATCAGACAGAATGATGCATTGATAATACGATCATTCTTTGATGAAAACGCTTTCAGATATTTTTTGATTATTATTCCTAATTTACCCTAAATCTCCTTGACATCAGTTCAATTTCTATAAAATAATTTAGTTTACAGTTACTTAGTAGAAATACAACTCAACTGACTACAATTTGATCCGGCCTGTTGACGTGGAGAACATTGACCGACTCGTACTGGTCGTAATCCACATTGACATCGTTCAGCCTGATTGACGCACCACATCTACTGGCACAAACCCTGCCTCCTGCAAGAGTTTGACTCTGACAGAGCCAATACTGTCGGAAACTCGCGTTTCATCTATTTCGTCGGCCTGTCAACCAAAAATAAATTTTAATGCCATTTGTTAACATCTCAAAATCATCACAACCGGCCATTTGCTCTATAAACTAATCTAATAAGTAAGGATGAACGGCTCTGCTTGACCTGCGCTAGGCTATTCCCTTTGTTTCACATCATGTGGTAGAGAGAGGACGAGGCCAATAATAAGCCCACATATCATCGTTAAACCACGTCATTTAACTAAGTGTGTTGGGAACTACATAATCTATTTTACAACCATTGTACGACGAATATTATCCACACTGGATTTTTCGGGATATAAAATATCGTCTCGTGTGTATCAGTTAACTTGTAAGCATCTCACGTTGCGTATTGTAAATCAAGACATGTTATAGAAGAATCCCCAAGTCTGCATCAGAGTTTAGATATAGTAAACAAACTTGCCGCATCAACCCTTCCTTCAAAGAAAACTTTCCTTTTGACCGGGGAACTTAGCACCTCTGTGGAGGAGACCACTTTGTTATCTGGCGCACGAATACGCGCTGTCCCTGCGGCCAGATCTTCCGCTGTTACCAGCTCGTTCCCTGATCTAAACACACAATGATATCATATACATCCAGCAGTTCATTGAAAGATTGAATAAAAAATACACTGTACGCATATACAGAACAGGACTGTAATTCATTTAATTTGAAAAATTACATTAATCAACAATTACACATTTTGAAATGATTATTGCAGTGAAGATCAATGAGGCACCATCAGATTTCTGTAAGATAGGATTTGGGGCAGATTAGAAAAATGTAATGTTTACAAATAATTGGAGGATTCTTTTTTGCATTCCAACTATTTGAAAAAAATTGCGATCTATCACGGAGAGCGAAATGATGTATCCATTAAAGCCAAGGATTAATTCTTACCTGAAAACCTGACTCCCTTTTACGAACAGGATATTCCCGTTGTCGTCCTCCCTGCAGTTGGTTAGTAGGATTCTATGTCCTACGACAAACTGCGTGAAGTAGTTGGGTTCATATACACGTACACTAAACAATTTATCCTCTCTCTTTAACGCCAATGTTGAATTGTTTGGATGCATAAGAGAAATTGGATTTTTTTCGATAGATTTTAGATAAAAAAATTCTCATTAAATCAATATAGTTCAAATTAATATAATTCTATTAATATAATTCAATTAATGCTAATGGCTTAATTTTTAGTTGGTTGTAAACCTTGACTTCTTATCCTTTCGTACTCGTATATACCCCTCCTTAAGTAGGCACCATATAACACACTAGTGTTGGTGTGCCGTTTAAACCCTATACTTACCTTAACGCTAATGTTAGGCAATTAATTCTCTTGCCGCCGTACCCGGTGTAGGTAATGGCATCTCCACACGAAACCACTAAACCGGCAAGCTTTTCTACAGTTGTTTCCTGAAACATAAAACATTTCTTAATCAAAGCACCTAATCAAATCATTTATGTATCTACATTCTATTGATCGAGAGAAAATATAAACTGACGAGCTAATATGATACAATATAACATTTGTAACTAACCTTCGCTCGAGCATTTTAAAAATTATATTCAATAGGCTGTATTTTGCCCACAGTACACAATAGGGATAGTTTTACTTTAATGAATAGTGTTTAAGCATCACATCTTCACTGATGATCACTGCTGATCACTGCGAAGATTAAGAACTCAATGATGTCAGTGTTCATCCTGTTGCAGATCATGATTACGACAGTGATGATGGTGATATTGATGACAACGAATATTCATACTATGACGATTGATGAAAATGATGATCATTAAAATGTTGACATTAATTGTATAACGATGGTAAGCTTCTGAATCATTGTTTATCGATAAATCTAGTGTAACTTGGTTAATTGTGGGTCAATATTGAATTTTTTTTTAAACGTTTCTGATACTCTTCGCCCAGTTCACACATGTCCCCAATGGGCATCTCGTCATAATAGCAGATTAGCAGTCCAATTTCATGCATAGGATTCCCTTATATCTCTTAAACGCTGAATACAGATTCTGGCTGTCCATTTATCCATAATAAAACCCTATACAAATTCTCTAATTCAATGTTAACCCGGTGCATAATTCAGACCAACATTTCCTTACAATATGAAAACATACAGCAATTTCTTCAAACTAATATGCCTAAAAAGAATTTCATTTGGAGTCATCTTATTTCCATGTCAGGGGGTTTTTGGTGGGGCCTCTGTTGCCATGGTGGACCTCAGTCCCCAAGGCATTCTTAGGGCCGCAGGTTCCCTGCGCCACTACAGACTCAGGGTCCTGATTGGCCCCGGATGGTGTGTGTCTGTCATGGGGGACCTCATCAGTCTCAATGGAAGACAATGGGCCATACATATTTGGCCCAACAACAGCTCGCTTCAAAATACCACACGAGGTAAATTTCCTTTGCATACATCCCTCTCTTATCAGCCTTCAAGCAAGGAAATCATCTTTGTTCAATTCAACTTTTTCAACTTTCGTTTCATCAAGATCCCAGTTACATTTAGGAGTCCTCAGGAAGGATGGTCCCATGAACCAATCGCTTTCCAACAATTGCTTTGGATTACAGCCCTGAGGCACTATGTCAGCTGGATTGTTGTTTCCCGCAATGTGTTTCCACTGCTCTGGGGAAGTGTGTCCGTGTATGATGCTCAACCGATTAGCAACAAATACATTAAATCTGTGATGGAAGTTCTGGATGTACCCGAGAATTATTCGGCTGTCAACCCAAAATGTGGATGGATTATGAGACATCTTAAGCTCATTTCTGAGCGTGTTGTCAGGAGCAGCGTACATGAATTTCCCCTCTCTTGTTAATGCATCTTAAGTAAGAACAACAGCCATATGCACTCTCACTAGCATCACTGTAATGATGCAACTCCATAGCGGCATCTGCAAACCCAGGAGCCTGAAATCTGGAAATTTGTACACTTTAAAGATCCTTTAAGGACCTGCACCATTCATATCTTTCCTGTTCCACATCACATGGCAACTGCACATCCCAGGAAAATCCCCCCTTGACAACAGATTGCAGCAACAACTTTCCCTTCACAATGACAGGACCAACATGACCAAGTGGGTCATATAGAGATGAAGAGTAACTCAACATCTTCCTTCTTGTGACCTCTGAAGGAATAAGGCTCAACCCACGTGCCTTGAAGTGCAGTGTGTCAGTTTTAGTAAGCCATATGATACCTAATGCCTTGCTTTGACCACAATCATCAATATTCTTGACTTCTTTTGCAACGTCTTGTTCAGGTATCTTGAAATTGCTTGCAAACTTCGTGAGCCTAAAACCAGCCTTATTCAGACATTGTGTTAGTTCTGAGACAAGTTGCTCTGCCTCTGACTTACACCCTGAAATGCAAGACAGTCATCTACATAAAAGGAGGAAAGTATGGTATCCTTCACCGCAGGTGAGACCACTTGATCACAAACCATCCTACGAAGAGCATAGATAGCAGCACTGCCACACCACATTCCACCAAAAATGTGTGATGTCATTCGAAGGTGTTGGATTTGACCTTGACCATCGTTCCACAAGAAGCACAAGGCATCTCTGTCACATTCCGGAACTTTGATCCTATTATACATCGCCTCAATATCAGCCATCAAGGCATATGGCTCCCTTCTGAACCTCAGCATCACATGCATAAGCTTACTATTGAGGTCTGGTCCTTGGTACACCTTGTCATTTAATGATTCACCCTGAAATTTAGATGATGATCCAATCAAACACAACTCTCATTTTACCAGGTTTGTTGTCAGATGAGACGTGGTGATGAGGTAGATACCAGGGGCCGTATCCATAAAGAAACTTAAGTCCGCAAACTCAGGTTTTTGAGACGGCAAGCTGAGCTGGCCGTCTTATCCGTATCCAAAAAGAATCTTAAGTCTTCTAGCGTGCTCAATTCTGAGTCAGCAAGGTAGCTGACTTAAGTTCGCTAGCTCAAACTTAAAAATGGCGGTCCAACGGTAATGTTTCCAGAGAAATGCTTTTACAGATCTAAATAAGAACATGTATGTTCTTAAAATGAACCAAACATAATAATCAGCCGTTCGTTTCGTATGACACACCAATTTTTATCGGGTTATTTGAATTATTTACGCAGCAAGTTGTTTTCGTAAAAACGAAGCGGGGAATTCTTCACAAACAATCAGGTCGCTTAGGAGAGGCTGTTGTTTCCTAGAAAGCTAGGCAGCTTGCAGCAGTCTAGCTCCGAATTAGGAGTGTTTTGCGGGATAATCTGAGTGGATGGGAGTTTCCAAGTGAATAGAATATCCATTCACGATTGGTCATGTTACAGATAAATTTCTTAAACTTCATTAATCAAAACAACGGCGCCAAGATTCACATTTCGTATGATTGAATATAAGAAAAGCAGGTGCCAAGCCTACAAGTATATAAATCCACTTCATGATAAAATGGCAGATATTGAAAGTGCCCCCAAAGCACACCAAAGACAAGGGTTATTTTGCGATAAAAAAACTCCGTTTTATTCGTCAAAGACAACGACACGTCATAGACTAATGACGCGCAGTGACCCAGTAACGCGCGAATTCCAACGGACTGTCAAACAACAAAACTCAACAAGGATTGTTTGTATTCATCGTGGAAAAATAATGTTATTAGTGCAAGCATGGTCGATGGAATTATTTCCCAATCGTGTGGATTAGCTGTGATTATTTTGCCGATTATAAACAATGGTTCATCGTGCCGCTGGCGTTGTGCCTTATGGTCATGTTCATGGATAACAATCATTACAATGCCGTAGATTGGAGTGCTGAGAGTATATTGAAACTTGTATATTATACCTGATATCACCGTATATTATACTTGATACCATATAATATTGTACAGTCGGATTGAATAAAGGTGAGTGACATATTCATAAACAACCGGTTTAAAGGCTATTCATTTTTTTACTTTGTTTGATAAACGATCAGTTGATAACGACAATAGGGTCTACTAGGTCTAGACTGTATTATATAAAATAGTCAGACTAGACCACCTCCATTCCTTCGTCTAAATCGAACAGTCTCAGCCACTTTATTCCATTTTCTGTCTAATGAACACAGAGATAAAATATGATCGCGAAGGTACATGAGTGAAATTATAGCCACTAATCGTTTTTGGCTGTTTGCCAGCCTTGAGCTGGCGGTCTCAGCCGAGTTCGCTAACAATTTGTTTTGTGGATACGCTTGAGTTCACCGACTTAGCTTAGCACGCCGACTCAAGTTAAGACGACTCAAGTTAAGATTCTTTATGGATACGGCCCCAGGTCTTTCCCTGGTTGTTGGTTTTATCAAGGGTATAGGCTCAGCATAACCCATTGACAGTAGCTTCTCAATTTCTTGACCATACTTCTATAGAATACAGCCCTTTTCTAATCAAGCTGCCCTTTAAGCTGTTCAATCAGGGAATGACAACTTCCAAGTTACTGTTGATAACTTTATGCTCTTTCCAGGGAATTGGAATCTGATACTGACCATTGACCACTTCACAGTTTTCCTCCCAGAATTTGATCACTCTTTCATTATTCATTGACAATCCAACCCTGTCAGAACAGATGTCATCACTCTCAAGGTTCAACATCCTTTTTACCTCAGAACTCTCAGCGGAAATAGGCGTCATACTTGAGATAAAGTGAGAAGTCACTTTCTTGTTCACCACGGGGGACGAGTATATCACCTGTGTAGCCCTGGCATCTTTAAGATGTCCCTTTATTGGGCTCCGGGGCGGGTGGGGCGCACAGGTGATGAATTGTTGTATTATTGTGTCTTCCTCTCATACTGGCCAAAAACGAAGGCATTTAGATGAAAATGAGACTGAATCTGAGAACTGGCCAAGATTTCTTGTACTTGAAAAGACCGACGGGAGTTTAGAGAAAGTTTCATTCATTGTTCTATTTAAAGGAATTTGTGGTGTTGCAGGTACTCCCAAAACTCTAAAACTTTTGAGATCTGGGCTTTATCTTGTCGAAACTTCCAAACCAATTCATTCCAAACTTCTTCTTCAGACCACCAAATTAGCAAATATCAATGTAAAATTCAGCCCTCATCGAACCCTTAACACCATCAAGGGTGTTATAAAATCTTTCGAACTCAAATACTGCAGCGAAGAAGAAATTTTGGAGGAATTTGAAAAATCAAAATGTAAGTGAAGTAGCCAAAGTGCTCATTAATAAAAATGGAGAAAAGATTCCCACAGGCACCCACATTCTTACTTTCAATATCCCTTACCTGCCAAACAACATTAAATTAGCAGGCCTGAACATCAAAAAAACTGAACCATTCATTCCAAATCCTTTAAGATGCCACAATTGCCAGAAATATGGACACTTTCGAACAAGATGCAATAGAACACCAATCTGCCCCAAATGCGGTGATGAGCATGGGGAGCAGGACTGCAAGGCACCATTCAAGTGTGCAAACTGCTCCGGTGCTCATCCCGCATACTCTAAACACTGTCCCATATGGCAAAGCGAAAAGCAAATACAAACTTTACACATCACCCAAAAACTTTCTTTCCCTGAAGCGAGAAAAATAGTAGAGTGCCAAAATTCAACTTCTTCCAGACCTTCATATGCCAGTACTGCAGCAACACCCACTACAATTACCAAATCTATAAGCACACAAACTGAAAACCCCACTCCGAAACAACCCCCTTTCATAGCCAGCAATCCCCCAACAGAACAAACAAAACAAAACACCCCCACTACACCAAAAGTCAATGAACACATAACAGCAAACAAATACAATGAGAAATCTAAACTCCCACGGTCAGTAAAATCAAAACTCATCAGGGTTCAGAACCCAGATTCTTTTGTTGGGCCCAACATCTATCGCCCATTGTCTGCCATGGAGACTGATGAGGTCCCCCATGGCAGACACACACCATCAGGGGTCAATCGGGACCCTGGGTCAGTAGTGGCCCAGGGAACCTGCGGCCCTTGGAATGCCATGGGGACTGAGGTCCACCATGGCAGCAAACGTCCCGCCAAACCCCCTGATAGGTAATGGCGGGCATTATACAATGGAATTGCCGAGGACTTCGGAATAATCATGAAGAACTTATTACTTTTACTCAACAAAAATAATGGTATTGCAGCCTGCCTTCAGGAAACATTTCTGAAGGCAGAAAATAAATATAGCTTGAAAGGCTATAAATCTTACCATAAATTTGGAGGCACTGGGGAACGAGCTTCTGGCGGCTCGTCCATTTTAATCAAGGATTTTATTCCCCAGAAAGAAATAGAACTCAATACAAACCTTCAAGCAGTAGCAGTAAATATAACCTTAAATAAGTCCATCACACTTTGCTCCCTTTACTTACCGCCAAGCCCAAAATTTTACACGGGGAGAACTGGACAACATCGTGGCCCAGTTGCCAGAGCCAGTTCTCCTCATGGGTGATTTTAATGCCCACAACTCTTTATGGGGCAATACATATGATGATTCATATGCTATAAAAAGTTAATATATAAACAACCCCATTTTGATAAAATTGTAATATCCATGCAATGATAATATCTTTAGTTCAGTCTAATTACTGTACATGTTCTTTATGTTATGCATATACTATAATAACTTACTGATCTAGATAATACATTATTTTTATGTCACTCAACTGAAAACTGACCAGTTGTTAGGCAGCCTTAACTTTCAATAAACAGAAAAACCTTTATTTGTTAAACTTTGCATGTATTTGTGTATATTAAATATAGATAAACCGCATCCGAGAAATCACTATACGTGGCGTGCCAACAAAGGTTCAAGATCTTAGCATATCGGACACAGTTGGGACCTCTGTACAAGTCACAATTTGGAGAGACGTTGACATCAGTCACTACTCAATTGGTCAATGGATCAAGCTAATTGATGTGAAAGTTGGGTATTCCAATTATAATTCTACAGTTGTCCTTCATGTAAACTCAGCAGACCAACTTCAGGTATGTTTGATGTTTTTCTTTTGATAGTCATTCTCATAGATATAATAAGATATATATTTTTTAATTATAACAGGTCAACACAAAATAAATGTTAAGTAATTAACTACTTGCTATGTTTGCCATGTAATACAACCCTGGTTTTCCAAGTTCACTGTGTTGAGTTTTTTTATGTTGCTATTAAGAAAAAATTTTTCATCCTGTCATTTATCTTAAACTTTATGTAATCAGATTTTCACTTTATTTTGTTTACGTAATGTTAGTCATGTACCTTGTTTATCATGCAAAAATGACTGCATGATATTAGTTGTTTTTAGATAGTGCTTATGAATGTTTTCTTTATATTTTGATATCAAAGATAAGCATAAGCTAAGCTTAATCTTTTTTTATCATGTAATTGACTTTATTGTACTTATCAATAGTTTTTACTTAGTATAGTTGACATATTGTTATTCAAGTTTATTAAATAGAGTTTCTGATAACGTTTTTTTCATTCATTCACACAAGAAAATATGTTATTATTTTAAGCCAAACCATCATGTTTTTAGTATATTATAATATTTTAGATTAGTCACTCGTTTTGTCACTTTGTTCAATTCACAATAAAAGTTTACCTTGTCTTGCTGTCTTAGTTTTACTACCTCAGTTTGTTTTGATTAACTTACCTAATCCATATTGTAAAATATTAATGGTTTTCCCACATTACTAAGGATACAAATCATCCTATTGGTCAAAATTTTAAAAAATTAACAACAATTCAATCGCCTATCAATGGAAACAAACATATTGTCAATAGTTGTAAGTGACAATGTAAGTTGCGAAGGCACTCTTGAACATATGATATATCATTATGCTAATGTCCGAACTCGTGTGCCTGTGGTTAGTTGCATCGTAAAATGTCATAGGTGTTGATGACATTTCAAAAGTCCATTCTCTACCAATAGAGACATTTTTGTATTTTTTTAAAATCCAAAATAAAACTTGGTCAATTATGGCCCGATTCTGAAATTTAACTTCGCCAAGTTCCCCCATGGTTTCATGGGCCTCTTGTTACTATTTCAACAGCAAAATCCAAAGCACAATTAAGTGTCTCAAATGTCAAAATAGTACCTCCTATACATTTACTTTCTTCCTCATACTATGTTAACATTGTAACTATGTTATATATGTTATTATGACATGACAAAATACTATAGGACCAAATTATCAACCACACAACATTCATCAGCGAATATACTAACATGATATACATAGAAAACAAAACCACAAAACACACTCTTTTTGATGTTATCCTGATTATATTTTACTAAAATATATTATACTCAATGAATTTGTTTATTGAACAGTCAAGAAGGCGGATCAGTCGCCAAGATGACTGTGTACATCGCGGCTAGGTCTCCTCACGGGTGGAATGATGGCAGCCGCCCTTCATTACGGCTGTGTGTTGTTACCGATGAAAATGAAAGTATAATATGCTACGCCCATTCGAAAATGATGGACACCAAGCTGGAAGCATGGCAAACAATAATCCTTAGGGACACTCTGAAAAGAGATGGAGTTTTGCATATAACAGCACCCACAACTGTGTTCAGGTATATTATTACGCTCAATCAATATGTTCACTTTTTGTAATTAAACAACTCAGCGTTTGTAGTTATTTCAAATGTTAATAATCATTTTAATGTATCATTTTTTTCTGCAAAGAGTACCTACCATCTCAGTATCTGCGGAAAAGGTTGAAGAAGCCAAAGGCAAATTATTGGCACCAAAAAAATGCACCCGTCAAAAGAAAGTTAATTGTGAGAGGCACTGCGTCAGCTTTAAGTAAAGTAGAACCGTTTGATTATACACAATTCAACTTATATAAAAAATAACCTAAGTTCTAGTTACTAACTTGGATCGATCACTTTAACAATTTATATCAAAACCTATGGGTTGAGCCTTAACGTAAACATACAATGCCCCAAGCTCGTGCGCTGGTCACTATGCCTTGGCTAAGGGATTTAAAGAAGAGGGTAACGTGGCACATCCCACACGAGCTGACCCAGTCCATGCAACAGAAAACACATGTGAGTTGCATACAGTATTTATCAATGACTTGCCACAAAAGCATCTCATCTCCTCTTCACTTGTATGAGGTGGCAAACACACCATCATTTTGTCATTTGTATACTTATATTGGGGTTCTCATTTGGTCAATGCTTAATATATGTGCAGGTTGTCAATCTTGGTGTCATTGAGGCTGATCCCGCTTCTACAGCGGGTGTGATTGATATCATGGCGCACCTGCACGACTATATACCCGTCTTGGCGAATGGTCAGCGGGTACACACCATTCCGTGTAATGGCGACCAACTCAGCATGAAGAGGATGGCACACTTCCAGGCATCACCAACGAAAAAGGGGATTTTGGCTGATTGTTGTGTACAGAACACAATGGACCTCTTCTTCAGTTCGTGACCGAGGATTTTACTGTCCTGACGACCTTGAAGTTAGCAGATGTTGAGGCACTGGATAATGTCCCGCATAACTTCCCCAGAGGGGAGAATGAGCGCGCGTCATGGCTCCATCACCTGGCCGAGAGAGCTGTAGAGCGCTGCTGGATGCCCTCAAGCAGACACCCACAACAATGGCGAGGTGGATGTCAGTCCATACACCTTCTGTACTTGCAAAAGTGGTGAGAGATATTTAAGAATATTTTTCTTCCACTGTTGTAAAAGTTCCTGGTAAGCTTAATTTGCATATTATGTATTGGGCAGTATCAATAAGGCATTTTACTGTATGTTGCACTGTAAACAGACATGGGAGGACAGTTGATTCTATGCGCCAACAACTTGTGCAGAGTGGAGTGGTATCACATGGAATGCCTCGACTCTCCTCTCAGCAGAGCGCCAAGAGGCCACTGGTACTGTGGTGAGGCCTGACAATCGACACCTGACTTCATCCATTGCTCCTGTCAGAGGGGATACAGAGGACACGAGGATGCTTCGGTGCAAGCTGAAGGACAATTGCAGGAGAAGGGAACACTACCACAGGGCTTGTGTTACCCCTGGGCCTGTACATCCAGGTACAAAGATACCTACATTTCTAACTATCAATAAATAATGAAAATATAGAGCTAGGAGAAAACTAAGAGGAATGCCTGTGCAGCAGTTTAATGCTAAATAGATCCTACCAGTTTCCTAATACAAATTATGCTTCCTCGTCTTGTTGATTCAACTTTAGACCACAGTTGTGAGTGGGATACTTTATCCTTGGACATTTTAACCTTTTATTCAATATATTCATTGAGATTGTATAGGCCTAACATATTTATCATAAATAGAGGGTATGAATTTTCCTTCTTTCTTTTTCAGAATTACAGAGATGCCTGGTGGTAAGAAGAGGAAGTTAACAAATCCAGCTGCTGAACCTGGTATTGCGAGATCTTACCTTGAGGAAAAGTTTTCATCCCTGCCTGTGACTAGAGCGGATTTGAAAAGTGGTCATGTTCTATATGTATATGTTGCCGATGCCGACAAAAGTCGAACAGCAACTGAGAGACTTTTGAAACGCCATCTGCCTGAAGGCGAAGGATGTACGTTCAGGAGTTCTTCTGCACTTAATTCAAACATAAAGACTGTTGTGCACCAGACGTTGGTTAAACAAAAAAAATTAAGTGATCCAAAACAATTTCAGACATTTTCTTCTTTGTATTCTGAGACATTCTGCCTTTTTGAGACCCCTGTTGTGGATACATCACAATCAGTAGTTTGCAGTGACCCCTATGCTGTCAAAGATGATCAACCTAATTAAGTCCCAACAGCAAACACATCTGACATCGAGGTGGATGCTCCAACCCTATCAGGACTCCCCGACTTGCCAACCTCTGGTACGTCTTCGGTCTCAACTCCGCCCATGGAAGCTGCTGCAAGCCCTTCACCACACCTTTCAAGGGAAATGTTGACCCCAAGGAAACAGAGGCTCAAGAAACGCCTGAACTTATTGTCTGTTTCAAAGAGTCAGGAAAAGGAGAGGTTCTCTAAGAAAATTAAGTTGTTAAGAGAGAAATTAGGCAATCAAAAACAGGTCAAATTAAACATTTAAATCAGCAACTGAAGCAAAAAACTTAAGCTATTGAAGCCAAAACTGCAATTATTCGTAATCTCAAAAGGAAACTAAAGGAGGCCACCACTTCCCTAAATGATGAGAAACTGAAAAGACTGAAACGAACTCATGAACGATTGAAAAAGTCACATATAATGAAACGTGCCAATGTTCCATGCACTGTTTCTATAGAAGAGTACAGAAAACTTAAAGTTGAACTTGAGGAGAAGGAGAGTGCAATTAGAATATTACAACATGAAATCTCGAACTAGAAGATACTGTAGCTCAGCTGGAAAAGAAGAATCCTATGGCTGAAACCGAGAAAGATGGCAATACCTATTCAGTGGATACTAGGATGAAGGTGTTCGATTTCCTGGTGAACCAGGTCCCCACTGAGAATATTCCAAAATTAATGGAGAAATTAGCTGAACGCTCAGGAGAAAAGCTAAGTGATGTGCCCAACCGCACAACTGTGGAACAGATGGCTAGAGAGCTGGGAATGATAGCTGATTTGCAATCATCTGAATTGGCAATGAAAACAAAGAACATCACTATTGCCTTCGATGCAACAACTCAGGAAGGGGTTTATGTAAATAGTATACACTTCACAACCAAAGAGGACACAAATGTCATTGCAGTTGATGAACTTCCTGGTGGTACCACAGAGGATTACCATAACCATATATGTGACTCTGTTGATCAACTGGGTTCTGTGTATGCCGATTTCCATGAAGACGAATTTCAGTATTGCAGGACTGCAATAATAAACAATATTTCTCACACTATGACTGATAGGGTAGCTGTCAACCATTCTACCATCCAAAAACTTGAGGAGACATGGAGCAAATCTTTGAACGAATTGAACTGTAACCTGCATCCATTGGATACAATTGCTACATCCTGCAGGTCTGCTCTGAAATCATCGGAGACTCAACGAGGACAATTATATGGGAATGATTGCATTGCTGGCAATATTGTAGTCCAGGTAAACAAGTTTAGGTACAAGGATGGGAAGGGGGGTCCCAAAGACTTTTCTGCATGATCATGGATTGCCCCAGGGACTGATTCCAAGATATCGTGGGAATCGGCTACACATTTTGTTCCACATTTGCGGAAAGTTCATTGAGCATCACCCAACTTTCACTGAGTTCTTCACTTCAGGAACAGTGTCATGTGGAGGTCTTCAGTCATCCTTGGAAACAGATTTCCAAAATGACGTAGCTGTGTTAGAGATGCAAGTGTTAGGAGTCCTTGGAAAAACTCTCACCGGACCCTGGATGAAGAAGTTCTATACAGCTGCCGATGTCCAGGTTGACCACGTAGAGGCTATACAAATTGTCCAAGATGTCATAGAAGAACTGAAGCTTTGTTCTGCAGATCAACTGTCCATTCTGAGTCGACCTGGTGATTTCTTTGGCCATGTCCTAAGTGAGGAGGATGCGACATTTCAGAAGCTGAGAGACCCACCATCAGAACCAAATAAGTCACTCGTCAGTCAAATGGTAGAGGTATGGATCTCGGCTGTCATTATTGTCCTTGAGAGACAATATAGAAGATATTATGAACTGGATGTGACTGAGGAGTTACGACGAGAAACCCAGTCTGCCATCGCCCATAACATTGATGCGGAGGAGGTGATGAACATGTTTAGTGCTGGCAAACAGAGGGCAAAGAATGCAACTGTCTCCTTCTTAGCAGCGCGAATGAGATCCAAAAAGAACAGAGTTGTCCCATACTTAGATGGCCTGAACAGAGATAAAAGAGAACGTTGTCACATGCGCAGTTGGAAAGGCAAGGAACAAGAGGGCTCGTGATAGGAAGAAGCAGGAGGAAGTAAGGAAAGAATTGTCAAGGAGCGCAGCAGCAAAGGTTCAAAAGAAGCAGGAAAGTAGCAGAAAGCACCCTGAGAAGAAGCTGAGGACTACTAATATTGCAGATATCAGAAGTGAATTTCCTGATCTTGAGGACACGGGCGTAGTCAATGCCATTGACATCTTGAGTGTAGGTCGAGACATCTGCCATGTATGGTACGACGAATCCACTCAGCAAAAAACTGTATATTCAGGCAGGATTGAAAAGGTGAAAAAGAGACAAAGTCAGATATATTGTTACAGGATTGGGTACTGGGAGAAGGAGGAGAGCAATGAAGATGCAGTTGACTACGACATTACAAAGTTTGCTCTCTGTGCAGATCTCATTGAGGGTGATCTGGTTCGTTGTTGAATAAAACTTTTCTAAAGACTGGGGGGGGGGTGCAACAGAAATTTGATTGACCTTTGATTTACTTTTGGAATGCTCATGATACTGGCAGTTCTTTGTCCAATACATGCAATGAGACGACTGAAAATTTGTTTTTCATGTGGATTATAACAGTCTCACCTAATCTCGGCTTCAGGACCTTAGGAACTCTTGTTGGATTATTATGATTTCCTGGGAGCAGCATTCTTCAAATCAATCTAGTATCACTATCGGGTATGATATTAAATTGATAAAAAAAATTGCTTTTCAGGTGCTGTTAAAAGAAAATACAGCGATATAGAGTTAGGAAGATAGAGGATATGGGGCAGCTTAAATCAATTAACTTTGTGTGACATACATCCATGAAAATACATAAGCAAAAGCAATATGGATTGTATTGATTAATGCTATACTTTGGTCGTAGTCTGAACCAATGTAGCTTTCAATTTATACCTTTGATATGAATAGTCAGCACTGTGCTGATTTGGTGAGTAAATTATGTCCACTTATGTTGATTCAGCTCGCTATAAATACATGATATGTTAGTAATCGCGCTGCCCTGTTCACATGTAATAGCGAGCGGACCGCTGATACACAACTCCACACTTACCAGTACTAATAGGAATATACTAGGCTCAGAGAATGACCGGATGAGATGTTATAAGGCTTGTCATAAATGGTATAATGCTTGTGAGAATTTTCAATTGTTATAATTCAACCCACTTATGTTGACGTTCAAAGATACGAGTAGTAGATAATCAATCTCGCCTGCACACTTTTGGCAATTGCAACGCTGCCTTGGAATGGTCCATTGCCTCCTTGGCGAGCACCATAGATTTGGGTTATTTACTTGGGCAACATATCATACGTTTTAACAAGAGCCAGCGCTGATGTATTCTGGAATGGTCCCAAGCAGTAATGTTCTCCAATAGCAGGTCTCAAAAGATTCACCATGTCTTGTGCTGGGAACATCTTTGGAAAGTGTATAAGTCCAATTGATTGTGCAGGGCCGTACTTGTCTATCAGGGATGTCAATACCCAGTACAGATGTGCCTGACAAATGTCAACGTCGTGTTCTCTTGAATACAACCAGATGTCAGCTTTCAAACCACACTTAACGTTGCACGTAGAAACAAGACTAAAAGCACATATGCTGTGATCGACTACTCTCTTGGTTAGCAAAACAAGATCAGCTGTCTTTGCAGCTTTTGCGATGTTTTCAGTGTTGATATCCAAAGGTATCCAAGTGAAATGATATGGAAATACACTGCCTTCCAGTTTCAGAATATCCTGCAGTTCAGTTAACGTATGGAGAGTCAATTGTTTGGTATCTGGTACTTTTTCCGTAACGTACCAACCACGCTCACAATTTAGTGTTTCGAGGGACACATCCAAGTGGAAATGGTACCGGACAATATTCTGATAACCACACAAACCACACAGGTAATTTATCAAGAATGGTTGACTTACTCCTGCAGATTATTTGATTACCTACAAACGATTTTCAACTTACCCAATGTCTTGCAATGACAATATTGGTGCTGTTTTTAATTTGTTCATCGAGTCGTTGATCCCATTTTGCTGTCCGATATTCTAGGATGGGATTGCCGAGTAACCCCATATAGTGCTTAATACTGGTCTTGTACAGCTTGCTAGCGATGCCCTGACCACGACAACTTGGATGAGTCCTGGCTGTCATTGCTACCACTACATTAAGACCCACCTTCATGTAGTTGGTAAACCCGACCTGGAAATTAATAGACAAGCTGGAAAGATGGGCATTTAAGGAAGTGTAACACCACAATTCACATATTTATTAACGGCCGAATGAGGATACAGGTACATAATTTTCAGAGAAACAAATATGGGAAGATCATCCCTTGTGTATGTCCCTCAATCTAGCTCTTTTAACCAATTTATATGCATCTTTTACAACCGATTATTTTGCGGTTTCATTAAATGCGTCTTATACATAGGACATTCAATGCACTTACCACTTTACCATCGAGCTCGGCCACCAACATGTAACTATTTTCGTCGCGTACCATACCCTTGTATATGACAGGCAGGTGGTCCATACCGTCGTATATATTGTCATCGATGTCCATCACAGCCGCGTAGTCCTCCTCACACGCTCGCCTGATCACCACATCATTACCAGACGCCATTTCGATAGTATTGGGCAAGTGGCGTTGTATTGGTTTCTACACTTCTGAATTGAGCTGTAATTGTGAGCCCAAAAAATTATCTGTGTCGTGCATGGCTCTATTCATGTATTCAATGTCGAAAGGCTGCATCGATCAGTTTCTTGGTCAATATACCAAAGAGCAAATGTTCTCAGGACATCCGTTACAATGATCAACGTTTGACTGGTATATGTTAATGTTATCACGCTGAAATAATTCGATTTCATAAAACAGTACTCTTTTAGTTGGGACCACAGCATAATATTATACAGTGCATTGGCGATGCGCTCGAAATGCCAAGTAATGAATTGGGGGCGTTATCTCATCCAAGCTGCTTCTCGCCTCAGGCACAGTTCGGCATCTAACTGTAATACACCGCTAATGCACATACCACATTTGTTACATCTCGTCCATGACTAGCAAACTCGACCACCAGACTAAACGTCCAACCGCAAACATCATACTATGGCAAACACCTTTTTGATAATCAAGGTAAGGTAAGGCAAGTATAGGGTTTAACGGCACACCAACACTAGTGTGTTATATGATGCCTACTAAGGAGGGGTAAATTCCAATAAAGGAAAGGACTTTTCGTTATATTATCGCTCGGACTACGTCGAAGAACGTATGACGATCGCATGCAGAATTCAATAATGGTTCTTACCCAACACGATAGTTGAATTATATAAAGCTCAGTTAATTTAGCGTTTTAATTACATCAAATAGGCTAATCCTTGGGGTTTTTTCTGGATAAATATGCTTCACCCAAATCGGTCGATGTTTACTCGTGTTTCCAGAATAAGATATTTTGCACCCAGGAATTACGGCCACACAACGTTTCACATCCGAACCTATTGGTCAGAGTGTTTCGGCCCGCCAAATTATCAATATTTTGGTTGTGAATAGACCAGTGGGATTGATTATGAATTAATACTATTATTGGATCTAAAAGGATAAGTATTCCATACCTCTGATTATAAATATCGCGAATTATTCCGAATTTGCGCCAACGTTTGTTCCACTGGTTATCCACACACTCATTTGAAAAAGTCAGATGAAGTCGATAAAGCAGATAATTGTTCAAACACTTTCATAGATAAATCGACTTCGCCAATTAAACAAATATGATTTATTCTTTCATTCATTCACCAATAGAGTAGTATAAAGAACACAACGATATGGCGCGCAAATCTACTCCCGTAGCAAGATAAATACATACTCAAAATGACACTACAAATTATTAACATTCATACAAACTTGGTGAATCAAAATGTGTCCAAATCGATATGGTATGTTGGGAGATTGCAGATAAAAGCAATTTTTTTCCGCACAAGATAATTATCTCGCGAGACTACGCTGACATCTCAATAAGTAAAACAATTATTCCACGTGAATTAACAGCACTTTCGATTTTAGGTCCCATGATAACGCAGCTATTTTAATTACGGTGGCGCCTTCAAGGGAATGCGGATGTGCGTCTACACCAACTGTCACATTATGTGCACCATGTTTCAAATTGGTCTGTATGCTATAACATATATGACGACATAGTATGTCCATTGATGAAAATTTCCCTACAATAACGAGCATCTCTTGTTAACTGCGGTCGCATATTTTTGTGATTCGACGCTGAGAGATGACTGTTGCATGTTGGATGGCACTAGAGCTTGCACTGTACGACAGTTGAACAATAACATCAGAGAACAATCTCCTGTTTGCTTCCAGAAAAAACATCGCGCAATGCCTACTAATTGACGTTTTTACTTTCGCTTTTGCAACAGACGCAAAACACAGTAATATAACTCCTAAATATTGGCTCATTGAATGCTAAGAGCAAACGATGTAAAGGACATATCGGCCTCTCAACACCTGAGTCAACACAACTTTGCAATGACGAAGATGTACGACACGTTCAATTTCTAACGTGACAGAGATTACAGATGAATCGGCTACTATAATTGATAACATATTTAGCAACTATGAACCATTCTGTATCTGCTGTATGGATATCAGTAATCATTTGTCTATGGTTAGATCTGGATTAAAACTTTGCTCCTAAAATCTAAGGCGAAAACAATATACTGAAACAAATAAAATCCGTTCTTGTGTGGAATGAGAGACCTCGAGTTTTTAATCCGCTACGCGGCGCCATGGAGCAATGCGGTCCCTAGCCCGCTTCCGGTATTCGAATACACACAATTAACCATAGAAGGTTGCGCAACATCGTTATTTTTGATTGAAACCTTTCGAGTTATATCGTTGATAACATTGGATCAAATCATTACTGATGGATAAGTACGGCGGTCTGACCTTCCAGCAATTGAAAATAGAGCTTAAGAAGCCAAATGCGATATTTAGCGGGCAAAAAATTGAACTCCCAGTTTGGCAGGATATGCAAAGCAACTATCAAAACAGACTTGGTCCGTATGGCGAAGTTTGCTGACCCGCGTCAACCAGATTCTGGCCAAAGCATTCGACCACGGTATCCGTAATGAGCCTGTGGCTCTGAGGAATATTCAGAGTTGACTGGGACCGAAGTCAAGCCATGTGGAATTGTAGTGTCCCATACACACCCCTACCTCGCATGCTCACCAGATGGGGCTGTGTCTGATTACATGATTGTTGAGATCAAGCGTCCCTACAGTACCAGGGACAAACCTGTCACTCCTGTCTCAGTGCCATACCTGGTCAATGAGAACAAACACCTCACCCTTAAAGTCAACATGACTACTATTACCAAATTCAGGGCCAGTTGTTTTGCACGAACAGTCAACTTTGTCATCTTGTGGTGTTAACGTCTCAGAGTACGGAGATTGTTCCAGTTACCCGTGACGATGAGTTTATTACTACTATGATTTCAAAGTTAGAGGTGTTTTTCAGGGACTATTTCAAAGATGCTATACTTGATTCAATGTTTTTTCACAATTTCTCTTACTGAGTAATCTTGTGCACTGATTTCTTTTTTCTTTAAGGAATCATTTACCTGCATATTGCATGTAGTGGAATGTATAATTAACTCTTGAAACTTGAAAAGTACAAAGTGTTTTAATTGAATTATAAACAATTAACCCATTGGGGGTTCCACAGGACGTGGTTGTGGTTTTGTATTCAATTAAAGGGACAAACATGAATAGGGTGAATATTCACGTGTAGGGTTATTAAAGATTACATTATAAGGCACATTGTAAAAAAACGATTACTGCATATCACCTTTTATTGAGATTCATATAATATCACACCCTGAGTGGGATAGACTTAAAAACATACACAGTCACTTTTTCACAAAACTAAACTTCACCTTAGGCAGTTGTGGGGACGATGCACTGCCGAAAGTTACATAACATATAACAAACAAAGAATATGTCAGAGGAAATTTGGACCTCACAGTGGATCATAGGTTCCACCAAGATGTTGAAGGTTTTTCCCAATCCTATTATCCGCTCAATGTGCACCCTCTTGCTGGAGATCTTCCGGTCTCTCTACACCACTTTCCCTGTCAGCTGATTCTTCTTACTGAAAAAGGTTGGTTTATTTACGGTGACATCATAAGGAGCAAATAAGTCCTGCATGACAAAGCCATTACCTAGTCACCCTGGTCACACATTTCTGGTAGTTTGCTCCTTTCCATCACCTGCCTGTCACTGGTTGCGCCGCCATATGGGGGAGACACATAGGACACAAGGCCTCCTGGTGTAGCACCCACCGTCACCTTCATTGTGTTACGGTTCTTGTACGTAGAAAAAGTGGCCTAGAAGACTATATACCTGGGTCTCCTTGATCTTGACTTGGCCAGTTGTCCGTTGCAGGTCGGCTCGTTTCACAGCGTTTCGGAGATGATGCTCGTCCGCTACGCACAGCGCATTGACAGTGACAGATTTACCCTAAATTTCGTCACCATCAAATATCTCATGACCGCGTGACGTAGAGCGAGAAATTTTATTCGTCGAAGTGAAGCAAAATGAAAATGAATCTTTTGTATTTACGCGTAAACCGCGATGTAAGCGCATAACCTGATAACTTCCGGTCGAGCTTGGGACCGCATTGCTCTGTGCCGCCACCTCTCGGAGAAAACCGCAACGCGGTCTCCCATTGGGGGAAGTGAAATGGGAAGAGGTTTTCGAATGCAGTGATCCTCAGGCTTCTTACTCCAAAGTTTTACAAAATTTTGCAGGACCGTTATGATTTTTGCTTCCCAATGCAACCTGTTAAAAGTGAATATAAAGATGTAAATCGTTAGCCCAAAGAATGTCTATCAAAATGAAAGATGCCGTTGGAAGACATGCCGTTAGCGTTTGTACCAATCTAGTTAATAGTCCAAATGCTCAGACTATCTTCATAGTGAATACAAATGAACGCGAAATTACAAACATCATCAGTGGCTTAAAAATGACAGCCCTGGATAGAACGATATTTCTAGATCTATTATTTAAAGTATACCAGAATACATATTAAAAACCAGTCTAAATATATCTCTGTAAACAGGCCTTTTCCATAATGAGCACGTGTTATACCCATGTTCACAAATGACCGGTCAAACAAAAATTAGCAAATAAAGACCCGTGTCGATTCTTCTCTGCTGTACCAAAGTATTGGTAAAACCCACCATGTCAGACACAATGAATTCCTGAATTACTATCGATTACTGCATCAATACCAATAAAGTCAGCATTATCTAGTTTATCAGTCATATATGCGTAAATGATCTTGAATGGCCATTAAATTGCCCCTAGACAGCTTTACCTGCAATAATAACAACTGCTTTTAATCATAGTGAATTATACATACATACATACAATAACAATAATATTTTCAACGTAACCATCATTACGATTCTGAAAAAGTCGAAGACTGAAAAACTTTCCACAAATGTCATATTTTGTCAATTTTCTATCAGTATGCGTTCGTATATGTTTCGTTAGATTACTTCATCAGTTGAAAAACTTTCCACAAACGTCCAATTTTTAAGGTTTATCACCAATAAGCGTTCTCATATGTTGCGTAAGAATACCCTCACAAGCAAACAACTTTCCACAAATGTCTCATTTGTAAGGCTTTTCGTCAGTATGCGTTCTATTATGCTTTTCAGATCACTTCCACGAGCAAATCACTTCCACAAATGTCACATGTGTAGGGTTTTTCACCACTATGCAATTTCATATTTCCTGTCATGTGACTCGAACAAACAACTTTCCACAAAAGTCACATTTATAAGGTTTTTCATTAGTATGCGTTCTTTTATGCCATCTAAGAATGCTTCCATTACCGAACGACTTTCCACACATGTCACATTTGTAAGGTTTTTTCACCAGTATGCGTTCCTTTATGCCTTCTTAGAATGCTTCCATTACCGAACAATTTTCCACACGTCACATTTGTAAGTTTTTTTTCATTAGTATGCGTTCTTTCATGCCTTCTTAGAATGCTTCCATTACCGAACGACTTTCCACACATGTCACATTTGTAAGGTTTTTCACCAGTGTGCGTCCTCATGTGTCCCGTCAGACTACATCTTTGAGTAAACGACTTTCCACACATGTCACATTTGTAAGGTTTTTCACCAGTATGTGTTCTCATATGTCCTGTCATAATACTTTCCCAAGCAAACGACTTTCCACAAATGTCACATTTGTAAGGTTTATCACCAGTATGCGTTCTTGTATGTAGAGTCAGACGAAACCCTTGAGTAAACGACTTTCCACAAATGTCACATTCATAAGGTTTTTCACCAGTATGCGTTCTCATATGTCGAGTACCTCCTTGAGAAAAAGTCTTTCCACAAATGTCACATTTAAAAGGTTTTTCACCAGTATGCCTTGCAATATGCCTGTTCCGACCACTTCCATAAGCAAACAACTTTCCACATATTTCACATTTGTAAGGTTTTTCGCCAGTATGCTTTCTAATATGACGTTTTATATCACTTCCATGAGCAAATGACTTTCCACAAGTATCACATTTGCAAGGTTGTTCACCATTCCGGCTAAAGGCCTTTACATCTGTGTTACATCTTAAAGTTCTCTCTCCAGTTTGCATTATCTTACAGCTTGTTTGATTGTCAGCACCATCTAAAATATGTTTTAAGACATCATATTGGCTTTGTTTATCTGGCACCAGTCCAGGGTGTTCTGTGGTATAATTAACATCGTGGTTATCAGGGGCAGAGAGGACGGAGTAAAAGGGATTCCAGGAGCTCCCAATTCATAGTGACATTTGTAAGAAATGGCAATGTCGGAGTTGCCATAATCAATGCTCTCCTTTTTATAATACTTGAGTAATGCAGATTTGTCCGAGTCAAATTCATCTCTCACACATGTATATCCATCGCTGACATCATCAGGGGCCTCAAGTTTTATCACTGGTTTAACGTCTTTCATTGTATTCGGTTCCATCAGCTAGAATTCCTCTGTAACACATGATCATTAATCAATAGCTGTTTTCATTAAAAACATTCATGCATCATGATTAACGAAAGGGTGGTCTTGAATGAATAAACTGATTACGTACTTGTACGTGGAAGCTGTTGCTTGATAGATATAGAAATAAGCAATATTCCCCAGTAAATTTGTAGCAAAATCCCATTTACTAATGAAACAATGTGTCGGAATGATCGCTAGACAGTTGTCATATATCTTCACAACATATGTATATGTGGGCAAGAACCTAACCATAGTTTGGCAATATTGATTCACGCATAGTTAATATGAATAACTTAAATATACTGTTAATGATAGATAACTTATGTGACCATGAATTACTTGAAAACGATAATAGCTTTAACTCCATGTTTCCACCATAGAACGTTAGCACTTAGTTCATCTGCAAACAAAGGGTATACCAGACTGACCTGACAGACTGATAAAATTGATGTCAAGGCAAAAATGTGCAAGTATTTGTTAGCGGGAAACTGGACATTTTATATTAAATAGCGGGACTTATAAGCCTGATTTACTTACAGTGAATCGTACCCAGCTAGCATCTGGCAACCACTTGCTGTTTCTTTTCTCAGTGACCTAGATAACTACGGTTACGAGAGAGGATCTGAGTAAGGAATAAGGGTCCCTAACTAGTGTTATATGGTGACTATTGACGCTCATGAGAGGGGTCCATGTGTAAATTGAAGCTGATAGATTGTTGTATAAGAAAACAGGCCACCAAAAATTTACAAGCGAACAGTAGCCGGAGTCAATGTATATAACAAGCTGTACTGATCAACCGAGCTAAAAACAGACCATCAGAAGTTGTAAAACAGTGTTTTTATGTGGTTATGAGAGGAGTCCATGTGTCTTTTGAAACTGCTAGCTTGCTTTGCAAGAAAAAGTGCCTACAAACCCTGGCTTACGGACAGCCGGTCGATAGGACATACACCAGGGTCCAGGTACAGGTCTACTCTGATAACTCAGATTACTCGCGAATCTCCATAACTCGCGCTTTTAAGCCCAAAATAGCGTTTGAAAAAAACTGATATGATAAAATTCGTTTTCATTCCGTATCCATATAGCAATCCTACCGACACGCCAAAATGGTGGATGACGCGCCAAGCTAGTTGTCCTCTGACCGATTGCAGCGCCTCTTTTGCCCCAAATTCTCTAACTCGCACTTTCAATTAACTCGCAGCTCCGATTTATGGTCCCAGATTCGCGCAAGTAAGTTATCGTGGTGGACCTTTATTTTAATGAACTGTGTTCAGCAGCAGAGCTAACAAGTGCACATATTGTTTATTGAGTTTTAATAGACATGGTATTAGTGTTTCGTCCATGAATTGACTCGTTTTCGCTATCAATCAAGTGGAATAAGATGTGGTTTTAATTTTGTTTTTCATGTTCGTGTTTATATTTATTGATAATGTGATAGAATATGTTTTGCAATATGTTTCTGTACTAATCAATATCTAGTTTTAGAGATATTGAACAGACTTATCTTTATGACACTTCAGGGTGTTTTAGAGATGTTTTTTACGCTAATGGATTCGTTTTATTAAACGAGGCAAAAAAAAACCCCCGAAACTCTGTTTTTGAAAATTAAATTTCATGACCAGACTTTATTGAAGCGTTTATAGGTTTACATTGTATGTAATGGCACACTTTATATGGCCACAGGGGCCTCAAATTAAGCCACATCGGCCACCAAACTGAATAACACAAAAGAAGTATATGCTTAGGTGCGTTGGTAAGTAAGTACATTTATACTACATACTAAATTGACAAAATGGGCCACCTAAATGTACCATATATTTCTTTACTTGACGGAATGGAATGACGTCAAGGCCATGGATGACCTATCCAATCCGAGATCCTAACATACTTTATTTAGATTTTTAAGAAATTACAAGAGGTCTTCTGACTGCTTAAAAAACAGCTTCTCACTTTCTACATAAGTACATGAAGCCAATCCTTTCAGATGAAGGAAGACCTAAAGTTGTCTGAAGCAATAAAAAAGACACAAAAAGCAGAGACACCAGGAAACATACAGCAGCTGTATGAGGCAGCATGACCAGCAGATCAACAAGTACCGTGGATTCTGTCAACAAACACCCTCATCACAAGCAGAAAACACCAACAAAGTAACCTGCTGTCATTAACATCACCAAGAATGAAGACAAATACTTAGCCCTACATTCTGACCATACCACCAGGCAGGGAACGAGAAATTCAGCAGCTGCCACTGAGCTATATCACTCCAGCCACTACGGATAGTTGACCATGTATGGATACAAGGTTTAGATTGTTCTGCCAGGCATCAAGTCTGACAACAACAGGTTGTACATGATGAAAACCCTAGTTGGAACTGTAGGACACAACAGAACATCATTTGTGCATCACCTAAGAGGCCAGTGTCGACCCCACCAACGAGTTTAAACCGCAGTGCTTTCATTTCACAACACCCTTATGTGAATGTGAAAGTTTGCGCGACGTTAAGTTGCAAGCCTACGCCCTATCGCTGCAAATATCTTATGTCATGTTCTGCGAAATAAAAACCTATTCAAAGACTCCGCATCGATATGTTTTACTGAATTGCATATAGCAGCGAATATTTTGTAAAGTTGTAAACAATAAGATAGATATCCACATTAACGAGCAAAAATATTGTTATGCACAGGATAAACTTGTTATGGGTGGAACAAACAATAATATATTCTATTAAATGGAGAGGATTTATGGTTTAGGGCGACAATAATCCATTTGCGAGTTTTAAAATCAAACACAATTATGCAATGTGGTATACTAATGGCAAAGTGAAATATAGCTTAAGGGGTGTTTCTATAAAGTTTGTGCGGGGGGGGGGGGGGGGAGGTGGGGGGGATGCAAAGACCAAATTTTGACGTGTTCCAAACAGAATCATAGAGTATATAGCGTTATGATATCCACCATGGCTGAAGTCATGGAATGATTGGAATATCGCTCAAGCGCCTGCAATTAAGGTTCATGATTATTCATTTGAATGGAAATAAGCTATGTATTTAATAACAAACGATGTCTTAATAGCTTTAAAATATAAAGAGAACATGAAAACACACTGCTCAGTGCTGATCAATCGATCATACCAAATCAACAAATTCTGTTGCAGTTGTCGGTGAGATAAAAATAGTAACCGAATTGTCGCGTTTAAAATTTTGCTCCCCGCCTACTCGCCCTACATCATTTTCGTTATGCTCCGAGCGGATATACATCAGGGAAAATAGGATTTAACGCTGTATGTCCATGACTTTGATGATGACTTTGTGTACCTGGATAATTCAACCAACTGAGAAAAACTACTGTATGTGCAGAATCAATCAGAATCTAAGATGATCAAGCAGTGAAATAAGAGGAGGCCACTGATTAACCTCTGACGAATCTGTATTGGTTGGTTCTGTGGACAGCTGTGATAGCAATAACAGTGCATTTGAAGCCAATGACAGCACCGTCAACCAATATGTCGCTCTTGATGAACATGGATTGTACCGTTCAACAGAACATACAGACAAACTCAACCAAGTATGGCAAATAGCTCTTGGAAAGGGATCCATCAAAATAAAAGATTTTAAATCTTATCTCTAAGCAGAAACTTCAGATGATGTATGTGATGGATGTTGTTATGAGCAGAGACGAGCCTACCGTTAAAGCGGCGATAAAGCTAGCTAGATGCCTGTGATGACGTGTCAGGCGAATCATTCTCTGACAAATCTGTGTTGGTCCAGGATCATAACATATAACTCGGTTGATTGTGATACGCCAAGTATATCCCAGTCTGTAGGCAAATGTGATACCAGCCATCCAGAATACAGGATTGGTGACAGTCAACACCAAGGCTGGTGATTTTGATCAACATGTGCATCAATATGTCATTTGTGGAAACATATTTGTCCAGGCTGTGGATCTTCGATCACTACGCACATAGAGGAGAAGCGTTTTACATGTGACATTTGTGGAAAGTCATTAAGCTGCAGATCTTATTTAAGAAAGCATGTATTGAATCATGCTTTTTAAAGGTTACATTTGTGAAAACACGTTTGGGCAGCATAAGGTTCTCTAATGCCAGATTCTGATACACATAGGAGAGAAGATTTGAAAATGTGGTTATAGTGATGTTCCTATAATCCATTTGAGGAAGCACACTGAGTAGAAACCGTGTAAACCAGATTATTGTCGGAAGAGCATAACAAATACCAGTCATTTAAGAAGACATATCAAGACCCACACAGGAGAGTAGGTGTAGAAAAGTGTATCGTGTGGAAAGAGGTTTGGCCAATCTGAGGGTCTTGGAAGTCATATGCAATATTGAAGTGAATCTGCTATTCATCGCCTGCTGATGGTCTGGCGGCGCCAATTGTCAAATAACACAATCTCTTATTCGTCTTAATTATATTTGTCACACTTGTGTTGATGTGAATGTATGTTTTTGGTCTGTAAAAAAATAATTTGGAACTAAAAAACCCCGATTAAACCAGTTAAGCCGCTGATATTAATTACCACAGTTGGTTATTCGGTTACGTTGGTGAGTATATAGGGTGGGGGTAGGGTGCATTATTTGGTGGCAAACAAAGAATCTCTGAAACGAACAGTTCGCTTCAGTTAAAGTACATAGGATAAATACTTGAGAAAGTTGCTTTTGAGACTATTTCCTCCGTGTCAGTAGTATCTGATCTATCATAGGTAAATGGTCTGTCACTTGAGATTCGAGGGTAATAGCATCATGGGAACTTTGTGTGTGCTAAGCAGAGAAATATATCTTCTCCCATTAGGCAGGGGTAATTTTCTTTGAAAGATGGTGGTCCTTTCAGATGTGTGTCTAGCAGTCCATATTCCAATACGAACATCGCGGGCTGGGCCCCTCGTACCGGACACCTCCCTACCATTATCTTACAGTACCCAGGCTCCAAATATCCCAGGTGTTAGTTCTCCCATGATATCCAGCATGTTTATTGTCTTCCCAGCTTATTCGTCATTTCAGACATGTCCTGGGGTAATCATTACGTCTGCGTCAACAGCTGTTGTTATGTTACCACATGGTCAGTTCGTAATTACGGTTTCCTCCTCCTTCAGACCTGATCGATGGCTTGTTTTTTGCTCGGGTATACATGACAGGAACACGTTAGTGGCCCATTACCAAACACATACTTTATGCTTCGCCAGTTTATCTACCGATGATGTCTTCTTAAAGAAAGTTTCCGTGGGGTCACAGGGGGTTTTCCCATTCATCATGACCAACAGTTTAAGACACCTGAAGCTGTTCTAGCGTTGCTTACACAAAAAATAATTATGTTCTTCAGCAAAAAAAAAGGAGTAAAAATAAACACGCTTATATAATACTTATAAATGTTGCAACACAGATAATGTTGATAGCGATAAAGACTCAAGTATCAAGCTCAAATCTTGAAGCTAAGACTTAAACAAGCACGAGCAGTCATGGATTGAATGTCTGCTCCAACTACGCGTCCTTTCTATAACTACACAACCCATCCGTTACCAGCTGTACCAATTGCCCATTACCAATGGTCCTTAACATGTCAAATATTGATAATTACATAGGCCGAGACGCACTGGGACCGACTCGTCGAGGAGGCGACGTGTTGTGGGATACACGTGAAATTCATTTGTCTACGCTTACGCTGCGAAACATATTTATCAAGAAAATATTGGATTGATTCTTTTGATATAATTGAAAAATGAGATCAGGTGAACTATACATGGTTCAATATATTTATTGAGCAAGAACTTTTTTTGAATCGTGAGCGCCATCGCTATGCGCATTTCTGTGTAAATTGGCGATAATAAGTGATCTCAGCTATCTTCAGTAGTCGATAGATGCAGGGCTGGAAATTAACTAAAATGGCCACCCGTCATCAGGACGGGTGGGCCTGGAGATGTTTCCCGTCCTTAACAGATTCTACCCTTCCAAAAAAAGGTGCCATACAAGTTCAACAAACATTTATTTTGAAAATTTAATACATAAGTAGTGAATGCCAATTTATCAAACAAAACTTAGACGTCAAAAAATGTGGAGTTCTTGCTACTTTATAACCCCCTTGCAAAGGTCATCATCTGTGTCACTGTGTTCAGCATCCATACATGAAGGTCTCCTCTGACGGCTGCCACAACCCATCCAGTACTCCACAGCTTTGGCTGGATCAAAAACTCCTATATCAGGAGAAATGAGTTGTACACTCATGAGATCTGAGGGGGTTGAGGGGTTGAGACATGACCGCAATTCATTCTTTATCTGCCCCATCGAGCTAAACCCTCTTTCACATTCAGCAGTTGAGGCTGGTATGGTCAACACAAGGTCCACTAACTGCAGAACATTTTTGCCAAGAAGCCTGTTTACAGGTTTAGCTGTGGCCATGTGAGGGTTGTAAGCTTATCCTTCCAGGCACCTGTGCTATACACCCGTCCTTCCAAAATGGACCACTCATCTTTGATGCTAGCAACATTTACACCAGCATGATGGAGAACACTTATCTCATCCTCTCCAAAAGCTGCACACCATAAGATATAAGCATCAAATTATTGACATGAAACCTTTCTGGCCCCAAAATCTGCCATAGTTATTAAACAAACTCACCCCTGTAATGAGCCTTGTCAGGCCATCCGTTGGTGTCTACAATACTGGTAGCCTGAAACACCCCTGTGTCCATGTCTGAGAATCTGCGAGACAAACTGTCAAGCAGGCCTGCGAGAAGACAGCAACGGGATGAAGCCAAATCAACTTCACTTCCCACCAGAGCTACTCCCTCAAAGGACTTACTGTTCTCTATCTTTGAGAGCTTGGGCCCAGCGCTATCAAGGAAATAAATGTAATTTCAGATGATGGTAATTCAGGCATAAGTTACAGACAGGCATAAGTTACTTCATAATTAACAAGTTGCTCTAACCTGGTTTGGTACTTCTCATTAAAACCATATCATACGCCCTCGCAACTTTCTTTCTCTCTTCATCACTGCTTGATTTTCTTTGCTGGCGGCGGTTTAGCCCCATCCAAATAGCCCCACAGTGACATTTCTGAGTACAGTGTCTCTTTGGGTCTTGTTTGCATCTGCCAATTAGCCTTGATTTTATATGTACCCATTACATAATGCCTCGTGTCAAGATGAACTCAAAAGCAGCTCGTAGCTTTCACGCGCGCATTATTAGTAATGTTATCAGGCCAAGGCTACACAGATAATTAACATCAAGGGTAATCTAGCCTTGAAATCAAAATAGTCGTCGCGTTAAATTCATAATGTTTTCAGGATACCACAAAAACATAGTAAAAATCAATCTGAGGACGAAATGCGGTTTGGTAAGAAATGAACACACAACCTGCTACATAGCCCTACAAGACGTCTGAGTATATTTATATTACCGTTGACTGGAGCTACCCGCTACACTGCTAAGTGCTAAACAGAGATGAAATTTGCTAGAAAAAAAGAACCGCGGTACAGCTCGTTGTCGATAGCAACAGGTTTTTGATCTGGTCATTGAATGATCATGTTGTTCGTATGCGACAGTACAAACAGGAAATACCGATTTTATGAACTTTCAAGGTGCGTGTGGGCGCAAGGGGGGACAGAGAGAGGGAAAAATGAGTAAAAGCGTGGTGGTAGGGGTGTTTGATTGATTGAGGCTGGCTTCGTTGAGCATGTACGCGTTAACCTGGATTGGCGTTTCAAGTCTTTTAGAGTTAAAGAAGCTTGAAGACTTGTAATAATCTGTGTGCATGTGTACTACTACATCAACATCAGACATCCAATTGCTGAATGTGTGTAAACATACTGTAGATGACCAAAGCAGTAATCTTGTTGCTTTTTCGCCAGATTAGCTTTTGTTGTTAGATGACACGCTGCGTTCTCTGATAAGTCTCGCTGGGGTCGCTATATTCTTATCTGTCTGTGTAATAAACAAACAGTGTTCACCATGAAAATTTACCCGTCAGCCGGAAGTGTGATTAGGCTGGATCTACCCGTCCGGCCATAAAATCATCCGTCTGTGACGGGCGGACGGGTGACAATTTCCAGCCCTGTAGATGCGTTACCAGTGTTACGTCGCTCGACCCTTCAGTTTGTCAAACGACAGACCCATCATACAAATGGTAATGTTCATTGCCATGTACATTTTAATTATTTGTTAATCGATGCGACTCCCCCAGCTGTTGGTAGCGATTATGGAGCTTGGGGGTGACTGATTTTTTTATCCATTGTATCACATTGAAATTATGCATCAAGATAGGTATACTCTAGACGGTGGTATGTGTAAACAGCATCCTCTTCATCATATATAATACTATACCAATCACTTAACCGAGGTTCTAATACCTCAGGCACAACATTGGCCGGATAAGCTATTCGTACCTCTTTGCCACCAACTGTGTCCACTAGAATATGCTTCAAACAACTTGTGCTGGCTTTCTTCTGCTATAGGTTATCTAACTTAGGTGTGTAGGATAATCTCTTTCAGGTAAGCAGTAAGTTACACAGCTGTCTTCTTTCTTTGACAGACAGACAGGGAATTGCTTGTTTGTTGATGGAGGACATCTCAGTGAAACTGCATTTGCTACTTGATAGCTGACTTCTGAGCTGATACTGCATCATATGATGCAAGCTTAATGTCTATGTGGGCATGCGACTGCCAGAGACTACCGTGATGAATAATCCTACCCATACACTGTTCTCTTCCCGCAAGCTGTGCAGCTTCTTACCTTTTTGCCATCTTTTCTTGGATAGTGAGCTTTCGTCAAAATTAATCATATTCCATGCAGTAGAAATTGATCTATTCCAAAAGGATTCTTATTTCTCACCTACAGCCTGCATAGCTGTTTGGATCGATTTCTGTGTATCTGTTTTCATGAGAATTACAGTTGGCTTTGTGAAAGAGTGTACTGCCTGCCATTGCAGATGCAGGGACATACAGCAACTTACTTTCAGTCAGAGTATCTGCATATTTGGATTCTTGATTTGGATCTGATTCCATGCTTTCATATTGAGCCAAACGCTGGTCACAGAGCTTGGGTAGGTTTGCTCTCTTGTCATATAGAAGGCTTTTAATACGCTTCTTAGTGCAGCAGAAGAAGCGAGCCACAACAGTGGCAATCTGCTTCCTGAGCCCATTTTATCGTAGCAATTCAGGATGTGCTGACCCACATTTCATACCGTGTTCTTTCAAAACGTCTGATCCTCTGATGTGTCCCAAACCGCTGTAGCTGGATTGCCTAACTTTCTGACACCTAACACTTTCCGATTTTAGATATCGTGAGAAACGCATGATGTCTTCTGTCAAAGGTAGCATTTTACCTTATTTAGTTTGTCGTTGTTGACAGTTCTTGATGCGTTTGTGGAAATATAATCTTTCCACTTGAGTTCGCGCCATCTCGCAAATTCTGTCGCGTTAGTGCGCATTGTTTTCTTACCTTGAATTATAGCCTTTCCTTTCACAATATTTAATCCCCCTGTGGTTGCGGGGGTGTAATAAGCCCGCTGTATCCTCCACTGCATGTCGTGAGTGGCAACTAATAGGGGGCAACCTGTTGGCCGTGGGTAGTGACTCGTGTCGTTGGAAGATGGGATCCAGGTGGTAGAGTAAAGCGGTCCTTGCGAGGGCTATATCTGAAACACACCACTTTGGTTCGTATTTCAGCCAGACGAGAGGCTGGAATGGCCTGGTCCAGTCAATCGGCTGGTGGTGACTTGCCCTAGGATAATTGTTTCCATTTTTGTCTTTTCTTCTCCATTTTCATTTATCCTAGAAGGTGACTGCTTAATCAGGTCAATCTTATCTATTAATCTTTTTGGCACCATATAACACTTGATTGTTGGTGTGCTGTTAAACCCTTTACTTACCTTACTTACCTTCCACAATATTTGAACAGCGGTTGAGGGATTGACCCCATTTAAGCGCAAGGCTTGGTAATTTGTAGGTGTTTGTCACCGGTGCTGTCATCGATCGTTCCTAATAAAAATGCATGTTGCTGGGTCGTGACCCCCTGTGGTGCAGGGAGCAAGAATTTGCTACTGAGAGCTGGACGACCCTTTGCGACAGAACCCTCTGCCGCTGGGCATTTGTGCTTCCATAAGTCTGTTCTGACGAGGTAAATCAAGCAGTCTTTACATGGAGCATAGTCCTCAGGAATGGCCACCCTATTAAGCCAGTAACCTTCTATCAGTTCGCCTCATGCAGAACTTCAACATTATTGTGATGGTTTCCAAGATTCCTCAATTCTGTGAGTTTCAACTGTTTAGCCTGAGAATCTTTTTCCATGACAAACTCAATTACTTGAGGCTCGTCTTTGTGCAAACTAACAAGATGCCTTGGGAGCTTTGCTTGCTTGTGGTTTGTCACAAAACAGGCAGTAGAACCTCTTGTTCCACGACCGCTTGTTGTTGTTGTCTGTCATTTGAATTGAGAGTGGTAAAAATCTGACCCATTGAGTCATTGTGTTCGTTGACACAAGACTTGATGTCTGTAGAAGAATATGGCATTTTTCCCTGGTAGGCGTTCGAGGTATTGTTCAGATTAAGGGTATAACGGGTGTGTCATTGTCAAATAAGAATATGATCAGCACTTGGTTGAGACGGAACTCTTGTTACTCTAGGTACAATATATAACTGAAACAAGTAATTGCAAATTAACTTCCATGTCGGGAATAAGTTAAATCGAAATGACGTATGGAATGTTGTTTTACCAACCATTCATATATGTTTCCTGACATGAGTCGTTACTGACAGAAGACTGGTCTGAATCAACAGGGACTGAACTAAGTAAATTAGAATCTTCTTTGTTCTGCAAATATTTTACATTTATAGATAGATGGATGGATAAGGGATGAATGGATGGATGGATTGGTCTTCTTGCTACCTGAAATGGTCCTTATGCTACCTACTCAGGGAGCAGATGGACCAGACTGGCATTTGCGATACTTAAGGGGTCCTTTCGCTACCTATCTTGGTCCTTTTGCTACTCTGTGCATTAAGTGCAGCCTCACAAATAATAATTTATAAAATCATGATAATTGGTAGACACATTACTTACATCCAATAGTATTGGCTCAGTTATAAAGCAATGCACTTATATGTGACAAAACATATGAATAACGCCTATTATTCCTATTATCTATTAACCTTTCATGGCACCATATAACACATTGGTGTGCCGTTAAAATCTATAAACAATATTAATTATCAAACAAATGATTCCACAAAGACACAAATTATGTATCTAATTATACATACATCGCAAAAATATTGGAAGATTCTGCAAGACAAAGTTAATTAAAATGCAAAATATTATAAAACAGGAACGAGAGTCACAACACTGCACTAATATGTAAAGTATATGACAAAGATATCCATAACCATATTATTCAAATGTAAACAATATGAAGCATTAAGTAACCATTCCATAAAGACAAAAACAAATATATCTAATTACGGTATATACATATCCTCATTATACTGAAATATTCAAGACAAAATGGTAATCAAAGTGCAAAATGATTTTATGAAGTAGAGACACATCAGTTGCATCCAATAATATTGTAGCAATGCACTTTAACTACATCAACACCACCATCCCTACCTAAAACCCATTCCTTCAATTTCTTCTCAACTTCTAAATGCAAACCATACAGAAAATTAGGTAATTTCTCATATTAAGTGCTCATTACCGGAACCTTCTAATCAAATCCCTCATTCGTCTGTATCGTTGAGGTAGTGATAGATCTGGCCACTTAAACCTAAGTACTTAGCAAAGGAGCTGTCCTTGGCCATTGTAGTTTACACCACTCAAAGTTGTCCAACCACAACTAACACTTTTGCCCAGGTTGATGATGTAGCTCTTTTCACGTGGGAGGATTGCCCTTCTATGTTCAACAGGTCCAACTTTTTTCTGCATTAATAAACACAAGTACATTTCATCACTGAATTAAAACCTATATATTGTAATGTCTATGAAATATATTCACTGACAATGAAACGAAAATACAGGTGACAGCTAGATTAAGGCTATCACACAACAAATATGATGCAAGTCCTTTATACATGCATGCATGGGGCTATCATTAGTTGTATTGTGGGTGGGGGAGGGGGGGAACATCGGATGTTTGGGGTAGGGACATAAAATATTGGTTCAGTGGCGGATCCCCTTTGTGGGTCCCCCTGTGAGTGCTGGGGTAGAATATGCCCACTGTATCCTCCACTGCATGTCGTAAGAGGCGACTAACAGGGGGCAACCTTTTGGCCGTGGGTTGCGACTCGTGTCGGTGAACAATGGAATTCATGTGGTTGAGTGGAGCTGTCCTTTTGAAGGCCGTATCTGCAATATACTACTCTGGCCCGGATTTCACCTAGACGAGAGGCTGGAATGGCCTGGTCCAGTCAATCCGCTGGTGGTGACTTGCCCTTGGATAAACCTACCTTTTTTACCTTACCTTGAATAACCATCCCGAAATATGTCAATACATTTGTTGACATATATACTTATTGAATTGTTTGAAAGGGTGAATCTCATCCAAGATACTTGGATTCATAAGTCGAAATTTGGACTTTTTTTTCATTATCCTAGAATTCATATAAATTCGGCTTAAATTTTTAATCAGGTCTATCGCTTTCATACTTTTTTTTGGGGGAAGGCATTAACCTTTCTTTACCTTTTCACACCATATAATTGAGCAAATTGCTTTCATTTGAGTTAGAATGAGTTATCACATTTCAGTAACTTGACTATATGTAAGTTATCAGTAATATTGCAAGATTCAAGCAGTGGTGTGCCGTTAAACCCTATACTTACCTTACCTTACCCTGTATACACATTGAACGATTTTATAGGATCACTCTAAAGCCTGAATTTATAATATTTAATAATAAAGGAGAATATTGCTATAATTAACCTGTGGGATCCCTACTGCAGTAATCTCTTTGATTGCTGTGGCACCTTCGCAAATCAATTCATTGATTGCAACCGAATGGCCCATGTGTTGAAAGAAGGTTTTCTGAAACCTCTTCAAGAGCATAAAGGTTAGAAGCCATGTTGTGTGAACTTGGTAGCAGTAAGGATGGTGGGGGCTTTTGCAGATATTATGACCGAAGTATATTATTATTATTATATCATTTATTCGCAAATCAAAGTTTACAAAAAGATATATTAATTAAACAACAAAAAATTTAAAAAAATACATGAGTACCAATTAGTTTGTACAAAGAACACATGAAGCTCATCTGCCTCTTGCAGTGTTAAAGAAGTTAACAAACTGCCTTCGCGCTGCTGACCCAGTTCTTGCAAAGCGCATATTGTCGCCCTGTCTTCTGCTGATACTACATTAATATTTAAAAGCAATTCGCGTACATTATTAAGGTTACCTTCATTAATTAATCTTAGTTGTTGGTAGTCTAAATTTAGTAATGACAGACATGATCTTACATTATTCGATACGACAGATGAGCTTACATTAGTGAGCATAGTAGCAAGTCGAACTTTTGGGTTGTTACTAACGGTGCATTTAACCCAAAAATTAACAAAACGTAACAATAACTGAGTGCGTATATCTGGTCTGCCTACAAGCAGCGGTAAAAAACGAGACCTCGTTCTTCTATTAAGCTTAAGAACTCTCCTTACACACTTTCGCCAAGCAACACTTATTTTTTCAAGTGACTTTAAATCCAATTTCCATAAAGGACTACCATAGAAGCTTGTACAAAAGGTATCAAAAAGCCTAGTGCGAACGTCGGTGCGGCAAAAGCCGAATCTGGACATCAAAATATTAGTACGATAAAACAATTCTCCTACAGCTTTTTCTATATATTCGCATCGTTGTTATCATAACCAATATAACTGCCTAGATGAACAACCTTAGAGTAATTTTGTAAAATGGCTCCATTCAGCCGTAATTCGAGATTGGGATAACATTGTGGAATATTGTAGCACAGCAGCATACTTTTGTTGCACTATTGAACATTACATCGTATTCTTGTGCGTATTCTTCGCATATTGAAATCATAAGCTCGGCAGCAGTGACTGAGGGAGCAAGGAGTGTTAAGTCGTCAGCATATCCAAATGCACCCATAAACTGATGACCGACATGACAACCAACATTACTACGTTCAAGACGATTAAGCAGCTCATCGATATAAATACAGAAAGAATCGGCGATAACACCCCGCCCTGCTTTATGCCATTACTGCATTGGAATGACTCACACACATTAGAGCCCCATTTAACTAACAACGATTGCTTGAAATACATGTAAAGGAGCAACTTTACAATAGTAGGACACAAACCTCTACGTATCAATAATTGAAACAATTTAATATAATTAACCCTATCAAATGCCTTCGATGCGTCTAGCATCACAACATAACATGGCGATTTTTGATTGACATAAAAATCTATAACTTCTTGAACTACATAGGTACACTGAGAAGTGGAATGGTCTGGTTTAAAACCAAACTGGAGGTGACTGGTGCTTAAAACATTTGAATACTTTGACAAAATAACGTTATCTAAAACCTTGCCTACAACACTACTCAGCGCTATCGATCGATAGTTATTGCTGTCGCTTGCCGATTTCTTTTTGTTTTTCAATAGCGGAACAATCACCGACCTTGTCATTTCAACTGGAGTGAATGAATGAACAATCATTGAATTGAACAACAAAGATAAATGTGTGAACAATTCACGAGTGCCATTTATAATATGGTCCGAATTTACATTTTCATTAATGTCAGCCTTATGGGCCTTAATTTACTCCAAGGCTGCCGTAACATCACTGACTGAAATATAATGATCAGATTCGCATTTGCCTGAATTACATCTTTGCTCAACTTGGTCATTCAGAACCACTCTTAATCGCTCATATTCATCAACATTATATGACACACTATTAAACAATTCTTTGTATTTGGTAGAGAATAATTCACGAATAGCAGTCTCACCTCTCACATTATCTACAACTGCTGGCACAACACGTGACTTACCACTTCTTTTCTTACCTCAGACCAGAAATCACGGCTTCTATCGGTTGTTAAAGCTTCCGCCATGCGTTCTACCGACAACTTATCCTGATTCCTGACAACCCATCTCGAAATTCTTTTATATTCGCGTTTGGTCTTAATCATTATCTCCTTCACCCAGCCCACAATTGGCCTACCGCAGTCGACCCATAAATGATGCCAAAATATTGACTGCTCCTTATAAGGATTGACTAGGGTTTTCCAGCCTGTCTTTGACTTTCGTCTTACAGAAGGAATAGCCTTTTGTGCCGCTAATATACATGCATTAAGGATTGCTTCGTGATAATAAATAATTGCGTCGGTATGGTCAGTATGACATCACACGCTGGTGGTGCCATTGATCATTTTCCCGATATTGACACCATCACCTCTGTTGTTAACACCTTTGATTCTCCGCTTCCCCGCGGAACAAGACGGGATAAAAACGCGAACTATTTCGTTGCTGACTATTGTCTGTATCATATATTTAAATCACATGGACCGTAGCCTCATAAAGCAATGGCACATATAGTTTTCACTCAGAACCTCAAAGAACACTTCTTCCAAATACATCAGATGCACCTCTAGGAGGGCCTCTGGGGGCTTTGCATATGATTTCAGTCATGCAGCCGCGTTGTGCTTGGATCGGGATGATGAGGAGCTTAAACGAATGTACACACATGTCCTGACATCCACACAGATTAGACACCCTCATTCATGCGTCGTCAGTTATCAAGAATCACAGGTTCGATTGCAATTCCGACAACCACAGCTTTGACCACGCCCCCGTTACCACGCCATTGGTAATCAAAGTCCCAGATAAAAGGCATGTATCTGGTCTACGCGGGATGCCGTACATGGCCTCTGTTGCCACAAACGGCTCAAAGCTAGAGACAACGAACGAACGTACGCGGGATCAGTTGTGTGCCGACACTCTGCCACTTACCTCAACCGACACTTGTATATTGTCCTCCGCTGCCACACGAATTCCACGTAAACTGTAAGTACAGGTTTAACTTTTAGAAGACTTTTACGTATATACCTTGTCTTCTTCCACACAGCGCTATATTATTGACACTATATTATCAAAGCAGTTGCACCTTATATTAGCAAAGCAAACCAAAAATTAAAAAGGACAACAACTCTGCTTGAACGGTCACGTACATAGCTATTGGAGACAGTGCCCGATGTCCAATTGTGACACCCTGATGAACACCGTTATTGTACTCTTGAACTTGAACGTTATACACTTACTGTCTGAATGAGTCAGATATGGCGAGGTTATCCAAATAGTGAATTGTTTTGTGTCTGAAAATTCATCGACCACTCGCATATTGTCACTTAGTTTTTAGCCCCTTTGACACTTTGTATTGTGCCATTGAATACAATGTTAAACAATGAACGTTTTGATTAAGTCTTGTCATTACGTTTAGTTGAGAATCATGTCAAGAATAGCCGAGCCTCGAGGTATAGTATGAAACTATACCAAATTGTGATGAATTTGAACGATGTCGACCCATCATCAAGCGTTTTGTTAAGCTTTAAATATATGGCTTAATCGGTCAATTTGAAGTCAGAGCTTGCAACGAAGGGATATCCGTGCGACATAAATCAGATGGCTGCCTTTCTGAACGCCTTCAATGTAAAATAACCACATATTAATTAACATCCGTTAATTAATCGCAATAATCAAAGTCTGAAGAGTGTATCTTAATGTTAACACATCTTATCGCTTGAATTACACAGAAAATAGTGCTACATTGCACACACAGATTTTACCCAGCATGAAAGTTGGATTACTTAAGAGAAATATTTGGTATATGGTAGTGATCTTTCGCCCGTGAGGTGACGCGTGACAGCTATGTTGTTTTCACTGCGTCAACTTGTCAGTGTTGCCTGATTAGCTCTCGATGTCAGTCGTGGGCTTTAATTGAGACATATTGATTCGAGACTTGGCTCCTGGCTACCGACGGAACAACACGGGAGAAAACCCACATGAAGTAACAGATAAAGGCTTAGAAACAATGCACCCTTATGACATCACACGCACCAATGCTGGTGGTGGCATTGATCATTTTCCCGATGTTCACATCATCACCTCTGTTGGCTTCTTCACAATTACCGTCCAAATCTCGCCTCCACGCCCCTCAATCACGACCCGAGAAGCCGGGCTTGTTATCAGCCATTCATCATCCTGAAATAATTACCAAGCCAACCATACGGATTACGGACAAAACCCCAGGTTTAGTTCCACAATGTTCCATCTATTTACAACTACCCCTTCTCTCGTTGGAAGGCGATCGAGAGACTAAATCCGTATACACACCCTATATGCAGCCTGCTTATACGCCTCCTCAAATATGGCATCGTACTTACACTAACAGGCAAGAGGCAGATATGCTGCTCAAACGCGAGCTGAACTATAGCATTGCTAACTATGTTCTGTATCATATATTGACGTCACAGAAATCGAAGCCTCATAAAACAATGGCACAATTAGATATCATTCAGAACATCAAGGAACACTTCCTCAAAATACATCACTGATGCGCCTCTACGGAGGCATATGGGATTTCAGTCATGCCGCCGCGTTATGCTTGGATCGGGATGATCAGGGACATGATCAGTTATATACACACGTGTAAATCCTGACATACACACAGATAAGACAACCTCATTCATGCGTTGGTCCCTTATTAAGGATCACATGTTAGATTGCAATTCCGACACACACAGCTGTCACTGAGGGTCGAGTGTTTGCACTTCAATGCGACCTTAATGATTCACCTCGCCACCGTTTATCAAAGTCCCTCATTAAAGGCAGCATCTATGGACTACGCTCCACAGTGACATGAAACCTTTGACGCTGGTCTACGCGTGATCAGTTGCGTGCCGACACTCTACCATTGCCTCAACCGACACTGATTCTCTCGATCCTCTGCTGCGCACGAAATCCACGTATATATCGTAAGTACAGGTTAAACTAAGTTGCACCTGTAAAACTATTCGAATACGCTTACCTTGTGATCTTCCACACGATGCAAACTTGACACTATAATATCATAACAGGTGCACAAGCCGTGCATGACGGGAATATTAATATATACCGCCGTGCGCGAGGCGCTGTACGTCGTGTGGTGAGCGTTTTATTTCTAGTGTCCATTGGTTCTCATCAATGTTGTGTACTTACGTATCTTACTTTCGTTCACGGCAACCCCATTCTTGGAAATATGACGTACGATGTACGATGGGGTATGCTTATGATATGATACGACGAGTACGGGTTTCGAGGTCCCGGGGCACACCCCTGCTTAGGACAAGGTCTAGTGCCCCCTTCGGGATGCGGGTATTCCTTAAGTGTTATCTTTTTTAATTGTCAATGCGATATCGTTGGTTACAAATCCCCCCTCTAAGGTAGGTATTGCCAAAAAGTAGTCATTGACATACTGACAAGTACTCAAAAAATTAAGCAAGAATAGACCCCTTCGGAGTTCCGACTGCGCATGCGCCGATGTGCGGGGTCAAAGGTGAATTCGGGAAAACTCTTGCCTGGCGCGAGCGCCGCGCACTGCGAGTGCGCGAGGCAGGCAGCGTCCACGATCATTGACTTCTAATTTTTCTGGTAATTAGGTAATTAACTAATACATGTACATAATTAAGATGCAAGTAACAATATTCACTAAGTTTACTTGATCTCCAGCCTTTCAAATAAAGCTGTTTTGAATTAATAAACTGAGCGTTTCGAGTCAATCACCTGAGGTCTTGAAAACTAATATATTAAACGTCAAAACCGATGCTTCTCCAGTCCTGGCCGTCTGGTTGAGTTGATCACAAGTCTTGAAAGCTTATATGTTGAACGTCAAAACCGTTCCTGTTCCCGTCCTGGCACAAAGACGTGTGTCACTTTGACGTACCACCTCAAAATAAAGCTCCAAATACTGTTACAGCTGCGGTTAAAGACGTAACACCTTACAAACTGTACAATGAAATATACTTTTGCATACAGCGTAATGCAGTCCTTTGATGTTCATTGAGACGCTCTGACCTACCAGCTGAGAGATTATAATCAGCACCAAATAACACAAAATCATTCCACTCCAACTCCACATCTGGTGTGCTTTATACAAGACAATTCTGAAGTACGCAAGTCAAGTGATCAACTATAACTAGAAAATGGGTCGAATTCGCGCGATAGTTGGTTGTGGCAACAGCAATTATCGACTAACTCGTTGGAAGAAAACATTTTGTGAAAGCCATCAATGTAATTATGGGTCGGCTGGTTGTACTTGCCCGCACCCTTTCACTTAGCACCCTTTTCCTACTCATCGTCGTGATCCTCAAATGTGGGCTAAGTGGATCAAAGCTGTCAATCGTAAAAACGAAAAGACGGGAAAAAACTGGACTCCATCTGACGATGACCGCATTTGTTCGTCACATTTTGTGGATGGACATCCTTCTGAAGAATGCCCGTCTCCAATTAGCAACCTAGGCTACGTAACACAAGAACCCAAAATGCGCCGCCCTCCACCGAAAGATCGACCTACGCAATATACAACTGCCAACGTGCGTGACATTATCCCTCCGTGTTTGCCAGTTGAATGTTCTGCACTCAGAGGTATGAAATTGTGTGTGAACAATGTTGAGCCTGAAATGAATGCAGATCATTCCTACACCTTCACGTGCAATTGTCAAGAAAACTGTAGGTGTATTGGATGTCTGGAAAAGCAAAAGGTGGTGATGCAACTGCGGTCACCGTTAGAGGAATAGAAGGAGGTGCAATCCAAGAAGAAGTCTGAAGACAAAACCAAGAGTTCAAAAATTACATCCAAATTGTTGTCAACCGACGTTGAAGTATTGCAGAACACGGGCTTTCCGCCCAGGCAGAATTTCTTTGACCTTTTTCAATATTTAGAACTCAAAGTGCCCAAATTAAAATACTGGAGTGGGGTCAATCACTATCAGAGAAGTACCCAACGCTCACATGCACCATTGATTGTTCTGAAATTTTCATTGAGAGACCATGCAACCTAAAGCTGCAAGCCTACACGTGGTCCTACTACAAGAAGTCCAACACATCTCACTTGTGCCTCTCATTGATGACATTCTTGTTATATGTGCAGCAATCTGCAACTTACATCCCCAACTTGTGAAGTAAAAGTTTATCTAATAGGAGGGCTAGATAGATCTAAGTTATTTTTAATATAATTGCTCATGTAGGAATTTACATTCTTGCATGTGATAAATTTAGCGTCGGTGAAAATAATACTGTATACACTGTTGCGTTCTCATGCTGTTACAACAAAAGTGCGTGTCAATGTTAATAACTCTTTAATTCATTGTGAAATAATCTTGCTTTTCTTTCCAAAGCCATACTGAGTCACATTCACCACAAATAGCAAATTAAAGCAGAAATAAACACACTGGAAAGGCACGAAATATCACAACTTGTGCAGCAAAACACACACATCCACATCGAGTACACAAAAAGTTTTCCCGAATTGACCTTTGACCCGAGACCGGAAGCGCCTCGCTCGCGAGACTCCGAAAGGGGTCTATAAGACTTTAGCCTCTAACTCTATTGCCTTGGTAAGATCGACTGATTGGTAGTATGTTTTCACGTTTTCTTAATATTTATAATCTATTTTTACATCGGTTGTTATAAGAAACATATCTTATGTCACATCAAAAAAATAATCATACATTTTTTGTTTGAACCTGAGAGATGATCCAATCATCAAATGAATTTAGCCCTGCTTGATCCTATAACGCGATGTGCGCTATGATTCTACCTAGTACACTTTCAATAAAAAATATTCAGCCTAAATATGAACAAATCAATAACTTACTGCAATAAAATCAACAAACACGCATGGGCTATTTATCTATCGTCTCAGGTCGTCTGGGGATTGCCGCATTGGGTGTGTGTTGAAGATATATGGTCTTCTAATTGGTCGAGGTGGCCCGCACCTATACCTACGGTAGGCCTCTATGTGTGCAGTAGAGGCCTACCTCATGCAACGCCAAATGTGGTGGACTGGTCAATCATGAAATATTTCTTTCTACTCTTTATCCATTTGAAATAGCCATACGAATGTCAATTTGTTCGATTCAAATGTTGATTACCTTGTTAACTGAAGTTGTAGGAAAGCTGTAATACATAGCACTTGTAAATATCCATGGAAAACAAATTCGAAGCGGAATATCGTCCACAAATGTGTCTGCTCAAGTCTATGCGAAAACGAAGCAATTTCGTCATAACGTACTTTGTTATCGAAACAAAAAAGTCGATAAAAGGAGCAGCATTAATGGTTGCGATATGTTTTTTATTCATTTGTGCATATATTGAAGATTGATGACAATCTGGATTTTTCAGTGAGCACCGTAAGATGTTTGAGAATATCCATATATGGTTCATCTTTGTAATTGTTTTACTATGAAAGGCAGTGAGATTAATCTTTTGTTGTCAACCACATTTTGACTAGGCCAAACGCCAGACCTAACAGATAGTAGTTAGGTCTGTTAACCGGTCTAGCCCGTACCCCGCAATCGATCAGAAAACATTTGTGGCAATTTTTCTTGTGAAGCAAAGAATCTTCCCTAAATTATACATGGACCCCTCTTATATTAATATATAATTTCAAACCCAAAATCAACTCCACATGATATTTGACCGTCCGACCGGGGCTAATTTGACCCTTGATTTATTGGATAAAAATGTATGCATAATCTTTTGTACTTAGCCCAACAGACCAAGACTAGGTGCCAGGCAGCTCCTGTACTGATAGCCCGATGGAGAATACTTTATGATGGCACATTTCGTTATAACTGCCTGAAATCACACGTGGACCCCCTCAGATATTTGTGTTTCCTTGCAAACTTAACATCTACCTTATATGACCTTGAACCAGGGTCTTAGCCAGGATTTGAAAACTGCCCGTCCATCCCAGCCCCCCGTCCATCGTGACCTGGATCACCGATTATCATAACGTGTTTTATGTTGGCCGTTTGACCTTGTTTTGCGAGGAGAAAAAGCTGGTCGTAACTCCATTCACCATCGCTATTACGTTACGTATTATGACGCTGATTAAACTCCATGCATCATGAAAAGCGTTATCAAACAGAACAGAACTTATTTTTATCGTAGATGAGCGGCTAAATGAGTATTTAAATGAGCTGTTTATCTTTTTATACTGGCTTGGATAACTCCTTTTATCCGGCCAGGGAGGCGCGGACAGGTGGACGGTCTTTAGGAGAAAATTCCAGCCCGTCCAAATCAACGACTCACCAGTCAAATGGACGGGTGGACGGTCTCTGGGTAAGACCCTGCCTTGAACCTCTGATGTATTCGACGAAAAAGTCTCTTGTGCAATGTAAAGCCAGTTGGGAATAATTCTTATGGCAGTTCAGCAAAGACTGCTTATAACTCCACTACAACGTCTCTCTGTGCATCTCTTTCATTAGGCTGTCAGCCTGTTTGTAAACTTCTATTGTGTTTTTTCTTGTTGAGAGAACTACCTGGCTCAAAGGACCCCTTGTGGGTCTGGGGGAAGAATAGGCCAACTCTATCCTCTTGCGTGTCATAAGAGGCGACTAACATAGAGGGGAACATGTTGGCCTTGGGTTGCGACTCATATAGGTGGACAATGGGATCCTGGTGGTTGAATGGAGAGCTCCATGTGAGGGCCATAATTGTAACTTACCACTTTGGCTTGATCTCTCGGCTTAAATAGGCTGGTCCAGTCAATCTGGGGGAGACATAATTGTTGACATTTTCATTTCCACCTTCTTGTTCATATTCATGCGTGTGGATTTTTCTATCTTTTCACCCATTTTTCCTAGAAGGCAGCTGCTCAATCATGTCAATCTATCTCATAAGTATTCTAACTTTGTATGCACCATATAGCACATAGGTGTGTAGTTAAACCCTATACTAACTTACCTGCTTCAAAGAAGTCTTATTATGATGATAAGTCTTTGTTAACTAAAGATCTGCATGACCCTTGCCTTTGAGTTAGTGGACCATTTAAACCCACTAGCATCATGACTTGTTAGCTCAGCTGTTCAGCAGAGCTTATCATATATCATTGCTGCGGTGTTTGTCTGTCTGCTCATTACATTTGAAGGCATGATTTGTTTTAAAGCAAAGTAGCTGCCCCACATCATACATAGATATGTTTGAACTTTGACCTCTGAGTTATTGAAAACAAAATTATAAGAAATCACTTCTTCTATGCTAACCCAATTGGTAATTGAATATGCTGTTGCTCAGCAATTAGAACAATATAGCAATTTCTTTTGGTCAAAATATAAAATCTGGTGGGTTTAATAATAACCTTATTTTCAGGTCAGCTCCTTAACTACATAATCTTTGTATCTGATACATTTGAGTGGTGCATTTGGTCAAAATTGCTTGTGGAATGTTATGATTACACTTCCTAGCATATTTTAGCGTGGGAGTATGATGGCACCTTATATAACAGAAGTTTCTTTGACCATTTTAAAGGTCACAGTCACCAATAAGGAGTGTTGGAAGCTGATACATTTTTGATGGCACGTTTTCTTATAAAATTGTGTCATCAGCTTCTAGCAAAGCACAAATGAACCTTGCTTGACCTTTGACCCCATAGTTGCTATTCAATATCCTGTTTGATGTAAAACCAGTGGGGAATAAGTCTTTATAGCACATTTTCGTATATAGATATCTAGCAGCCCCAAAGTAGACATGGACCCCTCTTATGCAGATGCATTGATCTTTGATCACTGAGTTGTTGTTCAATACCTTGTACCATGTAAGCCCCATAGATGATAAGCTTTGATGGCACGTTTTTCGTCTATTGCAAGCAAGTAAGCCCAAAATTTTACATGGACTCTGCTTTTATTGATGGTGTTTTAAAGCAATTAGCCCTATTAGAAAATTGTTTGCACAATATAACCGAGTGGGTAATTTGAGCTGCTGTTTTTAAGCAATCAGAAGATGTAATTTTTTTCAAAGCCCAAATCATTCCACCAATTAAGCAATATCTGGTGCATTTAGGGGTCTTATGTTGTCAATTTTAGCTTGTGGAATGTTATAAAGGTGCTTACCAACACACCTAAGCATTTACTTCTCTTTTGTTATTCAATTAGCTGGCCAATGTGGCTTAATTTGAGGGCTCTGTGACCCTTTAATGTGTGCTATTGAATACCATGTAAACCAATAATCGATATTATCAAATTTGGTCATAACGTTTAATTGCAAATCTTGTCAAAGGCAGCAGAGCTTCGAGGAATTTCGGCCTCTTGTTTTTATCAAATAGCAGGAAGCTATAAAAAAAAATCCTGTAACAGTATATTTAAGTTATTCATATTAACTATGCGTGAATCAATATTGCCAAACTATGGTTAGGTTCTTGCCCACATATACATATGTTGTGAAAATATATGACTACTCGCAACTGTCTACTTCTAACTAGCGATCATTCCGACACATTGTTTCATTAGTAAATGGGATTTTTCTACACATTTACTGGGGAATATTGCTTATTTCTATATCTATCAAGCAACAGCTTCCACGTACAAGTGCGTAATCAGTTTATCCATTCAAGACCACCCTTTCGTTGATCATGATGCATGAATGTTTTTAATGAAAACACCTATTGATTAAAGATCATGTGTTACAGGAGAATTCTAGCTGATGGAACCGAATACAATGAAAGACGTTAAACCAGTGATAAAACTGGAGGCCCCTGATGATGTCAGCGATGGATCTTTATGTGTGAGAGATGAATTCGCCTCGGACAAATCTGCATTAGTCCAGTATTATAAAAAGGAGAGCATTGATTATGGCAACTCCGACATTGCCATTTCTTCCAAATGTCACTATGAATTGGGAGCTCCTGGAACCCCTTTCACTCCGTCCTCTGCCCCTGATAACCATGAGGTGAATTATACCACAGAACACCCTGGACTTGTGCCAGATAAACAAAGCCAATGTGATGTCGCAAAACATATTTTAGATGGTGCTGACAATCAAACAAGCTGTAAGATGACGCAAACTGGAGAGAGAACTTTAAAATGTAACACAGGTGTAAAGGCCTTTAGCCGGAATGGAAAAACCTTACAAATGTGATACTTGTGGAAAGTCATTTGCTCATGGAAGTGATCTGAAAAAGCATATTAGAAAGCATACTGGCGAAAAACCTTACAAATGTGACATTTGTGGAAAGTCGTTTGCTTGTGGAAGTAATCTGACAGGACACTTGAGAACACATACTGGTGAGAAACCTTACAAATGTGACGTTTGTGGAAAGTCGTTTGCTCAAGGAAGTAATCTGACTCTACATATAAGAACGCATACTGGTGATAAACCTTACAAATGTGACATTTGTGGAAAGTCGTTTGCTTGTAGAAGTCATCTGACATTACATATGAGAACACATACTGGTGAAAAACCTTATAAATGTGACATTTGTGGAAAGTCGTTTGCTCAAGGAAGTCCTATGACAGGACATATGAGAACGCATACAGGTGAAAAACCTTATAAATGTGACATTTGTGGAAAGTCATTTGCTCGAAGAAGTCAAATGACAGGACATATGAAATTGCATACTGGTGAAATACCTTACAAATGTGACATTGGTGGAGAGTGATTTGCTTGGGGAAGTGGTCTGAAAAAGCATATTTCAAGGCATACTGGTGAAAAACCTATAAATGTGACATTTGTGGAAAATCGTTTGCTCAAGGATGTTATCTGACTGTACATTTAAGAACGCATACTGGTAAAAAAACCTTAAAAATGTGACATTTGTGGAAAGTCGTTTGCTTGTGGAAGTAATCTGACAGGAAAAACCTTACAAATATGACGTTTGTGGAAAGTGGTTTGCTAATGAAGGAATTCTTACGCAACATGAGAACGTCAAGATAAGTTACGCATGTATGACTGATGATTTTGTCAACTAGATAATGCTGACTTTATTGGTATTGATGCAGAAAGTGATAGTTGTTCAGGAATTCATTGAGTCTGACATGATGGGTTTATCCAATACTTTTGAAAAGAAGAGACAAATCGACACGGGTTTTTATTTGTTAATTTCGTTTGACTGGTCATTTGTGAACATTGGTATAACACGTGCTCATTGGGGACAAGGCCTGTTTACAGAGATATATTTAGACTGGTTTTAATATGTATTCTGGTGTACTTCAAATAATAGATCTAGAAATATCGTCCCATCCAGGGCTGTCATTTTTTAAGCCACTGATGATGTTTGTAATTTCGCGTTCATTTGTATTCACTATGAAGGTAGTCTGAGCATTTGGACTATTAATAAAAGATTGAAAATCGCTTTTGTTTGGGGAATGTCTTGCGCAAGATTCTGCCCAATATTCAGGTAAAACTGTTTAAGTTAAGCTATGATATTTTTATCATCTACAATTTTCATTCAGTACAAAATTGTTGATAAATTCTGACCTGCATAAATTGTCAGGGACTGTTTTGATGAAGTTCCATATTTGCCGCATATTAATTGCTTTAAATAACATATCATTATAGTCGCGCTCACATCGTATGTATCCGGAGTTAAGTTTTGTAATGTTTAGATACAGATGGATTGCTTAACGTTGGGTATTTCAAGCTTTGTACATACAACTTATCTTTCATTTAAATAGACACCCTTGGGTTAACGATTTACATCCTTATATTCTCTTTTCACAGGTTACATTGGGAAACAAGAATGCAAAATGTTGTAAAACTTTGAGTAAGAAGCCTGAGCATTCGAGAACCTATTCCCATTTCACTTCCCCCGATTTCACGCAAGAACGGATTTTATGTTTTTCAGTATATTGTCTTCGCCTTAGATGTTCAATTTAAGAGCAAAATTTGTATCCAGATTCAAACATCTTTGTCGCGTTAGAAATTACAGGTACAAATTAATAGGAGTACAAAGTTTCGAACTCAGCCGTCTGTTAGTGGCTTTCAACATTAAGAAGATATATATTCATGTATCCCGATATACAACAAAGCTTATTGTCGCGCTTAACGCTTGATAATTATATTACAATCCCTGGTGCTTGTGTTTGGGGCTGATATACAACACCAACTACAATATAAGTGTGACTCTTACTTGATGTCGATCTCGGTATTTCTGCAAAAAATCCCTCGGAATTATCTCCAAGAGTTTATTTCAGGTGTGTAAATTAAATGACAATATCTTACTGTACAAGGATTCCGGATGTTACATAGCGGTAGTGGGGTCCAAAGTTCCATCACGTTACGAAGCTCTCAAAGTGAAGGGAGCTTCTTAAGTGGGGGATTTTTCCTTTGATATATTTCGCGCCTTACCATCGGGTGTCCAGCAGTCGATCAACCTTCCATTTTCTTATGGTGTCTTAGTTGCCAAATGAGTTGCGCGCAGATTTACTTTAGTTATTCATCAATCAAGAAAGGAGGGTCTGAACAGCGTTGCAATATTGTTCTTCTTGAAGAGATTTATTCCCGTGCTCTATACGTAGCCTATTTGATTATACAGAGGCATGGACGTTGCTGTTTCTCGTCTAATGGCTTTGCTCCAAGTCTGTGGACGCGATCTATATCCACGGTGTTCAATGGAGGGCTAGTATCGAGCCCTTTATTAAGGAGAGCCATAACGACGTTACTGAAGTCTTCACCTATATTCCCCGACAGCCCTTGAATTCGTGAACTATTACGACGGCTGTGTTGTTCAGCATGTTCATACTTTTTTCGAGAATTAACTTGCCATTGCACTTTTTGAAGTGGGTCGCAGATTGCAGATTTGAATGCGTCGATGACTTTTAGTTATGGCGGAAAGTAATCGGCTTTTAATAACTAAGTGTCAATATTTGCAGATGAAATTATCCTTTTGTTCTGACCGTAGCAAAAACAAATCAACACTAATAATATCTAATATTTGAACATTTTGTATACCTGTTTGAGGTCCCCACGGAGACCTCGACGCCGTGTTTTTAGTTGTCAGTTCTAACCAGCGCAATATTTGTTCGTAACCAAACTCAGAGATTCCAGCTATAAGCTTAGCAGCACGCCTTTGTACTCTTTCTTCTGCCTAACGTTTTGAATATTAGAGTTGCGATAATTGTAGTTGCTTCTTGAGTGTTCGTTGGATAAAGTATATCAATGAGGACACAAAAAGTGTGGGAAGAGAAGCTCGTGCCGTTTGAAGAATTGGGAATCGATCTGTCAATCCACTATTGAAAGTGTGGTCGAACAGTTCGTTATAAAAAAAATGAGGGTACTCAACAAACGAAGCCAATGTTGAACCTCAGACAACTCTGTCAGCCTTTACTGGGAGACCCTATGGTAGCTAAAGTTTCGTATGGCTGTGATGTATAAATTACAGGGGATAAGTCAAACTGTGAATGTACATTGGTCAATTCTCCGCACACTTACTATCCCCCTGTGGGTGCGGGGGTAGAATAGGCCCACTGTATCCTCCTGCATGTCGTAAGAGGCGACTAATAGGGGGCAACCTGTTGGCCGTGGGTTGCGACTCGTGACGGAGGAAGATGGGATCCTGGTGGTTGAGTGGAGCGGTCCTTGCGAGGGCTATATCTGCAACACACCACTTTGGCCCGGATTTCGCCTAGACGAGAGGGTGGGTAGGCCTGGCCCATTCCTATCGGCCGGTGGCGTCGTGCCCTGGGACTACCCATCACATGCATTTGGCATCTTCCTTCATGACATTCATTAACTTCATGGACCATTTCTCATTTCATTGGCTTCACTAGTTCCAGAAGGCGGCTGCTTAATCAGGTCAATCGGATTCCACTGAGGGTGTTATGGTGCGCCTCTACGAGCCCAGCACCTTGCCAGTGTCTGGGCTCTATGGGGTACGTATTGTCTCACTTTTGATGGGGGACGAGTATGTCACCTGTGTAGCCCTGGCATCTTTAAGATGTCCCTTTATTGGGCTCCGCGGGTGGGGCGCACAGGTGATAAATTGTTTTATTATTATGTCTGTCTCTCCTCCTGGCCACAAAAGGAAAACACACGGAAGAGAATGATTCAAATCTAGCAGAAAATTGGCAGCGATTTCTTGTCTTTGAGCCGACGGATGGTAGTTTGGAAAAGCTATCATTCATAGTATTATTTAAAGGAATTTGTGGTGTTGCAGGCACACCAAAAACTCTAAAACTGTTGAGATCTGGGATTTATCTTGTAGAAACTTCAAAAACAAATTCATTCGTCAAAAACTTCTCATCGAACCCTTACAAACCACACAAATAGCAAATATCAATGTCAAATTCAGCCCTCATCGAACCCTTAACACCATCAAGGGTGTAATAAAATCATTCGAGCTAAAATACTGCAGTGAGGAAGAAATTGCTGAAGATTTGAAAAATCAAAACGTCAATAAAGTAACCAAGGTGCTCATCAATCAAAAAACGGAGAAAGGATTCCTACAGGCACACTCATTTTAACCTTCAATAGCCCATATCTTCCCAACAGTATAAAAATAGCTGGTCTAAACATAAAAGTTGAAGCTTTCATACCAAACCCTTTAAGATGCCACAACTGCCAAAGATACGGCCATTTCAAAACAAAATGCAACAGAACATCAATCTGCCCCAAATGCGGTGATGAGCATGGGGAGCAGGACTGCAAAGCACCATTCAAGTGCGCAAACTGCTCCGGTGCTCATCCCGCATACTCTAAACGCTGTCCCATATGGCAAACCGAAAAGCAAATCCAAACTTTACACATCACTCAAAAGCTTCCTTTTCCTGAAGCGAGAAAAATAGTTGATTGCCAAAACTCAACTTCTTCAAGACCTTCATATGCCAGCACCGTAGCACCACCTCCCAAAATAACCAAATCTATAAGTACTCAAACTGAAAACCACCCTCCGAAACAACCCCCTTTCAAAGCCAACAACCCCCCAACAGAACAAACAAAACAAAACGTCCCCACAACCCCAAAAACCCATGAGCACATAACAACAAACAAACGCCATGAGAAATCCAAACTGCCAAGGTCAATTAAAACAAAATTAAATAGAATTCAGAACCCAGATTCTTTTGTTGGGCCCAACATCTATGGCCCATTGTCTGCCATGGAGAGTGATGAAGTCCCCCATGGCAGACACACACCATCAGGGGCCAATCGGGACCCTGGGTATGTAGTGGCTCAGGGAACCTGCGGCCCTATGAATGCCTTGGGGACTGAGGATCCACCATGGCAGCAAACGTCCCACCAAACCCCCTGGTAGGTAATGGCGGGCATTATACAATGGAATTGCCGAGGACTTCGGAATAATCATGAAGAATTAATAACTTTACTCAACAAAAATAATGGTATTGCAGCCTGCCTTCAGGAAAACATTTCTGAAGGCGGAAAATAACTATACCTTGAAAGGCTATAAATCTTACCATAAATTTGGAGGCACTGGGGAACGAGAACTTCTGGTGGCTCGTCCATTTTAATCAAGGATTTTATTCCCCAGAAAGAAATAGAACTCAATACAAACCTTCAAGCAGTAGCAGTAAATATAACCTGAAATAAGTCCATCACACTTTGCTCCCTTTACTTACCGCCAAGCCAAAGTTTTACACGAGGAGAACTGGACAACATCGTGGCCCAGTTGCCAGAGCCAGTTCTCCTCATGGGTGATTTTAATGCCCACAACTATTTATGGGGCAATACATATGATGATGGAAAAGTCCAAATTGTAGAAGATTTCTTCATTTCTCACAATCTCTGCCTTTTAAATGACGGCTCAAATACATACATCCATCCAGGCTATGGCACACCCACCGCAATAGATCTTTCTTTCTCTTCTCCTTCTTTGTTTCTCGACCTTGCATGGGAAGTTGGTGTCGATGATGATACCTGTGGAAGTGACCACTTCCCCATTCTTATCCACCTAAACCCTCCGTTACCACCAGAGACACATCCAAAGTGGCAGCTGCATAAAGCAGACTGGCCCTCCTTTGGATCTCTGTGTGGGGAGGCTATCCACAGGGATAAGATGCAAGGGAGAGATACACACATAGATACATTTTGTGGTAAACTGCTTGAAATTGCCTCCAAAACTATTCCGAAGTCCTCGGCAAAGCCCAGGCGCATCCCAAAACCATGGTTTAACCAAGACTGTCAGGACGCCATCAACCACAGAAAAAGGGCCCTTAAATTATTTCAAACTCACCCACCCCATGCAAACCTAGCATCATTCAGGGCAGCGAGAGCGAGAGCTCGGCGGGCTGTTAAAGAAAGTAAAAAGAATTCATGGAAAACTTATATATCAAAATTGAACTCGAGAACATCAATAAAAAAGACGTGAAATGGTCCGCAAAATAAGTGGAAAAAACACCTCTTCCACTTCTTCTTACCTACTAACACCAGATGGTAATGAAGTCAAAAGCAAACAAGAAATATCAAACATCATAGCGGACACAATAACCATGAATTCTTCCACTGCTAATTATACCGAAAAGTTTCAAAGACATAAACAGATTACTGAAAGAACAAAACTCAATTTTAGGTCAAACAACGAAGAAAATTATAATGTTCCTTTTACTTTAGAAGAATTGAAAGAGTCTTTGAAACTCTGCAAGGACACTGCAGTAGGACCAGACGATGTCCATTACCAACTACTAAAACATCTTCCAGAAGAGTCCTTGTATGTCTTATTAGACATATACAATCATATATGGAGCAGTGGAGAATATCCGGACTCATGGAGAGAGGCTACCATCATCCCTCTCCCAAAGTCCGGAAAAGACCCAACCAACCCGTCGAGCTACAGGCCCATCGCTCTCACGAGCTGTCTCTGTAAAACCATGGAGCGAGTTATTAACAAGCGTCTTATGTGGTACTTGGAAACTAATAATATAATAAATAAACATCAATCTGGCTTTAGAAAAGGCCGATGTACCACAGATAATCTTGTTAAATTAGAATCGTATATTAGGGATGCATTTTTAAAGGGGGACCATGTCGTGTTTTTCGATCTTGAGAAAGCATATGACACGACATGGAAATATGGGATTTTAAAAGATCTACAAGAAGCTGGTCTTCGAGGTAATATGCCAATGTTTATACAAAAATTTTAAATTATAGATCTTTTAAGGTAAGAATTGGGACATCACTTTCGGACCAACATGATCAGAAAATGGGGGTCCCACAGGGCAGCATTCTTTCTGTCACACTTTTCAATTTAAAAATCAATAGCATCACAAAAGTTATTAAACCTGGAATAGAAAAATCACTTTATGTAGACGATTTTCTTATATCTTACCGATCCAGCAGTGTGACCACCATAGAACGCCAGCTACAAATCAACCTTAACAAAATTCAGAAATGGGCAGATGAAAATGGTTTCAAATTTTTTCCACTAAAAAACAGTTTGTGTACATTTTTGTCACAGAAGGGGCCTTCACCCTGACCCAGAACTAACCATTAATGAAAATCCCGTCCCTATTGTGAAAGAAACCAAATTCTTAGGTATCATATTTGATTCAAAACTTAACTTTAAATCCCATATTAATTACATCAGGAATAAATGTCTCAAGGCAATGAATCTTCTTAAAGTAGTGTCCAAGCTGGACTGGGGAGCTGACAGGCAGGTCCTGCTCAGGCTCTACCGGTCCTTGATAAGATCAAAGCTTGACTATGGCTGCATCGTTTACGGTGCAGCTCGAAAGTCTTATCTAAAACGACTGGACATAGTCCAGAATCAGGCACTGAGGATTTGCCTTGGGGCATTTCGAACCTCACTCATTGAAAGCCTCCACACTGAAGCCAATGAAATGCCTATCCATCTAAGAAGAAACAAACTGGCCCTTCAATATGCAGTTAAAATAAAAAGCAATCCAGATCACCCTGCCTATGATATTATCTTCCACCCCAAATACCAAGTAATATATGAAAATAAACCTAATGCCATACCACCTCTTGGCATCCGTATCCAAGAATCACTAAACAACATATCCAATAATCTAGACATTGCTCCAAACAAAATTCCCGAAACACCACCCTGGCAATTGATCACACCAACAATAGACACATCCCTTACCAAATATGATAAATCAAATGCTAATGACCTCTTGGTGAAATTTAATGAACTTAAAGAACAACACAAAGATAACATACATATTTATACCGACGGATCCAAAGATGCAAACGGTGTGGGCGCTGGAGTCGTATTAGGGCCTCAGACCCACAAGGAAAGACTGCCTGGTGCAGCATCTGTTTTTACAGCGAAGTCACCGCAATAAGAATGGCATTGGGCCTTATTGCTCACCATCCCCATGCGGATTTTACAATTTTTAGTGATTCTTTGTCTGCCCTGGAGGCAATTAGGAATAAGTTATTATCGTGCCATATTGTTGTAGATATTTAAGAAAATCTTAATCGTTTATCCATGCTGGGATAAAATGTTGAGTTTGTCTGGGTACCTAGTCACATAGGTATCCCAGGCAATGAAAGAGCTGATAGGACCGCAAAAGGGGCCCTACATGAGCCAGTGTCTGAGTTAAAGATCCCCTTTACAGACTTTAAACCTCAGGTCGTCCATTTTTTGTAAACAGAAATGGCAGGACCAGTGGGATGAATCCATTCCAAACAAACTTTACGAAATCCAGCCCAACTTGGGGAGTGGCCTCACAGTTGCAGAGAGAGCCGAAGAGAAGAGGTTATTCTTGCTCGCGCTCGTGTAGGACACACCTATACAACTCATGCCTTTCTACTGAGGGATTAGCCCATCCCTGAATGTATTCCTTGTCAATGCACCTACACCGTCAAGCACATTCTCATCGAATGTGCTGATTTGATTTTGATCCGAAATCGCTTCTTCCGGGTTCAAACCCTTTCAGAATTGTTTGAAAGGGTGAATCCTTCCAAGATACTTGGATTCATAAGAGAAATTGGACTTTTTTTTATAGATTTTACAATTCTCATTAATTCAATATAGTTCCAATTAATATAATTCTAATTCATATAATTCAGTTAATACTAATGGGTTTAATTTTTTAGTTAGTTTTGACTCCTTCTTATCCTTTCGTACTCGTATTTACCCCTCCTTAAGTAGGCACCATATAACACACTAGTGTTGGTGTGCCGTTAAACCCTATACTTACCTTACCTTACCTTACCTTACCTTACCTTACCTTACCTTACCTTACCTTAACCCTACCTACCTTACCTTACCTTACCTTACCGCACACTTACTAAGTGTCCTGAAAGCATTTTTATTCCAACATGGCTTGTTTGGCAATAACTTAATCTTATAAATGAGATGGATATGTCCCTATGGGATCAATGTAAGATCATTTTCTGATATCCGACAATCTATATTCGAATTAAAGGTGCGCGGGGGATAATTTATCTAACTGCAGTCCTCTACTTGTAGGTGGTTCGATATACATAAACGGTAGGTTCTTAGCATAAAGCCGTCTGCCAATAATAGCCGCCAATGGGGGCCTTGTGATGTAAACGATAATGGACTTTAAAAGGTATAAAGAGGAATGTATTTACATGTGCACAAAAAGTATTGCAATGGACATAGCGATTACGTTGATCCATGTTATGATTGAACTCGATGTTGTTTAACTAAGTGAATGCGATCACACTACCCATTTTGGATCCACTTAGGAAATAATTACGAACAATTCAACATGTATTGTGGTTACCTTGTGATCAGAACAACAATGCTAATGTCCCAATTCGGTAACTGCTGTGTAAGTGTCCTTAGAACACTGTTCGGTGACTATTGTTAGTGATAAATGAGGAACATCCACTCGAGATTTAAATCTCTGCCGGCTTCTCTATTCCTGGCGACTTCGTTGTTGCCAATGGCGATATGGAAATTATCTTGTTGGAAAAATTGCTTTTAACCGGAATCTCCCAGCATACCATATCGATTTGGACACATTTTCATTTACCAAGTTCGTATGAATGTTAGTAATGTTCAGAGTCATTTTGTGTTTGTTATTATCTTGCTAGGGGAGTAGATTTGCAAGCTATGTAGGTGTGTTCTTTAAGCTATTTTATTGGCATCAGAATGAACGAATATATCATATGTGTTTCACTGGTGAAGTCGATGAAAGTGCTTGAACAATTATTGACATCATCTGACGTTTTTCAAATGATTATGTGAATAACCAGTGGAACAAACGTTGACGCAAACTCGGAATAATTTTTGATATTTAAATAACGTGAAATAATCCCTTTATATCCAACAAAAGTATTAACTCATCAATTGATATAGCCATCATCAATGTCTTGGAAAAGTCGTTAACTCTACTGTGCGTCATGAAGTTATTTCAGCTTGTGACGAGACCGTATTGCATGCAAGCCCCGTGTAATATGCATTTGGGTACTACGGAAGTTTAACAAATACACATTAATTTATTTTGCTGCTAAATTTACCGTTTTCAAATAGCATATATTTTCGACTATGCTTACAAATTTCTTATTTTTATATTTGCAGGGGAGAATTTACTGCTTTTTCAGTTGATGTGTGATCTCAAGTTTATACACGGAATAACAGTTGCAGTGCTGCGTTTAAATTATGTCATATATTTGATGATCAACCATATAACCTTGCCAAAATTGTCTCCCCTAAACAGAAAGTTATGCATCCATGATGCAGCTTGGAGGTCAGGGAACAGGCAAACAATAATCGATGAGCAAATTTGCCCCTTCAGCAAAGGCTTTTCATTGATAGGTAACCAAAAGTTGAACTACAAAAAGTCCAACATAAACATGAAAATATATCTGATATTTTTGTTGATGCTTTGAGCCTAATAATACTTACAATTATCATACAGTACCTTCATTGCTTAGATATGAGGAGGTGGGGTGACTAAATCGAATATACAAAATGCACAGTTTCGAGCAGCTGTGGTGGCTTGAGTGGTGCGGTGAATGGGTGAAAGGATGCTACTTATATGCATCATGTGTGTGTTAAAAAATATATTTGACGCACATGTATGTATGGGACTATTGAATAACCCAAACATTTAATAAGGATGTAAGCTATACCTACCTAAATAATTATCTGAAACCGTTAGTCAACATGGACAACCAAACCAGCGTACCTATCTGTTAAATAATCTGAAGCCATTTATCAACGTTGACAGCCAGACCAACTTTAAATCAAGATGGATTTGCAAGTTTAAACAACAACATTCAGATTACAAAACTTGCATGCAGTAGGACAACTTAGTGGGGTGTTTGCAGGAGAAAAACAGGTTCACCAAGAGAAGTAGGTGATTATATTTAGTAGCATACATTTCATGTGCGTTATTATTTTACAATGAAATGCACCAGTTATCTGAATTATTGTCTTATGAGAACATTTGGTGCTTTATTATATACGATTTCTCTCTGATTAATTCAGTCTTACAGACTTGACAAAGTGTCACTTCGTGGAAAAAATATTGGAAGCTTTGAACACTTATTTACCTTATCATAAAACAATATCAAGATTTTGCTGTTAATCTTAACTGACATTCAAACTTTCTTCGCATGGAAATGGCATCTATCCGTTCAATCCTCAGTTATTTTTCTAATATTTTTCTATTGTTAAAACAGCACAGCAAAACAATGTAATTCGGCGAGTCGAAACTTACAAGGTCAAGGACCAATACGGTTCTGATGTGAAGCGTTGTGTGGCCGTAATTCCTAGGTGCAAAATATTTGATTTGGAAGTTGCTATTGGCACGGAAGCCGGGCCAACAACAACACAGTCTCGCGATGCATGCACGGAAACCGTGCACGGAATGATCTGATGGCGTGTTATTCGCCCGGAAACCGTGCAAACAACTGAACTATCATCTATATGCACGGGACATGATATCTATTGGTTGTGTTGAATAAATCCAGTTCTACTAGACAATTTAAGTCAGCATTTGACTAGGTTCAGAATTTGACTAGATTTAAATAACATTGCATTTCATGCCATGAGTTTATTTGTGCTTTTGATTTGAAGAACGAAATGGTATGTTCAGGACGTCCTTATCGTTGTGGAGAACCACGTGATTCTCACACATTTCTAAGGGGATATTGCCTTATATGTACATGCATGCATGCCAAATGTACAAGATAAGCCAGTTTAATAGGTTGTTAAGACTATAAGTACTCGTTGCTGAGCCTTAGTACCTAGGTGATTCACATCTGGTTCTTTGTCTAACCATAATCTTGTATTTCTTCCTGATTTCCCAATGCTATAAATATCCAAAATCGTCAGGGAGATAATCCTAATACTCTGTTGGGTATTTATGATGTATAATCTTTTTCACACCTGTACTTCTCATGTGATGATAGTGATGTCATGTTATAATAGTAATCGTGCGAATAACAAATAAGCTTATCTTTGCGTGCACGGTAACCCGACAAATGACTACTAAGTCCACCATTGCACGGCAAAAGATTTTTCAATTCGGCATCAATGTTCTTGGACCGAAAGACTTTCAGGTGTTCGACAGTCTGCATTGATTTGTTTGATATTGGTGAAAGACTCCTTGTCTAATCAGCTGTTGAAGGTTGACAAATACTGAAATGTGATTAGTTGTCCAAAATAATAGGTAGTCTATGTTGAATAATTATACAACTGATAAGGCTTTTGTATCCTGGCAAAAGTTTACTCAAAATGTCTGTATTTATGACGTCTTGGTTAGACAAGCATCATGTTCATCGTCTGGCGTTGACGTGCGCTGTTTCTACTGTCTTACTGTCGTGTTTAACGAATACAACATTGTTTTCATGACCAAACACTTCAACTCCCTCTACCAGTGATTCAAAAGAATCAAATCTCGCTCCAATGTCCATGGCATCCTTCCACCTCGGCGACGGAAACGAAAGTGACGACGAAAGAATATCCCGCCACAGGATGTTTCATATGCGCATGCGTATCTCCCGTGCACCGAACCATCAAGCGGATGGTTATTGGCCCGGTTTCCGTGCCAATAAGAGCCTACTTCCATTGGTTCTGTTCGTCTACCTAGATGATAGTAGACAGTTTGTACTGTCTCAAGTGGACTCGTCCTTGTCATAGCGGCTTCAAGGTTAACTGGCCACCCTTGTGAGGTCAGCTTGCGTGCAGTAGAGTCGAGCGTAAGGCCTTTTCCATAAGCCTTGATAAGCGAGCGCTCATGGTCTTGGTTGCGGGAGCCGTGGTTGGGAGGGGGTATGCTTCATCCGCCAATTTCTCGGAAGCGGCGATTGTATGAGAGGATGCTCTCAAACGGTTCTTGTCGAATCTTAGACAGTTCCTGTTTTAATGCTTCAGCATTATCTGCTGACACAAAGCTAGCCAATAAATGTCTCTTAGTAGCAGCCCATGATGCATCTTGGTTGGAAGTAATATACCGTTCAAACTCCACACACTGTTACAAGACCCTTTATTAGATATTTCCAAACCTTTACACACAAAATGTATGACTTAGACACGTGTGAGATTTACGTGCCCACCAGATTTAGTATTAAGTAACATACATCAAAGTTATCCATCTCAATGATTATCTCTTCCTGGAGGATTAGGATCCCTCCACTTGTACAAACAGGAAGATACACAAGATTATACTATCTATAACAGAAGTTCTTGAAGTACACATGGTTGACAGCTACACACACATTTACAACATGTTTCCTAATCCTAAGACGGATAATGACATACTTATTCTATAAAAGAAAACCATCCAAGATGCATGATTATCTCCCACAGATGGCCTACATGAACGCCAGCATACATTAACAAAGAAAAGCTAAATAATAAATATAAACAAGGAGAAGCATGTGGTTCTCCACAACATGTCCCATTTGCACACCAGCTCTCCATGCGCCTCTGTCTTGCTGGTCGATGCCAGACAGGCCACATTCAATCACATCTTTCCTGACTCATTCTAGCCACGTCTACCTAGGCCTTCCTCGCCCTCTGATGCCGGGTTTGATAAGTCTGTGACAGATTTTATACAGGACGTTGCACGCTGTACGTGTCCAGACCATCTGAGGCGCCGGCTGCGCAGGACTGCTGTGATGTCATCAATACCAAGTAGCCAAGGGAGTTTCTTCTTTGTCTTTGGTGCAACCGATCAAACGAATATTGAAGCGGTCGTTACTGCGGGGCCGCTGAAGGTCAGATGTATTCCGCGCCCATGTCTCGCTACCGTGAAGCATAGCTGACACATGCTGTGTATACCTTGCCGTGCACCTTTGGGTGAGAGGTGCCTGATGGTGAGGATAGACAGGAGTTTCCTGAACTTTCCCCAGGCCACACAAACACCTGGCACTATCACAGCCCCCACCGGCACACAGCAAGGTAGCAGAAAAAGGCCTCCACATCGAGCATGGTGCTCTTGATGTCCTCCTGGGTCAATGGTCTGCCATGGACGGGGCGAGCCTCACCCTGACATCTTGGACAGACATAGTCTGGGTCAGTGGTGCCGCTACACTTCTTGTGAACCCATAGCCTGCACTGCTAGCTCATGAGTTCACGCCAATTGTATAATATAGAGGATTCGATCATACTAGATCAATAAGTAAAAAAATTACTTAAGTTTAAAATATCGTCCAATTTCTGTCAAAATTTACAGGATGACAGCCACTTTTCATAGTATTGCAATCAGATACTTGCCTGAGATTGCCTCTCTATGCTATAACGATCGCCTTTGGAGATGTCCTTGTCTAGACGGTGGTATATGTAAACAGCATCCTACTTATCATATATAATACTAAACTAATCACTTAACACAGGTTCTAATACCTGAAGCACAACCTTGGCTGGATAAGGTATTCGTTCCTCTTTGCCACCAACTGGTTCCACTAGAATATGCTTCGCTCTCTTGTCAACCAGTTTGTGCTGGCTTTCTTCTGTTATAGGATATCTAACTAAGGTGTGTTGGACAATCTCTCAGGTAGGCAGTAAGATCCTCAGCTGTCAGCTGTTTTCGTCTTGGCATCTTCTTTCTTTGACAGACTGAACAGGGAATAACTTGCTGTTTGTTGATAGAGGTGATCTCAGCGAAACTGCATTTCCGACTTGATAGTTGACTTCTGAGCTGATACTGTTTTATATGATGTAAGCATGATGTCCGTCTGGGCATGTGACTGCAAGCTGTATTCTTGCAACTTCCTCCCTTGTTGCCATCTTTTCTTGGACAGACTTTCTTTGTGCTTATTCAATGATCCTTTGCCTTTCCTTAAACCTGTTCTTTATGGCTGTAATCTCCTTCCTGTTGGCATTAATCAAACACCCCATCTTCCCTTGATTCTGACTCCTAATCTATTCCATAGTTTTGTTATTGGTAAACATGATGTTGTGAATGTACATTGGTCATATTCTCCGCACACTTACTATCCCCCTGTGGGTGCGGGGGTAAGAATAGGCCCACTGTATCCTCCTGCATGTCGTAAGAGGCGACTAATAGGGGGCAACCTGTTGGCCGTGGGTTGCGACTCGTGACGGAGGAAGATGGGATCCTGGTGGTTGAGTGGAGCGGTCCTTGCGAGGGCTATATCTGCAACACACACACCACTTTGGCCCGGATTTCGCCTAGACGAGAGGGTGGGTAGGCCTGGCCCATTCCTATCGGCCGGTGGCGTCGTGCCTTGGGACTACCCATCACATGCATTTGGCATCTTCCTTCATGACATTCATTAACTTCATGGACCATTTCTCATTTCATTGGCTTCACTAGTTCCAGAAGGCGGCTGCTTAATCAGGTCAATCGGATTCCATTAAGGGTGTTATGGTGCGCCTCTACGAGCCCAGCACCTTGCCAGTGTCTGGGCTCTATGGGGTACGCATTGTCTCACTTTTGATGGGGGACGAGTATGTCACCTGTGTAGCCCTGGCATCTTTAAGATGTCCCTTTATTGGGCTCTGGGGCGGGTGGGGCGCACAGGTGATGAATTGTTTTATTGTTATGTCTGTCTCTCCTCCTGGCCACAAAAAAAAACACACGGAAGAGAATGATTCAAATCTAGCAGAAAATTGGCAGCGATTTCTTGTCTTTGAGCCGACGGATGGTAGTTTGGAAAAGCTATCATTCATAGTATTATTTAAAGGAATTTGTGGTGTTGCAGGCACACCAAAAACTCTAAAACTGTTGAGATCTGGGATTTATCTTGTAGAAACTTCAAAACAAATTCATTCGAAACTTCTTCTACAAACCACACAAATAGCAAATATCAATGTCAAATTCAGCCCTCATCGAACCCTTAACACCATCAAGGGTGTAATAAAATCATTCGAGCTAAAATACTGCAGTGAGGACGAAATTGCTGAAGAGTTGAAAAATCAAAACGTCAATGAAGTAACCAAGGTGACAAATAGCAAATATCAATGTCAAATTCAGCCCTCATCGAACCCTTAACACCATCAAGGGTGTAATAAAATCATTCGAGCTAAAATACTGCAGTGAGGAAGAAATTGCTGAAGAGTTGAAAAATCAAAACGTCAATAAAGTAACCAAGGTGCTCATCAATAAAAACGGAGAAAGGATTCCTACAGGCACACTCATTTTAACCTTCAATAGCCCATATCTTCCCAACAGTATAAAAATAGCTGGTCTAAACATAAAAGTTGAAGCTTTCATACCAAACCCTTTAAGATGCCACAACTGCCAAAGATACGGCCATTTCAAAACAAAATGCAACAGAACATCAATCTGCCCCAAATGCGGTGATGAGCATGGGGAGCAGGAATGCAAAGCACCATTCAAGTGCGCAAACTACTCCGGTGCTCATCCCGCATACTCTAAACGCTGTCCCATATGGCAAACCGAAAAGCAACTCCAAACTTTACACATCACTCAAAAGCTTCCTTTTCCTGAAGCGAGAAAAATAGTTGATTGCCAAAACTCAACTTCTTCAAGACCTTCATATGCCAGCACCGTAGCACCACCTCCCAAAATAACCAAATCTATAAGTACTCAAACTGAAAACCACCCTCCGAAACAACCCCCTTTCAAAGCCAACAACCCCCCAACAGAACAAACAAAACAAAACGTCCCCACAACCCCAAAAACCCATGAGCACATAACAACAAACAAACGCCATGAGAAATCCAAACTGCCAAGGTCAATTAAAACAAAATTAAATAGAATTCAGAACCCAGATTCTTTTGTTGGGCCCAACATCTATGGCCCATTGTCTGCCATGGAGAGTGATGAAGTCCCCCATGGCAGACACACACCATCAGGGGCCAATCGGGACCCTGGGTATGTAGTGGCTCAGGGAACCTGCGGCCCTATGAATGCCTTGGGGACTGAGATCCACCATGGCAGCAAACGTCCCACCAAACCCCCTGGTAGGTAATGGCGGGCATTATACAATGGAATTGCCGAGGACTTCGGAATAATCATGAAGAATTAATAACTTTGCTCAACAAAAATAATGGTATTGCAGCCTGCCTTCAGGAAACATTTCTGAAGGCGGAAAATAACTATACCCTGAAAGGCTATAAATCTTACCATAAATTTGGAGGCACTGGGGAACGAGCTTCTGGTGGCTCGTCCATTTTAATCAAGGATTTTATTCCCCAGAAAGAAATAGAACTCAATACAAACCTTCAAGCAGTAGCAGTAAATATAACCTGAAATAAGTCCATCACACTTTGCTCCCTTTACTTACCGCCAAGCCAAAGTTTTACACGAGGAGAACTGGACAACATCGTGGCCCAGTTGCCAGAGCCAGTTCTCCTCATGGGTGATTTTAATGCCCACAACTATTTATGGGGCAATACATATGATGATGGAAAAGTCCAAATTGTAGAAGATTTCTTCATTTCTCACAATCTCTGCCTTTTAAATGACGGCTCAAATACATACATCCATCCAGGCTATGGCACACCCACCGCAATAGATCTTTCTTTCTCTTCTCCTTCTTTGTTTCTCGACCTTGCATGGGAAGTTGGTGTCGATGATACCTGTGGAAGTGACCACTTCCCCATTCTTATCCACCTAAACCCTCCGTTACCACCAGAGACACATCCAAAGTGGCAGCTGCATAAAGCAGACTGGCCCTCCTTTGGATCTCTGTGTGGGGAGGCTATCCACAGGGATAAGATGCAAGGGAGAGATACACACATAGATACATTTTGTGGTAAACTGCTTGAAATTGCCTCCAAAACTATTCCGAAGTCCTCGGCAAAGCCCAGGCGCATCCCAAAACCATGGTTTAACCAAGACTGTCAGGACGCCATCAACCACAGAAAAAGGGCCCTTAAATTATTTCAAACTCACCCAACCCATGCAAACCTAGCATCATTCAAGGCAGCGAGAGCGAGAGCTCGGCGGGTTGTTAAAAAAAGTAAAAAGAATTCATGGAAAACTCGAACTCGAGAACATCAATAAAAAAGACATGGGAAATGGTCCGCAAAATAAGTGGAAAAAACACCTCTTCCACTTCTTCTTACCTTCTAACACCAGATGGTAATGAAGTCAAAAGCAAACAAGAAATATCAAACATCATAGCGGACACAATAACCATGAATTCTTCCACTGCTAATTATACCGAAAAGTTTCAAAGACATAAACAGATTACTGAAAGAACAAAACTCAATTTTAGGTCAAACAACGAAGAAAATTATAATGTTCCTTTTACTTTAGAAGAATTGAAAGAGTCTTTGAAACTCTGCAAGGACACTGCAGTAGGACCAGACGATGTCCATTACCAACTACTAAAACATCTTCCAGAAGAGTCCTTGTATGTCTTATTAGACATATACAATCATATATGGAGCAGTGGAGAATATCCGGACTCATGGAGAGAGGCTACCATCATCCCTCTCCCAAAGTCCGGAAAAGACCCAACCAACCCGTCGAGCTACAGGCCCATCGCTCTCACGAGCTGTCTCTGTAAAACCATGGAGCGAGTTATTAACAAGCGTCTTATGTGGTACTTGGAAACTAATAATATAATAAATAAACATCAATCTGGCTATAGAAAAGGCCGATGTACCACAGATAATCTTGTTAAATTAGAATCGTATATTAGGGATGCATTTTTAAAGGGGGACCATGTCATGTCTGTGTTTTTCGATCTTGAGAAAGCATATGACACGACATGGAAATATGGGATTTTAAAAGATCTACAAGAAGCTGGTCTTCGAGGTAATATGCCAATGTTTATACAAAAATTTTTAAATTATAGATCTTTTGAGGTAAGAATTGGGACATCACTTTCGGACCAACATGATCAGAAAATGGGGGTCCCACAGGGGAGCATTCTTTCTGTCACACTTTTCAATTTAAAAATCAATAGCATCACAAAAGTTATTAAACCTGGAATAGAAAAATCACTTTATGTAGACGATTTTCTTATATCTTACCGATCCAGCAGTGTGACCACCATAGAACGCCAGCTACAAATCAACCTTAACAAAATTCAGAAATGGGCAGATGAAAATGGTTTCAAATTTTCCACTACAAAAACAGTTTGTGTACATTTTTGTCACAGAAGGGGCCTTCACCCTGACCCAGAACTAACCATTAATGAAAATCCCGTCCCTATTGTGAAAGAAACCAAATTCTTAGGTATCATATTTGATTCAAAACTTAACTTTAAATCCCATATTAATTACATCAGGAATAAATGTCTCAAGGCAATGAATCTTCTTAAAGTAGTGTCCAAGCTGGACTGGGGAGCTGACAGGCAGGTCCTTCTCAGGCTCTACCGGTCCTTGATAAGATCAAAGCTTGACTATGGCTGCATCGTTTACGGTGCACATAGTCCAGAATCAGGCACTGAGGATTTGCCTTGGGGCATTTCGAACCTCACTCATTGAAAGCCTCCACACTGAAGCCAATGAAATGCCTATCCATCTAAGAAGAAACAAACTGGCCCTTCAATATGCAGTTAAAATAAAAAGCAATCCAGATCACCCTGACATTATCTTCCACCCCAAATACCAAGTAATATATGAAAATAAACCTAATGCCATACCACCTCTTGGCATCCGTATTCAAGAATCACTAAACAACATATCCAATAATCTAGACATTGCTCCAAACAAAATTCCCGAAACACCACCCTGGCAATTGATCACACCAACAATAGACACATCCCTTACCAAATATGATAAATCAAATGCTAATGAAATTTAATGAACTTAAAGAACAACACAAAGATAACATACATATTTATACCGACGGATCCAAAGATGCAAACCGTGTGGGCGCTGGAGTCGTATTAGGGCCTCAGACCCACAAGGAAAGACTGCCTGGTGCAGCATCTGTTTTTACAGCCGAAGTCACCGCAATAAGAATGGCATTGGGCCTTATTGCTCACCATCCCCATGCAGATTTTACAATTTTTAGTGATTCTTTGTCTGCCCTGGAGGCAATTGGGAATAAGTTATTATCGTGCCATATTGTTGTAGATATTTTAGAAAATCTTACTCGTTTATCCATGCTGGGAAAAAATGTTGAGTTTGTCTGGGTACCTAGTCACATAGGTATCCCAGGCAACGAAAGAGCTGATAGGACCGCAAAAGGGGCCCTACATGAGCCAGTGTCTGAGTTAAAGATCCCCTTTACAGACTTTAAACCTCAGGTCGTCCATTTTTGTAAACAGAAATGGCAGGACCAGTGGGATGAATCCATTCCAAACAAACTTTACGAAATCCAGCCTCAACTTGGGGAGTGGCCTCACAGTTGCAGAGAGAGCCGAAGAGAAGAGGTTATTCTTGCTCGCGCTCGTATAGGACACACCTATACAACTCATGCCTTTCTACTGAGGGATTAGCCCATCCCTGAATGTATTCCTTGTCAATGCACCTACACCGTCAAGCACATTCTCATCGAATGTGCTGATTTGATTTTGATCCGAAATCGCTTCTTCCGGGTTCAAACCCTTTCAGAATTGTTTGAAAGGGTGAATCCTTCCAAGATACTTGGATTCATAAGAGAAATTGGACTTTTTTTATAGATTTTACAATTCTCATTAATTCCATATAGTTCAAATTAATATAATTCTAATTCATAATTCAGTTAATACTAATGGGTTTAATTTTTTAGTTAGTTTTGACTCCTTCTTATCCTTTCGTACTCGTATTTACCCCTCCTTAAGTAGGCACCATATAACACACTAGTGTTGGTGTGCCGTTAAACCCTAAACCCTTACCTTACTTACCTTACCTACCTTACCTTACCTTACCTTACCTTACTTACCTTAAGTGTACCTACCTTACCGCACACTTACTAAGTCCTGAAATTTTTATTCCAACATGGCTTGTTTGGCAATAACTTAATCTTATAAATGAGATGGATATGTCCCTATGGGATCAATGTAAGATCATTTTCTGATATCCGACAATCTATATTCGAATTAAAGGTGCACGGGGGATAATTTATCTAACTGCAGTCCTCTACTTGTAGGTGGTTCGATATACATAAACGGTAGGTTCTTAGCATAAAGCCGTCTGCCAATAATAGCCGCCAATGGGGGCCTTGTGATGTAAACGATAATGGACTTTAAAAGGTATAAAGAGGAATGTATTTACATGTGCACAAAAAGTATTGCAATGGACATAGCGATTACGTTGATCCATGTTATGATTGAACTCGATGTTGTTTAACTAAGTGAATGCGATCACACTACCCATTTTGGATTTGGATCCGAACAATTAGGTAAATTACTTTTACGAACAATGCTAATGTCAACATGTATTGTGTAAGTGTTACCTGTTCGGTGTGATCAGAACATCCAACAATAAATCTCTAATGTCCTGGCGACTTCGGTGCAAATGGCTGAAATTATCTTGTTGGTGTAAAGTGTCCCAGCATACCATATCGATTGGACACTTTTTCGGTATGAATGACTATGTTGTCATTTTAGTTTGATAAATGAGGAACATCTACTCGAGATTTAAATCTCTGCCGGCTTCTCTATTCCTGGCGACTTCGATATTTATAATCAGAGACGTGAAATAATTATCCCTTTATATCCAACAAAAGTATTAACTCATCAATTGATATAGCCATCATCAATGTCTTGGAAAAGTCGTTAACTCTACTGTGCGTCATGAAGTTATTTCAGCTTGTGACGAGACCGTATTGCAAGCCCCGTGTAATATGCATTTGGGTACTACGGAAGTTTAACAAATACACATTAATTTATTTTGCTGCTAAATTTACCGTTTTCAAATAGCATATATTTTCGACTATGCTTACAAATTTCTTATTTTTATATTTGCAGGGGAGAATTTACTGCTTTTTCAGTTGATGTGTGATCTCAAGTTTATACACGGAATAACTCAGATTTAACAGTTGCCGTGCTGCGTTTAAATTATGTCATATATTTGATGATCAACCATATAACCTTGCCAAAATTGTCTCCCCTAAACAGAAAGTTATGCATCCATGATGCAGCTTGGAGGTCAGGGAACAGGCAAACAATAATCGATGAGCAAATTTGCCCCTTCAGCAAAGGCTTTTCATTGATAGGTAACCAAAAGTTGAACTACAAAAAGTCCAACATCCAACATAAACATGAAAATATATCTGATATTTTTGTTGATGCTTTGAGCCTAATAATACTTACAATTATCATACAGTACCTTCATTGCTTAGATATGAGGAGGTGGGGTGACTAAATCGAATATACAAAATGCACAGTTTCGAGCAGCTGTGGTGGCTTGAGTGGTGCGGTGAATGGGTGAAAGGATGCTACTTATATGCATCTGTGTGTTAAAATATATTTGACGCACATGTATGTATGGGACTATTGAATAACCCAAACATTTAATAAGGATGTAAGCTATACCTACCTAAATAATTATCTGAAACCGTTAGTCAACATGGACAACCAAACCAGCGTACCTATCTGTTAAATAATCTGAAGCCATTTATCAACGTTGACAGCCAGACCAACTTTAAATCAAGATGGATTTGCAAGTTTAAACAACAACATTCAGATTACAAAACTTGCATGCAGTAGGACAACTTAGTGGGGTGTTTGCAGGAGAAAAACAGGTTCACCAAGAGAAGTAGGTGATTATATTTAGTAGCATACATTTCATGTGCGTTATTATTTTACAATGAAATGCACCAGTTATCTGAATTATTGTCTTATGAGAACATTTGGTGCTTTATTATATACGATTTCTCTCTGATTAATTCAGTCTTACAGACTTGACAAAGTGTCACTTCGTGGAAAAAATATTGGAAGCTTTGAACACTTATTTACCTTATCATAAAACAATATCAAGATTTTGCTGTTAATCTTAACTGACATTCAAACTTTCTTCGCATGGAAATGGCATCTATCCGTTCAATCCTCAGTTATTTTTCTAATATTTTTCTATTGTTAAAACAGCACAGCAAACAATGTAATTCGGCGAGTCGAAACTTACAAGGTCAAGGACCAATACGGTTCTGATGTGAAGCGTTGTGTGGCCGTAATTCCTAGGTGCAAAATATTTGATTTGGAAGTTGCTATTGGCACGGAAGCCGGGCCAACAACAACACAGTCTCGCGATGCATGCACTGAAACTGTGCACGGAATGATCTGATGGCGTGTTATTCGCCCGGAAACCGTGCAAACAACTGAACTATCATCTATATGCACGGGACATGATATCTATTGGTTGTGTTGAATAAATCCAGTTCTACTAGACAATTTAAGTCAGCATTTGACTAGGTTCAGAATTTGACTAGATTTAAATAACATTGCATTTCATGCCATGAGTTTATTTGTACTTTTGATTTGAAGAACGAAATGGTATGTTCAGGACGTCCTTATCGTTGTGGAGAACCACGTGATTCTCACACATTTCTAAGGGGATATTGCCTTATATGTACATGCATGCATGCCAAATGTACAAGATAAGCCAGTTTAATAGGTTGTTAAGGCTATAAGTACTTGTTGTTGAGCCTTAGTACCTAGGTGAGTCACATCTGGTTCTTTGTCTAACCATAATCTTGTATTTCTTCCTGTTTTCCCTATGCTATAAATATCCAAAATCGTCAGGGAGATAATCCTAATACTCTGTTGGGTATTTATGATGTATAATCTTTTTCACATCGTTACTTCTCATGTGATGATAGTGATGTCATGTTATAATAGTAACCATGCGAATAACAAATAAGCTTATGTTTGTGTGCACGGTAACCCGACAAATGACTACTAAGTCAACCATTGCACGGCAAAAGATTTTTCAATTCGGCATCAATGTTCTTGGACCGAAAGACTTTCAGGTGTTCGACAGTCTGCATTGATTTGTTTGATATTGGTGAAAGACTCCTTGTCTAATCAGCTGTTGAAGGTTGACAAGTACTGAAATGTGATTAGTTGTCCAAAATAATAGGTAGTCTATGTTGAATAATTATACAACTGATAAGGCTTTTGTATCCTGGCAAAAGTTTACTCAAAATGTCTGTATTTATGACATCATGTTCATCGTCTGGCGTTGACGTGCGCTGTTTCTACTGTCTTACTGTCGTGTTTAACGAATACAACATTGTTTTCTTGACCAAACACTTCAACTCCCTCTACCAGTGATTCAAAAGAATCAAATCTCGCTCCAATGTCCATGGCATCCTTCCACCTCGGTGACGGAAACGGAAGTGACGAAAGAATATCCCGCCACAGGATGTTTCATATGTGCATGCGTATCTCCCGTGCACCGAACCATCAAGCGGATGGTTATTGGCCCGGTTTCCGTGCCAATAGACACTACGCATTTAGAATACCATTGTGAAATTATACCACAAGATCATCATCATCATCATATCCAGATTAGTATTTAGTAAAATGCCTGAAATGTTTATACATACTTTGGGGCGCCAGTCGGAAATTAGTTTTTTTGTTGTGATGGAAACTGACTTGGCGTGTCTTGGCGTGGGGCTTTGCAGTCGCATGCAAGATGACCAGTGCGTTTACAGTTGTAACACATGCATGGTCCCGTGCGTGGTCCACTCTATCTCGGAGACCTGTTACTTTGGTCTTTGATCCTTTGCATTTGGGCTTCCAGCTTGGCGATGTGGCTCTTTAGTTGTTGCCACTCTTTTGGTGGTTGAGGTTGTGAGGGGCCGTTCAGAGAATGTGCCTGCGGACGCAATGTCGGTGCAGAGCCTACTTCCATTGGTTCTGTTCGTCTACCTAGATGATAGTAGACAGTTTGTACTGTCTCAAGTGGACTCGTCCTTGTCATAGCGGCTTCAAGGTTAACTGGCCACCCTTGTGAGGTCAGCTTGCGTGCAGTAGAGTCGAGCGTAAGGCCTTTTCCATAAGCCTTGATAAGCGAGCGCTCATGGTCTTGGTTGCGGGAGCCGTGGTTGGGAGGGGGTATGCTTCATCCGCCAATTTCTCGGAAGCGGCGATTGTATGAGAGGATGCTCTCAAACGGTTCTTGTCGAATCTTAGACAGTTCTTGTTTTAATGCTTCAGCATTATCTGCTGACACAAAGCTAGCCAATAAATGTCTCTTAGTAGCAGCCCATGATGCATCTTGGTTGGAAGTAATATACCGTTCAAACTCCACACACTGTTACAAGACCCTTTATTAGATATTTCCAAACCTTTACACACAAAATGTATGACTTAGACACGTGTGAGATTTACGTGCCCACCAGATTTAGTATTAAGTAACATACATCAAAGTTATCCATCTTAATGATTATCTCTTCCTGGAGGATTAGGATCCCTCCACTTGTACAAACAGGAAGATACACAAGATTATACTATCTATAACAGAAGTTCTTGAAGTACACATGGTTGACAGCTACCACACATTTACAACATGTTTCCTAATCCTAAGACGGATAATGACATACTTATTCTATAAAAGAAAACCATCCAAGATGCATGATTATCTCCCACAGATGGCCTACATGAACGCCAGCATACATTAACAAAGAAAAGCTAAATAATAAATATAAACAAGGAGAAGCATGTGGTTCTCCACAACATGTCCCATTTGCACACCAGCTCTCCATGCGCCTCTGTCTTGCTGGTCGATGCCAGACAGGCCACATTCAATCACATCTTTCCTGACTCATTCTAGCCACGTCTACCTAGGCCTTCCTCGCCCTCTGATGCCGGGTTTGATAAGTCTGTGACAGATTTTATACAGGACGTTGCACGCTGTACGTGTCCAGACCATCTGAGGCGCCGGCTGCGCAGGACTGCTGTGATGTCATCAATACCAAGTAGCCAAGGGAGTTTCTTCTTTGTCTTTGGTGCAACCGATCAAACGAATATTGAAGCGGTCGTTACTGCGGGGCCGCTGAAGGTCAGATGTATTCCGCGCCCATGTCTCGCTACCGTGAAGCATAGCTGACACATGCTGTGTATACCTTGCCGTGCACCTTTGGGTGAGAGGTGCCTGATGGTGAGGATAGACAGGAGTTTCCTGAACTTTCCCCAGGCCACACAACACCTGGCACTATCACAGCCCCCACCGGCACACAGCAAGGTAGCAGAAAAAGGCCTCCACATCGAGCATGGTGCTCTTGATGTCCTCCTGGGTCAATGGTCTGCCATGGACGGGGCGAGCCTCACCCTGACATCTTGGACAGACATAGTCTGGGTCAGTGGTGCCGCTACACTTCTTGTGAACCCATAGCCTGCACTGCTAGCACATGAGTTCAGGGCAATTGTATAATATAGAGGATTCGATCATACTAGATCAATAAGTAAAAAAATTACTTAAGTTTAAAATATCGTCCAATTTCTGTCAAAATTTACAGGATGACAGCCACTTTTCATAGTATTGCAATCAGATACTTGCCTGAGATTGCCTCTCTATGCTATAACGATCGCCTTTGGAGATGTCCTTGTCTAGACGGTGGTATATGTAAACAGCATCCTACTTATCATATATAATACTAAACTAATCACTTAACACAGGTTCTAATACCTGAAGCACAACCTTGGCTGGATAAGGTATTCGTTCCTCTTTGCCACCAACTGGTTCCACTAGAATATGCTTCGCTCTCTTGTCAACCAGTTTGTGCTGGCTTTCTTCTGTTATAGGATATCTAACTAAGGTGTGTTGGACAATCTCTCAGGTAGGAGTAAGATCCTCAGCTGTCAGCTGTTTTCGTCTTGGCATCTTCTTTCTTTGACAGACTGAACAGGGAATAACTTGCTGTTTGTTGATAGAGGTGATCTCAGCGAAACTGCATTTCCGACTTGATAGTTGACTTCTGAGCTGATACTGTTTTATATGATGTAAGCATGATGTCCGTCTGGGCATGTGACTGCAAGCTGTATTCTTGCAACTTCCTCCCTTGTTGCCATCTTTTCTTGGACAGACTTTCTTTGTGCTTATTCAATGATCCTTTGCCTTTCCTTAAACCTGTTCTTTATGGCTGTAATCTCCTTCCTGTTGGCATTAATCAAACACCCCATCTTCCCTTGATTCTGACTCCTAATCTATTCCATAGTTTTGTTATTGGTAAACATGATGTATGCTTTGCTTGCAATTGTAGAGATGCTTGGCTTGGCCATCGTCAGATGTTTCATCGATCCAAACACACACTCAGCTAGTTTTTTTAGAATCGAGAGAGCTGTGTAGTGGCCACCTTACAAATAGTCCTTGAAAAGATGCTGACCAGTTGCTGACATTGCAGAGAGAAGAACAGAAAGGAGAGTTTGGGTCACAGAATCATCTTTGTTGGGCTCATTAAGGGCATGTCATAATGCATCTTTCTGGACGAAAGTCTTTTCCAAGGCAAAATGATCCCAGTCATCAACCCCTCTGTGTTTTGAGTGGCATTTCTAAAGAATGTTATCAGCTCGACGATTCATATCAAGTATGTTCACAGATTTGTCTTACAAAAGGTACCCCAACGGTGACATCACAATTTTACAAATAAGGCTGAGAGCCTTTGTCCCTGCAAGATACTGAGAAACTTTCAGGTCATGGAGAACAACATTAAAAGTCTGTTCATTGGGCTGTATGATTCTAGGAACTCCACCATATATTCGAGGAGAAAATCTAACCCACCAGCATTGGAGAACAGAAAATTTAAATGACTTCTGCTGTATGGTGTGAGAGCTAGACTGTGCAAATAATTATCATCCATAAAATGTTTAATGTACAAATTGATTGGACCAAAATAACCAGACTCATCATTACCTCCTATTGCAAAAGCCTTGCGAGTTGTACATATAAGCCGTGTAATCCCCGACTCCCTCTCTTTTAAAAACGAGTTATCCAAAATAGGTGGCTGAGCCTCATGCAAAGCTTTTCCACCTCATCAAGAATTGATTGACATGATTGGCTAAATTGATGTGTGTGGAGACCGCAAAACAATTGCATGAGTTCTCAAGTAATGACTTCTCGCTTTGAGCTAGATCATTCTATTTGGCAAGTAAAGAGGGGAGAGCATTCCTTTGATCATTCTCTTAGAGTTTGTTGAATTTAATGTCTGTTGATGCACGGACTGACATAGAAATGACTTGTAAAACCAACTAAGACAAATCATTTTGAGTGGCATCTGCAGCATCATCAAGATCTTGAAGTATTTCTCTATACGCCTTAAGGGTGTCCAGTGCATTCATAATCATAGATTCAATGCTCCGCAAACCCAGCACCCAAAGATTCCCTTTTCCATTAGCAGTCTAATACCCCATGAACTTCTGGCCAAATTTGCTGGTTTCATCAGCCAACCGTGTAATTATTTCTTCTTTACTGAAAACTTCCCTTGTTGGTTTCATGTCAGAACAAGTTTTTCTTGATTGATCGGGACAATAGTTGACCTTGTGTGCAATTTAGAAGCTGGTCATTCCACAGTCACGTTTTGCCTCAGGCGGATCAGACAATAAAAGAAAAGTACCTGATTATAAGAGCCATGGTTATTTGTTCATTTACATATCTTCAATTGTTCTACAATTGTTGATAAGAATTGTCAAAATCTGGCATGATTTGGAGGATGGATATTAGATAAATCATGTTGCACACCCTAAAACATCCATAAAGTAATACGAATTATAACCTACGGTACAGTGTCTAAATTTAATGTATTCACACTAGCCCTGAAGGCATTCAGATTCCCCCCATCGATCAACTTTGTAATGCTTATCGAGTCCTTAAAATAGTATCTCTCTATCCTTGAAGGCCCAACCGGCAATGGCCTGGTCCAGTCAATCGGCTGGTGGTGACTTGCCCTAGGATACTATTTACTTTTTTATCTTTTTTATCATCATCATCCACTTGTATGTCCCTCTTTGGTCCATTTATCCTAGAAGGCGGTTGCTTAATCAGGTCAATCTTATCTATTCACTTTTCTTGGCACCAAATAACGCATAAGTGTTGGTGTGCCGTTAAACCCTATACTCACTCACATTCACATTCAAGTCTGAGTGAGACAGGATGTGATTAACATGCTTATAGGGGAAAACCAACAGAGGTAGGCTTGTACTCAAAATGATCAAGAATCATAGAGCTTGTCTCTCAGCGCAAATTTGATCTTTCACACAGCAAGCTACGTCCAGAATCACCATGTAGTTCTCTGTCTCTAAGATTGAGATGGAAACAGTCCTTCACCAGGTCATCCATACCCAGAATTTCGCATTCATCTTTTAACAGCCCTTCTGTATGCACATCAACATTAACAGACCCGTTGTACATATAATCTAAACTCAGAACCAAAAGATCGGGATTAAAATCAACAGAGAGAATGGACAGTGTCTTCTGAAAGGTGAGAGCATTCCAAAAAAAATATGTCTAAAAACAGCCTGTGTGCCTGGAAGCTTGACCTTGGCTCTTGACTTGAATGTCATACAACTCCTTGGAATCTCGCAGGATGTTGATGTAATTGATGAACTTGGTAATTGAATGCTTGTCATCATACCAGATATCCTTGGATGGAGCAGCTCTAGCGGTTGCCATGGTTTCGCAGGGTCCTGAAACCACAGGGATTTATATTGGCCTGCCGGCCGCTATCTTCTATGTATGCATAAAAAGCAGATAGCGGCCGGCAGGCCAATGCAACTCCCTGTGCCTGAAAACATGGATACTGATTAGAAATAATTGAAATAAAAATGGTTGCCATGGAAACAGATCTATGCTTAATCTGGTATACTATCAATAAATACTACACAGTAAAAAAGATAAATATATTTTTTCAAATCTGTTGGATAATTGTTAAACAGTTATTCATAGGTAAACCATGCAATATTGCGTATGGACTGTTTACATTGGAATGAGAAGTTGATTTACTGCAGCTTTTTTCCCATACATTAATGCAGAACTCTTGATACAAAAAAAGACAGCAGTCATAAAGTGTACTATTAAACATTAATAACGTCTACATTTTTAAATGGGCACTAGTGAATGGAGGAACAAGAGGATAAAATGATATAAACGTGCTCCAATATAGTAAGCGTCTGCTTCTAAAGTAAGAATCACACATTAATTGAATTCATGAGAACTGATCATGAGAGATTACAAGACAACCTCTTGAGTGGTGTCAGGGTAATTTACTACCTTACACTTAGTTTTGGTCAAATACTATTTAATAGAACCCAAGCCTGACCCATTCTTCCAAGTTAGGTCCAGTATCTTTTTGACCCAACTTTACATTATAATTCTAAATGATAACAGTCTGTTTGAAGTTTCCTCCATCCAAAAATTGGTCGTTATGGAAGTGAATGAACAAAGCACCTCCCCAACACCAAAGTAACCAATTTCCTGTTAAGTTGAGTAAATATCAGATTGGACTTGAAATATTAGGAATTGAATTATTGTCACTGATGGATATTATTCAGTCAATTTCTGTTGAAGCTTTAAAGGGCCTATGACACCTTAAATATGATTTATGAGTATAAACTGAACAAATCGATGCTGATCGAATGGCATTGGAATTTTTGGCTCCAATGAATAATAACAGAGATATTTTACGTTCTTTGGTGGGAAGCGGTATTTCGTGTGCGAAACGTGGTCCAACAAACCTACTCGTTTTTGTGTAGCGAGCATTTTGGACCTGAATGTTTTGACCCAGCACTTGCAGTGAGAGATGCTCTCGGATATGGGTACAAATGTTCTTGGAATATTCTTCAAGCTGCTATTCCTACCATATTCATGAGAGGTTGCACGGATTTGTAGTGGCAGTGGAGAAAAGGGAGCACCAAAAGGTGAGGTGGCGTTATATTGCATTGTATCAAAAGATATGGTTTACCCAGCTAAATAATGATGCCGCTGGGATATTTTGATTGTATGGGTACCGAACCATGTTGGTATCGCTGGTAATGAGAGGGCAGACAGAGCTGCCAAGGAAGCACTCAACATCAATGTGACCGATGTCAAAGTTCCCTTTACAGACTTTAAACCTCAGGTCGTTCAATTTTTGAAAAAAAACACTTCACTACTTCTAAAAGTAGTGTCCAAGCTGGACTGGGGAGCTGACAGGCAGGTCCTGCTCAGGCTCTACCGGTCCTTAATAAGATCAAAGCTTGACTATGGCTGCATCGTTTACGGTGCAGCCAGAAAGTCTTATCTTAGACGACTGGACATAGTCCAGAATCAGGCATTGCGGATTTGCCTTGGGGCATTTCGAACCTCCCCCATTGAAAGCCTCCACACTGAAGCCAATGAAATGCCTATCCATCTAAGAAGAAACAAACTGGCCCCTTCAATATGCGGTTAAAATAAAAAGCAATCCAGATCACCCTGCCTATGACATTATCTTCCACCCCAAATACCAAGTAATATATGAAAATAAACCTAATGCCATACCACCTCTTGGCATCCGTATTCAAGAATCACTAAACAACATATCCAATAATCTCGACATCATTGCTCCAAACAAAATTCCCGAAACACCACCCTGGCAATTGATCACACCAACAATAGACACATCCCTTACCAAATATGATAAATTAAATGCAAATGACCTCTTGATGAAATTTAATGAACTAAAAGAACATCACAAAGACAAGATACTTATTTATACTGATGGATCCAAAGATGCAAACCGTGTGGGCGCTGGAGTCGTGTTCGGACCTCAGACCCACAAGGAAAGAAATGCGGATTTTACAATTTTTAGTGATTCTTTATCTGCCCTGGAGGCAATTGGGAATAAGTTATTATCGTGCCATATTGTTGTAGTTATTTTAGACAATCTTACTCGTTTAGCCATGCTGGGGAAAAATGTTGAGTTTGTCTGGGTACCCAGTCACATAGGTATCCCAGGCAACGAAAGAGCCGATAAGACTGCAAAAGAAGCCCTACACAAGCCAGTGTCTGAAACCAAGATTCCCTTTACAGACTTAAAACCGCAGGTTGTCAAACTTTTTAAACAAAAATGGCAGGACCAGTGGGATGAATCCATTCCAAACAAACTTTATGAAATCCAGCCTCAACTTGGGGAGTGGCCACACAGCTGCAGAGAGAGCCGAAGAGAAGAGGTCGTTCTTGCTCGCGCTCGTATAGGACACACCTGCCTTTCTACTAAGGGATGAGCCCATCCCTGAATGTATTCCTTGTCAATGCGCCTACACTGTCAAGCACATTCTCATCGAATGTGCTGATTTGATTTTGATCCGAAATCGCTTCTTCCGGGTTCAAACCCTTTCAGAATTATTTTAAAGGGTGAATCCATCCAAGATTCTTGGATTCATAAGAGAGATAGGACTTTTCTATAGATTTTAGACCATACAATTCTCAAATTATTATATATAATTCAATTCATATAATTCAATTAATACTAATGGGTTTAATTTTTATTTAGTTAGTTTTAACCCTTGACTCCTTCTTATCCTTTCGTATTTGTATTTACCCCTCCTTAAGTAGGCACCATATAACACACTAGTGTTGGTGTGCCGTTAAACCCTATACTTACCTTACCTTACCTTACCCTAACACTCACAACCGTCCCAAACAGCCATCCCTTTCTAACTTATGGTCCTTCTTTAACCTCGGCACTTCCTTTCACATCTCTTCCTTATCACTAACGTTATGATCCAACTCTTGCATTTTCCTGCCTCGATTACTGCCTCACCCTCTCTGCCTCTTCCCCAACACACTCAATGTGCCTGCATCACACTCACTGTTTTTCTTCATCTTCATGTCCCTATTACCCGCCTAGTCCGTTCATAGCTCTCCCTCCCTCCAAGTCCCTTCCTCTCGCTTTGTTCTCTGGGGACTAGAAATCATGCAAGCTGTCATACCCTGTCATTTGTTGTCCTTGTCTTTGGATTTACCATTAATGTTGATTTTACTTGTATTACCGATTGGAGCATAAAGAATCGTCAATTATGTAATTGAATTGAGGGGAGCATAGACAGAAAAATTCGCTGGCCATTTGAATGACAGCCAAGACGCAAAGATATTCATGTCTTGTCATATCATTATCGAAGCAAATGATAAATGCCAGCATCAATATTTGTGCTGTTTAATAATGCTGTGCTGTTAAACTTGAACATGCTCTAATCAAACCATTAGCTCGAAAATGTCATGGCTGCATACAATGATATCTCAATTCTCACACGCATTATCTCTTTTATGACAGGTCTTACAACATATCATCCGGCCATCATTTCCACCATATATATTAATATTGGCGATGAATCTGTGCTCATTCAAGGTACAAACACATTGTCATATAGATAACACTATATATCATGATCTATCTGTGGCGTTTTTGTGATTTGCATCGGCGATGCACAAGTTTATGACGCATGCGAGTATGACAGCGCAATTATTGGCACACTATAGTAAAATAGGAGCTTCACGTGTACCAAACGTGATGGCTTTTTGGAGGCTCACATTCACAAAACACTCCCAAACAAAGAAGCACGATATTGAATTTGTGAATGGAACAATAGCATCCATTATATATGGTTTTCCTTGAAATATTGTGCAACGATAGCTATGATTGTATATATTATTATGTGTCGGTTCCTATGTACATCTGTCATCCAATGAATTTGTAGCATATTAAAAAAGAAAAAGCGTTGAAATAATCAGTGATGGAGCAACCTGCTGCTATGACTAGTTAGAACTGATGAATTATCCATGGTTTTCGTTGACACAGGGCCCGCTCGTCTCACGCCACCATCACAATCATGCATTTATTCCTTTATCATCATCTGTATATATATATATATATATATATATATATATATAGATATATATATAGATATATATATATATATATAGATATATATATATATATATATATATATATATAGAGATAGATATATAGAGATAGATATATATCTATATATATATATATATATATATAGATATATATATATATATATATATATATATATATATATATATATATATATATATATATATATATGTATACAAATATAAGATAACATAATATTATATAGCTGTCACAAATCAAGATAACATAATCATAGCTGATAACATAATCATGATGGTGTAATCATAGCGTTATGAACACCTCATCATCGTATTAATATTATGACCGGGGGTTACTGTAGTTGTGTCGGGGATGGTGATGAAAGACGATTATTCTTAGGCCGCCGATGTTATTGTAGGTATCTGAGGGTTAATGCCCTTGTTAATTAGAAGTTCTATTGGGCTTTATTTGTCTCAGCTGACTGGCATACTCTTTCTTGGTGTTCTCTGCCACAACCGTGTTGTTTCGTATATTTTCTGTCTCTCTCCGTATGAATCTTCTATATGTATCTTTCCGTATGATCTCTTATCTCGTGTGTCTGATTCTGCTGTATTGATTGAGAAAGATGAGGTTGGCTTGATGTGGTGAGCTGTGACTGGCTTATCGGATGCTTGGGTTTATTCGGGCTGACTTACAATTACCAAGAGTTTTGAATGGTGATCAAACGGGCTGATGGTAATTGCTATGGGAATTAACAGGGTTGAATGTTTACCTCAACGGATTGTCCTTGCTACACCGGGACTATTTAATTTTGAAACTGACCTGTTCTGAACATCTACTTGAAAGGATTCTAAAGGTTTGTGTAAATTGGACAGCAATTAATCTGGTACGAGTGAAAAGGAGTGAATTTCATTTGCCTAAATTGGTGTAGTTTTCATGTCCCGAGTGGCCGAAAAGTTGTAAATCTAACTGAAACTTTTGGGAGGGATGGAGAGGTGGTGGGTGTATGTGTTCGTAAGTGTATGCGTGTATGTATGCATTTGTTTGGGGATGAAAGTAACATTAACTGCATCCCAACAACATCTCACTGTGCATTCCCCCGTGAGTTTATGTGTGGATGGAAGACACGTTATGCCTCCCTTTCTAACGAGAAGTAGTTCCCCAAAAGGTCGATTGCCATACCAAGGCGGACTACAAAAATAACATGCTCACATCCCGGACCCAATCTATCAACAATGATTATCAACCAAAAAGTTGTATGATTGAGTAGCCAATTCTGAATAAGAGGAGCTACTCAGCGATTTTTGTAATTTCCCCCGTTAAACGCTGTACTTGCAAATTTTCAGGGCAGGTATCAAAGCAATCCGAATGTCTGAGGCATGGTGCCGCGAGTAGTACATAGAGGCAAGGCAAGAGCACCAGATTTACTAGCTGAGGTTCTACAAGGTGTCACTCTCCCTGTTCGAATCAAAAACGGAGTGGACAGCTTTGCCAAAGGCCTTTGTCCGCTTTGAGAAAAACTTAAATATGTGAGGACGTCATCTGGCAGCAGCTGTGCATTGGTGGGGTGGAGGGGCACAACCAATAGCATGTTACTCGCCAACTCGCTTTGATTTTAATCGTTGCCGGCTTCAACAAGTTCGCACGCCATGTTAAGCGATAGGTAATTAATTACGGTGCACTGTTTTAGAGCCTATCGGAATCGATGCATTGAAATATTAACTTCAGTTGCTTTGGAATCCCAGTTTCCTTGCCCATTAAATACAGTCATGTACGTACAACAAATGGAGGCTGAGGCAATTGAAGATGCCGCCTTGGAAACATGCTTTAGTGAGTGACTGCATTTCGGGTGCAGTTGTGGCATGTTTTATAGTAAGACGATCTGCCTCAGCAGCAAACATGATGCTTGGTTTATACGCTTGGTGTCTCATTTCGATTCCCATCCCACCTCCCCACAAACTAACGACATTCGATCCTGAGTGAAGATCTGATGTTCCTCTCGGGAACGCGAGGCTCTACTGAAACGGTCAACAGGCCAATCTCGTTCACGGCGATGCAAATTACACAAAAGCCATGTTTTTTAAAGCAATCAACAAGTTTACATCATGTACCCCACATCTGGGGGATGGAGCAGCCGTCGCAAATAATGAACTCTCGCTCTTTGATGTTCCGCGAACAGCCGTAAATCGTAAATCATAAGGGCAGCGCCGTCAGATAACGCCGGCGAGCTAGGAAACCAACAAGGCGCTAACAGGGGCAGAAAAGGTCAACGGGGGCAAAAATAAATTTCCATGGGGCGCCCTGTTTATAAGTCAAAATCAATAAAAATCTCTCTTCTATTGGCTTTGGCTTTATGTTATGAAAATGCGGCCGATTGTGTTGCAAATCGGAAAATACATTTTTAAAACTACATTTTTACAATATCCTTACCACATCACTAACAAATACAATAAGTTACAATGTATTTATCATTATATCCTATTAAGACAATGATAATATCGATCCAAGCAATCCCTAATCAGGTATATTCAGATGACGACATTCTGGTAAAAAGGTTGACGAGTTGAAGAGTTGCAGCCATAGAAATATTAATTTGTACATTCGGATTCTTCGGTCTGGGCATCCGCTGAATGTGCCTAGTAAAAAAGGGTCAATGCTGGTTCAATATGTACAGTTGGTTATAGGTGTTTGGTGTGCATTGAGCTCATACAAACGATAGCACAGGCATGGTTTCAGATGCCACGCAATCGAGCGCTCAGCCACTAGATTTACGATTAACAACTATATAGATGTAGCGACTCGGCACTCGTAACTTTGGCATCGAGAACCGAGCGCCTGTTGTAGAAGCTACCAAACTAATAACATTGAACAGATGTTGTTTGCTCGACATGAGTATTAACAAACACTAAATGATTTAAGTCAGGAATATTTACAATTATAACAGAATTATAGCCAATACGTATTGTGTTAATTATCATCTATCCAACACGTCGTGAAAGCAACACTACGAAGACTGCCTTGATATTGATTGCAGCATGTTCTCGAACGTGCATAGTGAGGATCGCATGCTCCAAGCTCACACTCAAGGGCATGTTATGGTCTATAGATTTTTTTGTTTTGCCATGCTGTATTGCTAGAGGAAAGGTATCAATCTGCCAAGCAACTAAGTGATGTCATGAAAACAACACCTTTAGGGGCGTCAGCCCGAGTAGGTTTCCTCAACGAGTTAGACCACGCCCTGCATTTTATTACAACATGTCTTGCTTATACATCACACAATCAATGTATCTACAAAACAGATCAGAAGTAGCTTGAACGATGAAGGCAGCCGCACAAAACTTGCGAACGTATGAGAAACTGACTTATTCCTAAATGATATCCAGCTTTGTCTTCCGGCTCTGTCGTGATCAGCGCAAAGTGAATGCAAAATCTACCACCTCCCTAGGCACATGGTAGCGCAACTGTTGTCGCACTTTTGCAGCGATATTAACAGGTCATTACTTATGTTGTTCTGATGAACGACTTATTCCTCATGTCGTCATCCATCCGATATTTTCAAAAGCCACTTATGTTAACTGGTTAATTGATGTGCAAGGAGAAAGGCCTAAATACAATTAAGAGTACTATCCCTTATATGGTTGTCAATACAAGCAGAACATTACGAGTAAAGCGGTAAGCGATGGTTGGCTATCGTTAATGAACTAGCAAGACGGCTGGCCGTTTGTAACATAAAATAGAAGCACGGTGGATTGGGAATGTGTGTAGTATGGCTGTTATGTAATATATGGACGATGCATGGTTTATTGGGAATTGTGTTGCATAAAGTGGAAGTGGGTTGTGTGGTAGATCTTTGCTTTACGATGGCTCTGTGATATTTGCTGAAGGCAGGAACCTAATCAGTGAATTATCGGATGTATCAGTAAGTGCTATGAGCGAAGTATATTATAGCTGACGTTTGATTTTTTATTTCCTAAATCATAGCATGTTAAGCGTGTGTGACCCAGGGGGAAGGGAGGATCGAGTAATGTAATTCCGTCCCTCTTCTGTCAATGTTCCACCTTTACAAAGATCATATTCATGAGTGAAGCATTTTGGGTACAATAATTCACTCCCTTTCTTGCTAGTGTTCCGCTTCTACCAAGATTTCTATCATTATCATAATTAATACCCAGTGAAGCATGTGGGGTATTAGGATTGCCTCCCTCTCCTGTCAGTGATCCACCGCTACCAAGGTCTCAATCATTATCATAATTCCTTCAGAGCGAAACATGTCACGTGGGGTTGTTTCAAGAGTTCATTTGAATCATTCCTATATAAGACTTTCAAAGACGTACTATTTATCATGGGCTGATACTTCTAGGAAGAATACCAATAATGTTGCATTTTTGCGTGGTAGCATTAATCACGCTAGATCTATAAAAATGCCAAATTATTTAGTTGATTTTCCCTCCAATATGGGTAACACGTTGTACAAAAGAACAGACAATGCCTCCAATATGCTGGTACATTTCATCACATTACTGCGATCAAGGAAAGGTAGACTACAAATGATGGAATGATCGGCTCATCGGTGTGCCTGGCACTGATACAATCACAACACCTCACTGATTATCCCATACCCATAGTAACCACGACTAATGACGAAACGACTCGTGATCAGTAGATTAATTTCATCTATCAGATGAATGTTTCTTGTATCAGTCCAACACACATCACTGGCAGGATTAGGGATACGGCAGGTAACAGACACATATGCGCCACATATGGTGATGTCCATTGACCAGTCCAGTTGGGTTTTTGTCTGTGGGAATTCTTTTTCGAATTCCGCCTCTGGCCTCCCCACGCACACTCAAAATGTGAGCCACTTAAGATTTACGCATGAGCCATTGCAAACAATGATATAACCTGATTTGATGGTTTGCCTTTAAAGCTATAAGGCCTAGCTCTTGCATTGAGTAGAGAACGGCAATGTTTTACCCAACTATGGAATAAACCATGTTTTGATTCACAGTCTACGTCTTGATTGCTTTCAGGATCCGCCTTTTCATTGCAATCGATGATCGGTACAATCAAGCATTCGGAAAGTGTTTCTCCCGGCACATTTTCGTGTTCATGACGATTCCAATGGACGGTGTCGAATGTCGTGTGACACTATATTGCCAACTCAGTAGCTACTTAGCGACAGCAGGAAACTGAAAGAACATAACAGTGCGCCCTTGGCATAACGTGAAAAGACAACGGCACTTCTTAGGCGTGGCAGTACCATAGCGCTACAAATGCAAATTAAATGACCACCCAGAATATGTATCTCTATAGCACCAATCTTTGTCATAGCCAAGACTGATTCCGGAGAGCCTGTTATGTAACCGCATTGCTTGTCTAATATAACTGCAATAACATTACGAAAGACCGAACATTCACAGACAGGTATCAAGAACGAGTTGAAGCAACGATGCCGGGCTTCGTGTCATTTGTGTTCCTGCTAGTATTTGTTATCATTCCAAGGGAGCAAAGCTCAGAGGATAAGCATGCAACGGAATTGGGGTGAGTTTGGAATCGACACACTGTGTAACACTGTGCTTCACTTGCGGTTTCTGTGTTAAACTTTGCAATACATAATATTGGCCTGTATCTTCTGTTCATACGAAATAATCTGGCAGTATGTATATAGCTTTGTCAGATTTTTATCATTCCTTTGTACGATGCGTACTATTCATAATACATATCAGAAGGAACGAAACACGGTCACTACCCATGGTGACGAACGGCTCGCAACACATATCGGCACTGAATTACCGCAAGATTCGACAAGACCCAACACAGTGTGTTAAGATTTGACAACGTGCACCTATACGGAGAAGAGGTTTTAGAATGCACGATATGCACACGGATGACCCCGGATGAACTTAGAATGGTACAATATATAACCAGAATAAGCAGCAGGTATGTAAGGCCATGTCTGCTCGTTCTTGGTACTGTTGGTAGCTTATTGGCATTTCTAACCCTACTTCTACATGCTCCCCGGCACACGGCTCATATCATTATGGGTGCTCTTGTACTTTCGGAGTTATGTTCGTGTGTTGCTTTAGCTGCTTCTGTTTTTCTCGACCTATTCTGTGACGATGGATGGTCAACAGTATCTTGTGTAGCTCTGTATTACATTTCATTACCAGTGTAGGCCGATCTTGCCTAATGGCTTCTAATTTGTTAGCTGTAGCATTAGCAGCTGATCGCTATGTGGCCGCCCGATTGCCGTTAATACGATATGTATTCTGCATTCCTACCAGAGCGTACAAAATTGCACTTTCCATTTTTATCATATCGTTTGCTATATGCGTTTATTTTCCCGTGCGCATAAAACCAATCTATATCTTCAACGAAAGCACAAAGAAGTTTACATCTGTTGTTATGTATTTGACAAAGTTTGTTCTCAATAATGCTCTCACTCACACCTTTATGTATCTGGAAATGATTATTCGGTTCGCTATTCCTTTATCAAGTCTTGCATGGTTTAATATTGCACTCATACAAAGTCTTGCCCAAAATCGAAAAAATCGACAGGTTATTGCTGAAAGCAGAGCAAATCGAACCCAGAAAGCACAGCATCAAATGGTTCTTATCACCGTAGCTATCATAATATTCTTCTGTATCACCCAGACAGCGAACTTCTGCATTCAGGTTTTACACCAGTTTGCCCAATCTTGACATTATACTTTCCGATTGGAGGTATTAACTATCATTAAGTACGATTTCCTTATTCTTAATACTGAGAACGGTGTGGCTATGGCCTGGTACTAATATTGTTCGCGCCCATATCTTACTGGTAATTCCTTTGTAATACAAAGGCTATTATATTTGTCTTGTATTACCAATGAATCGTTTTAATCATTTGTCAAGGTGGGTCATACTTAGAAATTGGTTCTACATAGTCATGTCTTCTATTTAATGTAAAGCGGAGAATAACCAGAATGTCTGGAGCTGATTGTGGTATATCATTGTTCTTGTGATAGGTTTTGGTCGAACATATCTAAAAGGCTCTGCACTTTGTGTTGTACATATGGAATATTGTGCCAACATTAAGTGATTAGATGACTGTAATTTGCACTTCAGCTCACTTACAAATATGAATGTGTTTGTTTCATTACTCCTTCAATGATGATAACAATAAACCTGCACAGAATATTTCTGCCATCAGCATGCTCAAATATAGGTCACTTAATTGTGAAACAGACCTACAATATTTGGCTTTCATACACACGTGACATAATAACGTAAGGATGTTTGCTCCTGGCCGTTGTACGTCACAATTGGGGGATAGATTATGACTGAATGGTCCTACAGGTACCACCTCACCTCCAATTATATTGCAAAGCATTCATATTTAGCCGTTAAATGAACATCCCAAACAACTGTTGGCCATGTTGTAAATAGGCAGTCTAAAGTCATGCAAATTGCGACGCGAAAAACTCACATTTATGCCTCGCTATTAGCAGTCGCCGCTCCTAAGAACTTGTACAAATGCATCTAGGTAGATATATCTAACAAAATCTATTATTTTGTCAGATCACGACAGGACGTTGTCGAACAACGTATACCTAACCACATAAGAACGGTTCACATTTTATTTGGTGCATAAGACATCGATAAGACTGGGGCCCAAAAATCAAATGAACTACTTTTCGAGGACAGAATACATATCATATTTAATCAGAGACAGCCACCAACAGAATACCAAGGGAATCTAACTGCGAAGAGTGTTATGCATATTAATGAATTTATTGAAGGACACTGGTGAAAGGCCTTAATCATTGAGCCTATATACCATTAACACCGAGAAAAGATGTATTTTCTCATATAAATAAAATTAGATAAGCAGACATGAGGCTCTAGCCAGCGAATTATATAGGAAGCGATCGAATATACTACTCCTCCACGTGTTAACCGAATGTTAGAACAAGTATAATTTTTACATCCTTACAACAGGCGCTAGGTTTCCGAAGCCAAGCTTCCGAGCGACGAGCCGCTACATCTATGTATAACTAGTGATATGCAAGCAATCTCTGGCGCGTTGACAGACCTACTCGTGATTAAACGTAAAATACTAGCCATTCGAAAGTCTTTCACCAAAATCCGAAATCTTTATTATCGAAAGTTTGATGATCCGAGGGAAAGACAGATTCCGATTGTGAATAAGGAAAGAGTGCGACGGCGTCGGCGATCGCTTACATACCTTCCTGCCAGATGCAGTTGTTGTGGATAGCCGCTCGGACACTTGGCATCAAGAACCGAGTGTTTGTGGTCCTGATGTTGCACCCTTCTTCGATGCATTTGTGCCACTCACGCACACTTGTCGTCATGTAATACGGTCTCTGTATACTGAGGCCCTAAGGTCTCTCTAAGTGCTCTCCCATTGACGCCACCAACGCTTGGTGCCAGCAAACTTTTGAATATTCGGGAGACGAACATTGCGCAATATTCCAGTTTATACATTTAAATAATTGAATAGGGAAGGAAGCCAAGTAAAATACGGCAACATTACCTCTAAAACTAATACATAAGCGAACGGGCCGCCATGGCGAGGAGAACCTTCGCCTACGTCCGATCGCAATGCGTAGTCTTATCCACGTAACAATCTCTTTTGTACTTGGTGTCGCAGCATATTTAGAATGCAGAAACGCCGAATCGGGTGAACGTGGCAAGTTAGTCACAATGTGTGCAGCTGTGTCCCCAGAACCCCTGTTGTGCAACTTCTGTGTACTTCTCAAAAGATTTAAGTATGTACGTCTGTGACGTTAATAAAAATTCGACTAAAAAGGAGATAATTGTGGTAGCTGATTATGCGTTCGGGTAGGTTGCTAAGAGAGATTTTGCCGAATTCGTACATCTTAGGTTACAGCGACCATTGTGCAAAGCTATGTGAGACCATGAAACAGTTCTTGCGTCAGACCGCTGAATAGGTAGCTGATTTGGATTTACACATAAACGGGCAACCGTACAGACAATCGCGTCCGTTGTAAGTGTACAGTGGAATATGATACTACAAAATACAGACATTACATGTTGTGTTAGTAACTCATGATGCAATATATGCGGCACTTAACAGAGTTACTGATCCGTAGAATAGCATTGCACGTCATCTAACGCTTATTGGAGAGCAATTTACAGCAGTTTTGGATATCGCGGTTGTTAGGCGGTACAGAATGACAATCTGTGAAGCCAGCATCCATTCTGAAGATGACGGGGTTGACCCACTCTTTATCGAAGCTCTTCAGTACCTGGCAATTGGATACGCTGTGCCTGTCCCAAATTACACCTTTTAGTGGTTTCCTTTAAGCACGTGGGTGTACAATGTGAGGCTGAAACTTTCTTCCAAGAAATGATGAAGATTAAATGAGAACCATCTTGCCTTGAGGCACCATGTAGTAAAAAAACAATTATAAGAAACCAATTGTCTTTACAAGGGCTAATAACTTGGTAGTTCTGTATCAAAATGATAGCTTGTTTAGTTTTCTGCCGTTGGTTAGGTGCTATATGATTTCATGTTGCTGACATCAGCTGAGAAGAGATAGATCTTGTGTATAGGAATTAATGGTCTGAATATTGTCAAAGATACGTGAATACTAAGCTAGAAAGTCTGTGCCAACAATTAACTTATCTAAATTACTTTCAAGCAGATATTGCCAATTCAACACCGTGCTATAATTAAGAACATTCAATTGAATCAATTCATACCATTTGCTGATTGATTAAATCGACCACAGTTAAACTACAACCATAATAAGCACTCACATTCACCTCACCTGAGTTGATTATGATTCCTCACCTGATGGAATGACAACATATCCTCTTTTAAAGATCTTATTGAGCACTTGACAAATTTCATGAAGAGCACTCAATATAAAAATATTCTCATCGTCAATAGAGATACTCCCACTACCGTCCTCCTTAAAATTGGACATACAAAATACAAATGGCTACAATGGTTAAGAACATGCAGTATTATCAATAGTGATAGCTTCGCAAAGCCACAATAAACTAATGTTATTTGTAGGTCCACCAATACCATTAATTTAATATCGTTATTGACTCAAGTACCTTTATTTAGGCTTACAGTGTACCAAATACCCTCGTTTCAAAGTCCTCGTTGAACACCATGCTAGTGTCGTGTACAGGTGACGTCAGATGGAGAGCTAATTCCACAAATCTGTTCCTTGTCGAAGGGAAAACTCCCCCACAAGGGAACACTCTACGGCGCATCCCAGGGTTGAATCCACTTGAAGAGTGCGTAACATTCCTGCAAGTTGAAACTGGACATTTGTATGGATTTGTGTGATTAAACATAGTAGCAGCACTAAATGCCAACGGTCACAAAAGCAAATCGCATGCTGTGTGGCTGATACTGGTAGTATAGCAAGCTGAATAAGTTCATCGTTGTTCACCGAGCTTGAAGTCTACGCTCGCTTTCGCACACTATCATGTAGTAATTTTCGAGGTCCATGACACAAACATTCCTTATAAGCACGTTTAACACGAGGGACAGCTCTTGTCGTTAATTGGCCCACCAATCACAGTTCATAAGTTCATTCCACAGAGTTGTTGGTCACATGACCATCAACTTTGGGCACTCATTCATTATGTTCATCATGCATGTTCATCCATCCTCAAGGCGAAAAACTTAGGATATACAAAGTTATATATGAAAAGCTATTTCGTAAACTTAATTAGCACAAAAACGCCAACGGCATGTATTCTAACGGCAAGCCTGAACGACCACCAATACTGTATCAACAATATTTCACGATCAAAAGTGGCCTTAACACCAACCGAACGTTATGTAAACAAGGCGCAATCACGATTGCTTCAAGCAAGTCAAGTGTTCATATTGTTAAGAGATAACATATTACTGGTCAAACAGGCTTGCCGTTGGAAGACATGCCGTTGGCGCTTGTGCCAAATCTAGTTAACTTACCACATATTCATTTGATAACAGATGTACATAGAAACCGACACGGTCCATGAACAGAATAAATAAACGATCATATAGCTATCGTTGCACAATATTTCACGTGAAACATATGCAATGGATGCTATTGTTCCTGCGCACAAAATCAATATCGTGCTCCTTACAACATTGTTTGGGAGTGTTTTGTGTGTGTGAGCCTCAAATAAGCCACCACGCTTGGTACACGTGACGCTCCTATTTTACTACCTCGATGGTATGCCAGTAATTGCGCAGCCATACTTGCATAAGCTAATGGACCGCCGATGCAAAGCACACATACGTCACCGACAGATCAGGATAACTAGTCTTATCTACGTGACAATGTGTTTTTATCTTGAATGAGCATAGACAGTTCGCCAATAGGTTCAGATGATGGCCGGATGAGATGTTATGAGACTTTTCATCGATGTTTTAGCCAATTTCATCGTTAATTAATCGACGAATTCGAGTTTGTCACACAGTTATCAAATAGTACAACATATAATGGTGGCATTTAACATTTGCTCCGAGAATTATATGACAAGAAAAATACATATTTATCACCTCATCTGTCATTCGAATGGCCAATGAGTTTTGCTGACAATAATAACGTTAGCGAGGAGGTAGAGAAGAAAAGGGGGTGCCGAGGTTGGAGAAGGAGAGATGGTTGTTTGGAACGGAGTTGAGAGTTAGGGCAAGGGTTGAAAATGAGGAGAAACGAAGTTGGGAAGAATTAAAAAGAGGTGGGAGGCTAGTACATGCCAAAAAGCACAGTGAGAAGATGGGAAGGTACGGAAAAGCGAGATGTGAGAGAGAGGATTGTTAGGGAGGACGGAGGGGAGGTAGGGATGACATCAAAGCATTTGATAAATACAAGAAGCCTACATTTCTTTCGCCCATTTGGGTCGGTGCTATTTGTTTCCATTTGGACACTGAATTGACTATGGCTATTTTCTGTAGGAGCCATAGCTGTCGATGTACTCATCATGGGGAAATTATTGCAGACTCAAACATGATGATGAACATTATATTTATTTATTTCATACCAAAACTTCACCATTATAACGTAATGTTATTGCCAAAACATGTATTAACAGTTATGCTACGTTAGAGGACCATTCTTGCCATATTTCTTCCAGCACATGTCGTTATCAATGGTCGCCCCTAAAGAAGGAACCTAATTCACCTACATAACTCAATGAGAGCCAACATAGTACAGACTTCAGATTTCCTAGGCTCTCTAATCCACACCAACGGGGGTCGATGATGCAGACTTATTAATGCTATGCGTGTGTTGGAAAAAACACCATATCAAATATTTTGTCTTTGCTTGAAGAAAGGTTTTGAATGTTCATGACTTAGACACAGATGATACTGTTAGTCTACTCAGTAGCAATGATACAGATATCAATTTGGTTCATCAGTTTTTACCTGCATGCTTCCGAATATGTATCGTAAGGTTTTGTACCAGTATGCATTCTCATATGTCCTGACATATTACTTCCAAAAATGTACGACTTCCCACAGATGTCACATTTGTAGAGTTTTTCGCCGGTATGTCCTGTGAGATGACTTCCATGAGCAAACGACTTTCCACAAATGTCACATTTGTAAGATTATTCACAAGTATGCTTTTTCATATGTCTTGTCAGATTACTTCCATGAGCAAACGACTTTCCACAAGTGTCACATTTGTAGGGTTTTTCACCAGTATGCCTTTTCATATGTTCTGTCAGAGTACTTCCCTGAGCAAACGACTTTCCACAAGTGTCACATTTGTAGGGTTTTTCACCATTATGCTTTCTCATATGTCCTGCCAGAGAACTTCCAAAAGCAAACGACTTTCCACAAGTGTCACATTTGAAAGGTTTTTCACCAGTATGCGTTCTCATATGTCTTGCCAGATGACTTCCATGAGCAAACGACTTTCCACAAGTGTCACATTTGTAAGGTTTTTCACCAGTATGCGTTCTCACGTGTCCTGCCAGAGTGCTTCCAACAGCAAACGACTTTCCACAAGTGTCACATTTGAAAGGTTTTTCACCTGTATGCTTTCTCATATGTCTTGCCAGATGACTTCCATCAGCAAACGACTTTCCACAAGTGTCACATTTGTAAGGTTTTTCACCAGTATGCGTTCTCATATGTCTTACCAGATGACTTCCATGAGCAAACGACTTTCCACAAGTGTCACATTTGAAAGGTTTTTCACCAGTATGCTTTCTCATATGTCCTGTCAGATGACTTCCTTGAGTGAACGACTTTCCACAAATGTCACATTTGTAGGGTTTTTCACCAGTATGCTTTCTCATATGTTTTGTCAGAGTACTTCCAAAAGCAAACGATTTTCCACAAGTGTCACATTTGAAAGGTTTTTCACCAGTATGCTTTCTCATATGACTTGTCAGATTACTTCCATCAGCAAACGACTTTCCACAAGTGTCACATTTGTAAGGTTTTTCACCAGTATGCGTTCTCATGTGTCCTGTCAGAGTTCTTCCATGAGTGAAAGACTTTCCACAAGTGTCACATTTGTAAGGTTTTTCACCAGTATGCTTTCTCATGTGTCCTGTCAGAGTACTTCCATGAGTGAACGACTTTCCACAAATGTCACATTTGTAGGGTTTTTCACCAGTATGCTTTCCCTTATGTTTTGTCAGAGTACTTCTAAAAGCAAACGACTTTCCACAAGTGTCACATTTGTAAGGTTTTTCACCAGTATGCGTTCTCATGTGTCCTGCCAGAGTTCTTCCATGAGTGAAAGACTTTCCACAAATGTCACATTTGTGAGGTTTTTCACCAATATGCGTTCTCATATGTCCTGTCAGAGTACTTCCAAAAGCAAACGACTTTCCAAAAGTGTCACATTTGTAAGGTTTTTCACCAGTATGCGTTTTTTTATGCATTTTGATATTGCTTCCATCAGCGAAAAACTTTCCACAAATGTCACATGTATAAGCTTTAACACCAGTATGCGTTCTTCTATGGGCTTTCCTATTGCTTTCATTGGTGAAGCAATATAAAGACGATCCATCGTTGATATCATCAGGGGCCTCAAGTTATTACCGCTTTAACGTCTTCCATTCTGATGAATTCGGTTCCGTCAGCTAGAATTCTCCTGTAACACATGTTCATGAATCAATAGCTATTTCCATGTGATCTTTTAAAACATCATTGTTATGAAAGTGTACATATTGAACACAATTTTGTATAGTTTCATATCATGCCTTTAGGCTCTGCTGTTTTTGACCTGATTCTCAACTTAACGTTATGACAAGACTAAGCCATAACGTTCATGGTTGAACATAGTGTTCAGTGGCACAATCCAATGTATAACAGGGCCTCAAAACTATGTGACATCGGCCTAGTAAAGGAATGATACGAGAGAGGCAGGCTAAAATATGTGCGTTAGTGGATTTATAACATTCAACAAACCCCCAATTAGTCGCCTCTTAAACATCAATAACACAGGGGTTAAATGTAGGAAGTAAATAAGTATACGGTTTAACGGCACACCCACACACATATGTTACATGGTGCCTACAAAGTTGAACAGATAAGGTTGATCTGATTAAGCTGCCGTATACTGTAGGATAAATGGTAAAAAGAGCAGGAAATACAAGTGGAAGATGATGAAAATGATAAAAATGCAACAATTATCAACGGGGACTGCTACACTCAACCACCTAGATCCCAAAGCCCACCAACACGAGTCGCAACCAACGACCAACAGGTTGCCCCCTATTGGTCGCCTCTTACGACATGCAGGAGGATGCAGTGGGCATATTTCCCCCCATGACCCTTATAGGTGGGTGGGGGAGGGATAATATGAGAGTTGTCCATGCGTATTTTCAAGCAAACATGATTGGGTTAACATCAGCACCTTGAGGTACACACCGCGCGATTATGCCTTTCACGCCAGTGGCTACGACAGCGTAGACAACCGACAGGAACACAGGAGAGTAAAGCTCTATTGCAGAAGTTGACCCATTGATCAGCATACTGGCGGGATGAACGAGAGGCGCCTGGGCAAGTCAGGGATGATGTCTGTGGAGGGGAGAGGGAGGGGGGGGGGGGGGGTATTTGTCTTGTCTCATAGGGCAGCCATACACCAATATGTAGATATATGATTGCAAGACAGTGTCGGACATTAGGGCGTTCAGTACAGGTTTAACGGCACTACATAACTAGTGTATTATATAGTGCCTATTGAGAGGGGTCTATATGTAAATTGAAGCTGATAGCATGCTGTACAAGAAAACAAAGTCAATGTATATAATAAGTTTCGCTGAACAGCAGAGCTAAAAACAGACCACCAGAAGTTGTAAAACAGTGAATTTATGTCAATAATAAGTCAGGAGTCAAAGGTCATGGAGATATGTTTTTAAGTTTTCAATGTTCAATTATCATGCGAGCAGTCCATGTGTCATTTGAGGTTATAGGTTGCTTAATAAGAAAATGGCCACCAAAAGATTAAAAAACATTAAGTTATTTAATGATAAATCAGGAGTCAAAGGTCAGGGGGCTGATTTTAAGATCACAAGTTTCAATCGTTATGAGAGGGGTCCATATGTGATATGAAACTGATAGCTTGCTTTGTAATAAAACATGCCACCAAACGTTAGCGAACGGACGGCCGGATGGCGGGACATACGTCAGAGTCAAGATATATAATAAACTGTGTTGGACAGCAGAACTTTAATAGAATCAATGAATTTACTCTTGTTTTAGTTATCAATCAAGTGAAATAAGCTGTGGTTTTAAGAAATGTATATGCATGTTTGTTTTCAGAATATTTATTAATATTGTAATATCATATATTATACAAGATTTTAAGTTTCTGTACCAATCAATATTTAGTTTTGAAGGCATCGACCAGACATATCTCTATGACTATTCAGGGTGCTTTACAGATGTATTTTTATGCTAACGCATTCAACTGTTTAAAAAAAAATTGCAAAAAGAAAGTTATGACCGAAAGTTATGACCAGACTTGATAGCAACGTTTTTAGGTTAACATTATATGTAATGGCACACTTTATATGGTCACAGGGGGCCTCAAATTAAGCCACATTGGCCACCAAATTGAATAACACAAAGGAAGAATATGCTTAGGTGTGCTGGTAAGCACATTTATAACATTCTTCTTACCAAATGGACAAAATATTCCACCAAAATGTACCAAATATTCCTTACTTGGAATGATGTAAAGGTCATGGATGACCTATCCAATCCGAGATCCCAACAGACTTCATTTTCGATTCTAAAGAAATTACAAGACGTCTTCTGATTGCTTAAATACAGCATATCAAATTCCACCATTGAGACACGTAGTACAATAAATTTTCCAATAATAACATAGGGGTTAAAGGTCATGTAGGGCTGCTTTTTGTTTTACTCTAAATTAGCCATCAATATATGAGGGATCCACGTGTTATTTTGGGCTGCTTGCTGGCTATATAAGAAACGTGCTATCAAAACTTATCACCCATTAGTTTAACATCGAACAAGATATAATTAAACAATAACTTGGGGGTCAAATTAATGCATGGCTGGTTTTTAATTTGCGATGACCGATAGACATAAGGGGGCCCATGCCTAGTTCAGTGCGGCTACTTATTCCCCATCAAGTTAACATCAAACAAGATATTTAACAGTAACTAACAGTCAAAGGTCAGGCAAGGTTGATTTCTAGATACCAAGGAGCCATCAAAAATGCATTAGCTTCACATGCTCCTTATTAGTGGATGTGACCTTAAAATAAGGTCAATGAAACTGATAACCTCTGTAATATAAGGTGCCACCATACTTTCTTCCTAAAAGATGTTAGTATGTGTATAAATAACATTCCACAAGCCATATTAACAAAATGTGCCACTAAAATGTACCAGATATAAAGATTCTGTTTTTAAGGCTGTGACATGACAATTAAGGTCAAGGTCATTGATAACCTCTCCAATCAAAGGCCAAACAGATTGCTCAGCAGATTAAATTCCTATTTGAGGAAGCATTGAACAGGCAGTTTTTTTATCGATCACTCAGAGGTCTAAGTGGACATTGGAGTGAAGTTATATGACAATCTTTGCTGAGCAGCCATATGTATTATTCCCTCCCCTCTGGGTTTACATTGCACAAGAGACATTTATTTATAAGTTTTCCTTTAATACCTCAGAGGTTGAAGGTCATGATGCAGAGTAGATGTTAAGTTTGCAAGGAAACATAAACATCTGAGGGGTCCATGTGTGATTTCAGACAATTGTAAAAAAAATGTGCCATCAAAATGTTTTCCATCGGGTTATCAGAGTACAATTAAGTAGCTCTTGTGAAACAAGTACGGGAACTACGGCTGCATTACCTCTTGGTTCTCGCGCATCACTGTATGAAAGTAGAAAATTCACAGAATCTAATGACGTTACCCCAATAAATGTCCACGTGTTGATCTAGTTTTATCTAATAAAATCCACTCACATTTATCTGTACTTAGGCTGAGTTTCAACAACGTAAGACTCCTGTAAATGAGCATCTAAGCCTAAAATCCCACCAAGCCGTCATATCTGGGCTTGACTTGCCAACATGGCGGCGAGGCAGTGGACACTGACAAGAGGAAACTTCTACCAACTGGAATATAGGCGAGGCAGCCAGCCAGGCTTTCACAAACAAACACCTTGGCACAAATACCACACCAAATCAAGTAGAAAACAACGAAAACTTGGGGTAAGGGGGACAGTAATAATGAGCTATATTTTTTTACTAAGTTCTCGCCGCCATGTTTCATGTTTACATCAGAAGTTGCAGGGGAAGGGTTTATCACCAGTAAAATTGGAGAGTTATCGCAAATAATTTTTTTTAAAAGGCAATCAGAATATGAAACATTATCCTAAGCTAAACTAAATTATCACTTTCGACACTGATCGCCTGAAACTTGACAGAAAATGAAATATTTGGGAAAAAAGTGGTGTGTTCTGTCAGCATGTATCTGAATCGACCACAAAAAAGGTGGTGGTGCTGTTAAACCAAACAAGGAAATAAAACCTGTGGTTGGCCAGTTGGGCTAAGTACAAGAGATTATGCATACATTTTCATCCAATAACCCAAGGGTCAAATGTCATGTGGTAATGATTGAAATTACATATCAACATGAGAGGGATCCATGTGTAATTTGAGTAAGGTGCTTTGCTTTACAAGAAAAATTGTCACAAAGTTGTGACAAACTTGTTCTGATTGATTTGGGAGTGCGGCACTAATCAGCTAATCAGAAGACTATATATCTTCAACATATACCCAAAGACGGCCAGAGACGTTGAATAAACAGCCCATGTGTGTCTGTTCATTTTGTGGTTGTTAATTATAGATATGTTCATATTTTGGCTAAATATTTTTATTGAAAAGTGTACTAGGCAGAATCATAGAGCACATCGCGTTATGAAATCCAGCATGGCTAAACTCATGAGATGATTGAATTATCGCTCAGGTCCAATGAAAAAAGATTATGATTATTTACTTGAAGGGAAATATGCTATATCTTAAATAACAAACGATGTCTTAACAGTTAAAAATATTCAGAAAACATACTTCCAATCAGTCGATCTTACCAAGATAATAGAGTTGGCAGCATTCGTTCATTCGACCAAAACAGTAAACAAACTTGCGAAGTTCACAATTTTGATCCCCGCCTACTCGTCCTACATCAGTTTCGTTAAGCTCAGACCGGAATTACTACTTGAAAAATATGAAGTTATTGATCATTTGAAGGGAGGTACCTTCTTTTGACGATTTGACACAATAAATGCCTCTTTCGATTAAAATTAATCATAAATTTCTTCGCGTGACTATATCAAAAACATTTCATTTTGACAGCAGGACTGCACCCACTATACTATAACAACTGTCCTAGTTTATACACAACACACTCAATCTTCATCAACGGAACCACTAACAAGCGTTAAGGCGTTAAGGCGCTGATCGCGTTTTTACTAGCAAGCATGAGTCACATACAGTCACAAAAGCTTTAAAGTCGACTGATTGTCCTATCTCTATCTTGTAGCCTCTAGCTCTGCTACCATCCTACCATTCCCACCGATGTCACTATGATTGACACGGATAATGTATACTGTAAACTATTGCCTAATTTAGTGTCCGGTTGATTTACAGTGGGAAACCTCGATGTTTGATTCCTGACTCAAATTGTTTGTTTTGCCGTAGTGTTATAAATGTGCACACAGTGAAGTTGCTCTAATCGCATACTTCTTTACACTGTGGATGAAATTACGTAGTACGAATTAATTTCTGTTATGACTCATCGGTCAACAATGTGATGCAATGACTATTATGATATTAGTTACTTCTGGCAGCGTTTGAAGCGAGAGTCGACGCGTATGGGGTCAGGGAAGGTCACTTCCAAATACCGAATATTCCTCTGACATTTTCTCAAACCTATCATGCTCTCGGGAACAATAAAGAATAACAGGGGATTATATGTTTCCCAATGGTCCACTTACATCTCAGTTCTTAATAATGATAGGGATCGAGACGCTCTTGGGCTGACAATGCTTGGATATGAAGCGTTGTGCGGCCGTAACTTGTGGGTACATAGTACTTGATTTGGGGAAATTCAGACCGTTTATGGAGAAGCATATTTATCCAAAAAATCAATCGATTGACAAGCCCGATGGAATTAGAATGATAAATTAGGTGTGCTATGTGTAATTCAACTTTCATGTCGGGTATGAACCACACGTGAATAACGTGTGCGCATGTATTCTATATTCGGTGTTGTCCGAGCGATAATATGTTAGGGGTGTCAGCCGAACCTCGCCGCAGGCGGCCGCGCTTGTGCCTCAATGTTATTTCCAATTTTTTTCAACTTGCTCTAACTGGCATTTATATTTAAGATACATGGACGAATGATACATCAAACGAGAGCTAGCGTATTGAATTTCAATAATATTTCGCATTTTACTCCGTTTGAGCCATAAAAAAGGTGTGTTTGTGAAACAATACGTGCAAATTCTTGGCGAGCATTTTTGACTCTAAGAAAAGGAAACAGCTGACAGTTGATGAGCTTACTGCTAACCTTAAAGAGATAGTCCAACAATCCTTAGTTAGAGACCCTGTAACAGAAGAAAGCCAACACATGTTGGTTGGCGAGAGAGTGAGGCATATTTTAGTGGACACAGTTGATGGCAAAGAGGAACGGCTTATCCAGCCAAGGTGGTGTCACAGGTACCAGGGTTCAGCGATTGGTTTAATATTGTATATGATGAGGATGATGCTGTGTACACATACCACCGTCTGGACGAGGACATCTCTAAAGGCGATCTTGAGATTTTGGTCACCTGATGTTTTAGCATTGTTTGGCCATTTCAGACAGGTGTCTGGTTGCAATAGATTAGTATTGTTTGGAAATGTCAGACAGGTGTCTGGTTGCAATAGTTTAAGCCTTGTTTGGCAATTTCAGACAGGTGTCTGGTTGCAATAGATTAGTATTGTTTGGCAATGTCAGACAGGTGTCTGGTTGCAATAGTTTAAGCCTTGTTTGGCAATGTCAGACAGGTGTCTGGTTGCAATAGTTAAACCTCAATAACTTTTTTACTAATTGATTACAAAAAATGAAACATAGCTTATAAGACATTTCTTGTGGTATAATTTCACTATCATATTTTAAATATAAGACATATAAAGCGGCTGTTATCCCTTACCGTACAATTCTGGCACAAAACCGAGCAATACCATGAAAATTGAAACCTCAATAACTTTTTTACTTATTGACTTAAAAAATGAAACATACCTTTTTAGAATCCTCATGAGTATACCTATCGTCATGTATAATTTCAACGAGATACAATGAATTTGAAAAAAAATCACTGACAACCCTAAATATGTGAAACTAGCTATCTTAAATCGCGATCTTCGGTCGATATCGGGCGATGTTTGCTTGAAATTTCACTTTGACCAACTGCAAAACCAATATACACATTCAAATAGCAATAACCAAGAGCATTTAAATTGTTGGACTGGTAATGATACTTGTTTATGTATCCGGATCATTCCACAGTCAGTTATTGTTTTGGACTACAATCTTCCTCTGTGTCTGCAGTAAAAGCCTACCTAATGACAAGACAAAATTACGGGAGGGGTCAATCGAGAGATAGTTCTTCACCCCACACGGTAGCTCGAAGGTACCATTGTTGAAAGTGACGCTTAAACTCCATATTCCCATTACTATTCCTTGATGTTGAGTGGTGGGGCTGATAAGTGGTGATATCAAAATCAATGTTCACATTGCCATGCAAGAAGAATTTGAAGATTTTTTCTCTCATCTGTCTGCTATATAGAGATGAAAACATGGACAGGTACAATAATCAGGTAATTATAAAAACAGTTCGATAATCTCTTATCAAGCCGAGGTTGCGATGGCTCGAGGACTGGCTGGATGGCTCGAGGACCGGCTGGTTTATACAGCTGAGTCCAAGTCAGTGAATGCCGCAATGACAAAATAAATGAGGTTTCAACGAAATAATGTATAATCTCACTGGTGACTGTTGGCACACCTTTATTTATTGATATATTGCAGCTGACGTTGCAATGTCAGGTTGTTTGCTTTGAAGTGTTCGGTTATCCCAAAGATTACACACAGTTGTAGACCCCCAACCTTCAGCATTATATCAATGTATGTCTCTATTCCCAAATCCGAACAACTTTGGGAACTTATGACAGAATATAAATTTTGTTTGTTATTCTACATCACCACCCAAATGTCTTGTACTGTAATTGGTGAAATCACACTAACATAAAACTTAATGGTCAATTAGTCCTTTAGGCTGTACAATAACACAGCGAGTCCTGATTAGGCCCTCATTTGGCACTCTGATGAGTGCATTATGTCATTTGTGGTTGTCGAGGTGCCTGTGGCTGTGGCTCATCAGCATGTAACACTGGCTGCTTAGGTTGTGTCCTACAGTTCCAACTAGAGTTTTCATCATGTACAATCTGTTGTTGTCAGACTTAAAGAGACTGTTCAGCCCCATATTTGTAACGAGGTTGCCTAGGCTGCTTGGCAAGCACCTTGGAAACTAAAAGTGTTAAGTTTTCAGACTTTCAGTCGCTACGCGGCGCTACGGTCTCAGAAAATAGATCCTCACTTCGGCTGTCGCCATTTATGTTGTTGAAAATTACCCTTCATGGTTGTCAGTCAAATTTGTGCGCAATGATGCCCACAGCTGTAGATTTTATGAAATCTACATTTTGTAACCAAAGCGGAAGTATACACATCGATAGCGAGGTAGTTATAGAGCGGGTAATGATTTACAGCTTACATTTGTGTGGTTCATGGTTTTAGGGAGGCACCTTTATCGATGGAACGACACAACTAAATAAAGCAGATTTCCACAGTACATCATGAATATACCCAGTCAAATAATAATGTTGAAAATTTATCAACATGATTTTCGATCAAGTAAACTTTGTGGAACAAATTAAAAGATGGTATTATTTGTGTCTGCGTGCCCTGAGTGCCCGATACAGGGGCTGAACAGCCTCTTTAATGACTGGCAGAACAATCTAAACCTTGTATCTATACATGGTCACCTATCCGTAGTAGCGTTGAGTGATATAGCTCAGTGACAGCTGTTGAATGTCTTGTTCCTTGCCTGGTGGTATGGTGAGTAGGTAAGGCTAAGTGTTTGTCTTCATTCTTGGCGATGTGTTGTTAATGACAGCATGTTATTTGGTTGGTGTTTTCCGCTTGTGATGAGGGTGTTTTTTGAAGAATCCACGGTACTTGTTGATTTGTTGGTCATGCTGCCTCATACAGCAGCTGTGTGTTTCCTGATGTCTCTGCTTGGTGTGTCTTTTTGCTGCTTCAGACAAATTCAGATCTTCCTTCATCTGAATAGATTGCCTGGATAGAGAATCACCTCTACATAATTTTAACTTGAGTCAGATACTCTATGTCTCTTGTTTACAGTTTTCTCCAATGCAGTACAGTTGTTGAATTTATTTGACTATTGATTCACATGACTAGTGAACTCAATAGTATTGTGGTCATTTAAAGATTGTGTTCCTTTTTTCACAAATATTCACACCATTGTTAGCTCTGCTCTTGAACAGAGCTCATCATAATACCATTGCTCAGCCGTCCGTCTGTCTATCTGTTTGTAAATGTTGGTGGCAGGTTTTCTTGTAAAGCAAAGTACCTTCCCCAAATAACACATGGACCCCTCCTATGTTGATGGCTAATTTCAAACCAAAAATCAGCCCCACATGACATTTGACTCTTGAGTTATTGGATAAGAATTTATGCATAATCTCTTGTACTCTGATAACACAATGGAGAATAATTTTCGATGACCTGTTTCTTTATAACTGTCTGAAAACACACCAACCCCCTCAGATGTTTATGTTTCCTTACATCTACCCTGCATGACATTTCACCCCTGAGGTATTAAAGGAAAAAGAATTAGCAAATATCTTGTGCAATGTAAACCCAATGGGGAATAATACATATGGCTGTTCAGCAAAGATTGCCATATAACTTCACTCAAACGTCCACATTGACCTCGGAGTGATTGATAAAAAACTGTAAAGAAATCCCGTTCAATGTTTCTTCAATTGGGAATTGAATCAGCTCAGCAAAATATAAAGTCTGGTTGGTCCTTTAATTAGAGAAGTTATCAATAACCTTGACCTTATGTTTTAGGACTTAGAAAAGCATCTTTATATCCGGTACATTTTATGTTGTCAGTATGGCTTGTGGAATGTTATTTATCTTGTTCGATGTTAACCCAATGGGTGATAAGTTTTGATAGCACATTTCTTATATAGCAAGCAAGCAGCCCGAAATTACACGTGGACTCTTTTATTCATGGCTCTTTTAAAGTAAAAATCGAATCAGCCATACAAGACTTTTTTATTATGGGAACATTTCATTTTCAACTTGTCCCAATAGGGAATTTGAGATTCTGTTTTGTAGCAGTCAGAAGACCTCTTGTAATATATTTTAAAATTTAAATAAGGTCTGTTAGGATCTTGGATTGGATAGGTCACCCATGACATTGACATCATTCCAAAGGTCATCCCTTCAAGTAAGGAATATTGCGTACATTTAGGTGGCCTATTTTGTCAATTTAGTGTGTAGAATGTTATGAATGTGCTTACAAACACAACTAAGCATATACTTCCTTTGTGTTATTCAATTTGGTGGCCGAAGTGGCCTAATTTGAGGCCCCTGTGACCATATAAAGTGTGCCTTTGTGGTCATTTGCCTCGTTTTGTGATGGACTTGGCCAATAACAATATCTTTGCACATGGCATGAAGTCTTGAAATCAGTCGGCTTTAAATTAGCTAAGCCCTCACCAATGGTGGAGTTTCTGATGGGCACATTTACGAAGAGCCCAATAAAAAATTTGCATCACCTCATTTAACATCCGACCCAGTGATTATCTTGTTTATTTCTCTATGCACTTGAAACATGCATTGAACGTTCTTTGGGGTCTGTGTTTTTATGTTATCAAAAATGTGATTGTTTTCTTGTGGTTGTTTTTTGAGTAGCTGTCTGAGGAATTGGTGTGAGGCTGTGTTATGAGATCTGACTGCAAGATGTCTGAAATGTGTGGTCTAATAAGAATGGCATACTGGAAGAATTGCTACTTGTTCAATGAACGATGATTCAGGTGTGCGGTCGTTCTTCAACCTGTCAATTACCAGTGAACGTCGCTGCTTCCATGTTCCGTGGAGGTGGTAGATTTTGTAATCATTCTGCGCAGATCACGACGACAGAGCCAGCAACAAAGCCGGATATAATATAAGGTTCTCATCTATTCGCATGTTTTGATCATTCATGCTACTTCCCATCTGTTTTGCAGGTACATTGGTTGTGTGATGCATAATAGATGGTTGGCATGTTGTAATATAATGCAGGGCGCGGTCTAACTTACGCATAATGTTGTCGATGCAAGGAAAGATTTTCAGGAAACCTATTACGGCTGACGCACCTAAAAGAGTCGCGCAAATTTATAGACCATAATATGCTCTTCGGTGTGAGCTGGGAGTGTGCGATCCTCACTCTTCATGTTTGAGAACACTTAGCAATATCAAGGCAGTCTTCAAAGTGTTGCTTTGGCAACGTGTTGGGTAAATGATAATTAACACCATACGTATTGGACAACCAGATACGTGAAAAGACGATATCCAGGCTATTACTTTGTTATAATTGTAAAAGCTGCGGAATTTAGTTCAGTCGTTGAATAATTCTTATGAGGTTAAAAATTAGTCGGCTAAATGGGGGTGGCTTACTCTCACTGAAGTTATAACTGTATATTTCACTTATCAAGTTCCCTGTCATCGATTGAGGATCCACCGAAGAAACGCTGAGCGGACAATGTCTCCATCAAGGATGTCGTTATGAAATTTCAGAAGGTAAGAAAGACCCCTTACCAAAAACTGCTGTTGATCGAGATGTGAGTAAGAACCAAACATTAAGGCCAGGTATTTGAACAAGTATAATGAATATACTTGCCAAGAAAAGTTACGCAATTCGATCTGGTGTGATTATCGTCGCTGTGGAGTCGGCGACAGTGAAGTCGGTCGTAACAGTATAACACCCTACTGAAATATTTTCTGGGGAAAACCATAAATGTATAGAGAAGTATGTTCAGACAGACAGAGAGACAGACAGAGAGTGTGCAACCCTGGAGTTTATTATGTCTCACATGGTCATGTCCGGGCTCGGAACTGCATGCTTGGGAGCACTGTAAGATATAACAGTTTATTGAAAGTAAGGAATACAACCAAATAATGACTTAATTTTTACATTAGAGAGCAAATACATGTATACCACTTCTTCCGATGAATGAATATATATATATATATAAATATATATATATATATATATATATATATATATATATATATATATATATATATATATATATATATACAAAAATATATATATATAGACATTAATATATATATATATATATATGCTCATATATATATATATACATAAATATATATATATATGCTCATATATATATATATGGTTATGTATATATATATATATATATATATATATATATATATATATATATATATTTATGTATACATATATATATATATATATATATATATATATATATATATATATATATATATATATATATATATATATATATGTTATATATACCAATACTCTAACGTTAAGGAATGTACAAAAGTTAACTAATTTGAAAAGAAAAGAGGTCCTGCATTTCTAGCCTACGTCCTCGCCAGCATTTTCCATCTGTATTATCGCTCTTTAGTTCGAAATGGACTTATTATGCAGCCAATTAACAGTGAGGAAAAGGCTACTCGGTGGGATAGTTGTTAGGTATACATCTAGTATAAATTGACTCACCTATGAAGTGCATTAGCAGGCAGATGATGATAATATTGGTATGATAACAACTCTTACAACAATTCTGCGCGGTCGCTTACGATAACGACATGCCAGAGACTGGTTGTAGAAACCGGTAGTTGCAGGGAAATTTTCCCATCAGAATTAGAAGTGGACTTTTGCCAAAAAGCTAGGAATTAATCGAATATCAAGGGTTTTCCCGGATAATGGTAAAAAAGCCATAGCAATAAAATTCAGTCAATAAACTCACCGTTGGTGGCTTTAAATTCTTCTCATAACCTATTTTGAACGTTATAAGTGATGATAAGTTAATCATGTTTGTCAATCTACCGGCCAAGGTGGATTTTCCTGTTAGACCATCAAGGAAGTAACCGATCGACTGTTTGTCTGTTGGGCTATGTGCGTTAGCTGTCTTGTTTCGATGAAGGGCAGAAATTAAGTCGATTCTAGTGTATCGAAGAACTAACAACATTTCAATGGTATAATTGGAGTTTTCTTCATTCGTTACCGAAACCATTCCTATTTCATTGTCTTGTAGTTGTGGAGCCCGACATCAAAGAAATGGTTTGTATTCGTCCAAATATTATTTTAATCCGAGTAAGCAACGTGGATGGAATTGGTTCCTATTCATGGATGTATATATGACAAGCTGCGTCTGTATCGATGGCAATTCGACGTGTGACGCGTCCTACAGAATGTCAATGGTTCATAGTGCTCGTGGATTCATGAATAATTATGACAAACACCGCCTAGCGATATGTTGGATAAGTGTTATCCCGTTATGTCCTTCTATTGGGTAACTAACAAACCCTATTAAAATACAGGTTATGTTTGAACTAAAACTTTTGTACGTGTTATTACCTGAATTTCCGGTCGTTGAACCCGACTGATACCCAATTAATGGTGGAAAAGTTTAGAATTTAGGAAATACACGGGAAATTACCGCGTTCAATTTAGTGACTACACCTGTGTAACAACTTCGCTGAACCTGACAGCTTTTCCAAACAGCTTCACCCATTGTGACTAACTTACCTGGTTTAGCGTGTCTGACAACACTGATACCCCACGCTCCTTTCGGAACAACAGCAACCTATTGCAGACTAGCCTTGTAAATTTGCTACAAAACCAAGATGAAAAGTGATTGTCATATGGATAAGACTAGGCATTGTGATCTGCCTTTGCCGAATGTTTGCCTTGCAAAGGCAAATCGTTCGCTCGTATATTATTTCTTGAGTTAAAGTCTTAAACTTGGCTTCATTCCCTGTTCAAACATTTGATGTGTAATCTGGAATGTTGCACTTTGTTCAGCTCGCAAATATTCAAATGTTCGCTGGAACCAAGAGCTGGTGACGTCAGAGGGAAAGCACTTAGGGCCTCCGCAGACATTGACGGTGTTAAATCAGGGAAAGTGTGCATGTAGTGAAGAAGGGTGCAACATTAGTACCACAGCTACTCGATTTGGATGCCAAGCTACCGAGCGGCTATCAAGCGATCACAACCGCGGTTGCGCTATTCCTTTACTCTTACCCTCAGATCGTCGTAGATAGTAAAGATTTCGCCATTCAATGATCGTCTTTTGAATGGCGCGTTTACTTACGAGTTGGTCCTTCACAGCGCCAGAGACTGCATGCCGCTAGTTATACATCGAAGCCGTGCATCGGAAACCGAGCGTCTATTATCACGACATAAATCACGCGCTGGCTAGAACCTTATGTCTGCTGATCTTATTTGATTTCTTTAAGTAAATGGCATACAGGCTCGTTGACGAAGAACATTATTCATTCTGAAGTAGGATAAGCACCTTCAATAGATAAGCATCTTCAATTATTTCGATTACTGCGTTTGATTTCTTCTTCGATTAAAAAAATAAACATCTGTGTTAAATGTAGTTATCTAAATGTATCGGTACAAATTCCTTTCTGCAGTGACTGGAGAGGTCACTGTATATGGTATAAGGATGCATATTTACTTGGGATACACTATTAACGGCTAAATATGAATTCCTTATGAAACAGCTGGAGGTTAGATGGTACCTGTTGGACCATCCAATCATGAATCAAACTTGAATCTATAACACTATTGTGACGTACAAAGCCCCGGAACAAACATCTGTGAGATTAATATTACGTTTGCATGAAGTAGTGATTTCGTAGGTCCGAAGTAAATAATTGAGTATGCTGCTGACAGAAATTTCATTTTCAGGTTTATTGTTAACATCAATAAAATAGAAATGATTTAAACACATAATCATTCCTCGGTTAGCTAATGTGCAATCTAGAGCGTTCTATCATCTTCATGTGGATACAATACTTCAGATGTACATTACAAATTATAATGCATTCTAAATATGTTCAACCAAAAGCTATTAGAATGGCAATGATATCCCACAATCAGCACAAGACATTCTGGTTATGCTCTAGCTTACTCACTTTTATTACACACAAGTGAAATTAAACATAATTATGAAGAAGCAATTTATAACCATGAATCACCCTGACACAAGATTAAAATGATTAAAAAAAACTATTGTACATCTCAGGGTAAAATATGATAGCCTTTGCCATCCACGGTCTGTGTTACAGAGGTACTGCAAATAAGATATGGGCGCTAACAATATAAGTACCAGAACATATCCGCAACATTCTTAGTATTTATGGTCTTTTTCATCTTGCGGGTTGAATGACTGCATAAACTGCACAACAGCTTCCCGAATGATAAATAATATAAATGCATGCAACAATATTCATGCACAAAATGCATAATTAACCATTAAACCTTTACAAATGTATAGTCACCACATTAACTGATGCTGAGGCGAGCTTAATACATGCAGGTAGAATTATTAAGTGATGGTATATAAATAACACAAACGATAACGCGATCATATACAAATTATCGGGCTTAGCTGTAACCCAACACTTGTCTCACTTTTGTGATGTTGTTTGTTTAATGCTCTCCTTGCACAATTTCTTCGCTTGAAACAGACTCAAGGTCATTTTACGAAAAGCTGGACTTAAACCAAAGTATATAAAAAAATTAACGCATAGGTTAAGAACGAGGAAGTCGTATTGAATTATACTGAGTAATTCCATTCGGAAAGTAAAATGCCACGATTGTGCAAGCTGATACAAAATTTGTCTTACAAACTCAACTGTCTGGGTTAAAAAGAAGAAAATGATGATAAATATCGTTATAAGAACCAGTTGGTTTTGGGCTTTACTTGTATGATCTGCGCTGCTCTTTGCAATAGCCTGACTTTTTTTTCGATTTTGACCAAGGCTTTGTACGAGTGCAATATTGAACCACACTAGACAAAATAAAGGAATAACAAACCGAATAATAATTTCAAGATTCGTAAAGGTGTAAGTGATAGCATTGTTCAGGCCAAACCGTGTCCAGTAGATAACAACAGATGTGAACGTTTTCGTGCTTTCGTTATAGACATATATGGGCTTGAAACGTATTGGGAAATTTATGCATATTGCAAATGATATGATGAAAATGCTAAGTCCAATTTTGTACGCTCTTCTAGGAATGCAGTACACAACTCTTTTAAGTGGAAATCGGACGACCACATAACGATCTGTGGCTAATGCTACAGCCAACAAATTAGAAGCCATCAGACAAGAACGGAATATGTAAAAACAAGGTAATGCACTGTAATACAGAGCTGTACATGATGCTGTTGACCATCCCTCGTCACAGAGTGTGTCGAGAAAAGCAAACGCACAAGCAGCAAAACTCCCACATAAATCCGAAAGTGCAAGCGCCCCCATAAAGATATGAGCCGTGTGCCTTTGAGCACGTAGCAGAAGGGTTAGAAATGCCAATAAGCTACCAACAATACCAAGAACGTACAGCCATGGCCTTACATACCTTGTATTTATTCTGCGTATATATTGAATCCTTTTAACTTCATCAAGGGTCATTCTTTCATGTCGGGCATTTTTGACCACATTCTCTGTAGAATAGATATTCGTTGTCATGTCTTTATGGAAGGCAATGGCCGTAGCATTAGATCCTGGCGAACCTCGTGGCAATTCTGTGTTGTTGTTGTTTGCGCGCCATTTGTCCGCATAGTTTGCGGCTGAAGTGTTGTTCCTTGAAATATTGAATACAAATAGCATGCATCGGTCAAAGGGGAGAAACCAAAATTATTTGTGTAGTAATTCATAGCTACAAAAAACCTGAAGCGCTTTGCCAAACTAGTTGTGATGAAACAGTAAAGGTATGCAGATGTGGTTTATAGTGCCGATAATTTCTTATTTCTGAGAGATGATTAATCATTATCAATTGTGGCAATTATTACACTACACCTGTGTAACACAGAGACAGAAGTGACAATGTTCAATAATGTGCTTATATCAAACTTACTGCATTTCTGTTGTTAGCATATCGTCCCAGCTTTGCACCTTTGGAATGATCACAACTACCAGTAAAAACACATATGACTTGCAGCCCAGCATTGTTTCCTCGACTCGTTCTTACTGTCAGTTTGTTGAATTTGCCTTGATTCGATATTTTGCCGAATTTATATTGTACAAGCAATTCAATTGGATACTAGGACCATGCGTTGGTCAAGCTGTTGTAATGTTACTTCCACGCCCGATGCGTGCTGAGGTTATCTCACGAAGGGCTACCTAAACGCCCAGATGACACTTTTTTGATTTCCAATTGGCTGCTGTCGCTAAGTTAGTACTGACTTGGCGAAATGGTGTTCAGGCGGAATTGTGTCCCATGCATGTCGAAACCATCCATGACATACTTAACATGTGTGGCATGGAGAACAGCATCTGGCTTCCCCTACCAAAGAAAGCGGTGTACCTTGGGGATCAGCTGTCATTGAGGTTTGTTGGCTCCGCCATAGTCGTCTTTCAGCAGGAACAAGATTGTGGGGATATTAACATGCCTGAACATGCTCAGTGTTCTAACAGCACTTCTGCCGCTATCAAAAATCCCTGAACTCATTAATTAATCCCCTGTAGGCATAGCTCCTGTAAAAGGTGTGCTATCCCATACCTACAGTGTCCATTCACAGGCAAAACTCCTACTGTCTGCTTGATGAAGGCACTGCAGGAGCCCAAGCACAGGAAGCATAAATGCAGCAGGGTTCTCAAACAGTTATCATACAAAAACCAATTTCTTTGATAATGATCAGGTCCATCCTCGAGATCAACACTACTGTGAACAATAAGAATAAATCCTCAACATAAGCACTCCGTTAGCCGGGTTTATTTTCATCAAATAAAAGCCCTTGCCCCGCAAACAAAACTATCTTTTCCTTACACTTCTTCTAACTCCATGTCATCATCGGTGTCAATCTCGGCATCATTAGTGAAGACATAGTCAGGGTCAGTTTCCATCTCATCACCGCTCTCCGCAAGTTCAACAGATTCCTTCTGTTCGCGAACAGCGCGTGTGATGTCACTGTCAGGAAATTCCCGAATTCTATCGAGCGATATCCTTACAGATTGGACGTGGAAAATGTACATTTCTCAATTGTTTTTCAAAGAGAAAAAAAACCTTGCAGTCATCTTATTTATTTTACGATATCCCTTGAAAAAGTTCGGCAAAAAGGAATTAAAAAATCGTTGTATTTGACCTATTTGATTTACTTATTTTTTTATTAAATGCAGCAATAAGCTAAATATTTTGCTTGCCACTGTGCTTGCGCGTGTAAGCATGAAATGTGTACGCGACTTGTTTTTAAATAAAACCTGGATTAGTGAAGTATCTTCTGTAGACGAGGCTACATTACGCATTGCACGTTCTTTGTCTGTAGCGTGAAGGCCATATGTCGATCTCTTTGACCGTTGAAGATACCTAATAGCTCATTGTTTTATTTTGCACAAACTTATTGTTACTTTGGGATTTATATTTCTACTGCACAGCAACTGTTTGAAATAACCAACCATTGCGTATTTTGTAAACTTACTAAATGCAGGAAATCGAGAAGCCATGTAACCTTGACCATGATTTGTTGTACCAGAGATAGAATCTAGTTGGGCAAGACGTAACTGCAACGATTGTTGATGTTCAAATAAATCAGCTTGAACTTCATTATGGCCGTTTGTATATATCTTGTTGCAATGAGGCTCTTTTAAACACTTGAAATCAACTTAGAACCCGATTGATTTTATGGCAGTACTTTTATAGATTAGAGCAAATCACATACCAAACTACACATTTGACATCCTAAAATCAACTGAGCTTTTCTTTGCAAATAGAGATTGCTCTCAAAGCTCGGGACATCAGACGATACTCAGCATTATCTAGAGTTACCATTCAAGGACCATTCAGCGCAAGATTACCCTATCAAAGAAATCAATGAATGGGTGACTTTAACATTCAAACATTATAATTATATCTGGTAAGATCATCACCAGCTGCTCTGTTGAGATCCTCCTGATAGATAGTCTTATTTCTCATGATATTGTGCAACACAGTGACAATACAGTGCCATATTGAAAGGCCGTATTTATATAACAGGACTGTGTCAAACATGCTCATGACACCAGCGATGTCGAAGCAGCTGTGCATACTTTGTCTAAAGTCAGCAGATAAAGAGTAAAACATTGAGCCTTTGTCGGTGGGCTGCAGCTGTGCAAGACATCCTCCCTCTATACACTGGAAATCACAACATCACTGCGCATTTTAGGGTTAATGATGCAGTCAGACTGCTTGCCAATATCATACTATTCTGGTAGACCCAATTACGGGTGAATGTCATTAAACGTCGTTTATCCAATTCTTTTGCACAGCGCATGATTGGCTCTTTGGACAAATATCAATTGTTTACGGCGTTCAATGTGTGAATAGTTGTTTAAATGCAGCGCTGATCTTAGGCACAACTTTACTAAACGATTGTGCCATACACACGGAGCAGACGATGACAGTTATTTGTAAGCATTTTACAAGTAGGTGGCCACACAGGTTTGTCGAATTCATTACCTCCCATCCTGGGTATGGGGATAATTTCTTATTAAGTTCATCAAGCCCCCATCAACTATTACCAAGCAATATGCACTGTGCCTCAATTGAGCTCCAATGAATGCTGCGTCAGTGGTGACTATGTTATGCTTGAAGTTGCAGCAAAAGTAGTAGACCGAAAAGTTTATTGCACTGATTATGTAACACAGAAACAGAAAGTGAAGTAAAATGTTATATAACGTGTTTATGCCAAACTCACCCTTCTTCTGTTGTGTTCATATCTTCCCAGCTTTGCACCGTTGGAGTGATCACAATACAAACAAGATAAAGTATGATGTGAGATCTGGCGTTAATGTTCGGTCTAGCGAAATGTTATTGTATGTATAATGTACAAGCAATGCATTAATATAGGCTCTCAAGACGCCTACTTAACTACGACATAGATTGGTGCTCAGGGAAATCCAATAGGGGATGGTCAGTTTATTTGTCGTTGGCGTAGTCATGACACCGCCACACCTTGAACACGCCGTGGTCATCTCACGAAGGGCTAACTAAAAGCCGTTGCTTATGATTAACTTATTTAGCAATTTCGTGACCATGCGATACGGTGTCTGTTGAAACCCACGATCAGGAATGTAAGTCACGCAAAACTATGAATCTAAATTACGGCTAGATCATATTGAACTAATTTGTCAGACAAACAAATGCGCACTATGTGTCATATTCTGCTGAGGGGCATTCATGAGGTCGACTAACACACACGCACTCACACACACTCATGCACACACACACACACACACACACACACACACACACACATATATATATATATATATATATATATATATATATATATATATATATATATATATATATATATATATATATATATATATATATATATATATATATATATATATATATATATCTATATATATATCTATATATATATATATATATCTATATATATATATATATATCTCTATATATATATATATATATTAGCACGAACGCGACCTTTAGTGGACAAACCGCCAACCTTTCGTAGACTTGGGTCCACGAAAGGATATACCACAATGTCCACATAAAGTCAATGCACTTTTTCATTAAAAATGTTTACAAATATTTTGTTTTGACCATTTTAATATGATAGGCTAGTCCTTATAACGTACAAAGATAATCTTTTAAGAATGATTTCTTTGATTTGTTGTAATAAAAGGGACATTAAATTTTAACAACTAACCATTCGTTGACATTACCTTAAAACCTCAATATCTTGCTAACAACCATATATACTTTGGGCCAAATGGTCAAAATAATGTTTAATCATGAGCGTAGAATATGTAAATTCTAAGATTTTAAAAATCTGAAATCTTTTAAAATTTTTACTCCGAAAAAGTATTTTTTTCTTACTATTCGTCTATTTACAAGTTTGAATAAGTTCGCAAAACGCTGCCAATGGTTGATAATACTCATATCTACAACAAATATCATAATCGAATCCATAATGACGGAAAATGATTTTATAATTTCTGTATTCCGCAAAAATACGCAAATACATATGGGCACGAAAGGTTGGATTTATACTTATAAATGACTATCTCGACCATTCGTGGACAACCTTTAGAGGACCAAAAGTATATACCACGATTTTAAAGCGGAAAAAAGATTTTATTTTCGTTAAACTTATATATTATATTATTTAAGGTATCACGAAATTATAATTTAAAACAAATTACAATATATATATATATATATATATATATATATATATATATATATATATATATATATATATATATATATATATATATATATATATATATATTATATTAATATACACAAAAGATGTAGCAGCTCGGCGCGTAGAGGCATTGCATCGAGAATCGAGTACCTGTGATCGGATACGCAGTGCCAGCTTTCCTTTAATGTGTTTGCAGTCAACAGTTAATAGTGGAAGGGATAGAATGACTGTAGGAATCGTTCTTTAGGTCAGATCGCGTCTATACCAGTTCATATAGCATATTATATTCAGCATCAAGATATGGTATCTCATAAAGGTTTATGTGTGAGAAATGTTGATGTTTATATATCCAGTGAGATTCCCTATCTCTTACCCCAAATCTCAACGTGATTATTTAATGGTCGAACTTTGAGATGAGATCCATGTCATGTTATACACAACTTGAAGTAATAAGATATAACTGGTCTGGTATATCAGGTGAATATGAATTGGCGTAATTGTCAGAATGCAGACATCCAGTTTTCAGTTTCATCAAATCAATAGCAAATAACTTACAGACCAACTATTCACACCACCGGTGATTCAAAGACACCATGCCCTCGATGACAGTCCTTTTTTCTGGCTACATTTCTTCATTTGAGTGAATTATAGGTACCGCTTGTCACCAGCTAGTTCGTGAAATGTGACACTTATATGGCCCATCTACTTTATGCGTTGCTATTTGTGTTCTTAGATAACCAGCTTTATCTGAAAATATCATCATCGGTGTCACACTTTTACCATGGATCGCACGTGTGCTTTATTTTACGCGATCTCCGATTCCTGGCATGAATAACTACTGGCAAGGTGCCCCAGTGAGGCCAGTTGGCAAGGTGTGTAGAAGTGCTGGGAACGCGTAACCTGGGAAATCGGCACCCCCCTGGTCGAGCTTATTACAATGCAGATGCTCCATCTTGTCGACCATGTCTTGACTAAAACATAAAAGCGGCGTTTGGATATTTGTCACTCCAACCACCTGAGCTCTAAGTCGTGGCCATCTTTATAATACGTAAACTTAGATCTAGTGGCTAGGCACTTGAATGGGTAGCATCTGAAACCAAACCTGAAATTTCGATTTTATAGGGTCAATGCATACCAATCACGTATGACCAACTGTAAGGCAGATCCTAGAAGCAAATGTAACTGGGATAGTTTGGCTTTATATGATCATTTCACATGATGCAATTTTCATTCTATTGTCTGTCTATACAATAAGTGGTCCATCCATGGCAAAACTTTGTTACCACAAACACCAGGACCTGTTTATCATGCCTGTAATTGCTTGTGATGCGGTAATGCGTATTTCGCCAAGGCATGGGGACATATCTATGTAATAAACCGTACCCTGTAATATCCAGAACAACATCTAAGCAGCAGCATGTTCTTCCTCTCGTTTGAGATTGTCTGTATTCTCTGTTGGGGCAAACCATTTGGAGTGTGTGCTTTATTGCATTAATAAAGATATTTAAATCATCTCAAATTATCTTCTATCTCTGCACAATAATCTATTACAAGTAGATTTATGTCCTCGTTTTTAGGAAGCTAGTGATGCATTTTGCTCTAAATGGCCCCTTCTTATTAAGTCATTTTACTCAACATTATTTATTCATAGTTTGTTCTTTCATCTTAGACAACGTTAAAGTGGAATTAATTGAGAGAAGTTTGAGCTTCACTCTTTGACTTTGTAAACGTTTGGGGGAAAAACAAAGTCAATAGTACCGCTATGCGTTACTTTACCCCATTCTATACCCTTAAGCAATATTCAGTATTGGCTTGATGGTACATGTCCCCAAGTAGTGAAATATTCTCGTTATGAAAAATTGCAAATTTTCCCAGCGGTACACTGACTAGTCGGTATACTCTATTTCACAAACAAACGCTATCTCTCACTCACTGACTGCCTCCCCAACTCATCCACTGAATCGCCCAATAACACATGCACTGATTATCTCACTTCATTCTCAGCCACTCTTTAACTTATTCATTCGCTCACTTTATCAATTCATGCGTCCAAAAACACTTACACACGCACTCATTCCTTTACTCGGTGACATTCGCATTTACTTACTCCATCATTAATTCACTCACTCATCCACTTAACCCCCTTATATTCTCACCTGTAGACATGATTTCTAGCGTATCGCTAATCTTGACTCACCAAACATAAAACATGGCCATTTGAAATCTATCATCTACCAGGATTCCTCACTGTATGGAAATATTTCACTTGCTCATTTGCTAGAACGTCATGTAACAACCATAACGACCACAACTCATGCATCAATCGAAGTTGTCTCAGCATTGGGTGTGTATGGTGAGTGTACAAGGTGAGGGCAGGGTGGCCATGGCCGAACACGGCGAGATCGGATCAACAAAATTCCAGCCAAACAAATACACCACTGAACAGGATGTCCGACCCGCCATACATCGCATATACGGGTCTGGTACCTGTTGTGTCCTTTCCCTGCCAACTTGTGTATTGTACTGTTCAAACAAATGAAAAGCTGGTGCATGAAAATCCTTTACCGATTATAGGTAAATTGGTCATTTTCCTTGTTTACTTGGGATGCGGGATAATAACTTAAGTGCTGTGAGTGTGTTATTGTCCCTTACACCAAAATGCAGATAATTTCATCATATTTCGGAATGAAATCTAGCCAGCACAGAATGCTGAAATGTCCAAGCATTTCGGATGGGTACGGTTTTTTCATCTACAACGTGTTAAATGGGGGAGGGGTAAGTATAACAAATTTTCTTGCACAGCTCTAGTCTGAATTATATTTAGATTGATTATGGGAAGAATCCCACACTCCATGTATCAAACAGCATAATTTATGATAATGATCGAGATCGCGGTAGAGGTGGAACAGTGGCAGGGGAGGAGGGGAAATTTCAGTAAATTTCAGTCATAAAATAACAGGCGCTGAACTTTAAATTCATCAATAAATTATTTCGCTCATTGGACGAACTGACTCCGTGTAAAGATTTGAATTAGTTCGCTTTAAACCCCTGCTGGCATTGCTATGTGGAATAGCTGCCTTTGGCACTCGACCCACGACAATAAAACTAATTAGTTTGTACCTTTAGCAGACTGCCTGCTACAAACAAACGCAGACCAGAACTATAAAATGATGATAATTAATCCACTTAATTATAATGATCACTTTATCGGTGTCATTATGAATCTCACGTTACGGCCTCAGAGCGATGCAGTACGCCATACGAAAATACGTATAACTCAAGGCTGAATTTGTCAAATTTTGACTTGTTTTAGCTATCTGGCTACTTATAAACAAGTAAGGGGCTGAAAGGTTGAAAGAAAACTATTGCTATGTCTTGGCACATATATACGCCGACTTTGAGGCCCATACCAGAGGCCGGATTTGGAAAACAACAGGGAATGATAGTTGTGTCTGGCAAAAAAAACATATATTTCGTAGCCGGTCTAATTTTGAGAAAAAAAGCTGACACCATTGCCATGCCTTGGAACATATCCAGGCCGACTTTGCTCCTCATGATACCAAAGGCCGCCTCTGCACAACTAAAAGGAATGACACCTGCGTCTGGCAGGTGCGATCTGAATCCAGCGTACTTAACCGGTCTACTGTTGAAAATCGAAAATCATCCGTATATTAACGGTTATTTATTCCTATTAATCCATTGGGGGAGCAAACACTCCCGCAGTAACAACTTACTCAGTAGCACGCTACAGCAGTTACTCTATGACTTCCACACATCCTCTCACAGTAACCCACTAACTCTGTCGCACCCTATAGCAGTTACTCTATGACTGCCACACATCTTCTCACAATTACTCACTAACTCAGTCGCACCCTACAGCAGTAACTCTATGACTCCCACACATCCTCTCACAATAACTCACTAATTCAGTTGTGCCCTCTCTCTCTCAGTTACACGCTGACTTTGTCTCATATGTTCGCTTACTCCATCTATATGTGTGGGTCAGTCATCTTGTACAGCATAAGGTTTATATAAAAAGGGCCAATAATATCTCTTTTTGTGGTCTCTTTCGTGATATACAGATAAAGGAGGAAGTGTGAAACGCGAATTTGAGAACTGATTGTTGATTTGTGACTGGAGGCTGTGGACGAACGTAGTTGATGGGAAAACCGTATTTAATTATATAATTAAGTCACGGTAGCTGTTGTATGGATAGTACGTCAGGTTAAGAGAGATAGCCATTGTGAAGGCTCATTGAGGTGGATAATGAAGTTAATGGAAACACAGAGGTAGATAGAATGAATTAGTGGGGGTTATGATGTTCAGAAATGCGGTGCGGTGTGAAATATGTGCATCTTATTGCATATATTGATTGCACATAAGGTACATGGAAATAATGCTGCTCATTTGTATGGTTACTGTATGGCGATTGATGTTAATTGATATGGCGATTCAAGTTTGTAATTCGTGTGTTCTTGTTTTGAAGGATAATGAATTGAATGAGATGTGTCATAAGGTGAGCGGCAGTTAATGTGGTGATTGTTAGTTGTTATTTGTGGGAACATTTATTTTTTTCGGCTGGTCATGCGATACACACCACGCACCTGTGCATCACTTTGCACCCTCCAGAGGTTGTTTTCGGCGGTAGACAAACCACGTGTGCTCAGCTCCAGACAATAAATGAGTGTTTGTGATCATACGAGGTAAATGTAGGCCTTACTGACATCCAGTCAAGTCGTACTTTAACCAAAGATATCACTAAGTATATTCCTGCAGTCAGTGCACCATATTTTTGGATTGTCAGAGAATGAAATCAGGCCCCATAGCACAATTAATTGCGGTCATGTAAGAGGAATTGCTCTTGCGTAGACACGGTCATCTGAGTTAAACAGACGAAGAATCCCTCTAAGCGGTTAGAGCGCCCATATCTGACTACAAATATAGAAGCACTGAGAACTGAAGGATTCTTCAGTGACAGGCAGTGGTAAGTATATATCATTCTGCGATTTGGCTAATATGAATTAGCATTCGTAAAGTATTACCATTAACCTGTTAACGACTGTCTTGAATGGAAACACACTGACACGAGGTTTTACATAGACTTGAAGGTAAAGTGCATGCTGTTATGCGATATGTCTAAGTCTAGCATTATCGGAGCCTCAGCTATTGCTAGGATATGTACTATCAGCAAATTACTCTTGACAAAATACATCACGCTTATAAAGGCGAACTGTTTTTTTAAGGGGTATCCCAGATTTGATATTTTTTGTTTTTTAAACTGACATTTATTTTGAACTTTACTTACTATTTTTGCTATTCATACGCCTATTGTGCGACGTGTATAGGCAACGGCAATGCTCTGCAAAGCGACATTTTTCCCGCTCTTATCAATCGCAGTGACGTCAGCCCAGTATTCCCATGCCCATTTGTTTGGGTCATGAGCGTAAGCGACTTCGCCAACCACGACCAAAAAAATAAAATCAACTAATTCAGTTTTGTAATGAAGTCCCAGACGTGTTTTCTGCTATTAGCCGTTCACAAGGTTGATTACCACAAGTTGAAGACCTCCACCTGAATTGATCTCTGAGGGAGTTAGTCCCTCAGGTGCTCCCTCGGTAATGATAAATCAGTGAGGATCAAACAATTCAGTCGTCAAATAATCTATGTTTGCCACTAAACGTACTTTGTTAGATTCCAAACGGTTAATTTGTTGCCAGAAACTCAACCGTTCAGTGTCCCACTTTACTCAACAGACGAATCGACCCGAAGGCTGTGACCTCAGTACTGGGTCTAGTTTCATTCAGTGTGCTGAGCTACGTCTGCGTTCACTGAGTTAAAATGTTTCCAGTGACTAGCATCGCAATACAGAAGTAATTCTTCCGAATATATTCTATGTTGCAGGATATAGATATGGCATTAAACCAAGATGATGAGATTAAAAACCTCAACTTTGTTAGGTTTGTTTGGAGTGATGTGCATGGCATTGCCAGATCGAAGCTCGTACCAAAGCGTCATGTGTCGTCTTTTCTTAAGCATGGTATCAGCGCTTATCATGGTAAGTTTATAACGATCCCAGCTGGTTGAGTATAAAGGGCAAGGTGAAGTGAACGTACTTTGGCGCATGTTATTGTCAACCTTGAATGTTGCTGACGTATTTATGTCTGTCAGCCAACTTCTTGGCCCGCGTAGCCAGATTGCCTGGAAATGCCCGATGTTGCCACACTCCACGTCGTACCGTGGGCGTGCCAAGCAGACAATGACGTCAGGATTGGACAGGTGCTGTGTTTAGGAAAACAAGAAGACACCATAGAGCCGTTGGCATTTTGTCCTTGCGGTTTTCTGCTTCGACTGACAAATGTACTTAAAACAGAGTTTGGCTTGAAAATGATGTCAGGATGTGAACAAAGATACGCTGTCGCCTGTGACTGAAGGAAATGATGCATTATGTACAGTCCTACTTTCTAGATTCGAGGATTTTTTCACAAGAATTGAGAAGAACTTAAGCAAAGTCGGCGTTGATATCGAGAGCATTGTGACTGAGTATCAGTGTGGTCAATTTGAAGTGGTCACCCATGCAGCACTGGGATTGCCGGCTGTGGATGCGAGTTTCTTGTTGAAGACGGGATTGAAAGAAATGAGCTGGAATGGATGGCCTAAGAAGGAAGCTGGAGTTACCACCAGAGATGGATAAAGCCGATGTGGTCCTCCCCCTCTCGCTCGAAGACGCTCTGCAAGCACTTGAAAGCGATAAGAGCATGATAGAAGCATTGGGAATGCAGTTTGTTAATCTCTTTTGCAAATTTAAGCGACATATTGAGATTGATACACTTAAGAACGTTGATCTGACGGTCAAGTGCGGTGAAGTCAAGGACGCTGAACACAATATGTATCTTGAATATATATAGTTTTAGTTCTATTTGTAAATGCAGATGGTTACTATTTATTAATCGGTTATTCTTGCAGGGCAATTTTCTTTAGCAGTATTTAGATATAAATATATTGTTCTTCCTTAGAATTACGTGTATTTGAGAAATATGGAGTACGTGTTGATCTTCCTTCAACAATCTATAACTGTAAATTGAGTCTCAAAATCCCCTTCTGATTGGTCGCGGATTTAATCACTGTAGACTGTTTTTTACTTGCAAGAAGATCATCTGGGCTTCATGCATGTCACTCCTTGCTATCAACTAAATTCGTAAAAGTGTGTACACATTTATCTACAATCGTGTGTCTATAATTTGGCCATATCTTTACAAGTCACTCAACAGGGGAAAGAAGTGATGGTCGCACCTCAAATAAGTAATGACCTGCGTATTCCTCCCATAATGATATATTTTAACTGACACAAGGTGTGGCGGCCGTTTAAGTTTAACCATTTGGCAAAATGCGTCTGGTTTACTGTCTTACTAGCATCAGCTTGGTCTATCAGCTTGATTTAGCCAGATATCATACTAATCTCGTATCATGTATTGCAAGGTGACAACTGTAGGAGCAGCAAACAGGGCCGGATTTCTGAGCGAGTTATTTCAACGGTACGATCAGGTGAATGTCGTTTACGAACGTGAATATCACCATTGTTTCCTTAACAAATCCTCCATTATACCACGTGTTCTTGCATCATCATTTTTACATATAGATTTAGTTATAGGTTCGCAGGAGTGGGTTGAGTCTTCAGCCCTTTTCATGCACTGTGACGTGGGATATTATATACATCGGTAAATTTGTCTACGTTTTTGGTCATGTCCATAAAACACGCTACAAATAATGTCACACATTTCTTAGATCCACCTTTTCCTTCTGCAAAAACGAAATGTTGTGATGGTCTTTCAACGTCATTTTCAACTTTGCGATAGTATCACCATGGTGATGGATATGTGTCATTAGAGGGTTATGTGGCGGTAATTAATCTATGTTAAATACATATGAAACATATTACCTCTATCTAGAATGAAAATGAAATGGCAAAGCTGGCTTTATGCCACCTCGAACAGGATTCTAAAATCAGGATTTTAGAATAACTACACCAGAACAGTAACACAGAACTATCTGCAGTCAGCTATTCTGGAGAAAAGGAGTTGCTTACTTCGGGTTTTGAATAGTTTTTGTTACCCCACCACACCAGTGCACGTGCAGACGTATATATACCTATACGGCAGTAGTAAATGCAGCATTGAGATGCAGTCAATGCATTTTAAACCCATGGACTAATAACCATTATCGTAAAATATTAAATATTAGTGTCTAAAGTTTGAGAATGATTTGCCACGTGGGTTGCAGTTGATTGATACACTGTACAAACTATGTCAAGCGAGAATACAAGTGGTCTGTCGGGTTATGTCATAAGAAAGAGCTACTTATGAGTGTTTTCTTTGCATGTCATCTATGAAGCTCATGCTTCAATTACTATCCCAGTCAATAAGCACGAGTGCTTATGGTATTGTAGCACACTGTCACAAACGTGGTCCTCTACACCTTCGTCCTGCAACTAAATTTAACATTCACTAAACACGTGCAGATAAGCAAGCCTACCACAGTCCTAAAGCTGCCTCAGTAGATTTGTAGGGTAACCAAAAGTACATTTCATTTAAAAAAAACCAGGATGTTCGAAAAAATAGATATCATGGTATTTTTTTTGTTATGGAGTATAGATGTAATTTCGTACGTCTGCGAATCGAAAATTAACTGATATGGTGTTAAATTAACGATTAAGGAGTGATTAACGAGAGTGTTGCAAGATATGAGGTGACATAATAATGAAGACAATGGCACGTGTTCTGTTACTTGCGGTTCAGGCTGTATATAACTGGTCAACTCACAGTCTATCATCGAAGGGGCTTGCAGACAGAGCACATCTGTTAATTTACATGTAATCATAAAATCCAGAATAAGGATGGATTCTGTGGCTATTGGCAGTAAGTATTTCCCGTCCACCTAACTTGTTGAATAATCAGTGTTGGTCTGGTTGTTGAACTGTAAACGAATCTTAGAAATTAGGCACTTCGGTCTTAAAATGATGCTTTCGCTTTTCCTCTTATAAGCAATGATAAGGAAGTATCTACATTCTAAAGGGATTTCATTGTATGAGCAAGGCAAACTGACCAGGTAAATATTTTACGACATCCACTTAAGCACAAAGATCTGCGAGTTTTTGTTAGGGTCTCTCACTGAATTCATTGTCACTTCGCTGGTTACTTCCCCATGAACAGAATCTTTGTTCTTAGAAATAGTCAATCAAACCGCAACTCTTTCTATTTTTCTGTAAATCGATCTGAGCTTTAATGTTTGAGGGTCTGCATTCCATAGTCGTGGCATACCCTACATGTGATCTAACCTGCATGGTAGGGTCACTTACCGCTTTCCCTTGAATTGCAATTTCAACTTTTTTTAGAATTTTGGGGTAGATATTTTGCCTTGATAATGCACTGAACCGAAATGTTCTGTTTTGACATTGACCTCCAACTGAGGTCAATGTCACGTTGTAAATTTTTCAATCCTTCATATCGTCTTAACCTATGGTGTGATTATGGAAACAGTTTATAGTTCCTTGTAGCTTGGTTTATTGGTCAACTTTTTGTAAGTACATATCAATGAAAAATTTGCATATTTCGCCCCCAACTAGCGACTCGAAAATATGGGGTTGGTGGTCATGAAAATTCGGTCAAATGTTGTTAGGAGCAGCGTTTACCGAATGGTAAGTTTTCATGAATGTCGAGGACGTCACATCCGGTTACGAGTCAAAAAAGGTAAATCTTCAGAGCCATTGGAAGTCAAACACATCGTTTCCCCGTCGTAAACGGTCATATCGTAAAAATGTTTTTGCTCGACGATTGCCAATGCTATTTCAGACTTATAACTGGATATATGTAATTGTAAACTCACAATAAATTTCACACAAAATACGCTTTAAGCACAACGAAAGCCCCCAAAAATCATGAAGACGCTGATATCTTTATTAATAATGGGTCGATTTTGAAAGTGTCATTATGTATTTGTAGGTTAGTTTTGTGGTAACATTTTCCCATAAAACGCACGTAAAATTTCGGAAAACAGTTAAAATTCCCAAGAAAAATTCGATCACTTATTAAATCGACACGTTTGATGGCCACTTCGGTCAAATGTTGTCATGGATAGGATCAACAGAATTAGAAGATTTTACGAACGTTATTTGCGTCACTTCCGGTTACGAACTAATCAAAATTAAAACGGAATTGAAATCTGAAGTTAATGCGTAGTTTTCACTGGAACGAGTTGCTTACCACTTTCAGCTATCTTTCCTACCATATCAGCACCACACATTTTGTTCCTGATCAACTTCGAGAGAACATTCATTTTGTGACCTCGCCATGTTTCTCTCTATTTCCTGAATAACTACAGAGACTGAAAAGCTTTGCACAAACAAATCTTTCAAATCTTTAAAAAGCCTCCCCCCTTTATTATCAGCACGAGAGCCCAGGTTACATCACACCACTCGGTGGGTAGGGGTGTAACCCTGATAGTAGCAATCTTTATACACTTGGCTCGCAAGCAGGTCCACTCTCCAAGTGGACCCGTCGTGTCACGCGGGTATTGTTTTAGCCTGGGCCATCGTGTGGACTGGTCAGGGTCATGGGAAAGCAAGCTAGCTGACCGGTGACCCTTTTATAAGGAGCACACATGGGTCAGATGGAGAGATCATCTAGTCAGGGACAAGATTCAGACCGAGATTCCAGGGAGCTTCATTGTTGAAACTAGCCGTGCACGACGTTTATTAACGTCGTGCAAAGATCGTAACCGAATGCGGCGTGAACGATGCATGAGTTCCAATTATACGCGATAATTACACAAATGTACATATGAAGAATAATTTTTCACATAAATGAATGTTTATTAACAAGTTGAGTTAGTTTACCTGAGAGATTTCGTCAAAGGCGATTTAATCCGGCCAGACAAATTTTGAAAACTTCATGTTTATTTTGAACGACAAGATCGGTTGCTGCGCGCACGCGCAGACAAGGTTCTTCGCAAGCGAACTTTTGCTTCCGAATTTTATTATTTAAGTATATGTGTTGACTAACAGCACAAGCTACTCTAGCATTTAGACTTCCTGTGCTGCTCAGATTCCTGGCCTTTGGTGCCTTCGATGCAACCATGTTGTTTACACTTTCACACACGCTAGTGCTTGCACAGGGAGCTATTTGATCTGCATTATCTGCCAAATCCTGAAATATTTTCAAAAGACCACATTTTAACCCATCTCCACACAGATGTTTGCCATTTGGAAGATAACTATGCTGGTAATTTTCCTTTTCACTTTCGAACCGACATCAGCAACCGGACAGTGAGTGATCTCCAAAAGCATGTGGAACTATGGCAGACAGAGCCTGTTGTACTTTCTCACCATTACCTTTGTTTTGATATATTGCATATGTGAAACATTTATCCAAGAGATACTACTCAAACAATTGTGGGTAGCTTGAAGCCTGTACAAAGCTGCTTGTAGATGCTTTCTGATATCACTTATGTCGCTCCATTTCTCAATGGAACGACCACGTTCTGCTCTAATTCTAGCTATTGCAGCGCTATCGTCATCCATGATAATTGTTCTAACCTTAGCCACACCTGAGCCTTCTATGCGTTTAACTATCTCCCCTGCTACATCAGCCTCCATCCCTCGCGAACTCCCACTATAATTTCTGCGACAGCTATGTTTGTGGGTCTCTTTGCCGGTGTTACTTGCTACAGTACATACTCTACAACTCTTTGAGCGTACACCATAGTCAACAATTTTGCCCAAACAATCACCAATCATAATACCAACACCTGACATACTATCATACGTTTTGCCCGATGAGCGCTTTTGCCATCCTATGTCATACTTTAGAGTAAGGGGAACAGAAACATTGTTATCAACACATTCACTATCATTTTCATCTTCCAAGAGGTTCAATTCGTACTGGAAAGTGAGGGCATCATCACTTGGGAGAGCAAGCCTGCAAAACAACAATGATAACACATTTTACATCACGCAAATTACGACTGTGCAAATTGACAAATATCAAAAATAATTAACAGAAATAGCTTCTGCAAACTCACAAGAACAGACCAGTATATAAATGTTGATGAAGTAAATGACGAAAGGTGATAAGAACACATACATTGTCTTTTCTCTCTCTTACTGCAATGCATCAGAACAGCTACCAAGAGCAACATCATGTATACTCTGCGTTATTTCTCTCTCTCTGGATTGCAATGCCCTGTGGTGCAGTGTAGGCAGCTCGAGGGCAGACACGAAATTGCTGATGTGGGTTTCACCTTGACCAGTGTGAAGCATAGCTGAAGAAATAAAAGCAATGCAATTGTTTAATAACAGGGATAAAATTTAGATAAGTAGTCAAATCATATATTTTAAACATCATACATACATACATACATACATACATACATACATACATACATACATACATACATACATACATACATACATACATACATACATACATACATACATACATACATACATACATACATACATACATACATACATACATACATACATACATACATACATACATACATACATACATACATACATACATACATACATACATACATACATACATACATACATACATACATACATACATACATACATACATACATACATACATACATACATACATACATACATACATACATACATACATACATACATACATACATACATACATACATACATACATACATACATACATACATACATACATACATACATACATACATACATACATACATACATACATACATACATACATACATATATACAGACAGACAGACAGACAGACATACGCATACAGACAGACAGAAGAATGAACATATAGCTGTTTATATAGAGAAGCATCATACCGCCTGCAGCCTTTGATGTAGAACACAGGCATTGTCCTTTTCTTAGTGGGGTCGTGGTGGCGCTTTCCAGTCGGTACACTATTCACAAAACTACAGCTTACCACAGGACAACGTATATATAGTAGTGATGCTAATCCGTAGCGCTTTTCGGACACAGTGTCGCATAGATTTAACGTTGATTTGCACACGAGACATCCTTGTTGGAGCTTCTCTGCTAAAAATTGCAGTTCAACCACTCTTCTATCTTGAACGTCACAATTTGGTTTCACAATTGTACATTCGTCTCCTTCGCCAGCTGCTCTAGATTCAAGTGCTATACAATCGCTTGGCTCGGGAATAATATCAGCGTCTTTCCCGGGACTTTGCTGAACTGTATGCTGCGTCAAATTCGAATCACTTTCGTTGCCATTGCAACGAGTCTTGTGCCAGGCCATCAATCTATGAGAGGACGCTCGTCTTTTTTCAGTTTGTGTCTTGTTAGCAAATTGGCCGTTTTTCGTACGGTAGGTGACAAATTGTTGATAGCCACGACTAGTATCATCAGCATTGTTCTCAACGTCAGAGACATTTCTGTCTAAGACTACTTCCGTTTCTGTTGTGTTGTACCGAGTGAGTGAAACTACCCCATGGTTATCGTCAGTCTGTTTACAAGACACATCGTCACCACATTCATCAGATCGAAGATCATGCTCACAACTGCTGATAACTGATAGCTATGGCTAACTGATTTTCGCACTGTTGCCAAGCTCATCACAATGACGAACTGACCATCACCCTGTAGTTAAGCTCTTCACAACGACTAACTAACCACCTCCTGTTAGTTCCATCCTTAGCACTAACTGACCAACGCTCTGTTGCGGAGCTGTTCACAGTGACCATCGTTTTGTTGCTAATTTTATCACAAAGACTAACTGGCCATCGTGCTCTGTCTTAGTTCATCACGTTGCAAAGTTGGTCACACCTTAAACTGAGACTTAGCTGTGTTTCGTCAGACATTGATCCTAGATAAGTTGTGTCATCTAGGAAGTTGATAAAGTATCAAAAAGCTTCACCAGCATGGTAGAAATGCTTATATCACAGACCTGGTTAATTGATTGAAATGCTTATCTCTCAGACAAGGTTAATTGATTGATGATAATTACGTTTTTTACGATAAGGATAAATATGAAGATAACCTGGGTGATTTTGATGACGATAATGATGATGATCAAAAACATAGGATCAAAGTTTCGCCATGTACCCATCGGCCTCTGTCTCTGTGTGAGTATACATTAACAATAATCTATTAACGTCAAATACTACAATAGTTATGGCTAAGTAAAAACAAGACATTAAAATTTATGGCTTGGCAACTACTGCCAGAAGTACTGGTGGGATGACATAGATTAAGAAGTAATAGATTAGTAATCACGCCAAAATTCTACAGGTCTTCCTTGACAGTCAAAGCTAGTTCATGACATGAACGGCTTCTCATAGCTAGTTCATTACAGGAACGACTCCCTATAGTTAGTACATTACAGAAACAGCTCCCCATAGCTAATTCACTACAGGAACGGCTCCCCATAGTTAGTACATTACAGAAACAGCTTCCCATAGCTTCATATGCTCAAGTATCTGGAATTGTTGTTGTCCCACGAGGTCAAGGCCACTTTGCCTGGCCCAACGTTTGGTGCATACAGTTATGCAATACATCTAGGCATTGCATAATCGGAGCCCTATAAAGGCCCAGGATAAGGCGCTTCTAGTCGTACATAACATAGTTGCTAAACACTACTATAATGCGATACACACACCCGCGCGCTCCTGGGGCACGCTTTGCTAGTGATTGTTCTGTCATAGCAACTTTGCACCCATCTTGATGGGAGACGGGTTGAAAATGTTCCAGGAAGATTTTAATGTTGTTGACAAAACGATTGGATCGGGGAGCGCTATGGATCCGGTTTTTAGGGTCGTGTAAAGCACTTTGATGCTGCTGAGTCAGTTGAGTGAGCGTTGGCATTGATTAATATGAATGTTTATGAAAGACCACAGAGTGCAGTGAACCCTATCACTTGTCTACAGGGGAAGGTGCTACCTCGTTGGAAACAGGCAGCCCTCATCAGTCCCGATATTTTAATGTCGGAATTTTGTGCGGAGAATCGCCGACCACGAAAACGCAATTGAAACGACAGAAGAAATTTGGAAAGGCTCTGCCCTCTCTTAGGTATTTTTGGTTTCACTATTGACAGTTGATAGTTTTTCATAATCGATTACTTGTGTCGGGAGAAATGCCGATGATTATAATCAACGTGCGTCATTTACGCTTTAGATGAGGGAAGGGGTATGCTTTCATGACACTGCATGCAACAAAAATGCAACCGACATATTTCACTTGAAAACTGTTCAGCAAGTTTGATGTTTCTTTCTAACATGCCGATGTGGACTACTGCCAAACCTGGAAAAGGTTAGTTTATTAGAGAATGTAAATAGTTAGATGACCATAATATATTCTATATCAGTCAATCATATTTTCAACAAATTCCATTTTTTAGGAAACACCGAGAACAGTGTTTACAGCTCTGAAGGACGAGTCGACAGCAATATACGAGGAAAAGAACTACCTATAAGGTAAGTATAGGTTTTAACGGCAAACCAACACTAGTGTGTTATATGGTGCTTACTTAAGGAGGGGTATATACTAGTACGAAAGGATAAGAAATCAAGATTTACAACCAACTAAAAATTAAACCTATTAGCATTTATTGAATTATATTAATTGAATTATATTTATTTGAAATATATTGAATTAATGAGAATTGTATGATCTAAAATCTATAAAAAATCCAATTTCTCTTATGAATCCAAGTATCTTAGATGGATTCACCCTTTCAAACAATTCTGAAAGGGTTTGAATCCGGAAGAGGCGAATTCGGATCCAAATCAAAGCAGCACATTCGATGAGAATGTGCTTGACGTTGTAGGTACATTGACAAGGATGCATTCAGGGATGGGCTCATCCCTTAGTAGAAAGGCATGAGTGGTATAGGTGTGTCCTATACGAGCGCGAGCAAGAATAACCTCCTCTCCTCTGCTCTCTCTGCAGCTCTGTGGCCACTCCCCAAGTAAGGGCTGAATTCCGTGAAGTTTGTTTAGGATGGATTCATCCCACTGGTCCTGCCATTTCTGTTTTAAAAATTTAACGACCTGGGGTTTAAAGTCTGTGAAGGGGACCTTGATCTCAGTCACATTCATGTTGAGTGCTTCCTTGGCAGCTCTGTCTGCCCTCTCATTACAATGGATACCAACATGGCTCGGTACCCATACGAACAAAATATCCTTGCCACGATCTGTCAATTGTGAATATAAAAGCACAACAATTAAAATAACTACATTACGTAAAGTACTCCCTGTTATTGCTTGCCCCCAGGTCAGACAGGGAGTCTGAAAATAAAACAAAACGATTTTTACTTGACTGGGCAATAAGGCCAAGTGCAATAGAAAGAGCTTTAAGCTCGGCGTGGAAAATTTACAGTGGAGGTGGTAGCCTCATGATAAAAACAGATTTCCCCATAATGGGTAGGCTCATTCAAAAAACAGATTTCCCCATAATGGCTGCAGCTCCAATTTTATTGTCTTTTTTCGAACCGTCTGTGTAAAGGCCCGAATATCTATCCTTTATCTCTCTAAATTGGTGAAGGAAAAAATCCGGCTCATGCGATCCCTTCGTGTTGGCTGTCAGCGATTTGTCTACTGTTGGGGTTTTCAATTGATATGGGGGAGACCTTGGCAGAGTCACAACCGCCACGGCATTCAAGTTAGTGCATGACCCAACCAGTGATTCTCTGATACGCAGACCGAACGAAGGGATAGCATTCGGCCTACTCTCATAAAAATGGATTTTACCAGGATTACAAACTACATCAAATGCAGGATTGTGGGGGTTAGACTTAATGCGCAAAGCATATTGTATGGCAAGCTGCTCCCTCCGAACCCCAAGTGGTGCCTCGTTGGCTTCCACGTGTAGACTGGGGATGGGGGAGGTTCTGAAAGCCCCGAGGCAAAGCCTCAGAGCCTGGTTTTGGACCGTCTCCAATTTCCTCAAATAAGAACGACGGGAAGCACCATAGATAAAAGAGCCATAGTGTATTATCACATGTTATACATAATATTCTGCATCTGTACCAACAAAACAAAAATAAACAACACGACTTAGCTTCTGAATCATAACATGGCCTCAATGTCTCGCTTACACGTCAAATATTATTCCAACCATTGTCATAAAAAAATGAATACAACGACTAGCTAACACAAACTATCGCAAACATTATTGGTCCTTGTATCCAATGAACAAAACGCCCCACTTCACACTTGATACAAACAAACAACAACATCATCCATGTGCTCCGAGCAATACGAAAATTATTTTTAAAAAACCCGGGAGATACAGCAATAGGACACGCGTTGAAACAGATTTAAAGAACCAAACAAGAAAGGTTTATAAAAAATGCCGGGTCTAATTTTCATTTGTAACTAATTATGGTGGCGCGGAAGGGAAAAAATGGTGATCGCTGAAGAGAACCGTAATTTGTTAATTTCTTTGACCTAACCAGGTGAGCCCAGGCGGTCTCATTCAAAGTGTCAACTCTCACCTGTATAACTATGAGATTGTGCAAGGAAGCAAAATATAGTTGTCTGTGTTTTGTTTACGCAGCACTCGAGGACTGGATGTTTCAAGTGTAGTACACTTAATCTTTGATTGCAATAATGACATCATGTGCCGCTCGAATACCCATTGAAGCATACAGAAATGTCTTTCACACCGGGCCATTCCACGATTTATATTGAAGCTGTGCTTGTGCTACGCCTGCTGGTGAGACTGTTCAAGAATAGCCGCATCCTGCAAACGTTCTGCAGTGTTATAAAATTAACCTGAAGTAAGTAACAAACCACCTCGAATTATTGTGTACGGTAATTCAGCATGTATAACTATCATGCAGAATGTTAATGTGAGCTTGGTTTATCAGTCAATTGGTAACTAGCCTCATCCATTTCTTGGGTGCCATTCGAGTATTGTTTCTGGAGGAATCGGCTGATGGGAACCGAATTCACACTTTTCTCGGATAAGAAAAGCTATGTAGAAGCAGACAAATACCGGTTCTTCTACACACTTTCACTTGCTATTTGCCACAAAATTAGGCACTTGACATATAAAGACGAAAATCTTATTACAATTAAACATGGAGTATTTCAACGAACAAAAACAAATTGGTACGGGTTTAAGTAATTCTTTGCCATTTGAATCAGTCACGCAAAGAAATTTACTACCAACACGAGTTGTACCGATGCGGGTGCCGTGTCTGTGATGAATTATTATCGAACGTGGTATTTATTGAAGACATCTTTCTTCATATGATAAACTACTTCCTATATCTCGATCGGAGCTTAGCGACATTAATGTAGGACGAGTCGGCCGGGTGCAGATTTGTCAACTCTGCAAGTTTGTTTACTGTTTTTATCGGACGCGATGACCGCCGCAAACTCTGTTGTTTTGGTTAGATCAATGGATCTTATAATAATTTCTGAATATCCATAAGCTATTTAGACATCGTTTGTTATTAAAGATATAGCTTATTTCCTTTTAAATAAGTAATCATAAACCTTCTTTGTTCGGACTTGAGCGATAATCCAATCATCTCATGAATTTAACTGTGGTGGATATCATAACGCGATGTGGTCTATGATTCTGCTTAATACACTTTTTTTAATATTTAGCCTTTGTACAACCCCATCCCCCTCCCAAAAAATCATGACCATATGAATATGAAAATTCCCTGTGAGGCTATGACAAAGCACTGCACCGCTCACGAGTTAGCTTTAATATAATAATAGCAACTAGCACCCATAGTCAAACTGCATATTTTTCCAATCTGCAACATGGGGCATACATAGTAACATCAATATTTTTATGTAAGAAGTTGTTATGGGTTGGTATACCAAACTTCTGAATTCTGCTCAGTTCCTTTGGTCTGATCCAAGATCTTTACTTATTGCAATTGATGATTGTTTATAGCATAGAAAGAACCTATCACAAAAAGTGGAATCACTTTGTTCTATTCTTTAATCATTTGATTATTTGTGTCATGGTATGGACGGGACCAGGGTCTTAGCCATTGACCCGTCCATCTGTCCATTGGACAGGTGATCGTCGATTTGGGAGTGCTGGAATTTTCCCTTAAAGACTGTCCACTCGTCCGCGCCTCCTGGGCCGAATATAAAGATAAGCCCAGTCAGTATAAAAATCCCAGGGTAAACTGCTCATTTACAGACAAACAGGGATGAAGCACGCTGGCCCCTCATTAACGATCAAGATAAATACTGCTCTGTTTGATAACGCTTTTTTATGACTCTTGGTGTTAATCAGCGTCATAATACTTTAATGATGGTGTATGGAGTGATGACCAGCTTCCTCACCTCGCAGAATAAGGTCCTAGTCCATGTTGATTTTATACCTTCTCTAAAATGATACAGGATATGTTCGAGGTTTGTAAGAAAAATGTAACCTTGAAGGGTGGCATACATTGTACACAGTCAATTGCAGCAGACTAGTTGAAAGTGCAAGCTCTTTTAACAGCTTCGCAAAAGCCTACGCTAACCTTTGAGTATTTTACCTCCGTGCACCTGCTTACATTATTACAGGAAACAACAACAATTAAGTGGCAGATCGCGGCTCACTGCGACACATGCAAAGATAAAGAACTTGAATACAATTCTTGCACCAAAAAAAATCACGGCTGCTCGTGAGGGGTGTTTTACTCCATTAGTACGGAAAATATCGCTACATATCGGATGGTGTAAAGGGATAATGATATTGTTTAGCTGAGTTGGGATGAAACAAACATATTATATATAAAAGACCAGAAATCATATGAATGGGGATGCATCATTACATATAACCGTCACATTGCAGCGTTCGTTAGGCAAGCTATGTGAAAAAGTGGTCAGCTAAGTGAGCGACGGTATTTTAGCGCCCAATTAACAACACCAACGGGACCTCCAATAAGGTCATATAAGGTGTCAAAATCTGTATATTAAGTACTTCGATGAAGTCTTGATAAACAATCGCTGCGTTTGGAGTACACAATCACCGACGATCTCAGTGGGGATTCGGAAACTTAAATGTGTCTTAAATTAATGGTCAGGCGCTCGGCTGTTTACTGTTTCTTCCGGGTATATCATAAACACATAATACAAACTAATTGTTCACTTACCACCCGGGTGACCAGTTTCGTAATTTCTACCAGCCCGAGGCGATTTTGACACGCCATTGGCGGGCGGGCGGTCGTTAGTTTCGCGCCCTGCATCTAAGGATAAAAAAATAATGAAAGGATGCTTTCAGCCCTTGTGTCACCCCTGACCATGTATATTGTATATTGTAATAATGGAAGTGTACTGGGTTTGCAGATTAGTATCTTTATTCAATGTGTGTATAATCGTCACATAAAAACCACTCCCTCCCCCTCAGCTATACATTACTTGGGCATTAGTACACCACCTTGCATAACCATATTTTATTTACAATATCACAACATACATGCATGCAAATAAATGATTGCCGCCTCTACACCATCAATCCCCACCATTTCATGGAATATACAATTGTTTGTTCCTTTCGTAATTTTGTTTTTAATTTTTACTATTGAAAGACAATTTTTTGAGTTGAAGAGGTGATGGATTCTCATGGCACTTTCAATTTGATAAAGTGGTAGATTTCAACTTCCATAATTTAGAAATATGACTATCATGCAAATACTTTAACTGTGGAATGACCCTAACACTAACAGTAGATGATCCCATTTGCTCACCAACATGAACAGTGGAGTGCATTGTGACAGAATATATATATGTAGTTTGTTATGTTGCATCACCACCCAAGTGTCTTGTACTGTAATAAGTGAAATCACACTGACCTCAAACTTAATGGTCAGTTAGATCTTTAGGATGTACCACAACACAGCAAGTCCTGATTAGTTCCTGATGTGGCTCTCTGTCAGTGGCTTTAGGTCATCAGCATGTAACACTGGCTGTTAAAGAGATGCATAAGTGCTGCTCTGTTGTGTCGTACAGTTTTAACTAGAGTTTTCAACATGTACAATCTGTTGTTGTCAACTGCCAGAACCTTGGTCATCTATCTGTAGTGGCTTTGAGTGATATATCTCGCTGACAGCTGTTTAATATCTCGTTGCCTACCTGGTGGTATTGTGAGTACGTAAGGTTAAGTGTCTGTCTTCATTCCTGGCGATGTTTTGTTAATGACAGCAGGCTACTTGGTAGGTGTTTTCTGCTTGTGATGAGGGTGTTTGTTGACAGAATCCATAGTACTTGTTCATCTGTTGGTCAGCTGCTGTGTTTCCTGTTGCCTCTGCTTGGTGTGTCCTTTTTGTTGGTTCAGTAAACTTCATCTGAATAGATTGGCTGGACAGAGAATCACCTCTACATAATTCTATCTTGAGTCAGATACTCTATTTATGTCTCATGTTTACAGTTTTCCGCATTGCGGTACAGTTGTGAATTGAATTGACAATTGATTGACATAGCTGGTGTACACCATGGAATTGCGGTCTTTTAATGATTGTGTTCCTTTTTTCACAAATATTAACTCCATGGTTGGCTCTGCTCTTGAACAGAGCTCATCATAATGCCATTACACAGCTGTCCGTCCCTCTGTTTGTAAATCTTGGTGGAAGGTTTACTTTTAAAGCAAATAACCCTCCCGAAATAACACATGGACCCCTTTTATGTTGATGGCTAATTTTTCAAACCAAATATCATCACCACAAGACATTTGAGCATTGAGTTATTGGATAAATATGAATGCATAATGTACTCTGATAACCCACTGGTGAATAATTGTTGATATGTGATCGGGCAGTCACATCGCTTGAAGTCAAGAGCTTGCAACGAAGGGATATCCGTGCGACATAAAGCAGATGGCTGCCTTTCTATACGCCTTCAATGTAAAATAACCACATATTTTGTGCCAAATATCAAATGCCATAATGTCTTTATTACTAGCTGAATCAACATAATTGGCCATAACTTGTTCACCACATCCACCCAGTCCCGTAATCCCTGACCGTTTACAGGGATGCCCCTCAGAATGTTCCCTGGTGGGTAAGAGCTGTGGGAGCTTCTCTACTTACAAAGAAAAAGATTAGTAGAATAAGCGTTCTTCGGGTGACGTCACCAGTACGCGACACCAGTCTAGTGTTCAACGAGGACTTTGGAACGAGGGTATTCTGCAACATAGCGAATATGTCTGTTAGATTACACATAGTCATTGATTTTTAATTATAGTTTATATTTCTATAATCAGCATACCGATGAGAAGTGGGCACATGGTTGTTCTACACACAGAGGAATCTTCGTACATCTTTTCTTGGTCACAGTTTCCATCTATCGCTGGCGCTGATTAACATAACTTGCTACGATCCTGGCTTCAACCGCTAGTTCAAAGGGTAAGTCTTAACCTGAAGCATAACACATGTCTATGGAAGATAAACATCCTAACCACCAGCACAGTTCCACTGTAAAATCTCGTTATGTCAATAACAAGTTAGGCGGATACATCTTTCTACTTGTAGAGTTGTTACCAGCGTCAGCGGTATACATAAATCTCCCTCCTTGTGTGCTGCTTCAGTCTCCCACCCAGGATATGTATAATTGAAACAAAAAATGGAGAACATATTACCATGTATCCTATATTAAAATATATATACATATATACGTAAACTTTCTGTAGAGAGTATTATGATTACACAACATATACATTTGAAATAGAATTAAGTTCAACTTCCATCGATTGTCCTAAGAAGGTTGGTCGAACAGCGGGTAGAGTGAAGCAGCAGAGGCGGGGTTCATTGCATAGTGGGAATAATGGGTAGGATAGAAACAGGGTACAATTCAAATATGGCTATATTGATTAAATTGTAATTACAAACAATAGTTTGATGACAGGATTGTTTGTACGGTGAAGTGTTATCCTATGACAGATCTGAAATTTGCCGAAACCCAAGCTTAGCGCTGATAAAGAAAGGGGGTGTTGAATTGTCGTATAGTGGGAACACAGTGTCAAGCTGTTATTGTGAGCGCTAAAGCTCATCTGTGTCGTGCATGGCTCTTTTCGTGTATTCAATGTCGAAATGCTGCATCGAACAGTTCTGAGTCAACTTGCAAAAGAGCACAGGTTCTCGTGACATCCGTTAATTAATCGCAATAATCAAAGTCGGAAGAGTATGTTAATGTTAACACATCTTATCGCTTGAACTACACAGAAAATAGTGCTTACATTGCACACACAGATTTTACCCGGCATGAAAGTTGAATTACTAAAGAGAAATATTTGGTATATGGTAGTGATCTTTCGCCCGTGAGGTGACGCGTGACAGCTATGTCGTTTTCACTGCGTCAACTTGTCAGTGTTGCCTGATCAGCTCTCAAGTGTCAGTCGTGGGCTTTAATTGAGACATGTTGATTCGGGACTTGGCTCCTGGCTACCGACGGAGCAACACGGGAGAAAACCCACATGAAGTAACAGATAAAGGCTTAGAAACAATGCACCCTTATGACATCACACGCACCAATGCTGGTGGTGGCATTGATCAATTTCCCGGTGTTCACATCATCACCTCTGTTGTTCACACCCTTGATTCGCCTCTTGCCCATGCGACTTCTTCACAATTACCGTCCAAATCTCGCCTCCACGCCCCCCAATCACGACCCGATAAGCCGGGCTTGTTATCAGCCATTCATCATCCTGAAATAATTAACAAGCCAACAATACGGATTATGGACAAAACCTCAGGTTTAGTTCCACAATGTTCCATCTATTATACCTACCCCTTCTCTCACGGGAAGGCGGATCGGGAGACTAAATCCGTATACACACCCTGTATGCAGCCTGCTTATACACCTCCTCAAATATGGCATCGTACTTACACTAACAGGCAAGAAGTAGATATGCTGCTCAAACGCGAGCTGAACTATTGCATTGCTAACTATTTTCTGTATCATATATTGACGTCACAGAAATCGAAGCCTCATAAAACAATGGCACAAATAGATATCATTCAGAACATCAAGGAACACTTCCTGAAAATACATCACTGATGCGCCTCTACGGAGGCATTTGGGTGCTTCACGAATGATTTCAGTCATGCGACCGCGTTATACTTGGATCCGGATGATCGAGGACATATACACACGTATAAGGTATGACATCCACACAGATAAGACATCCTCATTCATGCGTCGATCAGTTATTAAGGATCACAGGCTAGATTGCAATTCCGACGATCCCAGCTGTCACTGAGGGCCGAGTGTTTGCACTTCAATGCGACCTTAATGATTGACCGCGCCACTGAGAATCAAAGTCCCTCATTAAAGGCAGCCTCTATGGAATTTGTTCCAATGTGACATACATCCTTTGGCGCTGGTCAACGCGTGATCAGTTGTGTGCCGACGCTCTGCCATTGCCTCAACCGACACCGATTCTATCAATCCTGCGCACGAAATCCACGTATATGGTAAGTACAGTTTAAAGTAAGTTGCACCTGTATAACTATTAGAAAACTCTTATCTTGTCATCTTCCACACAATGCAAACTTAACCCTACGATATCATAACAGTTGCACTAGCAGTGCACGACCGTAAATTAAATATATACGTCGTATGCGAGGCGCTGTATGTCGTGCGGTGAGTGTTTTATTTCCAGTGTCCACGGCTTCTGTGGCGTATCAAGGTAGTATACGTGTGCCGCACAGCGGGGTATGTTTTGTGGCCTCTCGGCTTGTCCGATGGGTTTTGTTGGGCCTCGTGTTTGTATGACGGGGTATGCTTGTGCCATTTTCTCCTTGTACGCCGAATACAGGTTTTCGGGGTCCCGCGGCATACCCCTACTAGGGGTAAAAAAAACAAAGTCGATTTTCGTTCATTTATCAAGCTGGCCTCGATTATCCATATACAGGGATAATTTTAGTATCGAGGAACACTTTGGTCAAGTTTATTTTCGAATCGTTTGTAATTGTTTTGTCTAATTTTAAACTGGATTTTGTCATTCCCGTGCCGGGAGATCGCATTGCTTGCCTTCACACGGCCTACTCAAGATCGCTTACGCGGCTGTGGCTTGGGGTCAAACAAAGTCGATTGTCGTTCATTTATCAATCTGTCCCCGATCATCCATCTATATACGGGTATAATTCAATTATAGTTGAACAGTTTGGTCAAGTTTATTTTCGAATCAATCGTAAATCTGTTGTCGAATGTTAAACTTTAAAATGTTGAATTTTGTCATGCCCGTGCCGGGAGAGCGCATAGCTTGCCTTATCGGCATTATGTCATTCGACTCTTGAACTAACTATTGTACCTGATTTACATATTTGGTGTTGGTATAGATATGGTCCGGTTTTTGTTTCCCCTGGCGGCACACCCCTACCTTTTTCCAAGGCGATTAATTGAGGACAACCTGTTGGCTGTGGGTTGCGACTTTGTGTCTGTGGACAATTGGATCCTGGTGGTTGAGTGGCGAGGCCTTTGCGTGGGTCATATCAGAGAAGTTATCTGTTTCTAAGTCCTTATTTCAGATCGTATATCGATGGCGTCTTCAAAACAAACATGACCTTTAACCCCTAGGTTATTATCGGGGGGGGGGGGGGGGTGTTATTGTACAAGATAACCAAATGGTGAATTTGGGCAATCAACAGATCTCTTGTAATTTTCTTTAAAGCCTTTAAAACTTTCACAAGCATGGATTTACATTTATTTAAACCACAGCATAATCATTATGCTGTGGTTTAAATAAATGTAAATAAATGTATGTTAGTTTAGCCGCATATAAGGCAATCAGGTATCATTTCGTTATAACATTACTACGATTAACGCAGACTTAAGTAATGACATCTTCTAAGATGTGCCGCAGAGTTTACATGATGGAAATTATGTTTTTAACATTATTATGTGACTGGAAATATTCATGATCTACTGTGGAAATTTGTTTTATTCAGTCATGTCGCTCCATCGATAACGGTGCCTCCCTAAAACCATGAACTACACGAATGTTAGCTGTAAATCATAACGCGCTCTGAATTTACCTCGTTAACGATGTGTATTCTTCCGCTTTAGTTACATAATGTAGATTTAATAAAATCTTCAATCATTCACTGTTTAACCAACCACGTTCTTTCAACTACCACACTGTCCACAGTCACCCCATTTCTACCACGAGGTACGAACCTTAAGTGATCGACCATGAGACCTCTGCATGTTCTCCACCAGTTTCATAAATCTTCAACCCACCAAATACATGAAGTTTACCAGCATAATCTTATGTCAACCCATGTTTACCAAGAATAGTCCACCAATAGTCTGCAGCTGCTTAATGAGGTCAACCGTATCTATTCACCTTTTAAGGCACCCTATAACACATAAGTGTTGGTGTACTTCAACCCTCTACTTACATTACTATCAGGCCCAGAACGCGGATTCTACATATCTATTTGTTGTGGCTTCACTGATTCCATCTTATAGTAGCCTTATGACACCATTAGTTCAATCTTATTGCAGCCTTGTGGCAACACTATGTGGTTACCATAGGGTGTATCAACAGAATACGAATTCCTTTCACGGGTGTATTAGCACCTGCGAGGTAACTATTAATAATGTTGCAGCAAGATTTCTAAAGTCTTAGATCGCACACAGCAACTTGCAGCACACCGCCTGCCACTTTAACACGAAGTTAAAGAACAACGAACACACAGTAAGTTGCACACCAGACACACTGGTACAAGACTGCCTTTATTAGATATTTCCAAACCTTTATATACAAAATGTCTGACATAGACACGTGAGATTCACGTTCCCACCAGATTTAGTATTAAGTAACAAGCATCAAAGTTATCCGTCTTAATGATAATCTCTTCCTGGTGGATTAGGATCCCTCCACTTTGTACAAACAGGAAGATACACAATATTATACTATCTATAACATCTATAAGTTCTTGAAGTACACACAGTACACATGGTTGACAGCTACCAAACATTTACAACATGTTTCCTAATCCTAAGACGGATAATGACATACTTATTCTATAAAAGAAAAACATCCAAGATGCATGATTATCTCCCACAGATGGCATACATGAACGCCAGCATACATTAACAAAGAAAAGCTAAATAATAAATATAAACAAGGAGAAGCATGTGGTTCTCCACAATTAGTTCAATCTTATAGCAGCCTTGTGGCACCATTATCTCAATCTTATAGCAGCCGTATGGCACCATTAGTTCAATCTTATAGCAGCCTTGTGACTGCATTGGTGTTGACTACCTTCCAGATCAGCAGTCTTCAGAACAAAATCTGCAGACTGCTTGCCAGTGACAAACATTTGCATCAGAACCTGTGTATAATATTGGTGGTCCCTCTTATGCTGAGTATGTCTGCTTTCATCTATCTACAGACATCCACCTTTCTCTTTAGCCTAGTTGATGATGGACTTAAGGCGATGTGTATAAGGGTACTTCATTACCAGGACCCCTTTGCCATGGCAGGAACATGAGATGATCCATCCGGGCATCCTGCGATGTATGACATGTTTATGGGAGATGTGGACACCTCGTTATTACTTTTATGGGGTTTCTTCATGGTTTGCACATAGGCCCTCTTTGCAAATAGTTTCCCTTTTTGCTTCCACAATCAAGCTACTTGGAGTATGCTGCTTGAGGATACCCCATCACATCAGAAAGTGTTCATGTGAACTTTCTGTCCATCGTCAAATCAATCAATTTGCTCTCACTTTCTTGGATTTTTGAGCCAGTGAGACGTCCCTTGTGGTGTTCACACCGTTATTTACATGATGCCTGAGTTTTTAAGTCCATCAATTTGAAACCATCTTGATGAAGCCAGATTGCTTAAAAATGCGTTAATCTGAAAAAGGGCATTCGAGAATTGGTTTGTTTTGTTCTTTGACTCTGCAGCTGTTTGGGTGTATATGGTTTTAGAAACCTACAGTTCATTTTCAGCATTACTATTTTTTACACCACATGAGCATGGTCTTGGACGGCTTTTTCTATGGGTGAATACACTTATATTGTACAGTTTCCACCTGTGATTGTGGCCAGTTCATCGAGGACTAAGTAACCAATAGTCTTTTCCACCCGATCATTCATTGTGCGCGGATTGAATGTAACACGGCTTACACAAACCATGTAACTTAGCTCTGCATATGTCTGTGTGTAGTACTTCCCATACATGATAGGAAGTACTGGTGATCGAGTTTTGTAGAACGACATGAGCATTTCAAAACACTACTTGATGTTAGCGGTTATCTCATTGTAGGAATCCCTCTGACATGACTTGATTGCCAAAGACTTTTCCATTGTATCTTGGTACACTGCCCTAGGGAGGTAAGCTTGTGTTAAGCTGCCTTTGTTATAACATAACACAAATTACAGATTTTCAATGCTATAATAGATATATGATTATGCACAAACATAAGTCTTTATTCCAAACTATAAAAGGAAATACATTACACACGAACAGACGTTTCATGATTAATGAAAGTGTACAAGACCTTAATATAACTAACCGCCTTTGATATAGTCATCAACCTGGCTTGGGGTTTAGGGTAATAGGTAATACTCATGTGCTTCTCTGTCCCGTTCAACATGAACACTATACAAAATCATTATCCATCAGTCTACAGCAAAAGGTATTCCAAGCCTACAAAATGTAGCAGGCAAACCATTTCGACTCATCAGTAGCCTCCGCCCTTCCAGGGGTCTCTTCCTAAAGGGATTAGAGAAGGATTACACCATTTTAACACGAATCATCTCATCAATAAACCGGCATTATATTCTGACATTTTGTATGCACTTAGTAAATAGATACTTCTTAGTTGATAGATACACATTAACGACATTTGATGTAGGCTTAGGTGATCATATATCACACTTCCGTCTCCTGTCGTCATCTGTTGTACCCATGTCAGCTTGTGTACTCCTCTGCCTTCAACCACTTCTTTCGTGGTTTCTCATAGTGATCTTTGTATATCAATAAAAACAATTACATACACGATCAATTGAGTTACAGAAATCAACGTTCGATCATTTATGTAACCTAAACAAAGAGTAAATGCAAATTAAATCAACGATTCTTACCATTTTTTCAGCAAGTGTTCTGACTGTAAACTAAGTCCATCATGGTTCTGATGATAAACGTTTTTCAATGGCTTTGGTTAGAGCATCTCCTTTCAAAGCAGGCCAGCTGCAATCCATCTCCTCACCCTCACGTCTTATTCATATGGGACAAATGCAGCACTCATTTTGTTCAAAATAAGCCTCTTATTTCAAAGACCTCCCATGAGAATTCTTGTCCCAGAAATAGTGACAAATTTCACAATTTTCATCAGATAGTTTAAATGACCTTTTTTAAAATCACCATGAGGCAAGTTAGAAATAATACCAAGCATATTCGAAAGAATGGATAAAACTGACATGACATGAATATCCACTTGACATGTCAATGAACTGTCAAGGAGCAAATTAAATATATCTGGTTAAAATGAAAATATTAATGATCAATTTAAACGGCAAGAAATTATGATTTCCAAACAGAACTACGATTACAAGTTTCATAGAGAAAAAAAACCGTGGAAAAAGTTTGTTCTTTCAAAATGGCGATAAATGGGGTGATCTTATGCCAACAATCCCAGGTATATATTCAGATGGACTGATGCAATGATTAGCAACACCATGTCAAAGTAGTGCTTACTACAACATTGTAATGCGAGCTATTATGCGTACGATACAATAAAAGAATGAGAATTCTTATCAGTTTCATTCCCAGGCACTTGCATTTCTTTCATAATATTAAGAGCATGCATGCAAAAAGTCCTAAATCAATTCTTGCAAAAAAGAGTCCATGATATTGTGGGGCGTATTGTGAGCATCAAGCGATCCCTAGAATGCCTCTTCAGTGCGGAAAATAATGGTAATTCGTAACCTTCCACAAATGGAATTCGCCTTTTCTTTTGTTTGTTTGTTATCCCACTCTAAATCGATTCGTATTCGTTACTCGTATCGTTTTTATTGTTTGGTAAATGACAAGATGACATTCTAATGTTCATGATCATATAAAATCTAAAAAAATTGGCCAAAGGAAAAATGATATTATTTACGTGCGAAATTTTATGGTGTAAACAAATGTATTTTTTTCCCCCAATTTCATCAGTTGGCCGCGACATATGTACACACTTTTGACAAAATTAAGTATGATGTTACAAATGGGTGAAGTTTTTTTTCTTATTTAATGACCCGGAATGGTCGTATTTTGCAATTCAAAACGTTGTCCAATCATCTCATGCTCGCCGCGTGTGCCCGTATCAGGGTCAAACTTGCCTTCACTCAACACCGCTTCGCACTCTCGCAACCACCGCTGATCGCTTGGGGTCAAACAAAGTCGATTTTCGTTTATTTATCGATCTGAGCCCTAATATCCATCTTTATACAGGGGTAATTCAAGTATAGTGGAATACTTTGGTCAAGTTTATTTTCTTATTAAATGACCCGGAATTGTCGCATTTTAGACTTTAAAATGTTCGATTATGTCATGTCCGCGCCGGGGGAGCGTATAGCATGCCTTGACAGGGCCGACTCAAGATCGCTTACACGACTGAACGCACGGGGTCAAACAAAGTCGATTTTTGTTCATTTATCAATCTGAGCCCTAATATCCATCTTTATACAGGGATAATTCAAGTATAGTGGAATACTTTGGTCAAGTTTATTTTCTTATTAAATCACCCGGAATTGTCGTATTTTAGACTTTAAAATGTTCGATTATGTCATGTCCGCGCTGGGAGAGCGTATAGCATGCCTTGACACGGCCGACTCAAGATCGCTTACACGACTGATCGCATGGGGTCAAACAAAGTCGATTTTTGTTCATTTGTCAATCTGAGCCCTAATATCCATCTTTATACAGGGGTAATTCAAGTGTAGTGGAATACTTTGGTCAAGTTTATTTTCTTATTAAATGACCCGGAATTGTCGTATTTTAGACTTTAAAATGTTCGATTTTGTCATGTCCGCGCCGGGAGAGCGTATAGCATGCCTTATCAGCATTATGTGATTTAAGAAAACATTCGATTCTTCAACTTAAAATGGTGCTTTATTTATTTATTTGGGGTTGTGTATTCAACAAATTGTCCGTTACAGGCCAGTTACTTCAAAGGCAATATGCCGCTTGCGCCAGCAGTTAGGGTTCATGGAGCAGATGTTGAGCTGCCGACAGTTACGGCGTCTGTTGCGCGAGCTCCTCGGCACCACCCAGATTTAACACATCAAAGAGATTTTGCTAACCAAGTTTTGTGTCAGATTCGAGTATATCATGAGTTCACCACAGCCTTATATAAGTTGCGTGTTGCCACGTCAATATTTATAACCATTGAGGTTAAACAATTCGCATTTGAATCTCTCTCTGACAAAATTTTTGCGCGAAGACGCGAGCGACCACTGACTTTAAACCATCACTGATCGCTTATCCAGACAAGGTGGTGTCACAGGTACCAGGGTTCAGTGATTGGTTTAATATTGTATATGATGAGGATTATGCTGTGTACACACCACCGTCTTGACGAGGACATCTCTAAAGGTGATCTTGAGATTTTGGTCACCTGATGTTTTAGCATTTGTTGGCAATTTCAGACAGGTGTCTGGTTGCAATAGATTAGTATTGTTTGGCAATGTCAGACAGGTGTCTGGTTGCAATAGTTAAACCTCAATAACTTTTTTACTAATTGATTACAAAAAATGAAACATAGCTTATTAGAATCCTCTACATTTCTTGTGGTATAATTTCACTATGATATTCGAAATATAATACATGAAAAGTGTCTGTTATCCCTTACCATAGACTTCTGACACAAAACCGAGCAATACCATGGAATTTGAAACCTCAATTATTTGCTTAACTAATTGACTAAAAAAAATGAAACATAGCTTATAAGAATCCTCTAGATTATACATTTCTTGTGGTATAATTTCACTATCATATTTAAAATATAAGACATAAAGCGGCTGTTATCCCTAACCATACAATTCTGGCACAAAACCGAGAAATACCATGAAATTTGAAACCTCAATTAGTTTTTTACTAATTGACTTAAAAAAATGAAACATAGCTTATAAGAATCCTCTAGATTGTACATTTCTTGTGGTATAATTTCACTATCATATTTAAAATATAAGACATATAAAGCGGCTGTTATCCCTAACCATACAATTCTGGCACAAAACCGAGAAATACCATGAAATTTGAAACCTCAATTAGTTTTTTACTAATTGACATAAAAAAATGAAACATAGCTTATAAGAATCCTCTAGATTATACATTTCTTGTGGTATAATTTCACTATCATATTTAAAATATAAGACATATAAAGTCGCTGTTATCCCTTACAGTACAATTCTGGCACAAAACCGAGAAATACCATGAAATTTGAAACCTCAATTAGTTTTTTACTAATTGACTTAAAAAAATGAAACATAGCTTATAAAAATCCTCTAGATTATACATTTCTTGTGGTATAATTTCACTATCATATTTTAAATATAAGACATATAAAGCGGCTGTTATCCCTTACCGTACAATTCAGGCACAAAACCAAGAAATACCATGAAATTTGAAACCTCAATAAGTTTCTTACTAATTGACTTAAAAAAATGAAACATAGCTTATAAGAATCCCCTAGATTATACATTTCTTGTGGTTTGATTTCACTATCATATGTTAAATATAAGACATATAAAGTCGCTGTTATCCCTTACAGTACAATTCTGGCACAAAACAGAGCAATACCATGAAATTTTAAACCTCAATAACTTTTTTTCTAATTAAATTAAAAAATTGAAACATACCTTTTTAGAATCCTCATGAGTATAACTATCTTCATGTATAATTTCAAATAATTTCAACGAGATACAATGAATTTGAAAAAAAATCACTGACAGCCCTACTATTATAACAGTTGCACGCCCGGCATGCCCGCGGGCGTTTTGTCCCGGCGAGGGCATGATTTTGTCCATGGGCGTTTTGATCATTGCATGATTTAACTCCATCTAGTGTATTAATTCCTGCTGTCAAAAGAAGTGTTTTTCATATAGTGTTAGAAACTAGAAATAGAACCGTAAAAAAATATAATGGTAACAAGTTTGCAAATTTGTTTACTGTTTTGATCGAATGAACGGCTGAGTGCCAGAAATGTCAGTGATTTTTTTTTTCAAATTATATCTCATATAAATTAAAACCGAAGAAAGGTATACTCATGAGGATTATAAAAAGGTATGTTTCAAATTTTATGTATTTTGCTCGGTTTTGTGCCGGATTTTCATAACGGGAGGTGCTCTATGATTCTGCCTGGAACACTTTTATATAGAAATATTAAGCCAAAATATGAACATAACTACCATAAAACCAACAAAAACACATAGGATGTTTATCCAACGTCTTTGGCCATCTGGGGATTGCCGCATTGGGTATGTGTTGAAGATATTTAGTCTTCTAATTGGACGTAGTTGCCGCACTCCCGAAATCTATCACAAAACGTTTGTGGCAATAGTTCCTCAATGTCGCATAGGTTTGAGGCCCTGTGATACTTTGGATTGCGCCATTGAATACACTCATAGCTTTGCTAAGTAGGTTCACTTCGAATGTTCGTTCGTTCGTGCATTAAATCGATTTAGTGCCGTTTTTGGCTACATTGGCGTCCTATCAGGTAATGCCAAGGCAACTTACCACAGTCGACTTGGGTTACACGCTTGAAACTAATAAATCAGCGAATCCATTGATACATTATTATAGCCTCCTCTGGTTATTTAGACAATTAACACTATTTAATTCAATCAGCATTGTCTTGCTGCGGAAGATGAAAGGGGCCATCGTTACTTCCTATGCTCTTCTCCCGTAGCGTAAGAGATAGCAAGTGATGGCCAGATGCTGGCTGGGTATTATTCACTGTAAGTGAACCAGGCTTGTAAGTTCCCCATGTAATGTAAAATGTCCCACTTCCAGCTTAAGAATATGTCGCATATTATTGCCTTGACATGATGTGATCAGTCTGTGAGATCAGACTGGTGTACCTTTGTTCGTGGAAACATGGAGTTGAAGCTATTATCGTTTTCATGTAATTTACGGACATCTATCAGTCATATTAAATTTGCTTGAACCAATAATGTCAAACTATGGTTACGTTCTCGCCCATATATCCACATGTCATGATGTGAAATATGTGACTAAGCGTAACTTCTACTACTAAATAATGATCATTCCAATACATTGTTCGAGCGGGTGTATGAATTTATTTAATGTTTTAAAAGATTACACGAAAACAGCGAGTGATGCATAAATATGTGTTACAGGAGAGTTCTAGCTGATGGAACCGAATACCCCAGAATGGAAGACGTTAAAGCAGAGATAAAACTGGAGGCCCCTGATGATGTCAGCGATGGATTCTCTTGTGTAAAAAAGAAGAATTTGACTCCGACAGATCTGCTTTGCTTCAGTATTATAAAAAGGAAGCATTGATTATGGCACCTCCGACATAGATATTTCTTCCAAATTTCGCTATGAATTGGGAGCTCCTGGCCACCCTTTACTTCCGTCTGGTTCCCTTGATAACCAGGTAGCGAATAATGCCACAGAACATTCTGGACTTCAGTTGTTTAGTAGCGAAAGCAATCAAAACAGACACACAAAAACTCATACTGGTAAAAAACCTCACAAATGTGAGGTTTGTGGAAAGTTTTTCTCAAATGAAAACAATCTGAAAACCCATAAAATATCGCATACTGGCGAAACACCTTACAAATGCGACTTTTGTGGAAAATTCTTCGGCTACGGAAGTGCTCTGAAAACCCATAAAAGAAGGCATACTGGTGAAAAACCTTACAAATGTGACATTTGTGGAATGGCGTTTGCTCGTAGAAATGATCTGACAACCCATATTAGAATACATAGTGGTGACAAACCTTACAAATGTGACACTTGTGGAAAATCGTTTGCTCAGGTAGGCAATCTGACTGGACATATGAGAACGCATACTGGTGAAAAACCTTATATATGTGACGTTTGTGGAAAATTCTTTGGCTATGGAAGCGCTCTGAAAACCCATAAAAGAAGGCATACTGGTGAAAAACCTCACAAATGTGACGTTTGTGGAAAGTTTTTCAGAAATGAAAGCAATCTGAAAGCCCATAAAAGATCGCATACTGGTGAAAAACCTTACAAATGTGACATTTGTGGAAAATTCTTCGGCTACGGAAGTGCTCTGAAAACCCATAAAAGAAGGCATACTGGTGAAAAACCTTACAAATGTGACATTTGTGGAATGGCGTTTGCTTGTAGAAATGATCTGACAACCCATATTAGAATACATAGTGGTGAAAAACCTTATAAATGTGACATTTGTGGCAAGTCGTTTGCTCAGGTAGGCCATCTGACTGCACATATGAGAAAGCATACTGGTGAAAAACCTTATAAATGTGACCTTTGTGGAAATTCTTTTGCTAAAGGATGTGATCTGACTGGGCATATGAGAAAGCATACTGGTGAAAAACCTTAGAAATGTGACATACGTGGAAAGTCGTTTGCTCATGGAGGAATTCTTACGCAGCGACTTTTGATGAAAAACTTTAAAAATATGATAATTGTGGAAAGGTTTCTATCTGTAGAAGTATTCTAACGAAACATATTCGAACTCATATTGGTAAAAACTTGACAAAACATGACAATTGTGGAAAGCCTTTGAGTGTTCGACATATTCAAAATCGTAATGATGGTAACGTTTAACATAGTATGCCTTCATATTTATTTACGAAATTAATTTTTATAGTATGTATGTATACTTCACTATGATTGCAAGCAATTTTCATAATAGCAAGTTTAGCTGTCTTAGGCTCAGAGAGAACAATTTACCGCTCATTCAGGATCATTTAAATATATGACTGATAATTTGGTCAACTAGATACAATAAAGCTAGCTTAATAAGTGCCGTGGTTATCACGATGTTTGTTCAGGAATTCATGTCTGACATGATGGGTTTTTCCATACCCTGACACGGGTCTATATTTGCTAATTTCGTTTGACGGGCCATTTTTGAATATGTAAATAACACGTGCTCTATTGGGTCAATGCTTGGCTATGGAAATATATTAAGACAGTTGATCAGTGGCTTTAATATATATTGTGATGTACTTTTGATAATAGAACTAGATATATCGTCCTATCCAGGGGCAGCATTTTTAAGCCACTGATGATGTTAGTAACTCAATTTGTATTCCTTATCAAGATAGTATGAATGTTTGGGCTATTAATAAAATATTAAAATCGTTATTGATTGGGAAATTTTGCTTACAAGATTCTGCCCAATTAAATATGTTGGCAATGACATATTTATGATCGAAAATGTTACCATCAATACTGAATTGTTGAGAAATTCAGCCCTGCTTGGTTTTGGTTGGGACTGTCTTGATAAGGTTCCATGTTTCCCGCTCGTTACATTTATTTGCTTTATATGACATATCATGATAGTCGGGCTCACGTCGTTTCAGAAGAGTTTTGTCCCTGGAACTTGTGTTTTGGGGTGGATACACAACACTGCATGTACAATATTAATATGACACTTACTTGTCAGTCTCGGTATTTCTATAAACAAGTTCTCTATGTATGAATTGTTTTGTTGAGAGGTTATTCCATAGGAATAGACACTCCTGCTCCAGATTTACTCTCTGTCGAACATTTTCAGTCATGAATCCATCGGGCTTAAAATCATTTGCTATGCTTTCACTCAAGCAGGTCTCTGTGAGGCCCGTGATATTGAATTTGCTATATAATTAATCCAGGTAAGATTCTAAATTGTAATAAATATGTTGCGCTCTACATATATTGAAATGCGTTAGTAATAAATCATTGTATTTTGTATTGATCTTGGCACACGTGATATTCAGTGTAAAATCTGGGTTGGGCTGATGAATCAACCTGATCATTAAAGAAATTTACATCCGTGGGTGGGTCAGTGAATGGGTAATATGCAGCTATGTATTTAAACATATTTGCCGTACATCCATGTATGGGATTATTGAATAACCCAAATATTTAATACGGATGTAAGTTATACCTACATCAAAATTATTTATCTTTTAAATAAACTGAAGCCATTTATCAACGTTGACAGACAGACCAACTTTAATGCAACATGGATTCGCAGGTTTAAACAGCAACATTTATATGACAAAACCTGCATGCATGCGGACAACTTAGTACTATGTGATTATATTTAGTAGCATACGTTTTACGAGCATTATTATTGTACAATGAAATGTACCAGTTTCCTGAATTATTGTCTTCTGAAAAACATTTGGTGCTTTTTTACATAAGATTTTTCTCTGATTAATTCAGTCTTGCAGACTTGACAAAGTGTCACAAATATTATCGGAAGCTTTGAATCCTTATTTGCCTTCTCATAAAGAATGTCTAAATTTTGCTCTTAAACGTAGCTGACTCAAAGTTTCTTCTGTTTGAAATGACATCTATCGCGTTCAATCCTCCACCCTCGGTTATTTTTCCGATATTGTTCTATTGTTAAAATAGCACAGCATGCCAATACTGGATCAAATATGCATTTAAAAGATACACCAAGACATCTGAAGCTGGCAGTAAACAATAAACACCCAGCTAACACATCTACGTTGTCACAACGTAGCTGCCACGTGCCCATTTCGTTGGCCACGTTACATTTCTACGTTGTCATAACGTGATTGTGTATAGTCCCAGATACGCTGTGGACACGTGGCATTTCTACGCTGCAGTTTCATAGCCACGTTTGTACCACCAAAAAATTATTCCATTCATAGCTTTTATTATTGATAATGTCGTAATAAAACAACAAATGGAGTTTATTATGAAATTTATTTAACTAAAAAAGGAAATATATTCATAAATAAGAAAATTATCCGAATCTGTGAGTGGTAAACACTGTGTATTCGTTTTCGTCAATGTTGATTCCTGAAACACATAATCGAAAAATACTAGAACAGACCTTATTATGCTTCGTTCCACCTCTTCTCTTAGGTGCATGTTTTAGAGTTTCCGCTAACTCCACTTCCACCTCCGCAACTTTCGTTGTTTTGCTGATCTTCTGACAGGCTCTTGGTGTAAAAAAAAGAAAATTTCACATAATTGCCCTTTTCAAAGTTTATAAAAACAAGAAATATGATAAAAATAAAGATTTTCAGGAAAGGCCTATTACTTTTTTTCATCCTGCAGATAGACAGATCAATGAAGGCCCGCTTCCCCTTCGTCCACCTCAAGCTATACAGTGACCATAAGTCATTTGTGCCGAGTCTCTTTAGAATAAGCATACCATTTGTTTTTTTATGTTGATGTCTTCTGACACTTAGGAGCATATCACTTCTAAATCTTCCACACTGGCAAGTAGTTCAGGAACTACTTCTTCCACATAGTCCCCAGCTACACTGCTGCTTGTCAAGGGCCTCAGTAAATGAAGCATCTCATCTAGCTTCTCCTCCAACCCATTCATCCGCATCATCAATGCATTCTGTGTCGCTGCAAGGAGGGTAGTAGAAAATAACCACAGTAAAACTTAATTTTTGAAATCATAAACTACAAATTGAATTAAATTACTACAGCTCAGACTTCAAATGTGAATGTGGCAAAGCACAATTATTGCCATTAATTTTCGGCCCAAATGTTTCAATGCTACCCGAACTTGAAAGGCTGCTGAAGCTGTTGATAACCTGCCAGGAATGACAATTGTTAAAAACATTTCACACACTTATATTTTGATAAAAATTTAAGAGGTTAGTTTGTGAATTTTTCTTTACTTCGTGTCCAGTTGTGTAGATTTCATAGATTTGTAGGCTACATGACATAAGGGCAATGGCAAAAAATATTTGCATGGATAATTGTTAGTTTTTTAGTTTGTATTTGCTTATGCTAGATATATGTAAATGATTTCATAAAACACATAGTATCAGAAAATAGCTCCCCAGAAATATACCTTTCAGAAATGGTCTGATTGGTGTTTTCTGGGCAGTAATCTCCATTTCAGAGCAAGCATATATATATATATATATATATATATATATGTTGTTATTATGATTAATATTTATAATGATCTTTAGTGCTGCACTGGCTTTTCTACATATTATCTGACTGTAAACAAACTAGAACATACATACCGTCATCAGTGAAATGGTGATGCAAGGTTTCAATTTCTCCCTGTGAATTTACTCGATCTCCAAAGCCCTGTCCATCCCTCTTGACTGTACCCATCAATTTAACAAGGCACCATTTGCAGAGATCAATCAGTTGTTGATATATATATATATATATATATATATATATATATATATATATATATATATATATATATATATATATATATATATAGATATAGGATATATATATATATAGAGGATATATATATATATATATATATATATATATATATATATATATATATATATATATATATATATATATATCTATATATATATATATATATATATATATATATATATATATATATATATATATATATATATATATATATATATATATATAGGGGGCTGGAGGGGGGGTTAAGGGTGGGGCTAGCTAGTGTGCTAGCTGACACGTCTTATGCCACCGAGCGTTATCCATTGCAGCCTCGAGCGAACAGCCCAGATCGCGTAAGGGAGGGAGTAAGGCTACTTACAGACTAGCAATTAAGGAACCGGGAAAAGTGACCTGCTTCCTCTATGCAATTCATGCTTAATAGTCTGTATAAAGGAGACAAATGTTATAAGTCCCCGTATTGGCATGTTATCGTACGCTCGTTACACGATATATAAGTATAATAAGAATTAATATAATCACTTTGCACAGTTTACCTGAGGAGTTAGACTCGTGAAGGATGAAGTCACACAAATGTTGTGCCGCAGCGTTCACTTGACCTGCTATATAATCGGTGCTACAAGCAGTTCTCTACCGCCTGCATTGTCCACCTGCAGCTTGAACGACCTAGCCAATCAGCATGTTCTTTGAGAGCCCCGCTAAGTATAGGTTGAAGAAGCATGTATTACGGGGATGCTACCCAGGTCGGGACATCTATTTTGTGCGCCGTTTTGTCCTTCCTGCTAAGTTTATGACTCTGGCATGATCTGATTACAGCTACTGTTTGAAACAGCCTAGCTAACTGAGTCAATTTTACACTTCAGTAAAATCCCTTTACAGAAATCGATTTCCAAGCAAGTTAAAATAAGAAAGTCCAATCTGGTTGAATAGATAATGCTATTGTACCAGACCCATAACGTTAAGGGAATGATCCCGGAACGTCATTCTAACTAAAATCAAAATTGTGTTTCATTTTGTAGATGATCGGAAAAGAAAAGGCAAATGTGAATATTAACAGGAAAATCATCATGAACGAACATAATATATAAACACAAACTCTTGTATTATGTTAGTAATATATTCTAGACATTTGCACCAATGGATAATATAATAGCAATAATAAATATATAATCGCTTATTCGATAATCAATTTGAAACATACAGCCTTCATACAGACTCAACATGTAGGATTAAGAGTTATATACTCATTGCGTTTTGTTGCAAATATGACGTCATGGACTCCCGAAATCATAATGTCGTTTTCACAGCAATCCCCGTGGAAGCATTATGATTATTTCAAGAATCGCCTTGAATACAACGTCGCATTCACGCAAAAAAATCTTTCGAGAATTTCTACGTGAATGCAACGTGACCTGCACGTGGCATAAAATTATTTTTGGAAAATTATTCTGATTGAAATTTATATTTATGCATTATAGAAGACAACAAAAGTTCAAAATGATAAAAGAAATTCTGAGAACAAATCACACCTCAACGTGTCTGCCACGTCGTGAGCACGTTGCAATTCGACGTCACGTCACCGCCACGCTTACACAACGTGGCAGCAAGGTGTCGTGTTTGCTTGTCAAACTTTAAGCCATTATTATCCAGAAAGATGGAATTGGCTATGAATAACTTTCGAGGTACAAATATCCATATATTATCGACCATCTGAAATTTTCAATGCGAAGCAAGAGTAATTTTAGTAATTAAATCAAAATTTTTGCAAAATGCGTTCGTATGTAAAGCGTTGTGAGGTCGTGTTCCTGGGTGCAAAACATTTGATAATGGAAACGCAAGTAAACATCGACCGATTGCGGCGAAGCATATTTATCCAGAAAAACCCGTGGATTGCCCTATTTGATGAAATTAAAATGCTCAATTAGATAAGCTATATGTAATTCAACTATCGTGTTGGGTAAGGTCCATTAATTAATTCTTTATGCGATAGAATCATAGAAATACATTCATCGGCGTTGTCCATGCGATAATATAATGAAATATGCTATCCTTTATTTGAGGTTTTATCTTGGCACAAAACGAATTTGTCTAAAAAGCCATTGTTCGCTACAGGATTTTTTATAAGTATGCCTGTGCATATGGCAGGTATTTTTCTTCCATGTTGAATCACAGTAGAGGTGTGAAGTTTTGCTCGGTTTTGTGCCAGAATTCTACGGTAAGAGATAACAGCCACTTTTCAGGTCTTATATTAAGATTATCATGGAAATGTATAATCGAGAGGATTCTAATAAGCTGTTTCATTTTTTGAGTATTCAAATTTCATGGGATTATCAGTTTTTGAGCCAAAATTGACAGGATGACAGCCACTTTTCATTTTTTCAGATAACGGTCTGAAATTGCCAAACAATACTTATCTATTGCAACCAGACACCTGTCTGAAATTAAAAAACAATGCTAAAACATCAGGTGACCAAAATCTCAAGACACCAACAGAGATTCAAAAACGAATTGTTTAACCGCAATGGTTATTAATATTTGTGTGCCAATACGCAGCTTATATAAGGCTGGCGTGAACTCATGATAAACTCGGAATGTACTCCGTGAACGAATCTGACACAAAACGTGGTTAACAGAATCTTTTTGATGTGTTTGTGGCCTTGGCGACGAGCAGCTCGCGCAACGGTCGCAGTAACTGTCGGCAGCTCAACTTCTACTCAGTGAACCCTAACTGCCGAATTCCACGCGCAAGCGCAAGCGGCTTATCCATTTGATGTTATTGACACGACGATAATCAGATTTAATCGTACTTTGTGGAAAGCAAACAATTTCTTATTTGTTGATATTGGTCGACTCTGTCCTTGCCACGCAGACAGCAATGTACTCGCCATTTTTTTCCAAACATGACTTATGTTAGTTAGGTGCTGTTCATAGAGAAATGTTTAAACATAACTTAGGGTCCTATCCCTCATGATGAACGATACCAACGGAGCCTTACGAGTATTGTGGAAAGCATTGACAAGTCAACGTACATAAGTTTATAAAATACAGCTGCCAGTAACAAAAAGTAGAAGTTTATTGTATGGGAATTGTGCATTGTATGACGCATTCGTAATATATGATGAATGCGTGTCGTACGGGGAATATGTGTTGGATGATGAATCTGCAATATAAGGGTGTATGCAGTATGGGGAGTGTTAAGTGTAGGGTGGATCTGTAATTAATGCTGTGATGATTTGCACTGAATGGTGGATCTTTCAAATAAAGTTGACCACAGTTGTATGGTGTTTTGAATGATGACAAATGAATGTAGGTAGTGTTGTAGATCTTTGCTTTATGATTTATCTTTGCTTTATGATTATTTGTATGTTTTTTTATGATGGACGTGTGTTTGATTGTGGTCATGCTTCAAATAGCGGATATATAATAGAATTATACGTTAGATCGTTGATATTAAGTGGATGTGGGATGTGCTGTAGATCTTTGCTTTATGATTGCTCTGTGATATTTGTCATATGCATATTATATGACGGCGAATATTCGATTGTGGGTGTGTTTATTATGGCGGATCTGTATAGCAATCTAGAGCCCAGCAAGAGGATCACAGAGCCATTGGAATTTTGAAAATCGGTTAAGCGGTTATGATTTTGTAAGCGTTTGAATTTTCAATTTTGGTCAGTTTTGGTGAAAACCATTATGCTTAAAGCATTGGGGATAGTCTGGACCCCAAAAGCTCTGAGCTACTTGGTGCGCCATGGCGCGTTGCGCGCGACGCGACGTATTGCGTCTTTGATGTTGTCCGCCACGGTAGACGATTATAACGTCCGTAGGTTTGAATTATCCGCTTCTGACAAAACGCATCAACGGTCATTTATATTTTGATATGATTGATGCATCATACATGAATGGGAGTAAACTGTAACTATCGTTTTTTATCGTGTTGGAAAAATATACAATTAAAATTGTGGCACAAGCGCGGCCACTTTTTGCGACGTTCGGCTGACACCCCCACCATGACGCATTGATGTGTGTACATGGGGATGTTCCTAAAAGTGTAACTCAATTTTCCTGCCACCAATATTGACGAAACCTCGCCAGTTATTAGATGAAATGTTGTTTTAAACGTCTTTTAAATTTAGGATGATGTCTATGCGTGACAAAGTAGGTTTTGAACGATGTTTCTGTTCATGTGAATAAATAAACGACCGGATAATGATGTTACATACCAATCTGCTAGGTAAACCAATTACAAGGCCACACTATTTCCTGTTCCGATCATCTGTTTAGCGTTCGTGTCAATCAATTACAGTTACATATCCATTTCATCATAATTAGTGCCAATTGTTAGGAAAGCATAATTCACCTGTAAACATCATAGTGTCCTTCATGGTAGGTTCAACGCCTAATAGTTGGTAGAGGCTTCCCCGGTATATGTCCTGACTTTTAAAGAACCGAGATGATTTTGAACGTTTTGTTTGTATTATAAGGTGCTTTTATCCTATAAACATTGCTGAAACATTTCTTGGTGGCTTATCAGTCACGCTAACAACAAATAGGAGAGGATAACGTAGTGAAGCTCATTTATTTATGTAGATGAGCTGCTTCTGCATTTCTGCCGTCGCTGAAGCTTTCAAAAATGCTCAGGATACAACTGATATAGGATGTGCTTCATTTACGCTCTGGGACAATGTGGAAAGTAGTTTGTTTATAATTTTGCGTGTTAAAGTAGATCAAGTTAACTGTATTGACCGTTTTGGGGGTCATAGATAGTCCTGGTCATGTGCTTTGGTGGTGTCACTGGCTCTCACATTGTCTAAGTGCTTAATGAAAATTTATCGAAACATTCTTCTGTTTAGTATACCATTTTATAAGTCCGCATCATAACGCAATGCTGTCCGGCGAATGTTTTAATTAAGATGGACAATAGGTAACAATACATATTAAAGGAACAAGATATTTATAAACGCATGACATCCCCAAATGCAGTCAATCTCTTCTCTCGATAATTTATGGGCATCTCTGTTTAGATAAATTAATATAACATTTTATGGTATATTGACATGAAAATGATTGTCATATCGTCAAGGACGAACTTATGACCTTATCATGGGTGGATTCAAACAACCCTCATCCCTTCAACGTTTGGCGTTCCGTGCAAGGATGGTCAGAACTGTGTTTGACATTCCACAGGCTACTCAATCCTTCAGATGATTAGGTTAGTCTACATGAAATAGCTTTCATATATCTGTATACCACCCAATGTCACATATATTAGGTATAAGATAGCATGTTATACATTGAATGATGAATAATTACGTTAGCTCCGTTCAACAGGTAACCGAATAGATCAATAATATGCTGTTAATACTTGCTTGCTGACATTGCTGTGGTTGCTTGAACGTCGACAGATATAAGTATTGGGGTAGGAGCTATCTGTTGAATGGAGGTTCATCCATCATGAATACCATTTTATAACGGCAGGTTGCAGTGTACAAGGCAAGATATCGTAATAATGTGTGTACTGTAGAATCAATGTACCGCCTTTCTGTGAGTGGGGTGCTGGTTTTTTTGCGATAGGCTTGCTGTCCCTGTAGAGAGGGGCGCTGGTGGTGGCGAGGGGCTTGCTGTACCTGTGGAGAAGGACGCTGCCGGTGGCGAGGGGCTTGCTGTCCCTGCGGGTAGGAGCGCTGGTTGTGGTGAGGGGCTTGCTGTCCCTGTGGGGAGGGGTGCTGGTTGTGGCGAGGGGCTTGCTGTCCCTGTGGGGGAGCGGGGCTGGTTGTGGCGAGGGGTTTGGTGTGCTGTTGTCAGACTGTACAACATCTTCATGAAGGTCGAACAAAGTACAATATCTATATGAAGTAGGAAACTCACCCCGCTTAAATGTTCTGGTAAACACCAAGCTCCACATGTTTACAGGGAAGGTAAGACGGCATTGTCCCAATCGCACATGAGCATGACGGTACAGTCATATTAAGTTCATACCATTCTTTTCCTGCCTCAGGGCAAACACGGGAGAGTTTCTCCCCCTTCTGTTCTATGCACCAAGGCATTGTTAATGAAGTCCCTTGTTTTCTTGTGAAGGAAATCAGGCACCCAAGAACTAAATCTCTTACTTCTGAAAGGCGTCTTAATGTTATTCATTTCATACCTTCAAAGACAAGTAGAATGAGCAGGCTATATTTTACCAATAATCATATGCAGAGAGTTATAATTAAATGGGGTAATTATCAAAGGTATGGAATACCCTATGGCTTCATGTTCAATTTAAAACCCCTAGCAACAGTAAACATCTTCAGTCTTTAAGCATTGTTAATGTCACTTTCAGTGATAAGTGCAAATCATGAACATACTTCTTCTGGCAATCTGGTCAATAAAAATACCACCACAATCGTCATAAGTCCAACCAGAGAATTGTCCGAGGTCGCATACAGATAGTTCCATTTCAAATCTCGATGTTGGTGCTCAATCCCATTTGTGGTATTTATGAGACTGACAAGCTCATTTCGGTAAGCTTTCATCCATCTCTATTGAGATATCAATAGGAACAAAGAAATACAATCGCTTGGTACAATACATGAATATGATATATATCCTTTGCTACTTAAACATAAGATTCAAAAAGGGTTCAGTAGAGCAAAGTTAGGCGAGTTCAGGCGATAGATTCAAAAGGCATGTGCCTTTGTCTTTTCCTCATAATTAAGTAGACATGAATTAGTTTCAGGCCATTCTTGATACTTTATCCATGATCAGTTGGATATAATACACTAAAATTTTGTCCAAAATGGTATGCCTATACTCTGTATCGCTTTGTGACCATTAAATGATAGATGAAGACATTCCCTCATGCATTCGAACCCAGTATATCCCACCTCATGGCTAGAAATCCACTTGTACTGAGCCAACTCTTGAATCTTGAATTGGCTCAAGATTTTCCTTAAAAAATCAGCAGTAAATTCCGCCTCACTGGATGAATTGATCATTTGCTGCAACCTGAAAACTGACTTATCTGCGATAAACAAGCTTCATCATTATCTTCCCTACAGCAGCTTTGTTGATATTTAGAGTACCGTTTGGATGATCAGGTAACTGTCACTACCAAAACTTAGTTCGTAAATAAGTTACTTACAATGTTTTGATGTGATCTTTGTGTGTACGAACCCCGTTTTCATCACGGCGTAGTCACTTCTCCCAGGCTTGCTCTTTGTGAAGTCGCAGGGGAGTACACGGCACTGTACACAACGAAAACTGTCACAGTCCAATACTTTGAACACAATAAAATGGAGCAACAACCCAAGCAGAAGACAAGTTCGCAAAGTTGGGACAAGATAACTTAGTAGAATATGGTGACTATCTGTATTACTGACTAAGTTTTATGTATACCCCTTAGACAAGTCATGGATAATTAAATATACCATACCACAAGTCCAAACAACCTCTTCTGTTTTGCTGTTATGCTAGTATATGTGCTGCCTTCCCAGAAAAAAGTGGAGAAATCCCAAGTTACATGCACTTTATTACCGAAGCAGGGACAAAACATGTAAAAGACAATCTAAATCTAATTAATCGTCACCCAGGATTCTATGATAACTGATGAAAATTTCAACTGCTATCCCAGACAATCAAGAAACATGGCGCAGAGCTTATGATGTTATTAGATTGGATATGAGTTGCCAGCACGCAGTTACTACATATCTTCACATGATTTCCCATGCACAACTATAACAATCACCTGAAAGCAAAATGGCTCCAGTACATTGTTCTTAATAACATTACTACACCACTTGGAGGAATGAAATTGGATATAGCTAAATACGAATGTCACAAGCTACAAAGAACATGATTATGCTAACATTATGATTACATTAGCTGACAGACACTAAATCCCTCCCTCTCTTCAGAGAGAATGTCGCACAGAATAAAGAACCATATCAAGTGACAAATTTTCAAAGTATTAGGTGTTCACCACCTTTTATTGAAGGCGCTAGGCTAACCTTAGTTTACAATGAAGCACAAACACAACAAGTTGATTATTGCATTACAAAGCTTCAATGAGAAGGAGGTTTAGATGTCCGCATTGGCCTGGCCTGGCACGTCTTTCAAGTTCACACGGTGAGTTTACAGGTGATGAATTTGTTGCTGGTGAGTTTGGTGATATCTTAGGGCTCTGTGCCTGGTCATCAGTACTTAGGTCGATATACTTCTTCACAAAGTTTTGCTCCTTCGCAGTTCTCGGTTTTCAATACGTAGTGTTTCTTCATTTCCACTTTCGCTTACAACTGTGTAGGGTTCATTTTCAAAGTTAGGTGTCATTTTATCATCCATCTTGCCCTTCACAAGCACATTGTCTTCAACAGTAACATCGCTTTTTGTAGCTCTTCTTTCTCTGTCAGCATATTCTGGGGTTTTCAATTTGGCATCCCAATCATGGTCTCTGAATTCTTCATCTGTAATGTATCTCTCACTAGCTCGGGGAGTTTTGCTTTCATTTCTCTCGCAAACATGAGTCTGTAAGGAGACACACCAGTTGACGCTTGAGATGTTGATTGGTATGCCATAAGGAATTTGTTCAATTCTGACTTCCAGATTTTTTTCCTCCACAATGGGCAACTCGGATAGCTCTCATGAGTGTCCTTATCTGTCTCGCAACTTCTCGAGTATCCTGAGGCCATAAAGGTGGAGTCTTCCGGTGTACAATACCATACTCCTACCAGCCCGCAAGAATTGCTAACACAAAGGAATTATGTATTTTAGTCACAGTCCCTAACAGCATATCGTTAATTTAACGCATGACGCAGTGCAAAGATTATTACCAGCCTTTCAGTTCAATTACATAATTAACTAACCATTCTATGTTATATGACAGGCGCATACCATTTATTGCTACAGAGAAATAAGTTTATATTAACAGTGCACCTGACGGCAGAGACAAAGAATTACGGGAGAATGACTATTTGTTCTTTAGTCAACAGGAAAGAAGAAGGGAAGAAGGAATTAGGGACGGAACAATTTAGTGGCTAGGGTAGTCGCCCCTGTTGCAGCGGCAGCGGCAGTGGCTCATCATCATAACGTTGGTTACATTAATCATAATGAGTTTTAAAGTGTTGTGTCTGCGGTCGCGTAGTGATATTTTTTGTACTACTTTCACCACGCGGCTAAAAGTTTTAGCGGAAGTACCAGGACGCCGCGTCTTTATTGTCAACTAGGATGATTTCCGACATAGTTACTTGATCTCATATTGAAACCTTTTGATGTTGAAGTTGTGTAGAATGATCGGACTTACTTTTTGTGCAGCTCTGGCTAGTTTACCATCCAAAAGTCAGTTCGTAGCATTTTCAATCAATGATTTGATCGAATAACATTGTGATTACCAAAGTGCGATAATTTGTAGAACCAGTTGTGAAATGAAAGATGTATGTGTCAAGATCCATCCATTGCACCATTTTGTTGTTTCAGTTGACAGTTTGCTGAGTTTAACCACTGAACGCTTTGCTCAAATAAATCAGTACTGCGCTAAAGTAAGTTATTTGTAGCTGAATCCCCGCCCACAGCTATAGCCCCCAGGTCAAGAGATTGCTGGTTAAAATCAACATCTTGAGTAATATTGTTAACGTACACCCGCCATAAAACGAATATCTAATCCTTGGCCTCATCTGAGATCGTAAATGTAATTCGATGCACTGTTTCTACACGGAAATACCTAATGCAATGGTTGCCGTTCTAAAAACATGCTTGTAACTGAAATGTTACCGGGCCAGTTTTCGTACAATGACAATAAAATTGACTGCAGTAAGCTCTATTCGTTAAATTTGGTGTCTAGTTGGCTGGTTATATGGGGGATTTTAACCAGGCGCAGTAGTAATCATGCAACAGAAATCATCGAAGATTAAACGTTTCGGATCTGAGCTGGTTGTTATGTGTGGTCCGGCTCATTACATAATAACGAATATAACAACCCTGTTCAATGTGTAAATCCGCGTCACCTGTGTAAATTGTGTTGGCAATTACATTAGTAATCGTCCTAAGAGCAGACATAGCTCATGAATCGGAACATTGATGATATGTTGGTACTAGCACGATAATATCCATGCAAGTAACGAGCGAACGGACTGCCATTGCAAACACACACAAACGAGATTCTTGTTGCTTTGAATGGAGCACAGGGTATCTCTGATAACAAAAGACTAAGAGGGGATAAGTATATAAAAGTTTGTTTAACACTGCCAGGACTGTCGGTATTACTTAGAGTCTCTTGGGAGAGATTAAGGAAGGATAAGGAATACAATGGTGGCCTGGCATTTGTGGACTGGTTTAAGATGTACGTAACGACCAACAACGAAGTGCTATGTCTCCACACGATAGATGGTAACTTATACTGAGCTATCTTCAGCATGTTTTACTTATCCTCAAGTAAGGATTACATGCTATATATTCTTACATTGGCGATCGATGCTTTATCCTTACGAAATGTTTGAGCCTTACTTTAGAGAAAGCGTGTAGGCAGCGAAGGCGAGGATGACACCTGCTAGAATAATCACCATGTCATTGTGACCGTCCTTATCAATTAGATATTATGTAATAACTGCAGATAGCGTCGTCAACCAGTGTGGAGTCATAATGCAACACCCCCCCCCCCCCCCTTAAATACCTAACTGTGATATCTTAAGTAAACGGCCACTATCCAAATTAAATAGTCCCGGTGTAGCAAGTAGAGCCCTTTGAAGTAAACATTCCCAACCCGTCAATTCACATAACAATTAACATCAGCCCGTTTGATCTTTTATTAAAGCTAAAGGTGATTGTACCTCCACGCTTGCTGACGACGCCACACATTTGTATAAGTACCTCCGTCCCCAGAAGTTAAAAACACATTCAGCATTGGGGCAACGAAACAGTCACTGTCGTACGGACCTAGTTGGAAGGTCAACTCCGTACGGCACATAGTAATTTGGAATTCAAGCTCAGCAGTTTCCTCTCTCATCTTCATCACTGCAACCATAAACAGTGCCGACTTTCACGATGAAAATTGGTGGAGAATCCGATGTCTGGACGTTTAGGCATGCCTACTACTCACATATCTCATATCACAGTTTTGTAATATATATTCGGACTACCATTCCATTCAGTCCCGGCATCCGACTGGATGGAATGAGTAAATACAAGCGCCCCAAGAATGCATCATAAAAGAGATACTGCAAGACAACACAAGAAGGAACACGGAATCCGTACCCCATCATTCAGAAATAAACCTCCTTTTTCTAGTTACCATTCAATTGACGTCTTGTCTTCATCACTGCGACCATAAACAGTGCCGACGTTCACGGTGAAATTATCTTTATTACGATAGAGGACGGTACACACTAGCACACTAGCGTACTCGAGCTGGTGAACTGAATTCGTGGAATCCTGCTAGTTTTAAAGGAATAGTAAATACAGTTCAATTCAACTGATGAAACGATGCAGTTCGACCATGCTTGCTGCCACTACGATAATCTACAGGGTGAAGTTCATCTTCTGTATACCACAAAAGGTAAAAGATTATGGCATTCCAGGTTTTCGTGCGAGACAGGTCACAGTATAGGTCGTAATAATTAGCTAAGACTTACTGAAATATGCGTTATTGTAGCATATCTCTGACCGAAATGGATTCGTGATTAATCAACAACAATATATAGATTCAGCAGATCTAAGCTGTATATGATTGACTGGGGCAAGTGTCAGATGAATGAGCGCAATAGGGCAGTGTATGAAAAGAGGTGATTCCAATATGTATTCCACTATGTTCCGAAAACCATTATATGAAGAGGAAACTGAAATTATGGACTGAAAAAATCTGGACAGCCTTTAATGTTTGAGTCAAATAAACGTAACATTGCAGGTATAGCTGTCTAGGGCTTAAAGCAATTTAATGCTCATTCAAGATCAGTTACGCATGTATGTCAACTAGACACAATAATGCCAATTTGATTAGTGCTATTATTGTCACGAAAACACAATTGGTGTTGATGCAATAAATGATATTTGTTCAGGAATTCATTGAGTCTGACATGATGGGTTTTTCCAATAGTTTTGAAAAGCAGGGAAGAATCGACCTATAACGTTTGACAGGCTATTTTTGGATGTGGTATTACTTAATTGGGCCAACGCCTGGCTAGAGAGATATATATATATTTAGTCTGGATCAATGGTTTTATTCACCTGGCGAATTCGCATTCGCCAAGTTATCTTGGTCCGTCCGGTTTGTTGGTGTGTGTGTTTGTTGGATTTATAACATTTTTTGATTTACGATACAGGTCGTAATTTTCCAAAACGTTCCTGATTTCTCTTTAAATGATGCACAGAACCCAAAGGTTTTGTTTTGACCTTGATCTCAAACTAAGATCAAGGTCATTGAAAAAAAATATATTTCTTGATGTAAAAAGATAAAAGATTTCCCATAGCTCCCCAGGTCGAAAATTCGTGGTTTTAGTCCACATTTCAACAAAAGTTGCATGAATATTTCGAGCGCTTATAAAACTAATGTCCAATACGTGTCCAATGGTAATAAAAACATTTTACATATTCTGAAAGTGTTATGTGATTGTAAACTTTTTGGGCATAAACGTAATTGTAAATAATGCATTATTAAAAAAATTCTAGCAGGTCGAATATTTCTGGTTACCAAAATCTCTTAATGTTTTGATTAATTAGTCATAGTCCGATCGTAAAAAAACAAACATTTTCTGAAAGCTGATTTAATTAGCAAACTTAGATAATTGACATATTCTATCACAATATTCGTCGTTTTCAAAGCGCGTTGAGTTGGAAAAACAAATTTTCGTAAAATTTTAGATTGCTTATGAAATAGTCAATATCGGTTCAATATTCATAAAATTTTGCTCAGTTGTTGTCATAGACAGCGCAAATGTAATTCTACAATTGTATTGATATAGATTGCATCACTTCCTGTTTCGAACGAATCAAAGTTATTACAGAGCACCATCATTTTCAGATATTGGACCATCTATATTCGAAATAAAAGTGATAATTTATCCAACTGCGGCCGTTTAAACATATATTGAGAATGAATGCCTCAAGGAATGCATTTACATAACAATCGAAATAAACATATGGAACAAATTGATAATTTAACTCAATATTGTTACAATCAGTGTAGGTGAAGACACTTCCCACGTTGAATCACACGTTGAAATAATTCTGAACAATACAATTGTGATATTTCATGTGGTGTTCGTGTATTCGGAACAACGATGCTAATGTCTCTACTGAGTAAGTGCTGTGTAAATGTCCGTAACGCACTTCAATGAATGTTGTAAGTATTTTTAAGAATTTGCATTGTAAGTATTGTTTGCGCAAATGTTTCGGCCACATTAAGAACCTACTTTTTCCACCACTAGGTTTTACGTCGCATTGTATCAAATTTGCTGTAGGCAGTCTCAGTCATTGAAATATCGTTATCAAGTTATGTGCGTTTAGCAATTCCATTTATGTGTAGTTGCGAAAATGACTTGTTTACAATCCGTTCATGCTATTGGAAACACTACATCATGTATGATTCATCGATAAGGCATTGAAACAGCCTCCGAACTTTGTTTATAAAAATGATTGGGCAACTTTGACACCAAATTGGTCTTAAAAGGTCGACTGTGTGGGTTAGAAAGAAGAAAATGATGATAAATATCAATATAAGAACCAGATGGCTTTGAGCTTTTATATGTACGATCTACGCTGCTTTGTATGAGTTCAGTATTAAACCAGGCAAGACAGGATAATAGAATAGCGAAGCGAATAATCGTTTCCAGGTGCGTAAAGGTGAATGTCCGACGTTGTTCAAGCCAAATCTCGTCCAGTAGATAACAACAGATGATAAAACTGCTTTATGCTTTCATAAATGGGTTTGAAATGTATCGGAAAACAATGATTTATTGCAAATGAATGATATCGCTCTTTTACACACATCGCTTAACAAACGGCGGCTAACGCTACGGTTAAAACATTTTAAGTCATTAGGTACGATCGGCCTATGTACAAGGATCGTAATGAAATGTTATACAGGACTGTACAAGATACTGCTGACCATCATTCGTCACACAACAGGTCGAGAAACCCAAATACAAGAGCCCACATATCGATATTAGCTGTGTGCCTAGGAGCATGGAGAAGTAAGGTCAGAAATAAGCTACCAACAGCACCAAGAACAAGCAGGCCTGGCATAACATACCTTCGCTTATTTTGATTATATATTATAGCAATTTAATCTCATCAAAGGTTATCTGTGCATATATTGCCTCCTTACCTCTTCTCTGTAGTAAAGAGGTGTTCCTTGTCAAATCGTCTAGGCAGCCAATGGCCGTTTTGTCAGTTCTTGCCGAATCGTCTAGTAATTGGGTGCCGCTGAGGGTTCAGTTCCCTTTTTCCACATGGTTAGGGGCAGAAGTGTTGTTCCTTGAGATATGTAATTCCAAAAGTATGCATCAAAGGAACAAACCAACCCTGATTCTGCATTACTTCATGAGTTGTAAAATCCTAAGACATTATCATTATTTGTGATTGAACCGCTTGTGTATTCGCCTATTTCTCGCACTGATTGTTTCTTATTTCAACGGGGTGGTCAATTATTATAAATTGAGGTAATTATTACACTAAACCTGTTAAACACAGAAACAGCAACTGAAGCACGATGTTCAATAATGTATCTGTATTGAAATCACCGCACTTCTGTTATATGTATATCGTCCCAGAATAGCATGTTGGAATTATCACTTATACCAGCACGAACATGCTGACTTGCAGCCCTGCATAGTTACATGGTTCTTACTGTCAGTTTATGAATGTGTGACATATTTGGCTGTGCAGGAGGTATACATGAGGTTGCCTGCCGTTGCTTATTAGGTATTTAGTTGTCAATATCGTGATCAAGCGATTGGGTGTCGTGTTAAAAGCAAAACCGTCCATTGCAAACGTCACGATCAGGACTATGAGTCGTGAAAAACGGCTTTCCGATTGCAAAACGAACCCCCATAAATGGTGACCCGATTAGATTTAACTAATTTGTCAAACACTCAATGTAATATGATGCGGTAGCGAGAAGGGCACATGTTTGACTATGGCATAGATTGGTGTTCTAGAGATACTCATTCTGGCATGGCCCGTTAATTTGCAGCTGTTGTTTGTGGTGCTACCACGACCTAGGGGTAATGTAGTCATCTCACGAAGGGCTTACTTAACGCCTAGAAGACACGTTTACTGCTTCGGTTGCTTATTACACTTACTGCTTATTAGTTGTATTCAAGCGACATGACACAGCGTAGCGAAATGATATCCGCATACTAAAGGAACACGCCAAAGCGGCAGCTAGATTAGACTAAATTAATTTATCATTTTGTCAGGTATTGTAGGTTACTTGTCTTGTGCGGTAGGTATCTTGTTCTGATGAAGGACAGTAATGAGGTCGACTGTGAACGAACAATATTTCAGTGATATAATGGGGATTTTCTTCAAGCGTTGAAACCATTTCATATTACATTGTCTTGTTTTTGTGTAGCCCTACCTAATTAAAAGAAATGTTCTGTATTCGTCCAAATAATACGTTAATCTGTGTAAGCATCGTGGATGGAATTGGGTCTTATTCGTGAATGTACATATGTAAGCTGCGTCTGTATTGACGACAAATTTACGTGTGGCGCGACCTACAGTGTCAATGGTTCATCGTGGTCATGGATTCATGAATAATGATGACAAGCACTGCTTAGATATCAGTGGGATAATTGTTTTGCAGTAACGTCCTTCTATTGGATAACTCACAAACCTTATTAAGATACAGGGTCTATGTTGTGTCAACCAATATTTTTACACCTGTTATTACCTGAATTTGAAGGCGTTGAAACTTTAGGCATATTTTTGCGACTGGTGCTCAAACCCGTAAATGAATATTGAGTCAATCAACGCCAAGTATCGAAATAGTCCGAGACTAACCAAGTCTTGATCCCAGCCTGGGAAGTGCTTCTGGTGCTTTGGTAGACTCTTTCGTGATAAACCGCAACATACTAGCCGTTTGAAAGTTGTGGTTCGCGTGATTAGCTTCCGCAATTCTCTCGTTTATAGTACAACTAATCTTAACGTCGCAGACGTCGTTACTTGAATTTTTTTGGTTCACAACAGGGTGTTCTGGAGACCCACTGTGACTAACGCGCCATGTTCACCTGATTCAGCGTGTCTGCCAACAATGACATCCCACGCTCTATTCGGAACAACCAGAATCTCTTGCCGACTAGCATTGTAAATTTGCTGCAAAACCAAAATGAAAGGAGATTGTCACGTGATTAAGACTAGACTTTGCGATCTGCCTTTCCGGATGTTTGCATCGCAATGGCGGCCCGTTCGCTAATTCATTATTCCTTGAGTGAATGTCTTTTACTTGGCTACCTTCCCTATTCAAACATTTGATGTATAAACTGGAATATTCAAATGTTCGCTGGTACCAAGCGCTTGTGACGTCAGAGGGAGCGCACTTCGAAAGACTTTAGTGTCTCAGCAGACATTGACCATGTTACATCAGGGTAGGAAGTGTGCGTGAGTGCGCACATATGTAGTGCAGAAGGGTGCAACATCAGCAACACAGATACTCGGTTCTGGATGCCAAGTTTCCGAGCGGCTAGTCACTACAACTGTATATGTCAAGAAGGTATGCAAGCGATCGCCACCGCCGTCGCGCTATTCCATTATTCTTTCCCTTGTATAATCGTACTTTAAACAGTAAAGATTACGCCATTCAATGATCAACTTTTGAATGGCTAGTATTCCGCGTTTACCCACGAGTTGGTCCGTCACAGCACCAAAGACTGCATGCCACTAGTTATACATCGATGTAGCCGCTCGGATGCCGTGCATCGGAAACCGAGCGCCTGTTATAAGGACTTATATCACTCGCTGGCTAGAACCTTATGTCTGCTGGTCTTATTTGATTTCTTTAAGGCAATGGCATACAGGCTCGTTGACAAAGAACAATATTCATTCTGAAGTGGGATAATCACCTTCAATAGATTAGCACTTTCAATTATATATTTTATGCGTTTGATTTTTTCGGCCCCAGTCTTATTTTTTGACGTTTGCGACGAGTAAAATGTGAACCTTTCTTGCATGGTTGGAGTTACGTTGTTTGACAACGTCTAATAACGATTTAAAAACATAAACATTTGTGTTATCTATCTAAATGCATCTGTACAAGTTCCTTTCTGCAGCGACTGATGCCAGCGGACGCGAGAATGTGAGTTGGTCCACGTTGCAATTTGCATGGCATTAGATTGCATATTACCACCTGGTCAGCAGTTACTTGGGACGCACTATTAAAGGCTGAATATGAATGCATTGACCATCCAATCATGATTTAAGCTTAAATCTATTACTCTATTGTGACGTACAAAGCCCCGGAACATACTTCCGTGCGATTTGATATTGTCTGAAGTAAATAAACGAGTATGCTGCTGACAGAAATTTTCATGTGCAGGTTTATTGTAAACATCAATCAAATAGCAGTGATATAAACACATACACATTCCGTAGTTAGCTAATGTGCAAACTAGAATGTTCTATCATCTTCATATGGATACGATATTCCAGATCTACAACACAAATTATAGTGCATTTTAAACTTGTTCAACCAAAACCTATTAGAACGACAATGATATCCCACAATCAGCACAAGACATTCTGGTTATGCTCTGCTTTACCCACTGTTATTACACACAAGTGAAATAAGATTGAGACATAATTATGTAGAAGCAATTTATAACCATGAATCGCCTTGGATTTAAATGATTTCATTGGCCATACAAACAATGGGCGCTAACTGTATCAGTACCCGGACATAGCCGCAACGTTCTCAGTATAAATGGTCTCTTTCATTTGCTGTATGAATGTCTGCATAAACTGTACCACATCCTCACCAACGATAAATAATATCAATGCATGCAACAATTTTCATGCGCAAAATGCATATTTAACCATTAAACCTTTATAGATGTGTAGTCACCACAGTAACTGATAATGAGGTGAGCTAAATATATATATTTTTAAGGGATGGTATATAAATAACACAAACAATAACGCAATTATATCAAAATTATCGGGGTACACTGAAACCCAACAGAATATTGTTTTTGTCTCACTTTTGTGATGTTGTTTGTATAGTGCTCTTATTGCGCACTTTCTTGGCTTGGAACAGACTCAACGTCATTTTACGAAAAGCTGGAATTAAGGCACAGGTTAAGAACAAGGAAATCGTATTGAATTATATAATAAGCAATTCCATTCGGAAAGTAAAATGCCACGATTGTGTGAACTGATAAAAGAATTGTCTTACGAACTCAATTGTCTGGGTTAAAAAGAAGAAAATGATTATAAATATCGTTATAAGAACCAGTTGGTAAAATGCAACGATTGTGTGAACTGATAAAAGAATTGTCTTACGAACTCAATTGTCTTGGTTAAAAAGAAGAAAATGATTATAAATATCGTTATAAGAACCGGTTGGTTTTGGGCTTTACTTGTATGATCTGCGCTGCTCTCTGCAATAGCCTTTCGTTTTTTTCGATTTTGAGCAAGGCTTTGTACAGTGCAATATTGAACCATGCTAGACAAAATAAAGGAATAACAAACCGAATAATCATTTCAAGATATGTAAAGGTGTAAGTGATAGCGTTGTTCAGCCCAAACCTTGTCCAATAGATAACAACAGATGTAAATGTTTTCATGCTTTCGTTATAGACATAGATGGGTTTGAATCGCATTGGAAAATGTATGCATATTGCAAAAGATATGATGAAAATGCTCAGTCCAATTTTGTACGCTCTTCTAGGAATGCAGTACACAGATCTTTTAAGTGGCAATCTGACGACCACATAGCGATCGGCGGCTAATGCTACTGCTAACAGATTAGAAGTCATTAGGCAAGAACGGCCTACGTACAAACATGGTAATGCAATGTAATACAGGGCTGTACATGATACTGTTGACCATCCCTCGTCACAAGAGAGGTCGAGAAAACCAAACGCACCAGCAGCAACACTATCAAATAAATCCGAACGTGCGAGAGCCCCCATATAGATATGAGCCGTGTGCCTTTGAGCACGTAGAAGTAGGGTTAGAAATGCCAACAAACTACCAACAATAGCAAAAACGTACAGGCATGGCCTTACATACCTTGTATTTATTCTGTTAATATATTGATACCTTTTAACTTCATCAAGGGTCATCCTTTCATTTCGTACATTCTTGAGCATGTTCACTGTAGAATAGATATTTGTTGTCATGTCTTCTTGGGAGGCAATGACCGTTGCATTAGATCCTAGCGAACCTTGTGTCAATTCTGTGTTGTTGTAGTTTGCGCGCCATTTGTCCTCATAGTTCGGGGCCGAAGTGTTGTTCCTTGAGATATTGAATACAACTAGCATGCTTTGGTCAAAGGAGCGAGACCAAAATGATTTATTATTAATTCATAGCTACAAAAAACCTAAAGCGCTATGCCAAAAGGTATGCAGCTTTAGTTTATAGTGCTGATTATTTCTGATTTCTGAGGGATGATCAATCATTATCAATTGTGGCAATTATAACACTACACCTGTGTAACACAGAGACGGAAGTGACAATGTTAAATAAATGTGCTTAAATCCAACTTACTGCACTTCTTGTGTTGTTAGCAAGTCGTCCCAGCTTTGCACCTCTGGAATGATCACAACTACCAGCAAGAACATAGATGACTTGTTAATGTTATTCTCATATCACCGAGGTTTGGTGTTCCATATCGCCTTTCATTCGGTACTTTTTGTAATTGATGAATAAGATGACTTTTTTTCTTTGACACTTTTACTACCGTAATTACGTAGTGCAACGGATATGCGATTTTAGCACACGTAACTTAAATCAGAAATCGAAAAGATCAACATCCAAACCCAGCCTATAATGCGGTTGTAAAGAATACACCACCGCCACAGTAGTTGACATGTTGTGGTATACGTTTGTTTCTTTGGTTTAACAACCTGCTAGTAACCAGAGCCCCACACACCATGATTTTGGTAGCAACAAATGCGATTCATTAGAATTTGCCCGTTTTGGTGGTAAATGATTAAAATAGAAATACGAGTGATGCATGTGTCGGTGTTGTAGCAAAATATACTTGTGATTAAAAGACAATTTAGCAGGGTCACGGATTTGTTATAAAGCTGTATATTTTCCAAAGGCTTGGATAGAAATTTGCATTGTTGAGATGGTTTGGTACGGACCTTTGTTAGGTTGGATTGCAGTCTGTAAATGCTCCCTATAGCCTGCTTTGGTTTCTTCCGTTGCTCGACGGTGCTGAAGGGTATGAATACGTATTTGACCCCTGATATTTAATATGATGTGACCATTTTATTTCTGATCTTATGTGAACGTGATATTATAAGTGTGACAATAGCATCAGACCATGATTCTGATATCTCTTATGTTGAATGCAAACCTTTCATTGTTCAGCACGTGAAGAATTTGCTAGGCTACACAATGACGTATTTAATATAATCGCTAACTATATCCAATGGATTGCTGTTTTTATACATGTATGACAATCTATACATTTCCCCATGCCTATGATAACAATGCAGCCTTGCATTACCATTATCGTCCACATAAAACAATGTTTCTTCCATAGGCTATGTAATCATTCAACTTTACAACACTACCAGTTCCCTCTTTATCAATTGTTGTACAATCTAGTCCATCAACCCATGTAGCCATGTCACGTTTCCTGTCCGCTTCCCTACTTCCCTACCGTTGCCAAAATCGCACCAGCGTGTTATCCCCAAACCATATAAGTCTCTCTTTATTTATAATTGTTTCTAACTGCGACAGTATAAACACCTACCCTGGCCACATATTATCGCCACCCTGAAGCCAGTTGATAAGACTATTCGATATCTATGCACAAATGATCAAGTGATGCTATCATAGAGGACAATTGTGATAGCTACCTGCTTGCAATGCTCCCAAGTAAATAACTATGATGATTTTTATATATGTTAGCGGCATGGCTTAAACATATCCTATATTGCCGACTCTTTATAGCTCTAGAAGTGTCCTTGCCGGGTGATGAAATAGCCGCATGTAAGCATCGTGTCAACAATAGGCCCATATCATCATGTCAACATTAGGCCCATATCAACTACACACACCGTATTTTGAGTCAATGCAGATTCATGCATGAGTCACAGTTAATATCCATATAACCTGAAGTACTGGCATATGAGCATGTTAACATTTTCAATAAAGGGAGGAATCCTGGTAAACGATAACGCTTCAAATGACCATGTTTTATGCCTGGCGAGTCATTTGCACAGAACAAGAGGATAGATACTCCGTCCGTGAGTCATCATGCAAATGGGTGAGTGACTGACTGACTGTGATGATGATTGAGTAGGTGAAGTAGTGGGTAAATGATTTAAGATGTGAATGACTGAGTTAAAGAGTGAGTGACTCAGTATGTGAATTCGTTTATGTCCTAGTTAGTGGATGAATGATCGCATGGGCTATGGAGTATAGAGTGAGAAAACCAGTGCCCACGAGCGTGCGTGATTCAATGACTGAGTTCGACAATAATAGAGTGGGTGAGTACGTAAGTGAGAGAGTGAGTGAGTGTGTTAGTGAAACAGTGAATGTTGACAAGCCCGTGCAACACTGGAAAGATTTCCCATAACGACAATATATTTCTCTATTACTCGAGGACATGCACCATCGAACACATACTCAATAGGTTTGTTGAATAACGCATGGCATTGCTTTTTTGTTGTTTGTTTCTGAGAGCGTGCTAAGCATGTACGCCAAGTCATATTATGAAGCCCAACTGATCTCTTTCGCTGTGATAGATGACAGAACAAACAATGAAAGACGACTTGTGGTAATATTTCGTATTCCAACCTATGACTTTATGGTCACATTGGTAATGTATTGCCCCAGATTCTATTTTCAGTCATTCGGGGATGGGTTTATCCAACGGTAGAAAAGCATGTAAAAGTTGTAAAGGTGCGACCTTTTGACCATGGGCAAGAATTACCTCCTCTCTACGGCTGCCTCTTCAGCTGTTTGGTCCCTCCTAAAGTTGGGGTTGAATTGCGTGAAGTTTGTTGGTGGGGGATTCATCCCATTGTTTCTAACGAATCCGGCGATCTTAGGTTTAAAGTCTGTAAAGGGGACTTTAACCTCAGTCACATTCTGGTGGAGAACTTCTCTGGCAGCTCGGTTTTCTCTCACATTGCCAGGTATCCTGACATGGCTCCGAACCCACCCAAGATATCCGTGCCACAATCAACTAATTTGGTATCAAAAAGGAAAACTTTATTGAAATCATTGAAATTAATGAAATTACTCCCTGTGATTGCTACTAGTGCAGACAATGACATAACTTTGCTCACGAGATTTGGCAACAAGTTTCAGAGTTAATTGATCTGCAACACAAATAAAAAGTAGAACAAAAGGATGGGGGAAGATGCATCAAACTTGAGTGACCCATGCCAAACAGACGTATTCCTTAATGATATCTGTCGGAGAGTGATTAAAACGTCTACCAAATCCTATAACACGGAAAAAATCAGATTTAATTGCACTTTGTGGAAGCAAACCATTCGTTGATATTGATTGACTCCTCATCATGCAGACAGCAATGAACTCGCCATTTCATTTCCAAACACGACTTATGTTAGTTAGTTAGTTAAGTGATATTCATAGAGAAATGTTTAATCAAAAATTAGGGTACTATCCCTCATATGGTGAACGATACAAACTGAGCCTTACAAGTATTGTTGAAAGCATTGGCAAGTCATCGTACATGAATTTATAAAATACCGCTGCCTGTAACATAAAGTAGATGTTTATTGTATGGGAAATGTGCATTGTATGACGGATTCGTAATATATGGTGAACACGTGTCTTATTAGGAATATGTGTTGAATGACGAATCTGCAATATAAAGAGGGTATATGCCGTAAGGGGAGTGTGTAGTGAAGGTTGGATCTGTAATTTATGCTGTGATAAGATGTATGGATGATTTGGTCATGCTATACATAGCGGATATATAACATAGAGTTGTACGGTAGATATTTGAGATAAAGTGGATGTGGGTTGTGATGTAGATCTTTGCTTTATGATTGCTCTGTGATATTTCTACCGAAAACCGCACTACAGATTCGCCATATAAAACACACCCACAATCAAATACATGTCCGTCATATAATACAGGGGAACTCGGGTAAAGGTGCTCTCTTCAGATGGTGAGACCCCGTATTTCGATAAACAAGCAGGAGTACTCCAGGGCGACACACTGGCTCCTTTTCGTTTTGTTCTAGCCCTTTACTATGCATTGAGGCAAGCAATTGACGGCAAGAAGTAACAACTGGGCTTCACACTCACCCCCAGGAGAAGCCGGCGGGTAGGACCAGTCATGGAGACTGACCTTGACTATGCTGACGATATTGGCCTCATATCTGACACAGTTGAAAAGCACAGGTGCTGTTTCTAGCAGTGGAATCAGAGTGCAAGAAGATCGGCCTTCATCGCAATGCCAAAAAGACAAAAGTGCTGGCCTTGAACGTCGAGGACACGACTGTAGTCACTGGCGATGGAGCAGTACTAGAGGTGGTGGAGGGCTATAAGTACCTCGAGGCCTACATTGCCTCGACAGAGAAGGAGCTGAAGGTCAGGAGGGCTCTGGCATGGAGTGCGGCACACTCAATGAAGAAGGTGTGGAAGGCCAAGCTCAGCGACGACCTAAAGAGGCGACTTTTGTGGCAACAGTCAGTACTGCTCTACAGCGCTGAAAGATGGACCTTAACTGTACAGCAAGAGAAATCCCTTGATGGTGTCTATACCAGGATGCTGCGCATGGCACGACGTTACCTGGAAAGACCATGTACACAACAATGACCTGTTTGGTGAACTTCCGCGTATCTCAATAAAGATCAGGGAGAGGAGGATGGGTCTGGCAGGCCACTGCATTCGACACCCAGAGCTGGCAGCCCATTACACCTTCTTGTGGAAGCCAAATCAGGGAACTAGCAGAAGGGGACGGCGATGAGCCACATTCATCGAAACTTTGCGGCGGGATGTTGGTCTCAGTGACACAGGAGAGATGAGGACCCTAATGCTGGACAGGGATGATTGGAGAGCTGCGACCAAGTCCCGAGTTGGTGTAGGATAGACGACGCCCTCGTACCGTATCGCATCGCATATATATATATATATATATATATATATATATATATATATATATATATATATATATATATATATATATATATATATATATATATATATATATATATATATATATATATATATATATATATATATATATATATATATATATATATATATATATATATATATATATATATATATATTCATCTGAAAGTAGTGGTAAGCGTGAATTTGGTGTCTAATGCAAAAATAACGTTGTGTCATTTTTTGGTAGTATTCCTTTCTTTCTACGCACTGTTATATCTTACAGAGCTTCAAAGCATACAGTTCCGGGCATGGCAGTGTGAGACAATGAATTTCAGCGTTGCACATATTGCATTGTTGCACACAGCCATCTCTCTGTCCGACTTTCTGTCTTAACATAGTTATCTGTATATTAAGGGTTTTCACCAGAAGAATATTTCAGCTGGGTGTTTTAACGTAACGATTGACTTCACTGTCGCCGACTCCACATCGACGAAATATACACCTGATCGAATTGTTTAACTTTTCGTGGCAAGTGTATTCATTATCCTTGTTCAAATGCGTTAATGCCTACTCTTTGTTTGTTTCTCACTCACATCTCCATCAACAGCAGCTTTTGGTAAGGGATCTTTCTTATCTTCTGAAATTTCATCTATTCTATATTAAGTGCTGTAGCATAGCGGCATCTTGGATGGAGACATAGTCCGCTTCGCGTTTTCTTTTCTTCGGTGTTCGATGGATCCTCAATCAATGACAGGGAACTTAATAAGTGAAATATACTGTTATAACTGATTTGAGAGTAAACCATCCCTTATAGCCGACTCTAATTCATTGCGAGGCTTGATGTAAGCCCATCAATCATGCCCCAACCAAACAACTGTTGTAACATTGTAAGAATTAACCAACGGCATTTAGCCGAACTAAATTCTGCAGCTTTTACAAATATAACAAAATAATAGCCTGGATATCTCCGTTTCATGTATCTGGTTGTCCAATACGTATGGTGTTAATTATCAATTACCAAACACGTTGCCACAGCAACACTGTGAAGACTGCCTTGATATTGGTTGCCGAGTGTTCTCAAACATGCATTGTGAGGATCGCAAACTTCCAGCTTGTAATATGCTGGTATCATATTAATATTAGCACAAGCAAAACACAGACATTGTCGAGAAGCCAGGTACGTTGTTTAATGTGTAACGAAGTCAAGTAAGTACACCGATAGCGATATAGGCTCATATCACAACATCCCTCTTCTTTTAAAAAGAATAATGAACATTACAAAACGTATCCAACGTCTACACAACAGAGTTTGTAGGTTAAATCACTCTCCTTGCTTAGGCAGAGTCTTAGTAGTATAGTAAGATGGTAATAAACTCACACCAAGTCAGAAAGTAACAAAACATATTAAAGTTCACTTGAAACGCTTAGGCACATGAATAGAACGACCATATCTTGTGGTGTATTCACTGTCCGCGAATCTAACATGTTTGGATTGCGTAGTTTTAGACTGGTCACTTAATACTGTCATCTTAGTGGAAGGCTCTGGGTCAGGCGCAGATTGTGGCTGGCCAGTACTCTGGACAGGCTGCATATTAGGTGAAGTTGTGTTGCTCTGAGGCTTGTATGATGTAACAGGAACTGGGCGGATGTGCCGTCGGTTTCTTGTGACTGACTGGCCGCCGCTGGTTCTGATTGTATAGCTGCTAGGGTCGTCACACACACGTGTCACCTCACCAGGCTTCCAAAGATGGCCTTCTTGGTATACTATCGGCATACCCTCTGCCAAGAGTGGTAGTGCTCTGGCATGTGAGTTGTAGCGATCTTGCGTCTGTTGGTCCTTATGCACACGTGCCTCGATCATTTCTGCAGGTAGTGGGCACCGCTGCACCGGTAAATTCACTGACAGTTTGCGGCCTAGCAGGAGTTCCGCGGGGCTTTTAGTCTGAGCATCTAGTGGTGTGCATCTCCATGCTAGAAGTGCCAAACTTCTCCTGTCTCCATTGACTTCTTCATCATCCTTTTGATAGTTTTGATAGCACGCTCGACGGCTCCATTGCTCTGGGGATATCTGGGCCTGCTGCAAGTGTGCTGTATTCCCCATTGCTGACAAAAATCGGCGAATTCTTTTGCACTGTAGTGAGGTCCCCTGTCCGAGACCATTTCCTGTGGTGTGCCAAATTCACTGAAGATGGATTTGTGGATGTTAACCACTGTGCTGGACGGTGCTGGAATTGGCAGTTCTCTGACTACTGCATATTTGCTGGTATAATCTGTGACAACCACATATTGCAGATTCCCTAGGTTGAAAATGTCAGACCCAACTTTGGTCCATGGCACAGTCGGTATGTCATGAGGGATCATAGGCTCTTGTTGTTGGGATTCCTGGTATTTCTGGCAGACCTGGCAGCTTCCGATTAGCTTTCGTATTTGTTCGTTGATCCCAGGCCAGAATACTGTATCCCTAGCACGTAGCTGACATTTGGTCACTCCCATGTGACCTGTGTGAAGCTTGCTTAGGACGTAATCCTGTAGACTACTAGGTACCACGATACGGCATCCTTTGATGATTAAACCATTCTCAACAGATAATTCATCTCTATAGTGCCAAAAAGGTTTGAGTTGGTCATCAATCTGTTTGATTGAACTTGGCCATCCGACCATTATCTGAGCTTTGAGTGCACTTAAGTTTGCGTCTTTGCTGGTATGCTGCTGCATCTCAGTGAGCCGCTCTGGTGTGAAGCTAATGAAATCTACACGGACATCTAGTTCTACTGGCTCCTTGTTGTTCCCGTTCGGAGCTCTGGATAACCAGTCGGGTACCGTGTGGTCTTTGCCTGCTCTGTATTCCACTTCCATTTCGTACCCTTGTAGTCGAAGAAGTAAGCGTTGCATGCGGGGTGGTGCTTTTGTCAAGCCTTTTGTACAGATTGCTCTCAGTGGTTGGTGGTCTGTCACAACCTTGAAAGGTCGTCCAAGCAAGAATGTGCTGTAGCGTTCCACTCCAAATACCACGGCCAAAAGCTCACGCTCGATGTTTGAATAACGTTGTTCGGCTGGAGATAACGTTTTGCTGGCATACGCTACTGGTGCAAAATCGTGTGAGCTCGTTCCTGTTGCACGTGGCTGCATCAGGCATGCTCCGATGCCTCGTAGGCTTGCATCACAATGCAGTTCTACAGGCTTTGTAGTGTTATAAAACTGTAGGCAACAGTCTTCTGATACAAGTGTTTTCAGTCTGCAGAAGAGTTCCTGATGGTCTTCCTGCCAGCACCATGGCACATCTTCCTTGAGGAGATCTCTGAGAGGGGCTGCCCTGTCTGAGAGGTTCGGGATGTATGGGGATAGAAACTGTATGAATCCTAAAAACCTTTGCAAGTCTGCTTTGCAGGATGGTTCTGTGCACTCTTGAAGGTCTTTTACTTTCTCTGGGCTCGGACTGATGCCTTTCGCGCTATAGTCATTTCCAAAGAAACTTATTCTGTCAACTCCAATGTGACACTTCTGGCTGTTGAAGACAAGCCCATGTTTTTGAGCTGTTTCAAGAAGTGCTCGAAGATTCTTGTCGTGTTCTTCACGGCTTGCACCGAAGACAGTTATGTCGTCAGCCTTGCTTATGACTCCAGGGCATTGGTCTAGTATAGAGTCCATCGCTTGCTGGAAAAAATCTTGTGAGACATTTAGACCGAAAGGTAGACGGTTGAAACAATAACGACCATGTGGCGTTCTGAAGGTTGTAAGAAGCTGACTCTCAGGGCTAAGCCGTATTGCCCAGTATCCAGATTTAGCATCCATTTTGCTAAATACCTTGGCACCTGAGAGCTTGTGGTTTAGCTCTTCAACAGTCGGAATTTTATGTGGACATCTGGCAAGGGCTTCGTTTAGCCTGGCTGGGTCTAGGCATATTCGCAATGAGCCATCGCTCTTTGTTACAAATGCCAAACTGCTGCACCAATCAGTGTGATCAAATACTCTACGTATGACCCCAAGCTTCTCCATTCTGTCAATTTCAGCCTTGATTTTGTCAGCTTTGTGAATTGGGAATTTCCGTGGTGGGTCAATGTATGGTCGTGAGTCTGGCTTAAGAACCAGTTTCGCTGTGAAAGACTCTCCAAAATCTCCTATACGGTCAAACTGTGCAGGGTATTGCTTCTTGAGCTCCTCAACACTGTTAACAGGTTTGACATCTGTGGGTATGGTATGCTGTGCTTCCATACTGCTGTGGATCTCTATGATTCTGAGGCATTCACATGTCGGTAGGCCAATGACTGGTGGGCCTGGAGTGTCTACAACGTAGAACGATGCATTGCATTGCTCTCCTTTAAATCGACATAGAATGTTAATCTTCCCATGACATTTTATTTCTGTCCCGTTGTATGCAGTCAGACGTGTTGATGATGGATCAATTTCTGGTGATCCATTAGCATTTACTCGACGTGGAAAAATATTTGTAAATGTACGGAGTGGTAGGGTGTTGCCCTCGGCTCCACTGTCAATCTTTCCTCGTAGAATTTGTTTGCCTTGGCGTCCATTTCCAGGCTTGATCTCGATATCCACAAACGCCTTGGTTCTTGCTGTGGATTCACCAATGGAAGTAACCTCAATGCTATCATATATGACGTCCTCCACTGGGTTTTTCGAGACCTGGTTGATTGACTGACGTCTGTTTTGGTATCCATGGTACTGTACTCTTTGTTGTTTGTGGTTCTTGCTTCGATCACAGCTTTTACTTCGCCCTCTTTTGCTCAGGCAGAATTGTTGCCAATGTCCTTTGCGCTGACACGTGTGACACACAGATTTGCGAGCTGGACATGCTTTTCGGTTCCTTGCATGGTCTTTCCCACAATTTTTGCACACGCTACCTTTTGGCTTTCGAATTGTGTCAACAGATGCGTTGCTGCTGTTGCCAGTAGTCATGCCTCTTAGTTTCTCGGTGCTAATTTTTGTTGCCTCATATCTCCTCCCTAACGTCACAGCTGCTTCCAATGTCAGGTTTTTGTCCTTGCTCAGGAGCTCGCCTTGGTACGCCTCCATTGGTGTGCTGGCGATAATTTGTTCGATGATTCTGCTTTCCAGTTCACCAGCAGTGAACTCGCATTTAAGTGCTTGTGTTCTACATCGTGTAACAAATGCGTCGAGTGTTTCCTCTGGGAACTGATGCATGTAGTGAAGTTGTAACCTCGCTACTCGGAAATTGACCAACGTTTCCCCCAGAGTTTCTTCGAAGCGTTTGATGACCTCTTTATAGCTTTCTGCTGTCTCTGATGCCAAGTCCCATGAGTTAAAAACCTGAAGCGCATCGTCATCTAAAGCACGGAGCAAATAGTAGCTCTTGTCCTTGTCCGCCTCAACTTTCTTCATTTTGAAGTAGAGCTCAAGCCGCTGTTTGAATAATCTAAATTTGTCTCTAAGACCGTGCTGCTTCCAGATTTAGCAGGGGTAGAGTGCGAAGCCATGTTTGTGGCTCGCTGTGGACACACATACACGACGAATGTTGCAGAGCGCTTGTTTGTATAAGAGATATCACACACCTAATTAGTTTGTAGCAGTCACACAACCACAACAGATCACTGCGACTAACAATCAGACGGAGAATCGTTGCGGGTTGCAGACCACGTGGAGCGATAATACAGTGACTCAAGCGATCGGCGTTTGTATTGCGGTGTTACTTCGCTTCGTTGTCAAGCACGCGGGACAAAGATAGTTTGTAATATTCTTAATCAGGTTCCTTTACCTGCTGCCACCATGTAATATGCTGGTATCATATTAATATTAGCACAAGCAAAACACAGACATTGTCGAGAAGCCAGGTACGTTGTTTAATGTGTAACGAAGTCAAGTAAGTACACCGATAGCGATATAGGCTCATATCACAACACAGCTCACACCAAGGTGCATTTTATGCTCTAAAGATTTAGGCGACTCTTTAAGGGCGTCAGCCACAATAGGTTTCCTCTAAACCTTTCCTTGCATCGACGACAACATTATGCGTAGGTTAGACCGCGCCCTGCATTATATTACAACACAAATTTGACACCATGGCAACCATCTATTACACATCAAACAGTCATACGCCTGCAAAACAGATGAGAAGTAGCATGAATGATCAGGACAGACGCACCAAAACATGCGAATAGACGAGAACCTTAAATCATATCCGGCTTTATTTTCTGGTTCTGACGTTGTGATGAGCAGAGTGATTACAAAATCTACCACCCCCACGGCACATGGTAGCAGCGACGTTAACGGGTAGTTGCATATGTACTTCTATTTAACGATTCATTCCTCGTATCTTCATCCATCAGACAATTATAAACTCGCCTAATATTCTCAAAAGCGATTTTTGATAACTGGTTAATTGATACGCAAGAGGAAATGCTAAACAAAACTAATAGTTATATTCCTTGTACGGTTGACACTGCAAACAGAGCCTCACGAGGAAAGAGGTAAGAGATGGTTGGTAATGAACATAAAGCAGCCGTATTGTGGATGGGAAATGTGTGTGATAAGGTGGATTGGCAAAATGATCCTGATGTGCACTGTCTGACGAGTGTGTAGTGTATGGTAGTGTATGACGGATCTATAATGTTGGATGTAAGGCGTATGGACGAATATTAATGTACTCTAGATCTATGACATAAAGTGGATGTAAGTTGTGTGGTACATCTTTATAGTGGCTCTGTGATATTTACTGAATGAAGGTTATATGATGGCAATGCGTTCTAATGTGGGATTGTTACATAACGTGGATGGGCTTTATATGAAGAATCAGTGGTGTATTGAGTATGTGTAATGGTTTGCGTGTATAACATCACGTTAGAAGAAAGTGCCTAACTACATTTGTGGGGTGGGGTAAGGAGGCGATCTGTTCAAATACATTATGGCCCAACCTCACATCGCAGTGCATTAAATGGTAGGGGTGTAGCAATTGAATGAAACGTCCATGTATTGTGATACTTAGGCATTGATAACGATATCTGGAAACGATAACTAACGCTGATAGTGATTTCAACAATCGATCGTTTCGTCAATACTTACTATCAATAATTTGCCTCAATTTAATGGACGCTTGAACAGTACTTTAGTTGTTCCTTAGACATATGATATAATCCTGATCCCTAAAGAAAACTTTTAATTGAATACAACTCATATCCAGATCGACGATTTAAACTATGCCTGCTCGTGGATTCGTTCAGTTAACAAGTAATTCTAGTGTAAGTACCTGTCGAGTTGGCGCCGATACCATAACAAATGTGTAAATAACCCAAACAAAATCTCAGTAAGAGATCTTAGATCGATAGTATCACGATGCATCGCGAAAACAAACCCATGAGAGTTGATATTATCTTGAAAACAGTTGCTGCCATAGTGATTATCGTTGTAGTCAACATTGGTACTGCTTCGGGCAGAGGCGGCAGTCACACAGAAGGTTTTGTTCAGAATCGAGCCTACAGTCGATCACATCGTAAGACCGCACCCAGCATCAATTAACTTCATTTTGTGAATATTCGACATTGCGGCACCCATCTATTGTACAGTACACCACAAATGAAACTGCCATACACATACGAAGTAGCAGAAAAATATGTAAGCAGACCTACCAACCTTGCTTAACAGGTGAGAGCTTGACTTATTCCCACATGATTTTAAATTTTTCCATCTGACACGAACGTCGTCATCAGCACAGAGGGATTTCAAAACCCCTTGACACGTGGTAGCTCTGTTGTAATATTTTGGGCTATTTGTGCAGCGCCGCCAATAGACGTTGAGTATATATTAATATTGATTGATTCACGCCCTCAACATTTTCACCCATGAATGGTGTCACATATTGTCGTGCTGACATACTTTAGTATATATATGTAAAAGGGAAAACTTATCTTATCAACAATCCCCTTCTAATACGGGATAACTTGTTATATGGAGCAAAAACACTGCGTCCAAAAAACTTAGACATTCAGTATATTGGGTTTACTAGTTACAGTTTAAACATTGGTGACCTAAATATGATGACATCATCGTAGCACCTGACGATAACACACACACATCACTTCATTGATTATCCCACATCCGTGCTACCCTAGGCTGTTGATTCAATGACCTATCACGATATATAGTGATGGCCATTATCCTGTTCATTTGTTCACTTATTGTGTCGGGACGGTTGTTCGAACTTTTTGTGTCAAACCACAGGCCTGCACATTGACCACACATGCCTTATTCTGAGCATTAATACATGAGTCATTGTTAATATCGATTTAACCCGAAGCACTTGCATATGAGCATGTTAAACATTTTACTAAAGCGAGGAATATTCAAATGAGACAACGCTTCAAATGTCCGTGAGTATGTAAGTGGGTAAGTGAGTTGAGGCATCTATTTATAAACAGGCTTCTCTACTTAAATAACGGATTACTGGTCGGTTGCAAGAACCATTAGGACCCTAGAAGGCATAGATTGTTAAGTAGGTAGTTTATGTTATGGTTGCCTTCTCAAATTTCCTCTATTCTATATTTTTATGTGCTGCCACATAATGAGAAGTTTGATGGAGACATTGTCCTCTTCGAGTTTTTTGTATGGACTCATAATCGATGACAGAAATGTTGATTAGTGAAATATGCAGTTATCTCTAACAGTAAACCACCAACATGTAGCTGAGTCAAAGTCCTGATAAACGCCAACCAATCATGTTTCAACCAATCACTTACAAGGCCCTCTCCCCTAAAAGGTTTTCCTGGAAGAACTTGATTTGTGAGCAAAAAACTGTAGTAATCCAAATTACGCAGCGAGGGATTTATTGATCTACCGAGCAAGCACTCGGTACCCGATTCCAAGCTTCCGAGCACCGAGCCGTTTCCGAGTCTCTATCTATATACAACAATATAAATAGCTACTAGGCGCTTGAGATCCAGCCCATTCCCACTATATTCCTATTATAGCATAAGCATGTTACTTGCCAACTCGCTTTGATCATTTTAATTGCTGACGGCCTCAACAAGTTCGCACGAAATGTTAAGTGATAGGGTATTAATTAGCAGTGCACAACTGTTTTAGAGCGCTATCGGAATAGATGCATTGAAATATTAACTCCAGTTTCCTTGCCCAATAAATACAGTCATGTACGCACAACAATTGGAGGCTCCGGCAATTGAATACTCAGCCTTGGAAACAATCTTTAGTGAGTGACTGCAATTCGGATGCAGTTGTGGCATGTTTTATAGTAAGACAATCTGCTTCAGCAGTAAACATGATGCTTGGTTTATACACTTGGTATCTCATTTCGATTCCCATCCCATCTCCCCACAAACCAAAGAAATTCGATTATATGTGAAGATCTGATGTTCCTCTCGGATGCTGTATGTACACCGGAACGCGATGCTCTATTGAAACGGTCAACAGGCCAATCTCGTTCACGGCGATGAAAATTACATAAAAACCATGATTTTTAAAGCATACATCCCACATCTGGGGGATGGAGCAGCCGCCGCCAATAGTGAACTCTCGCTCTTTAATCGTCCTTGAACAGCAGTAAATCAATTAGAGCAGCGCCGTCAGATAACGCCAGCGAGCTGGGAAACCAACAAGGCGCCAACAGGGACAGAAAAGGTTAACGGGGCGACGAATAATTTTAATGGGGCGCCCTGTTTTTAAGTCAAAATCAATTAAAATCTCTCTTCTGTTGTCTTTCATCCGTTATGAAAATGCGGCCGATTGTGTTAAAAATCAGACAGTGATTTTGAACTACATTTATACAATATCCTTATCTAATTTTTAGGTTACAATGTATTTATCATATTAACACAATTATAATATCGATCCAAGCAATCCCTAATCAGATATATATAAAGGTTGACGAGTTGCTGCAGCTGTAGAAATATTAATTTGTACAATAGGATTCTTCGGTGTGGGCATCCGCTGAATGTGCAGAATTAAAAAAGGGTCAATGCTGGTGCAATATGTACAGATGGTTATACGTGTTTGGTGTGTATTGAACTCATACAAACTATACCACAGGCATGGTTTCAGATGCCAAACATTCGTGCGCTAGATTTACGATTAACAACTATATAGATGTAACGACTCAGCACTCGTAACTTTGACTTCGGGAACCGAGCGCCTTGTGTAGAAGCTAACCATACTAATCACATTGACAAATGTCGTTTGCTCGGCATGAGTATTACCAAACACTAAATGATTTAAGTAAGGAAATTTACAATTATAACAAACTTAAGCCAATACGCATGGTGTTAATTATCCTCTATCCAACACGTTGTGAAAGTGAGTCTACAAAGACTGCTTTGATATTGATTGCGGCATGTTCTGGAGCATGCGTAGTGAGGATCGCATGCTCCCAGCTTACACTCAAGGGCATTTTATGATCTATAGATTTTTTCGTTTTTCCATGTTGTATTGCAAGAGGAAAGGTATCAATCTGCCAAGCAACTAAGTGGTGTCATAAAAACGAAACCTTTAGGGGCGTCAGCCCGAGTAGGTTTCATCAACAAGTAAGACCGCGCCCTGCATTAAATTACAACACGTCTTGCTGAGTACTTGACTTATTCCTAACTGATATCCAGCTTTGTTTTCTGGCTCTGTCGTCGTGATCAGCACCAAGTCAATACAAAATCTACTACCCCAAAGGCACATGGTAGCTCAACTGTTGCCGCACTTTTACAGCGATATGAACGGGTCATTTTTTATGCTATTCTATGGAACGACTTATTCCACATTTGTCATTTTACCGATTGAGTAATTCCCTCCCCTCTGTTCTGTAAATGTTCCACCTCCACAAAGATCATTATCATTATCATAACTCATGCCAAACGAAGCATTTAGCGCACAATAAATCACTTCCTCTCTTGCTAGTGTTCCGCCTCTAACAAGATTTCTATCATTATCATAATTAATGCCCAGTAAAGCATGTTGGGTATTACAGTTGCCTCCCTCTCCCGCCAGTGATCCATCACTACCAAGTTCTCAATCATTATCATTATTCATACAGAGTGAAGCATGTCCGGTGGGGTTGTTTCAAGAATTCATTTGAATCATTCCTATATACGACTTTCAAATACTTAGCAATTGCGTATCATTTATCATGGATTGATGTTTCTTAGAGTAATGATGATTATGTTGCATTCTTGCGTGGTAGCATTAATCACGCTAGATCTATAAAAAGGCAAAATGTGAGTCACTTGAGATTTACGCATGAGCCATTGCAAACAATGATGGTTCGCCTTGGAAGCTATAAGGCTTTGATCTTGTTTTGAGAACAGAGCTGCAATTTATTTGACACAACTATGGAATAAACCATGTTTTGATTCACAGCCTACTTCTCGATTGCTTTCAGGATCCGCCTTTTCATTACAATCGAAGATCGATACAATCAAGCATTCGGAAAGCAGTTCTTCCGGCATATTTCGTGTTCATGACGATTGCTAAGGACGGTGTCGACTTTCAACTGACACTATATGTCTAACTATTTAGCTGCTAAGCAACAGCAGGAAACGAAAAGAACATAACATTGCCTCTTTTGCGTAACGTGAAAAGGCAACGGCACGTCTTAGGTGTGGCAGTATCATAACAACAGCAACAACTGCAAATCAACTGACCACCCCGCATTTGTATCTCTATAGCACCAATCTTTGACATAACCAAGACTGATTCCTGAGAGCCTGTTATGTGACTGCATTGCTTGTCCAGTTTAACTACATTAACATTACGAAAGACCGAACATTCACAGACAGGCAGCAGGATCGAGTCGAGGCCACCATGCCGGGCTTCATGTCATATGTGTTCTTGCTGGTGTTTGTGATTATTCCAACGGCGCAAAGCTCTGAAGATAAGCATACAATGGAATCGGGGTGAGTTTGGCATCGACACACTGTACAACATTGTGCTTTACTTGCTGTTTCTGTGTTAAACAGATGTAGTGTAATACTTAACACGGTTGGTATTAATTGATCAATGCCCTGAAAATAAGAATCAATCAATTCTATAAACTGAAGTCTATACACATTATATTTACACATATCTTCGGTTCCATAACGAATAATCTGGCAGTATGCATAAGGCGTTATCAGCGCTTGTAAAAATACCAGAATAAAGTTTGTATCGTTCCTTTGAACTATGCCTACTCATAATATTATATATCTCAAGGAACAAAACTTCGGTCACTAACCATGGGGACAAACGGCGCTCAACCCACATCAGCACTGAAATTCCACACGATCTGACAATAACTAACACAGTGGTCGACGATTTGACAACGGACACCAATACGGAGAAGGGGTTTAAGAATCCACGATATGCACGGATGACAACGGATGAACTTAGATTGATACAATATATAAACAGAATAAACAGTTATTATATAAAACCATGCCTGTTCGTTCTTGGTAATGTTGGTAGCTTATTGGCATTTCTAACCCTGCTTCTACGTGCTCAAAAGCACACGGCTCATATCTATATGGGGGCTCTCGCACTTTCGGATTTATTTGGTAGTGTTGCTGCTGGTGCGTTTGGTTTTCTCGACCTATTATGTGACGAGGGATGGTCAACAGTATCATGTACAGCCCTGTATTACATTGCATTACCATGTTTGTACGTAGGCCGTTCTTGTCTAATGACTAATCTGTTAGCAGTAGCATTAGCCGCCGATCGATCGCTATGTGGTCGTCCGATTGCCACTTAGAAGATCTGTGTACTGCATTCCTAGAAGAGCGTACAAAATTGGACTGAGCATTTTCATCATATCTTTAGCAATATGCATACATTTTCCAATACGATTCAAACCCATCTATGTCTATAACGAAAGCACGAAAACATTTACATCTGTTGTTATCTATTGGACAAGGTTTGGGCTGAACAACGCTATCACTTACATCTTTACATATCTTGAAATGATTATTCGGTTTGTTATTCCTTTATTTTGTCTAGCATGGTTCAATATTGCACTCGTACATAGCCTTGCTCAAAATCGAAAAAAACGAAAGGCTATTGCAGAGAGCAGCGCAGATCATACAAGTAAAGCCCAAAACCAACTGGTTCTTATAACGATATTTATAATCATTTTCTTCTTTTTAACCCAGACAATCGAGTTTGTAAAACAATTCTTGTTTCAGTTCGCACAATCGTGGCATTTTACTTTCAAAATGGAATTGCTTATTATAATTCAATACGACTTCCTTGTTCTTAACCTATGCGTTAATTTTTTTATATACATTGGTTTAAGTCCAGCTTTTCGTAAAATGACCTTGAGTCTGTTCCAAGCGAAGAAAGTGCTCAATAAGAGCACTGAACAAACAACATCACAAAAGTGAGACGAGTGTTGGGTTTCAGTTAAGCCCGATAATTTGGATATGATTGCGTTATCGTTTGTGTTATTTATATACCATCACTTAATAATTCTACCTGTATGTATTTAGCTCACCTAAGTATCAGTTAATGTGGTGACTACACATTTATAAGGGTGTAATGGCTAAATATGCATGTTGTGCATGAAAAGTGTTGCATGCATTGATATTGTTTATCGTTCGTGAGGCTGTTGTGCAGTTTATGCAGACATTCAAACCGAAAGATGAAAGAGACCAATTTACTAAGAACGTTGTGGCTATGTCCTGATTCTAATGTTGTTAGTGCCCATAACTTATTTGCAGTACCTCTGTAACACAGACCGTGTATGGTAATGGCTATCATAATTTTGCACTGCGTTGTACAATTGTTTTGTATGGCCAAGGAATCATTTAAATCCTGCGTCAAGGTGATTCATGGTTATAAATTGCTTCTACATAATTATGTCTCAATTTAATTTTACTTGTGTGTAATAACAGTGGGTAAAGCAGAGCATAACCAGAATGTCTTGTGCTGATTGTGGGATATCATTGTCATTCTAATAGGTTTTGGTTGAACAAGTTTAAAATGCATTATAATTTGTGTTGTAAACCTGGAATATTGTATCCATATAAAGATGATAGAACGTTCTAGTTTGCACATTAGCTAACTACGGAATGTGTATGTATTTATATCATTGCTATTTGATTGATGTTAACAATAAAACTGCACATGAAAATTTCTGTCAGCAGCATACTCGTTTATTTACTTCAGACAATATCAAATCGCACGGAAGTATGTTCCGGGGCTTTGTACGTCACAATAGAGTAATAGATTTAAGCTTAAATCATGATTGGATAGTCAATGCATTCATATTCAGCCGTTAATAGTGCGTCCCAAGTAAATTTGTCGTCAATACAGACGCAGCTTACATATGTACATTCACGAATAAGACCCAATTCCATCCACGATGCTTACACAGATTAACGTATTATTTGGACGAATACAGAACATTTCTTTTAATTAGGTAGGGCTACACAAAAACAAGACAATGTAATATGAAATGGTTTCAACGCTTGAAGAAAATCCCCGTTATATCACTGAAATATTGTTCGTTCACAGTCGACCTCATTACTGTCCTTCATCAGAACAAGATACCTCCCGCACAAGACAAGTAACCTATAATACCTGTCAAAATGATAAATTAATTTAGTCTAATCTAGCTGCCGCTTTGTCGTGTTCCTTTAGTATGCGGATATCATTTCACTACGCTATGTCATGTCGCTTGAATACAACTAATAAGCAGTAGGTGGAATAAGCAATCGAAGCAGTAAACGTGTCTTCTGGGCGTTAAGTAAGCCCTTCGTGAGATGACTACATTACCCCTAGGTCGTGGTAGCACCACAAATAACAGCTGCAAATTAACGGGCCATGCCAGAATGAGTATCTCTAGAACACCAATCTATGCCGTAGTCAAACATGTGCCCTTCCCGCTACCGCATCATATTACATTGAGTGTTTGACAAATTAGTTAAATCTAATCGGGTCACCATTTATGGGGGTTCGTTTTGCAATCGGAAAGCCGTTTTTCACGACTCATAGTCCTGATCGTGACGTTTGCAATGGACGGTTTTGCTTTTAACACGACACCCAATCGCTTGATCACGATATTGACAACTAAATACCTAATAAGCAACGGCAGGCAACCTCATGTTTACCTCTTGCACAGCCAAATATGTCACACATTCATAAACTGACAGTAAGAACCATGTAACTATGCAGGGCTGCAAGTCAGCATGTTCGTGCTGGTATAAGTGATAATTCCAACGATGCTATTCTGGGACGATATACATATAACAGAAGTGCGGTGATTTCAATACAGATACATTATTTAACATCGTGCTTCAGTTGCTGTTTCTGTGTTTAATAGGTTTAGTGTAATAATTACCTCAATTTATAATAATTGACCACCCCGTTGAAATAAGAAACAATCAGTGCGAGAAATAGGCGAATACACAAGCGGTTCAATCACAAATAATGATAATGTCTTAGGATTTTACAACTCATGAAGTAATGCAGAATCAGGTTGGTTTGTTCCTTTGATGCATACTTTTGGAATTACATATCTCAAGGAACAACACTTCTGCCCCTAACCATGTGGAAAAAGGGAACTGAACCCTCAGCGGCACCCAATTACTAGACGATTCGGCAAGAACTGACAAAACGGCCATTGGCTGCCTAGACGATTTGACAAGGAACACCTCTTTACTACAGAGAAGAGGTAAGGAGGCAATATATGCACAGATAACCTTTGATGAGATTAAATTGCTATAATATATAATCAAAATAAGCGAAGGTATGTTATGCCAGGCCTGCTTGTTCTTGGTGCTGTTGGTAGCTTATTTCTGACCTTACTTCTCCATGCTCCTAGGCACACAGCTAATATCGATATGTGGGCTCTTGTAATTGGGTTTCTCGACCTGTTGTGTGACGAATGATGGTCAGCAGTATCTTGTACAGTCCTGTATAACATTTCATTACGATCCTTGTACATAGGCCGATCGTACCTAATGACTTAAAATGTTTTAACCGTAGCGTTAGCCGCCGTTTGTTAAACGATATCATTTGCAATAAATCATTGTTTTCCGATACATTAAACCCATTTATGAAAGCATAAAGCAGTTGTTATCTATCTGTTGTTATCTACTGGACGAGATTTGGCTTGAACAACGTCGGACATTCACCTTTACCCACCTGGAAACGATTATTCGCTTTGCTATTCTATTATCCTGTCTTGCCTGGTTTAATACTGAACTCATACAAAGCAGCGTAGATCGTACATATAAAAGCTCAAAGCCAGCTGGTTCTTATATTGATATTTATCATCATTTTCTTCTTTCTAACCCACACAGTCGACTGTTTAAGACCAATTTGGTGTCAGGTTGCCCAATCATTTTTATAAACAAAGTTCGGAGGCTGTTTCAATGCGCCTTATCGATGAATCATACATGATGTAGTGTTTCCAATAGCATGAACGGATTGTAAGCAAGTCATTTTTGCAACTACACATAAATGGAATTGCTAAACGCACATAACTTGATAACGATATTTCAATGACTGAGACTGCCTACAGCAAATTTGATACAATGCGACGTAAAACCTAGTGGTGGAAAAAGTAGGTTCTTAATGTGGCCTAAACATTTGCGCAAACAATACTTACAATGCAAATTCTTAAAAATACAACATTCATTGAAGTGCGTTATGGACATTTAAATTATCACTTTTATTTCGAATATAGATGGTCCAATATCTGAAAATGATGGTGCTCTGTAATAACTTTGATTCGTTCGAAACAGGAAGTGATGCAATCTATATCAATACGATTGTAGAATTACATTCGCACTGTCTATGACAACAACTGAGCAAAATTTTATGAATATTGAACCGATATTGACTATTTCATAAGCAATCTAAAATTTTACGAAAATTTGTTTTTCCAACTCAACGCGCTTTGAAAACGACGAATATTGTGATAGAATATGTCACTTATCTAAGTTTGCTAATTGAATCAGCTTTCAGAAAATGTTTGTTTTTTTACGATCGGACTATGACTAATTAATCAAAACATTAAGAGATTTTGGTAACCAGAAATATTCGACCTTCTAGAATTTTTTTAATAATGCATTATTTACAATTACGTTTATGCCCAAAAGTTTACAATCACATAACACTTTCAGAATATGTAAAACTTTTATCTTTTTACAACAAGAAATATATTTTTTTTCAATGACCTTGATCTTAGTTTGAGATCAAGGTCAAAACAAAACCTTTGGGTTCTGTGCATCATTTAAAGAGAAATATGTTTTTATTACCATTGGACACGTATTGGACATTGGTTTTATAAGCGCTCGAAATATTCATGCAACTTTTGTTGAAATGTGGACTAAAACCACGAATTTTCGACCTGGGGAGCTTGGGAAAACTTTTATCTTTTTACAACAAGAAATATATTTTTTTTCAATGACCTTGATCTTAGTTTGAGATCAAGGTCAAAACAAAACCTTTGGGTTCTGTGCATCATTTAAAGAGAAATCAGGAACGTTTTGGAAAATTACGACCTATATCGTAAATCAAAAAATGTTATAAATCCAACAAACACACACACCAACAAACCGGACGGGCCAAGATAACTTGGCGAATGCAAATTCGCCAGGTGAATAAAACCATTGATCCAGACTAAATATATATATCTCTCTAGCCAGGCGTTGGCCCAATTAAGTAATAACCACATCCAAAAATAGCCTGTCAAACGTTATAGGTCGATTCTTCCCTGCTTTTCAAAACTATTGGAAAAACCCATCATGTCAGACTCAATGAATTCCTGAACAAATATCATTTATTGCATCAACACCAATTGTGTTTTCGTGACAATAATAGCACTAATCAAATTGGCATTATTGTGTCTAGTTGACATACATGCGTAACTGATCTTGAATGAGCATTAAATTGCTTTAAGCCCTAGACAGCTATACCTGCAATGTTACGTTTATTTGACTCAAACATTAAAGGCTGTCCAGATTTTTTCAGTCCATAATTTCAGTTGTTTCCTCTTCATATAATGGTTTTCGGTACATAGTGGAATACATATTGGAATCACCTCTTTTCATACACTGCCCCATTGCGCTCATTCATCTGACACTTGCCCCAGTCAATCATATACAGCTTAGATCTGCTGGATCTATATATTGTTGTTGATTAATCACGAATCCATTTCGGTCAGAGATATGCTACATATTAAGTACAATAACGCATATTTCAGTAAGTCTTAGCTAATTATTACGACCTATACTGTGACCTGTCTCGCACGAAAACCTGGAATGCCATAATCTTTTACCTTTTGTGGTATACAGAAGATGAACTTCACCCTGTAGATTATCGTAGTGGCAGCAAGCATGGTCGAACTGCATCGTTTCATCAGTTAAATTGAACTGTATTTACTATTCCTTTAAAACTAGCAGGATTCCACGAATTCAGTTCACCAGCTCGAGTACGCTAGTGTGCTAGTGTGTACCGTCCTCTATCGTAATAAAGATAATTTCACCGTGAACGTCGGCACTGTTTATGGTCGCAGTGATGAAGACGAGACATCAATTGAATGGTAACTAGAAAAAGGAGGTTTATTTCTTCGTTGTTATCAGAGATACCCTGTGCTCCATTCAAAGCAACAAGAATCTCGTTTGTGTGTGTTTGCAATGGCAGTCCGTTCGCTCGTTACTTGCATGGATATTACCGTGCTAGTACCAACATACCATCAATGTTCCGATTCATGAGCTATGTCTGCTCTTAGGACGATTACTAATGTAATTGCCAACACAATTTACACAGGTGACGCGGATTTACACTTTGAACAGGGTTGTTATATCCGTTATTATGTAATGAGCCGGACCACACATAACAACCAGCTCAGATCCGAAACGTTTAATCTTTGATGATTTCTGTTGCATGATTACTACTGCGCCTGGTTAAAATCCCCCATATAACCAGCCAACTAGACACCAAATTTAACGAATAGAGCTTTACTGCAGTCAATTTTATTGTCATTGTACAAAAACTGGCCCGGTAACATTTCAGTTACAAGCATGTTTTTAGAACGGCAACCATTGCATTAGGTATTTCCGTGTAGAAACAGTGCATCGAATTACATTTACGATCTCAGATGAGGCCAAGGATTAGATGTTGATTTTGCGCGGATTTGTCTGCCGGTCTCAAGATCCAAGAGGGTTAGTCCTCCCTTGTAGTTGCGTATAACCTGATACCCTTGCTGGTACCTCGCTTGACCTTTGTGAGGATTAAGAACCCGTAAGCTGACAAAAGAGCCACATGGCAGCTTGTTATCTCTGCCGGCATCTTCTGTAGCGTACTTCTGCTTCTGCTTAACTCTGGCTTCTTTAAATAGCGTTTCGGCTAAGCGGATGGTTGCTATTCTATCTCCTTCCTCTGGGTTGTTTTGGTTAGTGCGGGGTAGTCTTGGTCTCTTTCCGTAAACAGCCTGGTAGGGCGACAGACCACCCGGGCTCTGGGAAATTCTGTACCCATAAAGCGCCTGGCCAAGATGTGTGGACCACTTCCTTTCTTCTCCGCCAGTTAGTTGCAATAGGATCCTCTGTATGGTTCCGTTGAACCTCTCTGTCATGCCGTTGCTCTGCGGATGGTAGGGACTGGTCCTGCGGTGCTCAACGCCAAACTCCTCCATCCATTTCCGGAAGGGTTCGTTGACGAATTCTCCTCCATTATTGGTGATAATGATGGCGGGTAGCCCATATCTCGCTACAATGTGGTCCATAAAAGCTTCTTGTACTGTTAAAGCTTTCTTTGAGGCGATGGGCACGACTTCCGCCCATCCTGTGAGATGATCCACAGCGGTGAGCAGGTATTGTCGCCCTCGCTGGTCACGTGGAAAAGGTCCCACCAAGTCAATACCCCAGGTATGGAAAGCTGTAGGGGGTACTGGCATCTGCCCTCGGGGATTCCGCTGCTGTGGTGGGGTGAGTGTGCGGCAGCGTGTGCATGAGGCCAGGTAATCTCGAACATGGTGGCGCATGGCAGCCCACACATATGACTCCTGGATCCGGCCTAAGGTTTTAGCGAAGGCCACATGACCTGTATCTTCATGGCATCGATCAATCACTTTCTGGCGATAGGCGTGGGGCAACAACAAACGCAAGTACAGCGGGGAAGTGGGAGAGGGTTTAGCAGTGGTGAAGAGCAACCCTCCTTCAATGATGTAACGTGTCTCATCAGTGTCACTGGCAGCCTCCTGCATCTCTTCTAGAAACTCTTCTCGCTGTTGTTGAGCTAACTCCTTGGGGTCAATGTGGTCAGTACGCCAGTCATCGGGTGCATCCATGGGTGGAATGAAGGCAGGGATGGGGGTGATAGCGGCAATTTGAGACACAACATCAGTGGTAGCGGCAATCCGAGATAAAGCATCAGCATAGACATTTTTCTTACCAGGTATGTGTTGTATAGGGGCGCCATACTCAACAATTTGAATTGCCCATCGCTGGAGCTTGGTGTTCTTTATCTCTGATTTAAACAGGGATTTGAGAGGCTTGTGATCTGTGTAGATGGTGAACTCTGAACCCCAGAGGTAAGGATGGAACTTCTTCAGCCCATAAACAGTCCCATAAGCCTCCTTTTCAATGGTTGGCCATCTCATCTGTGGTCCACTGAGCTTGTGTGAAAGATAAGCTACAGGCCTGTTGATACCTCCATCATTCTGGGTCAGCACGGCACCGACAGCCTCATTGCTAGCGTCTGTATACAGCTGATATGGTCGCCTAGGGTCTGGGTGAGCTAAGATGGGGGCTGTGGTTAGGGCTCGTTTGAGCTTACAGAAGGCTCGCGCCTCCTCAGGTCCCCATCGAAATGGTTCGCCCTTCTTCTGCAAGTTAGTCAAAGGGGCTGCCAACTGAGCATAGTTCTTAATGCACTGCCTGTAATAACCTGCCATACCGAGGAAACTTCTCATCCCGGTGACGGAAGTAGGAGCGGGCATCTCAGAAATTGCTTTAACTCGATCACTCAAGGGTTGAATTCCCTCACCCGACACTCGAAAACCCAATAACTCAATCTGGGTGAGGCTGAAATGACACTTGGATGGCTTAAGCTGAAGGCCAGCGCTGCGCAATCTTTGAAACACCTGTTCAAGGTGCTGCACATGCTCGCTTTCATCCCGAGAATAAACCACTATATCGTCAATGTACACCATGCAGATTTTTCCTGTCAGACCAGAGAGAATTTTATTCATGGTCCGCTGAAAAATAGCGGGGGCATTTGTCAAACCAAAGGGCATGCGCACAAATTCAAAAAGACCCAGGTGACAGGTAAATGCAGTCTTAGAGATGGAATCTTCATCCATGGGAACCTGCCAATAACCTGACCTTAAATCAAGCATTGAGAAAATTGTTGCTCCCCGTAATTCATCAAACACGTCATGGATATTGGGGAGGGGGTGACTGTCCTTCCTGAGTTCAATTTCCGGTAGTCGACGCAGAAGCGTGTAGTGCCGTCTCGCTTTGGTACAAGGGTGATGGGAGAAGCCCATGGGGAGTCGGAGGGACGGATTACTCCATCCCGCAGCATCTCATCAATACATTGTTCAGTTTGCTGACGTTTTGCGAAGGGTAACCGGTATCCCTTCTGCCGGATGGGATCCTGGTCTCCTGTGTCAATCACCACTGGTGGCAGTGACTGAGCAACTCGAACTGGGGTAGTTTTGGGGCTAAAAACATCCTCGTAAGCTTTCAACACTTGGCGGATAGTCCCATTCGGGGCAGTAGGTAATATTCCTGTGGCCATCAAAGGACAAAACCTAGTCTCCAGTTCGGTAATCACGTTGTATTTCTTATCTCCTATGACGAGAATATCTTGGTCTAGATCTAGAATAGTTCCCTTCATGAAATTAGCTCCCAAGAGTACTTCTACTCCCAGCGACTCACAGATTAACACTTCGGTTACCTTGCCAGCTAGTTTAATCGTGCACGCCCCTTGGATGGGGAGCTCGTGATCTGTGATGGAAGTGATAGTGGGCGCCTGGTGGAATGGGGTTAGTTTGGGAAGTCTTTCATAAATAGCGCGCGTGACAATTGTATGTGTGGATCCAGTGTCAATCAAGGCAGTAGTTGGGACACCGGATATATCAAGGCGGACCCTAGGGCGTCCGCTTCCTCCTTGTACGCCACAGGAGCAACCACCGCGTTCGGTGGCATTACCTGTGGCGGCCATTAGTTTCCCCGGGTTTTGATTGACAGGTGCTTGGACAGATATCGGGCGATTCTCGGGACAGTCGTAAGTCCAATGACGTCCTCCACAATAGCAGGGCCGATTGGGTGGACCTGCGTGACAGTTTTGGGTCTGGTGGTCAGTGCGCCTGCAGCGGTCGCACTTAATCACGGCTTGGGGTTGGAGAGGTTCGCTTTGCTTCAGTGGCAGTGTTTGCCTGCAGTCGGCAGCTAAGCGCCCATATTCGAAACAGCGGTAGCACCTATCATCTCGGGTTGCCTTACGGCGCTGAACAGGGAGAGTCTGTGCCCTGGGGGCTGGCTTAGGGCGTGGGGCATTCATGGCAGCGACCTCACACTGCAATTCCTTATGGCTTTTTGCTATATCACTAGTCAACACGGTCATGGCCTCCAATGCCTTTGTGATGGCGGTAACCTCGGGTGCGGAGAGGCCAGACACCTCCGCCGTGCGCCCCCTCGGCGCAGATTTTGGGATAAGCAGCTCACCCACCTTTGCCCGTTGCAGAGCTAATTTCATAGCCGATTCGAGGGTGTGGATGCGACCACCCAGTACCAATTCTTCTGCCATGCCACGGTTGGCTAAGTTGGATAGGTACAGCCGAACAAGGTCGGACTGGTCGTCAGGCAAGGCCGGATACCCCTCCTTTACTAGCGCCAAGAACTCGTAATTGTAAGTGGTGATGGGTTCACCAGGCCTCTGGATAAAAGCGCGCAAGGCATCACGCTGATGCTGCTCAAATCCGGCAGAAATAAAGGTGACAGCAATGTCCCTTTTCACGGCAGGCCATCTTCCTTCACACTGTTTAATATGGTCTAAAAGGGGCCCTTCAGCGGTGGCTTTTGCCAATTTTAGGGGGCAGTCCGTGGCGCTCACTGTGCGTAGCCACTTCAGGGTTTTCTCCGGGTCTGCACCATCGCAGTTGCCCACTTTTATTATCAATTGCTCAATGCGGGCGCGATCGCTAAACAGTGAACCAAGTACACGGGCTATCTTCAAATCCTCCTCGTCTGTCTCGTCTTCTTCATCGTACCTTCCTGGCGGCCGGTACTGGGGATCCGGGATAGGGCTAAGAGGCCTGTGGTCATGCGGGGGATTCTGGGCTGGGTTAGGAGGCCCATGATCGGGTTGGTTGTCTTCATGAACTTCGGGAATGTGTTTGATTATGAGTTGAACTAGAGCCAGGGGCAGGGGTATGATGAATGGGGGCCGTTTTGTGACATCTCAAATTGCGGGTCGGTTTCTGTGACAATGGGCTTTCCTAGTATCTTGTTCAATTAAGGGGCTAACGGATGTGTGTCACTGAGTGTTAGGTGGTGTGACTCCACAAATCCCTGAGTTAAATGCTCATGTTATTTTAAAGTGAAACACAATGGGGTGGGTGAATACAGCACAAAATTGCCATTAGGTGGAGCTCAATTACACAGTGGGTGCTAATACCATTAAACCACTTATACAAACAAATGAGCGAATGGACGCAAGTACACGATACAACTGGATGGACACGGACCATATTCTCACAAATACAAACAATGGGGAAATCGAATGCCGCCGGGAACGCTAATTGCTACTCGTGTTCAAACAGCTAGCTGGCGTAGGTGACGCCGCATGGTATGTTAATTGATTGACGCTCGTTCGGGCACCTGGTTGGCCAGCAGATAGTTAGCCACGCCCACGCGTAATTTACAAAGATATGCCTAGAGAAAACGTTGATTGTTGTCACCGCACCTAGTGGTTCTGGTTTTACATTTGTGCTCGCCTATCATTGTATCTGTACTCGCCACGTTTACTCCGAGAAAAAAACACTAGCCTGCGCTAACCTTACTTCATCTACAACCTCATCTTACGTCTTTCAACAATACCCAGTTAACATGGCGCTTACGATATAACAGGAATAATAACTTTTGCCTACCACAACAATGTCTCCTCATCTTACGTCTTACAATAAAATCCCAGTTAACATGGCGCTCATGATAAAACAGGAATAGTAGCTTTTGCCTACCACAACAATATCTGAGCGGTGTCCATTTTGTTCGTGTGCCTGTGGCTTGTCACGCGTCCTTGGGTCCTTCCTGGTCTGTGGGCAGCGGATGATCGGTCCTTTCATTTTCAGCAATCACGTCGGGGGGTCACCACTTTATGCTATAGAGTACCCTAGGTTGAATATGCACTAGCACAAAGAAATTCTGCGTGTTCATTTTCACAGAGTGTAGTCCCTGAATTAGACTTTACACTACTGCTAGACTCCGCACCAGAGAGTTTGTTGGTAATGAATAACGACAACGCAGCTGGTTGGTCTCTCTGGATTTCCGAATTCCGAATTGATCCTCTCCTCAGTTCTTGAGGTCTTTATATACTATTTCGTTTGGCGTGCGATCAAATGGGCAGACGCTTCATTAATTCATCATGAATTCACTAAGCTATATGTAAGGCGAATCACCTTAAACTTGAATGGCCTTTCAGTTGGCCAAGACATTTACATATAAACATACGATTAACATTACACAGGAGATTACATATAATGTTACTTAAACTGAAATGGCCTTCCATTTGGCCCCAGAACATTAACATACATGCATAAATTAGACTGACCCCCAGCAACTATTTCTAAACTTCAAAGGGTTCGGCAACATCAAAGAACACTCGTCACGTGACCTGGCGGAGGTCAATATTATCACTTTAAACCGTTATGACTTTAGACCGCTACATTATGACACATGGTTCTACTCCACAGGGGAGCCTGGCCTAAGGCGTCAATCATAACAAAGTACACGCAGTTGAAAATCACAAATGGAAACGATTATCCTAGGGCATATCGCCACCTGCCTATTAAATGGACCAGGCCATTTAAGTCTCTCGTCTATGCCAAAGTGGTGTGTTGCTTATATGGCGCTGCAAGGACCACCTTACCGTCAATATCCCATTGTCCACCGCAACCACCAACGGAGAACAGGTTCCCCCCACTTGTCGCCTCTTACGCAGGAGGATACAATGAGTCTATTCTGGCATTAGACCCAGGTGTCCACATCGATAACATCGCACATTTACAGAACGCACCCTGTATTATTTAATTTTCACTTAGTGCATATTTGACGTCAAAGCAACCCCTATAGTACTGTACACACTGCAAATGTAACTGTAAGCATGATGTACCCAACTTGCATCACAACTGAGAACGTGAATTATTCATAATGACACCCGTCGTCATCAGCGCAGAGTGATAACATAATGTACCGCCGCCCATGACGCTCGGTAACTCTGCTGTAATCGTACTTTTAGTGCTATTGGTGCAGCGCAAACAACAGACGAATGCATTGTTGAGCATTACTTCGTTGATCTTACAGGTTAGATGCGTTGAACTAAAAAGTAGAAGCGCTGCTTCATTAATCCTGCAGGGTAGAGGTGTTGAAGTACTGATACAAGACACACAACAAAACAGGTGACTTTGTTGAGTGACGTTTATCCTTCCGAATATTCGTATCTTAACGTTCAGAAGACGTGTGGGTTCTACCCCTGACAAGGTTGATTCTCTCTTGCCTCTCTCTCCTTCCCATCATGCCAAGCCATAACCGGGAACTGGCCAACTTTTTCATCACTGACTTTCATAGTTGACGGCATTAAAAGATTAATCATCTCTGGATGTTTTCGAATATCTTACCAAACAGGCTGATTTATAATGCCAACATATCTGATTAGTCTTTATGCCCAATATCTGATAAAAACACCTGAATTGCCAACACTATATCTTCCCAAGACCGGCCCATTGATATCTTCTACTGAATAACAAAAGCGGACCATTCGTATATATCGCCTTGCCAACAATTGACATTTTGTTATACGTGGAAGTCACAAATACCGACCCATTCATATACCGCAATTGAAAAATAAAACGTCCCCAAATAAGCAGCCAATTCCTTGTAGCCACTGCTGCCCTCCCCACAAGCGTTTTGCTGGTCGTACCCTTTGCTCATTTGTTCCCAGTGCTTACATCATAATGCGCACATATCATGTGCTTTCATAACGTCTTTATTCTCTCCAACCTCATGGGACTTCTGATAAATCTCAAGGAGTGAAAAACATATTAGTTCTCTCACGGAAACATAACGACGCCATAGACACCAAGGCCATGTAATCACATTCATATATCATAAGGTGGAAAAGTTAGGGAAACACTATATTCATAGACAGTGTACAAGCTGCTGCATACCACCGGCACCTTTAAATGGCTCAATATTTGCATTGCTCTAAGACGATCCCGATTTTGCGAAGGTCACATTTAACAAACCACCGAAAGTTGCGGCAGCAAGCAATATTCGCTGTGTAACAAAACAGTCACCCCAAGGGAGCTTATCTTGTATTAGGTAATACATAGATGGACAATGCTTACAGCAAAGCATCCTAGGCTGCGAATTCATTGATGCTTTTACTCAACGCTTTCGCAATTCTTCACCTCAGTCTCAACATTTGGCCAGATAATAATATTTCGCTATCGATAATCTTTCTGATTACAAACGATGCGCAATGAATAACCACATCAGGACTAATAATGATGTTCAAATGAGACCGCACAGGCGCTGGATATCATACAAGTCACTACACGCTATAGATGCCACTCCATACAAATGTGCACCAATTGTAGCCAATGACCTAAATCATTACAAAAACGCATGCAAGTGGATGCGACATTTGCGAAAATATTTATTCAACGTGGATATCTGAAATAATACGTAGAGAAACCCAAATGCTAGGATCTTAACATATTTTACATGATGTAGAAATGGTATGACATTCGTGCTAGTCCTAGAGTCATGAAATAGAAACTCAAGCACTTCAACACCTTGACTGTTGACAACGAACAATAGGTTGCGAAAACAGAATTCACGGCTCAGTGGTATTCACCAAACGTAAACGGGACACTTTCTGCTTGATAGATTTAAAGTTTGTCTGAAATTGCCATTTTGCTGTAACAGCTTTATTGAATAATTTTCATATTATAAGTTCACTTAATCCTTTTATTTGTGCATACACTTGTATTGCAGAAATCGCCGAACAATAGATCAGTCAGCAAGCAGAGCAGAGAAAGTGAGCCTTACCACTGAAACTATCAAGTAATGATATACTGATGTTTCCATTATGCACATGGCAACAATGACACAGACTCTATTGGTGTTCATTCCTTCATTATGGTAGTAGTCTCTATTGACAAAGCTGGTCTACTGACCATCAATTCCAAGTTGAAAAATAATGACCCGTAAGGTAAACAGACAGGTGTTTGGAGGCTGTGCCGATTCGGTCAGCAAGTAATGACACCTTATAGAGTAAGTTAATTTCAACATGAATGGTTACATAACACGGAAAAAGTGCAGAAAGGGAGAAATCTACCATTTGCAGTACCACCATACCGCGCCGGAAGTAAAGCTTTCATGCGATTTGGTTGCTAATTTACATAATGTCCGCATTACCATTATTGATGTGTACAATATTCATAGACGCCGACACGATCAATGAAGATAATAAATCTACGATCAAAGCTTTTGTTGCATATCATTTCAAGTGTTACTTTGTCCGGTAGAATATAAATAATGTGATCTATGTTTTATGGAAGTGTTTTGTGTGTATAAGCCTCAAAAAACCATCACACTTGGCTCACGTGACGCTCCTATTCAACACAAGGGAATTCGATGGTGCAATGGTAATCGCGTAGCTCTACGCAGATAGGTCATAAGCGTTACCATCGACATAAAGCACACATACCCTACCGTCAAATCGCGATGTCTTGGCTCAGCATCTTTACAGTTTGTTTGCTTCTTACCTACGCAGCAAGTGCAGGAAACGCAGACAAGAGATTCTTGTCGTTTCGAATGGAACACGGCGTGTCAGTGTTGGCGGACACTGTGTACCATGTTTATGTGAGGAGTAAGTTGCAATGCGCACAGCTCTGTCTCCAGTATACTGGCTGTGAAACAGCTGTGTACTACCCAGTAGATTCACGTAACTACGCATGTGACGTCAAGAACAGTTCTACTGTAAAGGAGAGAATTGGGGGAACTGATTACGATCATCACATATACATGTATGCCGGTGAGTAGCTATGAACATATTCAAACTATTTAACAAGCTGCGTATTTCAGTTCATGCGCTATTAGGAAGGACGATACTCACGCTCGTCTGTGGATGTTACAGGTGTTTGGGAAAGAGAGATTTTGCCGAATTCGTACCTTAAAGGTTACGACGACCACATCGTACACAATGTCATCAGCAAGAATGATTGCTGGGAGCTCTGTCAAACCACGACACTGATCTTATGTCATACTGCTGAATGGTTAACTAATGGGGACTGCTACCTGAACGAGCACACCTTGGCCAGTATTCCTGGCGATAAGATTGGATCACATGCCTATATAGACATTCAATATTTGGTCTATCATCCTCGTTACTTTGACTAACTTGTTTGCAGTGTAGTGATACGATAAATTGTTTGGTTCCGTTAAACATCGCTACATTAAGGTTGATGAAACCCCGCAATATTTCACGGTATATGAGCTGTCATAATGTGTAACATATTTATAGACAATACAGACAATGGCATGTCCATGTATTTAAATTTTGAACTTTACAATGTGATATACATTGTAATTCATACATATTATGAATAGATGTATTTAAGTATGATACAATGTGCGTAAGATATAATCTGCTCACCTCTATTATCTCAATAAACGCAAAAAAACTGGCTTCTCTATGAATGAATAGATCGGTCCACGGCAACTGGCCGCAATATCTATTTCTGGTTATTTATAACTTTATCGGTCTTGCCATACCTCGCATGAATACAAGAAGGTTACGATACCAAAGAACCGTCCGTCTCATTGTATAAGCAAACCCCATCGCCGACGGAGTTTTGTATATATATATATATATATATATATATATATATATAGATATAGAGAGAGAGATATATATATATATATATATATATATATATATATATATATATATATATATATATATATATATATATATATATATATATATATATATATATATATATATATATATATATATATATATATATATATATATATATATATATATATATATATATATATATCTATATATATATATATATATATATATATATATATATATATATATATATATCTATATAGAGCGCGAGAGAGAGAGAGAGAGAGAGAGAGAGAGAGATATTGCTATATATACATTTTTCTAAATATATAAATATATATATATACTATATATATATCATATATATATAAACATTTAGTCAACTTCGGCTCATTTCGATGCTTTACATCGCCCATACCAAATCACAATGGCCCCCAGGACCTATATATATATAGGGTTTATATATATATATATATATATATATATATATATATATATATATATATATATATATATATATATATATATATAGAGAGAGATATATATATATATATATATATATATATATATATATATATCTATATCTATATCTATATATATATAGATCTCTATCTATATATCTATCTATATCTATATATCTATATATATATATATATATATATATATCTCTATATCTATATATATATATATATATATACATATATATTACCACGATCGCGACATTTAGTAGACAAAGCGCCTAGCCTTCGTAAACTTCGGTCCACGAAAGGATATACCACTATATGCTCATAAAGTCGTCGCACATTTTCATTCAAAATGGTTTGACCATATCAATATGACAGTCTAGTCTTAGTAACCTTACAAATTAGATGTTACCCAATTATAATTGAGATTGGAATGAGGCACACTTATCACATCTTGGACTCCAATATCATCAGGCGTTAATGCAAAACATGCCTACCATGAGTATATACTGTTCTTGATCAACTTTTGATGTTAGGGCTCAACGGGGTCACGTGATGGTCAGTATCGCCTGAAACATACAGAACATTTTCATTCAGTTTAGTGGCACACCATCAAGAACGGGATATATTATGCCTACAAAGATAGGGTAAATCCGAATAAGTGAGCAATTTGCCCTAATTGAGATATGGCCATGTGGATGAAGCTTAATTAACACAAGGAGGTCGATTAGATCGGACCATTACATCCTATCGGCTAGATAAAATCCTGATATAAGTGGTATGGCCCTCTAAAGGACCACTCCACTGAACCACCAGAATCCCATCTACCACCAACATTGGTCGAAACCCACAGCAAACAGGTTGTCCCCTAGTAATCGAATCTTACCACATACAGAAAGACACAATAGTATACCCTGACACACAGTCGGGTGAGGGCAGGGCAGATTATAGACTGCTTGTTTATCCAGCAGACAGTTCACAAGGCTCCGAACGAGCTCGCACAGCCTGGCCATTGAAAAGGACTGATGGAGTAGGATTCCTAGATAACAGCGATTATGTCAAAGCAGAAGCGTGCAAACTGAACATCACGCACTCACAATATAAGCTATACCTGACCCTTTTAGGAAGGATCACCCTGAAGTCTGTCCGTTACGAATGTTATCCCGCGCGTAAACTAACTATCTAACTAACCAACTAGCTAATTAACTTATAGTAATAGGCTACTTACCACATCAGTAACCCGTCGAGATAAATCATATATCTCGAGGAATAATTGAATTATCCTGTGGGATTTCATATATATCCACCTCAGCAGAATTAAAAATGCCTGCAAGTAAAGCTTACTTCTGCCATTTGCATGTTTTGATGCATTTTGCACACAGGCAGCTAAAGCTGACTCGCTATTCTCCTGTCTACCCAGAAACTGTCACCTTATTTACTGGCCACCTTTATTAGTCAGGCCTTAAATGGAGAATTTACATGTCTGCAATCTCCATCAACCGTAAACATGTGCACCAACATCATCCTACCATGTAGTCAGGGTACTTCCATGGGCTCGAAACTGACAATCCTTCTGTTCTATTCTATTAATAGCTACAACAACGAATCTTGTACAATAACTACTTGATGCTTTCCACCCCATGAGCTAATATACACTCTTTGTAAATGGCTCATCTGTTTTCGCTGCGGAAAGGCCGTCCATACAAATAGTGACTCACACAAAATACAATTACAGTGACTTTTACTAACTAAGGGAGTTTCCCTTATTACATTTCTCTCTTACAGTCACAGTGGGCTCGTGCATCTCCCACAGTAATTAACACTATACAAACCACTCATCAGACCACCATAAACACAATCAATGAACGTCGACAGTTGCCGCCCATCCCTAAGTGACTAGACAACACATATCAGGAGTCAGCAGTTGTTCCTACTACTCATTAACTAACACCTCCTCTGGTCGGTCTGTCCATGCATATCCGAACGTAATCAACCACTGATGGGTCAATTTTTACAGCGTCGTGCTTCATAGCAATCAAACGGTCAGTATTTACTCTTCCTGCAGACACCCCGACACCCTTTCCTACCTTTTCTTTGAATGCCTATCGCAACACTTTTTGACATTTTGCTCGTTCTTGATCCTCGGTATTTCGGTATTTCATATGTACATACTGCTTATATTTGCAATTGATTCTGTACCATGTTGCATAAAATTAGGTAATGCTCGATGAGTATTGCATTATGTTTAATTTTTATCGTTGCACATATCCATTTCGGACACATACGAAAGTATTCTTATTCAGACTTTCAACCGTTAAGCATATGCCATTATGCCAATCATAAAATCAATGTGATTTGTACCAGACCGGCTATCATGTGTTAGTTTAGGAAGTGATCTCGGATCCTGTCAGTCAATTTCGCCTGAACGAAGAGTTCAATGGTAACCAGATTATGGAAATATATCAATATTTGGATATGCGCACATTTGAGGGGAAACATAAAATTGTAATACTAACACCTCTTGCATGGAATTACACGCCATGAGCCCAACACAATTATACCAGAATTCCCACTTGAGAATGGCTTGTGCGACCGTGACAGCGTTGAATTTCTTCTTCAAGCACTGTATCGTAGTAGTAAATTTATTATACATGTTACCCAACATCCCCTAGTTGTCATGAATCCCCCCCCCTCCCCAAGTACTACTTTTATTAAGGCAGATGCAAGGCAGCTGGTAAGTTATCTCGGGTGACAGATACTAATCATTAAGATAGTAAACAGTTAACATCGACCTAATTGTCTTATGGTCTTATTGTCAAAGGCTGCATGCCTACTCTTGCACCATTCTACAGTAGCTGCGCTGTAGCCGAAATGTGATTGGTTTCGGATCGGCTAACTTGTGTCAGTTTACCATGTGATCTAGGGTCCTGACAGTCAATTTCTCCCGAAAGAGGTGTTAAATGGTAACCTGATTATAGAAGTGGCTACCTATCAGTTGTCTGCTATAACAAGCGCGGATTATGTTCAGTAATCTGACAAAATATGTATGAGTCAATGCGCATGGAACTCTCATCAACAAACTTAGATGGTTGGTAACTAACTTATGGTTGATATCCTGCTTTGGTTGGATTCGCATAAACCAATAAAAAATTACGGTATTTAACTTGATGCTTTGTGAACCATATATCTGCTTATTATCAATACAAATATCATAATATTTGGATATTTGTAAAGAAGCATAATATTTTCATTGATAGACCACCTCTATGATTTTACAAGCAATAAGTTAAACTATATTATCAATTGTCCCAGACTTCAGAATAGTTTGTGCGGCCATAAAAAAAGAGCACGTGGAGAGTTAAAACCACCAATTTATACTATTAATTAACAGCGATTATCGACCAGTCTATCTGGTGGGTTCTCCAACGGGTCACGGATATTATGTAACAGTCACCAGAGTTCTGAGAACTATGACAAAACATGTTGGTCAAACTATAAAGAGATCCATTCCTCATTCTTATTTCAAGGAGATTATCGATCAGTCAGTCTATGGGGTTAGCTATCTGGGAACTAGTATGCAACAGCCACCTGAGTTCTGGGAACTAAGACAAAGTACGATGGTAAATGTCAAAGCATATAATTTGAGCTATGCTATCTTTGGATGACTGCCCCTGATATATTGATTAGACTGTAATCTATGTACGTTCCATGGGTGTGGGAGATAATCTGAACATTTTTGAAATCATTTGAACCTTATTGGTTGGATTTTGCTTTCATTAACAGCTGAATTAAATTTTTGTACCAATTAAATGACTTATAATAAATGTTACTTTAATATCGAGTGGATGACGTCATTCGGCCCTCCTGTCAACGGAGGCGTGATTTTACCAATCTCTCAAAGTTTGTTTGTCGCTTGTTTGCGGGCTTTTAAGCCTTACAAGAACACAGTTGTGGTATTGTGTGTCTCATCAGGTGCTTAAAGGCTAAGCTTTATACTGTAAGTCCGCTGTTTGGTTATATGTGTGGGTTCTTCTGGAGAAATATGTTTCTCCACTGTCCATTGCATCACTATGAATTTACGTTTTGTCATCATTATTTTCCTTGTCTATTTCATACTAATGACGTCATAGCAGGACATTAGTACATTTGGCAAAGTCAAGGTTGGGGTTCAGAGGAACCTTAGAAATCGCTAATAACCACATGGATTACATAAAGCAGCTGCTAAGTTTTCTCGTGTGACGTATCCTAATTATTAGGATGGCAAACAGTTAACCTCGTCTTAATGTCTTATGTGTGCTTATTTGTCATCCAAAATTGCATGTAATAGGTTTGACGACATGTCTATATTTTCGCCATTCAATGTGTGCTTGGGAGCAGAAATGCTATTGGTTCCTGTTCTTAGACCAGTTAAGGATGTGTTCCCGGGTCCTGTCTGTCAATTTCTCCAGAAAGAGGCATTGGGTGGCAACCTGATTGTGCAAGTGGCTACTTCTCAGATATACCAAGCGCACAATAATGCTCAGTATTCTGACAAAATTACATTTTGTCAAAGAACATCGAACTCGCATGCACAAGCAGGCTAGTTGTTTGGTAAGGAACGTATTGTATACATCCTGTTTGGATTCGATTTGCATTTACCAATCGACAATTCCGATATGCAACTTGATGATTCGCGTATGATATCTCTTACGAATCGATACAAATATATTCATATTTGGAGTTGGGCGCATTTGAGAGGAACGTCAACGTATACAAGCAATAAGCCCACCTGTGTGTTTGGCGATTATACGATGGATGTTTAAGCCGATCAGGATCATAGTTTCAGCATCTTGTGTCTTATCAAGTATCTTAGGTTACGCTTGACATGTGCGAGGCAGCTAGTTGATTATATTTGCTTGTTATTATAGGGAAATGTGTTTCTCCAGTGTCCAGTGACGTCACTATGAACAGGGTTTTAGTTGTCATTGTCGCTCACTTTACTCGCGTCCGAGCGGGTTGGTTGGTAAGGTTCCTAATTTCAGGTCTCTAATTTATTTTGTTGCAAAAATCCGGCCTTTTTTTCCATCCATACACCGTTTTAATTTCAAGGAGATGATCAAGCGTTACCTTTAAAACCACTTATTGATATACGACTAAGGCAATTGCGTAATGGTGCATCTAATGACTGGGAACCAAGACAAAGTGTGATGGGAAAATGACATATGTGTGGGTCTTCGCCACACCTGCCAAATGCTTACATTAAAATATATAGCACCTGGCTAAATCAATCAGTACCCCCTGATCTGCTCAATGCTTGCTGTAAGGGAATGTAAATTAAGGATTGTGAATGTGCTAGTCGTGGCAAAGTTTGCGTCATAGGCCTCGATCAGTACAATATAACAGACAACTAGATAGGTGAACAACCAAACACTTAATCATTCAACATGCGATTTGCACTTGTTGCTGTTGGTATTTTGCGCTGCTGCTGCTATTATATGGACACAACATTTATCACACAAATTCATACAAATGTTCAGTTTCCACTTAAAGGAGTGTTACGCACTCTTAAAGTGGACTCGACTCTAGGATGCGCGATAGAGTGTTCCCTTGTGGGTGACAGCTGTGGTAGCTTTTCAAAAACGCCTAATACGATGTTTTAAGGGAACCCGGGCTTGTCGTGTACAGCATGTATACAAGGAGCTTAAGGGGACGATATGACAGGACAAATAAATTCTATTCATGTTAGCTGCCATTCAAATGACATGAAGGTATCGCATGCACTAACGAATAATGGTTTTATGCCAAAGTCACTAACAACAGTTCATAGATTATGCATACGACGTGGTGCAAATACCATTACTAATGGGGAAGCGTTTAGATTATCAGTGCTCCGGAAGGCAGGGGCAAATACTGATGGGGGTCGGGGGGATGATACTTTGTAGGTTATTTGGTCACCAGGGACTAGGAGGGATGCAGGGACTTGGAGGGAGGGGGACGTAGACGGAGACAAGGACGCAGAGAATAGAACGGGGAGGGTAGGGATGGAATAGAGGGGGCGGGGTTAGGAGAGAGAGAGGTTTGGGCAGGTATTGCGTGTTAATGAATGTCGATAACGGGGTGTTGGGGGAAAGCTTGATGCGCGACAGAGATAAGTAACGGGGAGAGGGAGGGGGCGGGGGTAGGGATAATATCAAATGTGATAACATTTTATGTCTTTCGTCCGTCGGTCATTGATGTTTGAGTCCGTTTAGTTGCTGATATGAACAAAGCAGATGAAGCTGTGGCTTCTTTGCATAGATGTATAATCTTACATAATGAGTTAAAGAACAGCTCATCAAACCATCAGGGAATTCATTGCAACTGTGTATGTCATAGTTAAACTTTCAACTGATTACCGACATTGTGTTCCCGAATTGTGTCATTCAAATGCCGCCCGTAAAGTAATACATATCTCCATGGATATTCATTAGGGCATAGAAATCCGGTTAGTTGCTGTTATCGTCTGAAATGCAATGTGTATATTTATGACAGAATAACTCCATGGTGCTTACTTTTCCATGTTGAATGATCCAGTGTAAATACGAAGTGCTTCAGGTAACCATATAAAGATACAAACGGTTATCGCATGCGATGAATGTTAAGATGACATTCATTGTCATAGAATAAGTTGCAAAGTGTGTTAAAGATAAATGCGTGTAATTACCGGCGAATTGACAGAATCTAGGCTGATAATTTTCAAAATCGGCTCCATGTCAAAATGAAGTTATATCTCAGTACCATTTAATAATTCACACAAGTGATGCAGTCGTACCGTTAACCACGACCGTATGTACGTGTCACGTTCGACACAGCTCGCGCTCTCCGGCTACTATATGACCAGGGTGTCCAGCTAGCATATATCCCTAGCATTGAAGCAACCTTTTTCCAGGGGTAGTTCATCCCATGTGTTCCAAACACACAGTGTTACACCATATGGAATCATGTACTTGTAAACCAAACGCCGGTTAACTGCTGCCAGCATCGCGTCTTGGACATCATCAACTGTGGCAATGAATCCGTTGGCGCATATACCCTACTGGCCTTAGTAACAAGTGTTGATGGCTTCTACAACTCTACAGGACGAACAATACTCTGCATCAAATAGAGTTAACATTAGAGAACCAACCATCACAAGATCACTCTGTTAATGAAATCGTGGATCGGGTGACACACATTAAGCATGTAAACTACGTCTAGTAAGGTTTTCACCGGTTACCCTGTTTAGTGCCTTCTTTGCTGTTACAACACATTTATTGATAGATTCCGATGACTAATCGTTTTGATCATAGTATTCAGTAACACAGTCAAATATATGCGATTTCACAGAGGAACTATTGGATAGAAAGGCCGTATTATAACAGGACTCACCCAATCAAACATGCTCATGGCTCCAGCCATTTCCATAGCAGCTGTGAATCGATTGGCTGAAGTCAGCTGTGGTTTTAGGATAACACCTCAATGATTGGACGTCCGTCGATCGACTGCAGCTGTGCATGGCATCCTCTATACATTGGCAATATCACATTATCTTTTCACCCTACTGGTAATTGCTGCAGACAGACTGCTCTCCATTATAAAACCTTCCAAATACATAATCTGGATGACCCAATTCCGAGTGAATATGTCATTAATGGTGGTTTGGATATATTTCTTTGTAACATGTTCCGTATTATTTGGCTCACAAATTCTCAAGTTGCCGCTGCCATGTCCTCCTTTGAATTGCCGCCAGAATGGGCTTTCTAATTATTGTTTCGCCGATAAACATAGCTCCAAGCTACTGAACAATAGAGTAACCCGACGATCTTAATAGCTGCTACATAAAAAAGTCAAAGATGTGGTGCAGTAATTACATCCATCCATCTATCCGTACATGCAAACATACATATACACAAACATACAGGCATACATACATTTATACATATACCCATACATACATACACACATACATATATACAAACATACATATGTACATACCTATATGCATACATATAGGTGCTTTCTCTTTCAACAGTGCTATCATCGGCCGTATGAAAACTGGCTTATTAAATTTTAATGATATATGTTGTATTGACAACATCCTTCAGTCGCATAGCGCGTACATGCAGTACAGAAGCAGGACACCCCAAAAATGGAACGGAACATACAACGGTGTATTGGCCTTGTGGTATTTGTATTAGTGATGTTGTTTTGGGAAAGCAATCACTTGCAATTACCCGGCTTTTATTCAGGTAATCATGGATATACTTTGGAAGTGCAGATGCAAAATGCAGGTGATGCAGCAAAGCGATTTATAGAAATGATTTTAACCGAGCTGCAAAGTGCACCTGCTCGTGTGGCTAATACAAGCGCGGGGAGCCTGAAACAAGTCAATGTGGAGAAACAGCTCCTTAACCATAATATATCAGCTGCGCAACGTGACAAATTTGCCAAGAAATTATTCATCGGACCACTAGCTGAGCAAAGGAATATCTCTGCATCCATCCCACTATGCCCACATGGTAGCCTTGGCAAACGTTTATTCCAATATGCGGCAAAGCTTATGTGTATTCAGCATATTATGATGCTCGCATAAAAGTCAAAGAATTAGTAAGGGGCATCGGATTCCGAGATCACTGTAACATTACGTGTATACTGTGGTATGGCACGAATCACTGTCAAATTGTAAGAGCAACCCAAATCTCTTCCCACCGCAGCAGACTGTGAGTATATGTTACATCCCTGTAGTCATAATGGTACAGCGTGATCATCACAATGAATTTATTGATGTGTATCAATGAGAGGCAATCGTTCTTTGCCACTTCGCTCGATCATGCGATTCCGGCTGGCAATTTAATTTGCGTTCTCTTTTTCAACATTGACAATGTAATTGTCCAGTCATTCATTCAACATTTGAACATTTATTCTTTTGCTTCCATATTCCAGAGGCAGCGTTGATAGCAAATGTATATGCGAATCATCTAAATGGAGCAGGTCAATTCCTGATTATGTTACATTAATCAAACAAGAAGATTTAAACAACTGCAGCACCATAAGCTACGCTCTAAGATTAGAAAACACAAAGGTAACGGATCCTCTTCAGCACAACATCAGTGTCTGTGTTCACTCGCCGATCCATTCAAATTATTCTAATTCCTATCAATTAATCGAATTTGTGGAAGTTTATATGATGCTGGGTGCAACAGAAATAGCCCTGTATAATTCCACTGGAAGTTCTGCTCTTCGACCTGTTGTGGAATATTATGTAAAACAAGGAGTTGTGGATATATCTTCTTTCTGGAGACCTGCTGATGTGCGCAAGATTCACTATCATGGTCAGTTTACGGTCATTCAAGATTGCGTCCAAAGGTACATGTATCGAACCAAATACTTAATACTTGTTGACTTGGATGAATTATTATTTCCAAGAGAACATAATACAATACTAGATATGATTGAGGAAAGCACTTGCCGACATTATGCGGCGATAAGACTTGAGTCATTAGGCTGCGGCCCCCTATCTTTGTTACATACCGAACACGCAAGTAGATCATGCTGCTATAAATATATAATTCAACCAAGAGCAATACAAGATTGTGAAATACATAATGCCGGACGCCTCCTACAACAAGAAGACTTGAAAACCCGAATACATGTTGATAATTGCCAACTAGAAAGAGAGCGTGGATATCTTCACCACTACAGGAAGTGTGGCAATGCTACCAACCCTGTGTCTGGGTTCGAAGCTCATCGATTCTTTGACAAGATCATTGTTCGTTTGCAGCGCATACAACGCGCTCTACAGCGTTCGCCGTAATCGTAAAATTGCACACACAAATCCCCATGTGCAAATGGTTAGTTCACGATTATCTTTGGATCCATATCCATATCGAATCAGACGATCTATGTCTGATGTCGCCAAGTGCCAATAGATTCCAAACATTCTGGACCTTTGTTCTCGATTCGGAGCTCAATATGATAAAGTGTTCAATTCATCGGAATCTGTTTGCATTGTGACTCAACCGAAGACCCGCAAACTGGTCTGTCCATTGGCATTGTTAATAAAATATTTTAAGTATTGTTACAAGGTACAGTCTGGTGCCATATTGATCCATTGGTACCGTATTTTATATGCACCGCATTGAACGTTAGCTTACTTGCATGTCTTATTTATTATGAGCCCGTGCCTGAAATAAACTATTATTATTATCATTATTAATAGGTTAATTCTATAAAAGATTGATTATTAACAGTACAAGCGTGGGTAACCGTGTAGACTAATTTGAGCTGACGAAAGTTTGTAGCTTTGAACAATTTTAACAATTCATGTTTTTGGTGTTTTAACTTTATTTCGTTTTTGTCTAGTTACTAAAGACACTCCAATTTCATAATTTCGTGTTATTTGGTACAAATATTTACCAATAAATTTTGGATATTGCCACTTAAAAACATACTTTTGAATTTTGTCTCCAAACTATGCAACATATAATTAATGGATTGAGTCATTAAGCAGGCGCAATGTTGTTGTACTACGGTAATCCAGTTTCCAACAAGAATGCCGTTTAGTTTTGACCAAGTGCCATTGTTGATGTATCATTTTCTGGAATCATTCAGCGTTTGTCTACTATTTTGGTTAAATGCATCTGACAACACATAACACATTGCAAACAACACATTCGAATATGATGTCGCATGACATAACAGTCGCCACTACTAAGATGAATTAATACATTACTATTTTTAGCACAGACATAAACAAAGTTAACTTGATTGAAAACCATGCTGATTAATTTTCAACATTATTATTTGACTGGCAATACTCATTGGGTAGAGAAGTAATATGTAGCGTTGTGTCGTTACATCGATCACGGTGCCATCCTAAAACCATGAACCTCGCGAATGTTAGCTGTAAATCATTATGCTATCCAAGACTACCTCGCTTGTGGTGTGTATTCTTTCGCTCAGGTTACAAAATGTTGCTTTCATCCAACCCCACTTATTAAAGTTGTGAATATCATTACGCAAAAATTAGACCGACGAACAGGAAGAATAATTTCCCTCAACAAAATGCCTTCATGGACACCACATCTACACCAACCAAAGTGAAGAAAAGGGGATCCATCAATATACCACATCTTAGAAGAGATACAAATTACCCTGCGCGATCATTTGAACTCCCATTACTCCATGTTCTGAGTAAGCAACAACTGTCCTATGCATGAATGTAATACCAAGCGGTAATAAATCGGTGCAACTATGTCTGTTACGCGGGAGTGAGTGCGCTGCAGAAGGTGGATTATCGACCGCGGGAAGAAGTTACACTAGTCGTCTGACGTTGTTCGCCGGAGGAATGCGTTATAGCGTTCGTGTATTTATATGCAGTGTAAAACAAGTTTATATGGATTTCATCGCGTCACTCGTATCTTAGACTCAGCTTAGTGACTAGTCCATATCAGGGGGCTACATCTCGGCTAACTAACTTTTAAAATCTGAAGACATAACTTATACAGGAGCCTTATAGAAGTGAGATTGTTTTATTATTTATAATAACATGCATCTACATAAAAAAAAACAAATGCCAAAATGTGTACCATGCTTTCTCAATACGACATGGTTCCGACTGCACACATTTACATACGATGAACACTGCCGTGTCAGCAGATGTCTTACAATATTCAGACCTTCTAGCAATGTATAAAGTAGTAATGATTGCCACTGCTATTATATGGGTCAGAGCTGAACTGTCTGACAAGTTGCATTTGACTGCCTCATTTGTGGAACAAGTGTCGGATCCATAAAAACCAACAATTCAGACATCCATCATTTCTATCTATTCATGACAGCATGCTCTGTACCATTGCACTTATCGTACCGAACACAAATTTACATTTAAATTGTACGCTTCAAATGTACATTGCTTTATTTTAATGTATTTGTAGCTGACACAGGCTAAAAGTGGAGTTCGTTATTGATCATACCACCTCTAGTCACGCATGCTATTCTGTGGTGCTTTATGTGATCCTGCCAATTACTTTCCGATCTGCCATCACACGGGACACACGCCGTGCTCCTATATTACCGAAGGAACCTCTATGGTGGGATGTAATAGCATGGTCATACTGACAAAAGCAACAAGCGAGCTGACCGCCATTGCGAAGCAAACATACACCGCCAACAGGTCGCGATGCCTAGTCTTATTGGCTTGACAATTGTCGTCATTTTGCTTATGCAGCAAATTCAGCAAACACAGGGGCTACATTCTTGTCCTTCCAAACGGAGTATGGGGTTTCTGTGTAGGCGGCCTGTGTCAGCACCCGCGACACGTACAATATATTGTGCGCAGCTGTGTATCAAAAACACAGTTGGTGAAATTGCTGTGTTCTTTTCAGTGGATTCAGGACATTTCTACTGTAAAGGAGAGATGTGGGACTGATAACGAGCATTTCATACATATGTATGCCGGTGAGTATCTAATGAACATTGCATTCAACTTAATTGTATTCACATGCAGCTTGTTTTAATTGATGCTTTATTGCAGCAGCATGATACTCGCATTTGTGTTACCGGGTTGATGTTGCATTTGTTTGGGAAAGAGATTTTACCGAATTCGTACCAACGACCGTAACCACTCGAATGTGGGCAGCATTGATTAGTACTGGGACCTATGTGCGGCCACAAGGCAGTTTCTATGTCAAGCCGATGAATGGACACCTGGTGGCGACTGCTACCTGAGCAAGCACACATTGGCTGAATACCAGAAGACAGGAGCGAAACGAGAGGCGAAACTAGTGACCAATCAAGTGGCGAATCTAGTGGCGATGTTGATCTTCAACACTTGGTCTACCATACTCGTTACTTTAACTTATCGGGCTCTCGACGAATGACTGCAATATAGCGACTGGCATGGAAAGATCACATACACTATTTGTGAGCGACATTTGATGACAGCCTGCAATATGTTGCAATGTTTGAGCTATCAGAAGATGCAAAATTTTGAGGGACAACACGGGCAGTTACCACCGAATATTATCTTGGAACAGTTTAATGTTGTTAACTACTGCAATTTATAAACGTTATGTGATGTTTTATCAACAGGTACATTCTTGGGTCTGGTTCGGTTATCTCAATAAACACTTCAATATCGGCCTCACCAAACTCTTGAAGTATCGCGTCCAGTAACTCATGATTGGTGCAGTAAGGCGAGAACAGTCTTATCAGCTGTAATGTTCTCACGTGGAAGAACCGAACGCGACACCGAGGTGTGCGCCTGTGCACGAGGTTCATAATAAACACTTCCGCCAGCCGGCATGGATGCCGAGAGGATACTTGCGATACTCCAAATGAAAATGTGTTCTGTATGTAATCCATTAAACGATATATAGTTACATCGATGTCTGTGTTGATGCGGGATATTTCATGGTGTCAGAAGAGAACCCGATCTTCGCTGAAGTAAGCCGTTTTTATTCGTATTGACGTGTTTTGGACTCCGTCGACGAGCCCTGCCGCCCCAAGTGCGTTCGATTCCTTGTTCTCGTGGCGATCTACGAACTTTGTCATGGTCGACTACAGCGCAGCCCCACTCCCGTCGATGGACTGGGACAGCTCCGACTTAGTTGATGGGTGGAAGGACTTCCAGCAACACTGCCAATTAATGTTTGGCGGCCCACTCAAGGAAAAATCAGAGGAGGAGAAGTGTCACTACCTGCTGTTGTGGGTTGGTAAGAAAGGTCGCGACATCCACAACACGTGGACAATGGCGGACGCCGAGAAAAAGCTGCTGAAGACTTACTACGAAAGATTTGAAAAGTACGTAGAACCGAAGTCCAATACCATATTCGCGAGATACAAATTCCATCAGAAAGTCCAGGGGCCGGACTCATTTGACCAGTTTTGTCACCGAACTGAAACTTCTTTCTAAAGGGTGCAGCTACACAAATGCAGACGAAATGATAAGAGACGCTATCGTGTTTGGGGTGACGAACCCCAAGATCCGTGAAAAACTTATCAACGAAGGTTCCACACTGACCCTTGATAAGGCTGTGGAGATAGCTCATTCGAGTGAGCTGACCCAGGCTCAGCTAAAAACCATGTCCACCACTCGCGGAGCTGAAGGCGGGAGCAACATCCACATGGTCAAGCGAGGGCAGAATTGTGGTCGCCACCAAAACCACAGACGCAACAATGGCAGCAGCAATGGTGGCAATGGCGGAAACCGATACCGACAAGATACCGGCCAGAATCGACGCGAGAACCCGCCACAGAGGCTTGACAGTCGCCCCTCTGGCTCTTCGGGGAAACGGTGTGACAACTGTGGGTACGACCACAACAGAACTGGTGGAACATGCCCCGCACTGGGTCGTACCTGTCACAAGTGTAAGAAAACAAACCATTTCTCAAAAATGTGTCGTCGCACACGTAAAGTGGATGTTGTCGAGTTCGACAACAACCAAAACTACTACGACGCGAATGGTGATCTATTCATCGAGTCTGTGACGTCAGACCGACGTGAGAACGAGGCATTTTGCAACGTGTTTGTGTCCGAGGCAAATCAGGACCTAGAATTTAAGTTGGACACTGGTGCTCAAACCAATGTCATCCCGGTGGACATCTTCAACACGATAGGCCCAGATGATGCAGATCTTCAGCCGACGAATCGACATCTGTATGGGTACGGAGGACAGCCACTTGATGTACGCGGGCGATGCCGACTTCGCTGCGCGTCCAAGTCAGCAACGCTAAACCTAGAGTTCTTCGTTGTCAACACCCAATCGCCACCAGTCCTTGGCTTCACTGCGTGCCAGGACCTCAAGCTCATCAAGGTCATCATGTCCATCGACAACAAGCCACAGGCACCACAGTCAGTCAGCCAGCAGAACCTGATTGACCAGATCAACCAGGAGTTTGGAGATGTCTTCGACGGCATCGGACTCCTCCCGGGCCAGCATACCTTCAAGCTAGATCCAGACGTGACACCAGTCATCCATCCACCACGCAGAGTACCAGTCGCTCTCCGTGACCGACTGAAGGCAGAGCTAGACAGGCTGGAGGCTGCTGGGATCATTGTGAAGGTGACTGAGCCCACTGATTGGGTAAACTCTCTGGTAATAGTTGAGAAACCCAGCACAGGAAAGCTTCGTGTGTGCCTGGATCCACGAGACCTGAACCGAGCCATCAAACGCGAGCACTACCCCATGAGGACACTCGATGAGATAATGCCGAGACTCGCAGGAGCTAAATATTTCTCGACCCTTGATGCCAGATCAGGCTATTGGAACATCAAGTTGTCGCCAGAAAGTTCGAAGATGACAACATTCAACTCGTTCCTTGGGAGATATCGTTTCACGCGGCTTCCGTTTGGTGTACTGTCTGCGCAGGACATTTTTCAAATGAAAATGGAAGAGACAATCGAAGGTCTCGAAAACGTCGCCACAATCAGTGATGATACGATTGTGTGGGGAACCACGGCCAAGGAGCACGACGCCAACCTGCTCGCTGTGATACGCAGGTTCAAGAAGCGCGGAGTCAAGCTCAACCGTGACAAATGCACGTTCAAATCTCAGGAGGTGACATACTTCGGACACCTGCTGACTGCCAATGGCCTAAAACCGGACCCCAGGAAAGTGAAGGCCATCCACAACATGAAGTGTCCCAAAGACCATGCGGAGCTGGAAACCATACTCGGAATGGTCAACTACCTTGCCAGGTTTGCACCAAATCTCTCCGACCTCACCGCTCCTCTCCGCGACTTGTTGAAAGCACCTGATTTCACCTGGGACACAAGTCACGACCGCGCCTTCATTGAGATGAAAGAAGTCATCACCCGAGAGCCAGGCCCGGTGCTTGCATTCTTTGATGAAAAGAAGGACACGACTCTCCAAGTAGATGCCTCACAGCGAGGTCTTGGAGCGACAATCATGCAAGACGGCAAACCGGTGGAATACGCTTCAAAATCTCTCAACACGACAGAGCAGAAGTATGCCCAAATTGAAAAAGAGATGTATGCCATCGTGTTTGGGTGCAAGCGGTTCCACCAGTACCTCTATGGACGACACACCACCATAGAGAGCGACCACAAGCCGCTTGAGACGATTATGAGGAAACCTCTCGCCGTAGCACCAGCCCGAGTACAACGAATGTTGCTGGCACTGCAGAAGTATGACATAAAGGTTGTCCGCAAGCCAGGGAAGCAGATCCCCGTCGCTGACACGCTGTCCAGACACTTCCTTAATGTGAATGACTGTGCAGATGACCTTGACCTTCAGGTCCACTCTGTCGTTGACAACCTACCTGTGTCCAACAAGAAGCAGCAAGAGCTACGAGCTGCAACATCCAACGACCCTCAGCTGGTTATGTTGAGGCAGACTATCTTGGATGGTTGGCCTGAGGAGAAGCGCGACTGCCCGAGAGTCGTACATGAATTCTGGATTGTCCGCGATGAACTCTCAGTTAACGATGGAATAATCTTCCGCGGCGACAGATTCATTGTACCAAAACTCCTCAGACCAGATATACTAAAACTGGTCCACCAAGGGCACATGGGCATGGAACTATGCAAGCGACGCGCCCGAGACATCATGTACTGGCCAAGCATGAATGGACAAATTGAGGACGTGCGCTAAATGTCCAGTATGCCTGGAGACCAGGAGAGCAAACCAAAAGGAACCCATAATTCCTCACGAGGTGCCATCGAGAGCATGGCAGAATGTCGCCTCTGACCTCTTCCAGTGGGACAGCGGGAACTACTTGCTAATCACTGATTACTACAGCAAGTACATGGAGTTGGAGCGTCTGCAAAACACCACCAGTTGAACAGTCATCTGAAAAACTTTTTGCACGACACGGCATTCCGGAGAAAGTGGTCAGCGAAAATGGACCGCAATACTGGTCGTGTGAGTTTGCAGATTTTGCAAAGGACTGGGGGTTCTGCCACATCACCTCAAGTCCCAGATACCCTCAGGCAAACGGTCTGGTCGAGCGCAATGTCCAGACCATGAAAAGAATCCTTGAAAAGGCAAAAAGGGACCAACGAGACCCATACTTGGGCATCTTGGAATATCGGAACACCCCAGTTGGTAACATTGCTTCGCCAGCACAGCTGCTAATGAGCAGAAGACTCAGATCCGTACTCCCCAACACAGCACAACAACTTGCACCAAAAGTTGTTGAAGGATCGAAGGCCCGCGACGGGCTAAAAGTCAGACAACAACAGCAGAAGAAATTCTTCGACCGCTCAGCAAAGCCCATGGCAGCCCTGCACTCAGGAGAAAATGTCAGGCTGAGACAGCCAGATGGGTTTTGGAGACCTGCCATTGTCACCAAACCAGCAGGAACACCTCGATCATACAACATACAGACCGAGGACGGTACGGATTATCGAAGAAATCGGCGTGACTTGCATCAGCCTAGTGGAGCATCAGATGTGACTGAGCCGACCACCTCCACACCAAGCAGCGCCACACCTGCTGCTGAAAAGCTTGCAACACCAACAGTGAGCCCCCCGAGCACACCAACACCAGTACGTCGCTCCGGGCGCACAGGCAAGCCTAGGGATATACTCGACCTATAGACCATCATGTTGAGTATCATGCTTAACGCTTAACGTTGACGCATATGCCAGATGCATGTGACGAGCCATAATAATGCTCTGCATCAGGCGAAGGGCTCCAGGAGTCGACCCTGCCCCTTGTGAATGTTCTATAATCATGAACATGTTATCATTGTAGTACTAGATATTAATATCAGTGTTATTGTCAAATTATACCTGAGTGACTTGTATAGTATATAGAGTTGTTGCACATCAGAGTATCTAAAAGTTAACCTCCCACCAGACGGACTCTCACAATTCATAAGAAGGGAGATGTAATGTTCTCACGTGGAAGAACCGAACGCGACACCGAGGTGTGCGCCTGTGCACGAGGTTCATAATAAACACTTCCGCCAGCCGGCATGGATGCCGAGAGGATACTTGCGATACTCCAAATGAAAATGTGTTCTGTATGTAATCCATTAAACGATATATAGTTACATCGATGTCTGTGTTGATGCGGGATATTTCATCAGCAACTAGCCACGGTCTTTATTACTTGGTATTTAGGGGCCTTTCAAAACTGACGCAGCGCTAGTTGGAGTCGGTTATATGTGGGCTAGCGTGCCCAAGTGTTATAGGGTTAGAGAAGGCTAGTGTGCTAGGGGGTATAAGTGGAGATGTCAGTCATCTGTCTAAAACGCCTCACGTGAATTATGAACGGCCAGTTTTGTCAGCACTGGGTTTGTCATGTACCTCATGCATACAAGGAACTTGGGAATACGATATGACAGAACAACAGTATATTGTTCATGTTCACTGCCATTCAAATGATCTGGGAGTATTGCATACACTAAACAATACTGGTTTTGTGACACAGTCTCTAACAGTTAATAAATGCATATGTCGCGGTCCAAATATTATTACCAGTTTCTTAGTTTAACTGCATTATCGACTTATTAGTCTGTGTTATTGGGAGACACAGTTTATTCACTTCAAACGGGCAGACGTGTAGATTATAATGGTCCCGGAGGCAAAGGAAAGACTGATGTTGGGGAGGTGACACCTTGAAGGTTTTTTAGTTACAAAGGAATATGAAGGGTGGCAGGTATTATGAGCGATGGGGGGGGGGGGGGGGACTGAACGGAGGGAAAGACACAGAGAATGAAACGGGTAAGGGTAGGGGGTGGAAAAGGGGAGAAAGGATTGATGTTGGAGGAATTTAAGTAGAGGGAGAGAGGTTTAGGCAGGCAATAGTGTAAAAAAGAATGACGATAACGGGAAGTTCGCGAAAGGCTTGATGCAAGACAGAGATTAGCTAGGAAGGAAGGGATGGGATGTAGGGATTAATAAAATAGCAAATGTTATAACACTTAATGTCTTTCGTCAATTGGTCAGTGCTATTTGAGTCCGTTTAATTGCTGATATGAATGACAAGAAGGTATCTCACCAATTGCAAAATGTTATATTGTTGTTGTATTATATTCATGTAGTGTGGTCGTGGCGCTCTATAAGTGAACATCTGTCTCTTCGCCACGTTATAGTATGTCGGAGCAGGTGGACTAAATTTCGACTTCCATTGATGATTGTCTTTTGCGTCGACATGACATAGTCACGTTAGCGACTTGGTCAACAAAACGCTGGTGCTTTGCTGAAATTATCAAACAAAGAGAAAATAATGCTGAATAGTTTGCAGGATTCTCTTCAACCACTTCCATCTTGTATAACGTTAATGCTAATATTTAAATAGCATTAAAATGAATATTAGCGTCTTCATTCGTGTCATTCCTGAGCTACAGAACAGGAAGTTAGCCATTCCAACTACTTCTATCATATGCATGGCACCCTGCGCGGTTACATTCTCTTGCTATTCTGTTAATGACTTTCTCTGATTAAATATTTGATTTATTCTTTCCTCGAAAATGTACATTCTTTTTGTTTTCCCCAAACTACTCCATTTGAGTCAACAGAATCTACTGCCCATTAATGGGAATGGCATGGAAAACGGCCCCGAAAACAGAACACACCCAGCAATAAATATATGAAAAGCGCGCGTTACATTGCCCTATAGGATACTGAGAAGATACTTTAAAATATTATATTCTTGGAGCCCAAGACAGTAGTCATGCGTGGAATAATAACAATAGCTTTTATTCACAGGGAATCATACATGTAATAATAATGAATGTCGTAGATACATTTGAGCGCATATATATTAACGTCACCTTACTAGAATGGGTCCCGATATGCCAAATATGACTTTTACTATTAATTAACGACTTTCCACAAGTGCCACATTCGTACGATTTTTCAACAACATGGCTTTTGATATGTTATGTCAGATGACTTCCCTGAGCAAACGATTTTCAACAAGTGGCACATTTGTAAGGTTTTTCACCAGTATGCGTTCTCATATGTTGTGTCAGATGACTTCCACTATAAAAGGACTTCAAACAAGTGTCACATTTGTAAGGTTTTTCACCAGTATGCCTTTGCATATGTTGTGTCAGATGACTTCCACGAGCAAACGTCTTTCCACAAGTGTCACATTGGTAAGGTTTTTTCACCGGTATGCGTTTTCATATGCTTTGTTCGATCACTTGCATCAGCAAACGACTTTCCACAAGTGTCACATTTAAAGGTTTTTCACCAGTATGCGTTGTCATATGCCTTGTTAGATAACATCAATGAGCAAACGACTTTCCACAAGTGTCACATTTGTAAGGATTGTCACCAGCATGCGTTCTCATATGCCTGGTTAGATTACTTCCACAAGCAAACGTCTTTCCACAAGTGTCACATTTATAAGGATTTTCAACAGCATGCGTTGTCATATGCCTGGTTAGATGATTTCCACGAGCAAACGGCTTTCCACAAGTGTCACATTTATAAGGTCTTTCACCAGTATGCGTTCTCATGTGCCCTGTCAGATTACTTCCATGAGCAAACGACTTTCCACAAGTGTCACATTGATATGGTTTTTCATCAGTATGCGTTCTCATATGTTGCGTCACATGACTTCTTTTAGCAAACGACTTTCCACAAGAGTCACATTTGTAAGGTTTTTCACCAGTGTGCGTTCTTTTATGCCTTTTGATATTGCTTCCACGAGCGAACGACTTATGATTCACAACATGGTTATCAAAAGCCCCAGATCGACTGAAAGTGATGACAGCGGCTCCCAGTTCATGGCGACCATTAGAAGAAATGTCAATGGACGATGACTCGTCCGAGGTGTCACAATCAATGCTCTCCTTTTTATAATTCTGGAGCAAAGCAAATTTGTCCGAGTCAAGTTTTACCTTGCATGCAAGAATATACATCACAGATAGTATCAGGGTTCTCCAGTTTAATGACTGCTTTAACGTCTAACGTCTTATTCGTTTCCGTCAGCTAGAATTTTCCTGTTACACATAGACATGAATCAATAGCTGCTTTCATGTGATCTTTTAAAACATCGAAAGGGTGGTCTTGGATGGAAAACGCACTTCACTGTGGAAGCTGTTGCTCAATTGTTATAAAAATAAGCCATTGTTCCCTGTAAATGTGTGACAAAATCACTTCTTCTCATGAAAAAATGCGCTTGAATGATCGCCATTTAAAAGTAATCGAATGTGCAAAGTCATCTATTTTCACAACATGTCGATATGTTGGCGAAAACTGCACTATCTTTTGGCACTATTTGTCCACGCATAATTTATATAGATGACTTTGATATACCGCTACTGATAGACGACTTATTTATCCATGAATTACTTGAAAACAATAACATTTTTAATTACATGATTCCACCAAACAACGATAGCACTTGGAGGAATTCATAGGATATTCACATCCAAAGACAAAAATGGGCCCGATTGCTCAACAGATTCTATTCCCATTAAGGAAACACTGAACAGAGAATTTCTCGGCAGTTTTTTTATCAATCACTCAGAGGTCAAAGTGGCTGTTGGAATGAAGTTTATATGGCAATCTTTGCTGAACACCCAAGTGTATTATTCCCTATTGGGTTTACATTGCACAAGAGATCTGTTAATAAACCAATAAGCCATACTCCAATAACTCAGAGGTGAAATATCATGCAGGGTAGATGTTAAGTTTGCAAGGAAACATAAACATCGGAGTTAGTCGATGTGTGATTTCAGACAGTTATAGGGAAGGCGGCATCACAAACGTCTCTCTATTGGGTTATCAGAGAACAAGAGATCATGCAAGCATTCTTATCCAATAACTCAATGGTCAACTGTCTTGTGGGGCTGGTGTTTGGTTTGAAATTAGCCATCAACATCAGAGGGGTCCATGTATAATTCAATGGAGTTCACCAGCCATGTCAATCAATAGTCACTTCAATTCAACAACTGTACCGCAATGCAGAAAACTGTAAAAATAAAGTATCTGACTCAAGATAAAATTATGAAGCGGTGATTATCTGTCCAGCCAATCTATTTAGATGAAGGAAGACCTGAAGTAGACTGAACCAACAACAAAAACCACATCAAACAGAGGCAACAGAAAACACAGCAGCTGACCAACAGATCAACAAGTACTGTGGATTCTTTCAACAAGCAGAAAACACCAACCAAGAAACCTATTGTCATTAAAAAACACAGCAACAATGAACACTAAGCTTTACCTACTCCCCATACCACCAGGCAAGGAACATGACATTCAACAGCTGCCACCAAGCTATATCACTCAAGCCACTACGGATAGGTGACCATGTATGGATACAAGCTTTACATTGTTCTGCCAGTCATCAAGTCTGACAACAACAGATTGTACATGATGAAAACTCTAGTTGGAACTGTAGGACACAACAAAACAGCGCTTGAGCATCACCTAAGCAGCTAGTGTTATATGCTGATTAGTCACAGCTACAGGCACTTCCACAACCACAAATGAGGGTCTAATCAGGACTTACTGTGTTATGGTATAGCCTAAAGGACCAAATGAGTTTTAGGTTAGTGTGATTTCTCCAATTACTGTACAAGACATTTGAATTGTGTTGAAGAATAACAAAATTGGATTTGAATTGGTCAAATGAGGATTATGCTAACACGTGTGGTAAATCATTTTCTGCTCTCCTAATTAGTAGTATAGTAGTCATATTTCTAATTTACGAAAGTTGAAATCTCCAAATTTATGATATTGAACGTGTCAAGACAATCTGTTGCCCCTTACACCAAACAAATTGTCTTCAAATAGAATGCAATGAAATAATTGCTTCATGGACAGACAGATTGCCTACAGCAGATATCCTCATTAACAAACACAAATATTGTTATGGTCAGCATAAACTCATGGGTGGAACAAACTATCAAATGGTGATGATTAATGGTGAAGGGGCAGCAATAATCCATTTGTATCATACAAATGGATTATTGCTGCAGTATGCATGTAGTTTGTGATTTTAGAAATCAAACACATTTATGCAATGTGGTATACTAATCCCCAAATTATGCACACACTGAATAAAGTTACTAATTTGAAAACCCAGAGCACTTCCATGATGACAATATACATGGTCAGGTGTGACACAAGGGCTGAAAGCATCCCTTCATTAGTATTGATCATTAGATGTCATTAAAATAGGGAAATAGTTTGGTTGAACCATATGATAAGATGTCATTACAATTGGGAAATAGTTAGCTTAATACCACATACTGTCAATATGATATTCATGGCCGACTGCTTAAAAGGAAATGGGTGGTTTTTCCATCCCAACCAACAGACCGCTAAACATTATCAAACAAACAGGGTTTTACATTGCTGTTAATCTCAAATCCTTATACAATTGCAATTTTAGAAGTGTAAGTTACTTTATCTAGGGAAATATCATGTGTAATAATAACTTTAATAATCGCAAACAGTCAGGCAGTCTTAATTACTTGTTAACCGCATAATATGGCATTAGTTATGTTATTTGGCCAGGGCTATGCAAAAAAATTTAAATCGATGGAAATCTAGCCTCGAGAGATAGTCGTCCGATGTTCCAGGATAGATAAACCACCCCCGAGCACAAGAAACCAGTGATGTTGTGTGCTGTAGTAACTATACTATTTAGTAAGAACTGAAATTTGCATGCTCTTAGAAAAAAGAAGGGAGGTACAGCTCATTGTCAATAGCAAAAGGTTTTTGATCTGGTCTTTGAGTGATCATTTTGTTCGTATGCGACAGAAGTGGAATATGAGCAAACCCAATTTCATCCTCAGTCTGTGTGAGGAAAGAGAAACAAAGTCAGCTTTCTCTTCCTACAAATTGTCACTTAAGTACAAACAGGAAATACCAATTTTATGAGCTTTACAATGGTGAGCGTGTGTGGAAGGAGGAACAGAGAGAGGGAAAAGTAAGTAAAATTGGGGTGGTAAGGGTGATTGCTTGCACACTGGAGCATTTACTCATTAACCTGCATTGATATGAAATGTTGCAATTGGACTTTCTTATACTATGATCCTAACCCAAAATTTCAATAAAGTATGAATAATGAGCACGAGCAAGGTGGCTTCTAAATCAAGGCGTCAGATCAAATTACAGTTAGTCAAATAGTAACCATGGCTAATCTAACTCGAGTGACTGATCTTGGGAAGGCCTTACTAAAAGTAGTAAATCAAGTGTTTGGTTTGAGCAGTCAGACTTGTAATAAACTGTGTGCAAATGTAAAACCACATCAACATCAAACATACAATCGCAGAATTTGTGTTAACAATACTGTAGATGACCCAAGCAGTAATCTTGCTTTTGTTTTCAGATGACACGCTGCGCTCTCTAATTAGTCTCGCCAGGTTCGCTATGTTATTATCTGTCTGTGTAATAAACAACCAGTGTTCACCCTGAAAAGTGACCCGATCAGCCAGACGTGAGATTGTGCTAGGTCTACCCTTCCGGCCATAAAATCACCTGTCAGTGACGAGCGAGTGTTAGTTTCCAGCCCTGTGTGTTGATTGTGCACATTTTCTCGCCACAACAAATCAATTACTGCAGAATGTCTCCAAAGAGCGGACTTCCAAAGAGCGGACCGGGCTGACAAGACAAGTGAACACGCCACCCAGGAGCAGTGCAGTGCATTGTCACAGCCTCATATGGAATTATCCGATCGATTCAGGGGCCAATCAGAAGTCAAATGAAGACTATATATCTTCAACACATGCCCAATGAGGCCCCTATAGATGTTGGATCAATAGTCCATGTGCGTTTCTAGATGTTGTAGCAAATTACTCTTTTTTTTGAGGGGGTGAGGTTGTGCAGAAGCCAAATAGACACAAGTGTGCTGAGCAGAATCATAGAGCACGTTACGTTATGACGCCATGGTTGAAGTCATGGGATGATGGGATTATCGCTCAAGTCCCTACAAATAAGGTTTACGATTATTTGTTTGAAGGAATATGAGCTATAAATTAAATAACAAACGATGTCTCAATACCTTATAAGTATTTAGAAAACATGAAAACATAATGCGGATCAATCGATATTACCTAAGCAAAAACAAATTGCCGCGTTCATAATTTCGCTCCCCGACGACTCGTCCTACATCATTTTTTGTTGAGCTCCGACCGGATTTACATCAGGTAAAATAGGAAGTTGTTTGTCATATGAAGGGATGTTCCTTCGTTTGACAATTTGACACAATAAATGCTACATTCGATAATAATTCATCACAGACAAGACATCCGTAAATTTCTTTGCATGACTGATTCAAATGGCTAAGATGGAAATTAGTGAAACATGACCCAATTGTCTTATGATCTTTTCAATACTCCACTTTTGATTATAATAAGATTGTTGTTTTTGTATGTCAAGTGCGAATGGTACGTGCAAGTGCGCTGAATAACTGGCATTTGTCTACATCTTAACAGTTTTTATTTTCCACCCGAGAAGTGTGTGAATTCGGTTGCAATCAGTCGATTACTTCAGAGACAATACTTGAATAGCCCCCAGGAAATGTGGCTTGTAACCAATTGAGTGATAAACCAAGCTTACATTAAAATTTTGCATGGAACACGAACAATGCCCACTGTCATGGATTACTGACAAACTGACGCTTTTCAACAGCATCAGTACAAATATGTCACATACGGAATGATGTTGGGTTCTAGTTTTCACCACAATATAAACCACTTTTCCTTATGACAGCAGGAACTAATATACTGGATACAGTCACATCATGAATGGGTGTTGTTATGGGTCGATCAATTCTCACATTAAACAGTCAATGCGCACGATGCTTAATCTTTAAGAAGTATATTTAGTATTAAGTCATTCATTTTCATTTGCGTTGTTTTCAAGTGAATTGATTTCTCTGAAAACTAAACTTATTCACAACGACTACTGAAGTGTATCAGGATGATCGTAAATATATAATTATTGATATGAGGGGAGGAAATCATACGTGCGTGTGTTTGCTCTGAACTCAGATAGTTTTTTTGTCAATTATTCTATATAGTATGCTCGTGTTCGACGCAGGCTATCTGTACATCATTAATGAGGCCAACCGGAGTGGGCCTCTGGTTTTTTCTTTTCCTTGGCCCCAATGCTTGCCGGGTTGTTGGTTTTAAAGACATAGTCGGCATGGGCGGCATCACACCATGTTGAGTGCAGACCTCACGCAGTTTCTCATGGTGATGCAACGTTTTGAAGGTTCTGTCGTCCTGAAGTACAAACTGGTTCACGTACGTTAGACCAGTAACCAGACCCCAATCGGCTGGTTGTGTGTGGCCTGTCGAATGGCCTGCCAGATATCTCCCCAGTAAATCTGAACCTAAATGAACTGGGGGAATCGTAGGCCCGGGGGGGGGGGCACTTGGTCTTATTCTGGATAGGGGTATGCCACGGGACCTCGAAAACCCGTACCCGTCGAACAAGGTCAAAATGGCCAAAAGCATACCCCGTCGTACAAGGTATTATGCGAATGCATAACCCCTCATACAGATTGAAGCTGAAAAAATACCCCGTCGTACAAGTATGAGGCCAAAAAACCCGTCGTACAAGTCGAGAGGCCGAAAAAATATACCCCGTCGCGCGGCACATTTGTACTACCTCTATACACTACACAAGTGCCCCTCCCACGGGATTGTAGGCCAGTCGTGGCCAATTGTGGGCGATGAACTCTGTTGGTTGCCATCTGCTGCGCGTTGATAATTAACGCTGTTGTGGATGTTCTCACAGGTAATGTATTTCAAGACAATGGCACGTTTGATGATCCTCTCGAGATCTTAAATATCATGAATGGTGTTTCACAATCATGGCAGTCGCCATTGAACTTCTGTTCCACTGGCTATACCGATCTTTTTTCTGTTTATTTCTTCTTTATTGACACTAGACACTGCAATAAATTGGTCGTAATCCCTGCACACTGAGTTTCAGTGGTTAGCATAAGACGCGGAGCAATACGAAAAGGATATGACGCCAGGCGTTTTGCTTTTTTCGTGTGGTAAAAATCAATGGGTATTTATTGTGCCTCTTTCCGCGCCTTATTGTAAAGCCCCCCACCACTAAGTATAGCATTAGATTGCGTTGACTAAGATTGACGTCGCGTTTTGAGATTCTTAGAACCGAGATTTTATTGGCAATCATTATAAAGGACCGCATAAATTGGGTGAACGCAATCAAATGTGGATACTGGTAATACTTCATCACGGATTTTTGCATTGGCATCAAATTTAAAATTATATAATTGTATGTAGTTAATGCGACATAAACTTGTTTTGTCTTGCGATCCCTTTTCACATACCGTCCGCTTGACTCTATTGGGTCATTAGGATTTCGGCACAGCAGAACTTCATGACCCGGGTTCATGACCAAGAACTGTCGTCATAAAAAAAAAAAAATGAAAATGAAAAGCATACTTTGACTACTCTTTAGAAATGATATTCACCTTAATATTCACCAGCTATTTAATGGTGTTTGCAAAGTTATTTATCATAATTGGACGGGATATCAAGAAAAGTCCAAATGTGGCATGTGGCAGACATAAGAAGACATTTTAAGCAGAAATGGAATGAACTATAGGATTGGGCGTGCATAGTTTGTTGCACTTTTGCTATGTTTTTACAAAGTCGAAGGTGGTTATTAAGGCGTCAATTCCGATATATTAACGATGATTGGATGTTTCCTTCATAAGTTATTTTGAATGAAACGTTTATGGGTTGATGTAATCCAATGGATAAACAAATTAACAATGCTCATTTTAATTTTATTAATGCTTCAAAATTTAAAATCGAACGACCAATTGACTACAAGCACCGCACAAAATTGAAAGTACTAACAACATATTGCCTGTAATTCATTTACATCTCACTCTATAAGGACGGAGACGCACTGGGACCAATACCACTCGGCGTTGTGGGGCCGTAACATCCGGGTACATTATACTTGATTTGAAGAAATAAACATTTGGTAAACTTCTAACATTGCGGCGAAGTATATTTACCAAGAAAAACAACGGATAGACTCTGGGTATAATCAATATACTACATTAGGTGTTCAATGTGTAATTAAACTGTCATGTTGTAAGCACCATTAGTGTCTCATGTGTGCGCGATTGTTGTGCTACCTTCGGTGTAGTGTCAGCGATAATATGTGTGACTAGCTATCTATCTCAGTGTACCGTTTTAAAGTTTAGACTTTTCTGAATTCGAGTCTGGAACTTTAAGGTTCGGAAGATTCGGGGTAAGTTTTACCCACAGCTTCTGATAGACGACACGACTACTTATTAATTAATTAAATCTTCTTTATTCTTATTTCCATCTCAGTGGATGTCACTCTTCATTTACATCTCACTCAGGAAGTCGAGTTGAATCTCTCCCTTCCCTCACATGGAGGTGCTTATATATCAAACATCAGCTATTAATCTATAGCAGCATTATCAATGTACAATCACTAACACCAGAGCTGACAGACAAATAAATCATATAAATTATCAATCCATAATCATTGACATGTCTTAATTATCAAAGTATAATCATAATCTTAATCCTAATCTTCTACAACCACTCTAGACCTGCGCAACCAGGAACGCAGTACATGTCAAGACATTTCATGATCCAGAGTTACCTATCTTCAGCGATATTAATAATCCCAGATAATAACATGACAGTAATCCAAGGTTAGAGCCAAGGTAAGGTTACCATCTTCATTAGACATCATAACTGTACAAGTATTATATTATCAGGCATTAAAGTTACATATCAATCTAAATACATGTGGATATAACATTCCAAGGTTAAATATGGCGGGAGGACGAATATCATGTCTTTACACTCGCCCTCCTCTTACAAGTTGAAACATAGGCGTTGGGTGTGAATCCCAACTCAACTATAGTAAATATTTTAATTCACTGACAAATATTGCCCGTGTTGTTTTCACCATCTAACCACAACACAGGCTCACCTAGGGACAAAACAATCAGTCCAACTTTCACGATATATTCAGACATGTTTTCTCCGGTCAGACTAAAATGGATCTGACGCGAAAACTACATAAAGGAAGCTATTCGCACTGTTTTTCACAACGTCAACATTCAAATACTAACCTAAAGCCATCAGTTAAAAGTTACAATACTTATGGCGAAATGTATAATGATATTAAAACAGACAAACTCACCTGAGACAGTCTAACAATTACAAATAAAATAAAGACACAGACAATGCAGGCTGCACTATTTGACAATCCGTCGAAGGAGAAACCAAACTGGTGTGACCCGATCCAGCTTCGGCCTGTTCACAGACATCCAAATGCACAACAAACATAACCGGATGTTAACATTCATGAAAAGAGAAAGCAAAACTACATTCACTGAGCAACATCTACTTTATGACGGATAGGCTCTGAGTGCCAATGAGACCCCTTTTTGTCACACTTTCCCTCATCTTTAGCCTGAGTCCATATGATGTCTGGTCTAGGGGACTTGATAGTCTTAAACTCCTTAAGCGAGCCCAGAATATCTTCCTCTTGAATATGTATGCTGTCTTGGGGTCTATCGACATCTTAATCTGTCACTGTTGGGGATGAACATTCTGATAATACCTTGGCTTTCTCAGCATCTTATTTCTTGTTGGATCTGTTTTTGTTTTGAATCTCCTTACATGTCTCCTGAACTTCTTGGGGTTGCTTTTATGCCCCATGTCAGTATAATTATTGTTTTCAACACCTAATAGAATGGAAACTTGTTCTGCTAGCTCAACTGCACAGGCACTTATTCCTGTTTACTAATCTGTGATCAAATCATATCCCTGTGCATATTGGGATCCTGGTGGTTGAGTGGTGAGGTCCTAACGAGTGCCATATCTGCAACACACCACTTTGGTCCTGATTTCCCCTATACAAGAGGCTGGAATGGCCTGATTTAGTCAATCGGCTGGTGGCGACTAGTCTTGGGATAATCTTTCCATTTTTTATCTTTTCCATTTCCATTTTCATTTTGTCCTAGAAGGCAGCTGCTTAATCAGGTCAATCTGATCTATTAACTTATCTTGGCACCATATATCACCTGAATGTTGGTGTGCCGTTAAACCCTATACTTACCTTCCTTCTTTGCCCAGCGCCTTGTTACCGCTGTTTATGGCTAAGGTCCACGTGCCTCAGGTTGTTGACAGGTGGCAGGACTTAACCACGTCGCATTGGTCACGCCTTATTCAAAGATCCTCCATGCTGTGAACACGGCCCATTTACCCAACTAAGGATTTTTATCTTTGAGTCTTGCTTCAACGCTAGACTTTCTGCCTGTCATGACTGCTGTACCATCTGACCCCAGTGCTATTAATTTCTTAAATGGCCAAGGCTCGCCCCAGAATTTTGTGTTACAACCTCCTCAGTTGCTATCAACTTGTTCTCTGTGATGGCCTTGCTAACACGCTTACAGCCCGAAAATGTTGTGCTCGCCTTCCTTCTGAGTAGGTGCGGAGGTACACGATCTCTTGCTCCACTATGCTGGAGTTGGTTGCACCATCACGGAGCACTGTGACAAATTTTCCTTTAGCTGCAGTAGCTTTTACTCAAGTTTGCTGAGTAGACTCTGCAAAGTTGGAAACAAACTCTGCAGCTGCCCTCTCATTGCTTATTCATAACTTCTATCTTAAAAATATATAATTTCAATAATTATAATAAATAATATCGATCATTTAAATAATATGTTAAACCAAATTGTTCAGAATAGACAAAACTGGTTACACTCATGAACAGGTGACTTCATATATGCTGTTCAATATAATAACTGACTAACAGTATAAATCCTTTCATTTTGACATTGTAGAGTTTATACATGAACAGTTTAAAAAATAAATCTTCAGTTAGTAATCTGACAGTAAACAAGATACTTACCGATAACGCTTTCCAACATAACACTGCATCGAATCTATTTGCCAATTAATTAATTTGCGATCAAAGGCAAAAACATGCCAGTGGTACTAATTGTTTTCAACAAATGAGGTGAGCTTGAGTGCATCAAATATGACACAACACCTAAAAATCATTGTTGAGTTCTCGGGCAATACTTACCTATATAAGGGTCAGGTTCTCTGTCAGTAATGACGCTATGTTGTGTCATGACCTCCTCGCCTAATGTGATCTGTTTTTATCATACTGGTGGTCATTAGCATAACTCTTAAACATGGTTTACAGTGTCAGGCACACACAGCAGCACAGATAAAATCCTGTCCCTGTTGTGAAAGAAACCAAATTCTTGGGTATCATATTCGACACAAAACTTTATATCCCATATAAATCACATTAGGAAGAAATGCCTCAAGGCAATGAATTTCCGAAACCGGAAATGACTGTGTAACGAGTCTCGTCCGGTTTGAGTTTCCGATTGATGTAAAATAAACAGGCTTCACCATTCCGTATGCATCCGAAATCATTTCTTCCGGGTTCAAACCCTTTCAGAATTGTTTGAAAGGGTGAATCCATCTAAGATACTTGTATTTATAAGAGAAATTGGACTATTTTATAGATTTTAGATCATAGAATTCTCATTGATTCAATACAGTTCAAATTAATGTAATTTAATTATTATAATTCAATTAATGCTATTAGGTTTAATTTTTAGTTGGTTGTAAACCTTGACTTCTTATCCTTTTGTACTCGTATTTACCCCTCCTTTAGTAGGCACCTTATAACACACTAGTGTTGGTGTGCCGTTACACCCTATACTAACCTTACCATTTTCTGCAGACAATCAGCTCGTGCTGTTAGCATGCAGGAGATTTCCCGACAATCGATAGGGACATGACTGTCTTTCCAGTAATGTGCCACCATCAATCCAAGCGAGTTCAGCTGGGCGGCATATAGGTAGTTCTTGCCCATTGTGGGTTCAGGGGTAGAATAGGCCTACTGTATCCTCTTGCATGTCGTAAGAGGCGACTTATAGGGAGCAACCTGCTGGCCGTTGGTTGCGACTCGTGTCGGAGGAAGATGGGATCCGCGTAGTTGAGTGGAGCGGTCCTTTGCGAGGGCTCTGCAACACACCACTTAGGCCCGGATTTCACCTAGACGAGAGGGTGGGTAGGCCTGGCCCATTCCTATCGGCTGATGGCGTCGTGCCCTGGGACTACCCATCACATGCATTTGGCATCTTCCTTCATGACATTCATTTACTTCATGTACCATTTCTCATTTCATTGGCTTCACTAGTCCCAGAAGGCGGCTGCTTAATCAGGTCAATCGGATTCCACTGAGGGTGTTATGGTGCGCATCTACGAGCCCAGCACCTCGCCAGTGTCTATGGGGTTCGTATTGTCTCACTTATGGGAGACGAGTATATCACCTGTGTAGCTCTGGCATCTTTTAGATGTACCTATATTGGGCCCCGGGGCGGGTGGGCGCACAGGTGATGAATTGTTTTATTATTATATCTGTCTTTCCTCCTTTCCTCGGGAAGACTCTCTGAACACACCCACTCAAGTCTCTCTCGCTGTGGGTCTGGGTCCTCCTGCATTTCGTAACAGGCAACCGTGGGTTGTCGCTCGTGTCGGTGAACAATAGGATCCTGGTGGTTGAGTTGGGAGGTCTTTGCAAGGGCTATATCTGCAATAAACCACTCAGGCCCGGATTTCACCCAGACGAGAGACTGGAATGGCCTGGTGGTGACTCGCCCTAGGATAATCATTATCATTTTTATCTTTTTTCCATCTCTGTTTTCATTTATCCTAGAAGGAGTGTTGGTGTGCCGTTAACCCCCATACTTACCTTACGTTCACCCGCGCGTTCTCACGCACTGCACTCTGATGTTTGAATGACGGAAAATTGATTTCCTAACCTCTGATGGAGCCGACGCCGATGCAGAGTTTGTTGTGAATCAGGCAACAAAACGATTTCCCTAACCCGCATGTAGGCATATCATGGTAAGGGTTAGAACAAGATTTGATTGTGGATGCTAGACTTGGATTTTGTCTATTAATTTGTGCAACAGGGTGCGATTGATAGAGAGCAATTCTTCATGCCCTTGCAAACCCTGCTGCTGAATTACATGGTGGGCCTTGATAACCAGCATAGAGCTGGTCATGTCGGGGCATTATTTGAGGCTGAGCACAAAGTTGTAGGAGTGCTTTAGGTCTTTAGGCATTTTGTTTTGAATGGAGTGGAGTGATAAGAAATATTGAGATATTTGGCAGTGGTGAAGATAAGCGTCATAAGTGGCCTTTTTTACAGACGAGCCCAAAATATTCTACAAGTCCTGACAAAGTTGGCTGGTAGCAGGTACACTGGGATGGTTATCTGGTCAGTCTTCCTCTCGGTGACGAGGGTCAACTAGCCTCGTAATGGGCTAAGATGGTATCTCCTGGTATCATGATTGGTTCAAGGCCAGGGCCTTCCCCTTCACAAAGACCGCAGTGTACTTTTCTGTTCCGCTGCAGTCAGATGAGTCTTGTTGACCTAGGACTCCCGTTCATCGAGTCGAACAAGATATGTCCTCTACCTGTCAAAGGCTGCTTCATCCGGCAATGTTGTAGGTTTGCATGGTTCTCATTGCCACTTCTCAAACATCCACTCATATTTTAGAAGTCACCAATCAATACTTGGATGGATTTTTCCCGCATGCATTTTTCAGTCCAATCTTCATCGTCTTAGAAGTAACTGTGCACATCGTCTTGGTGGCCTTCTCAAGTTGGTAGACTCAAGTTGGTAACAATTACCGACTTCAAACAAATCAGCTGCAGAAGTGACGCCCTCTGCACTAATCAAGCTAATCCTCATGACTAAACGGGATTTTGCCAAAACCTCTTTACCTTTGTGTGATTTCTCCATACCAGTAAAGATATTTAGATCTTTGTTGATTATGTCTTAATACATATCTTATCCATGGGCCCTAAAATTTAAGCCATCTATATCATCAGGGCTCTTGTCAGGGAGAATGGGTGCTGTAATGGTAGCACCACAATGGCCACTACTCGGAACTGGGCGCAGAACGCGTCAGCCATTTAGTAGGGTCACCTGGCAAGCAGATATCGGCAGTGGCAATCGCGGAGAATGTGTACCTGGGAATGGGGAAACACGACCGTGGTGATTACACTGGCGACATCTCCAAATTTATCAAAGGTATAGCTCAATAGAAATGTCAATCGCAAGCATGAAGGTAAGAAAATAATAGTCTGCTAACAGGGAAATAAATATTTTATTACTGGATAAAACATTGAAACATCATATACCCTTCTTGCACTAAGCATCCGTACACATACGGAATACCATATAGTCTCTTAACGCAGAAGAGACTACATTTATCTTAACAATCCACTTTCTTATTCTATTCATTAATCGCAAACAGTAAAATGAAAAACCTGTACCTGGTAACAAATGAACTTAATCCAGCGATCAGTGTGTCTAAGATGTAACATAAAATAGGGTGTCACATGTCGAACGTTTATATGTGGAGAGATAATTAAATGTCGAATATTTTTACAGAGTACAGTCGAAACCAGTTCTCACACCACAGCCCGATCACATCACACCTACGCTAATTACAGACATGTCATAGTCGCAGAGCGACCTCAAAATGTGCGTAAAAGACTGCGTAAATATTCGCAGGTTCCGGTATTAGATATTGCCAGCGAAAGAGTCATACATACATAGAATTTGATGTTAGTTTTTGATTTAATTTCATCACAAACTGAGCAGCATTCCCCTGACGCGTTGTCGTCGAATGTACCCATGTACCCCGCTTAACTACCTCAAACAGCTCCTTCGCGTCCTTCTGACATAACATAAGCTGCATTGCCCGGTGGTACAAATGCGCCTCAGCTTCTTCCCCTTTCTGCCTGCCCTACCCACCTCTTGCCAGTATTAAGCCACTGCGTCGCTATCACCCCAGTGAATTATCAAGGCTATGTCTGGGACGTCAATCCCCATAACAAACGCGACCGTTGATACCAGTAAGCGTTTCTGACTGTCTGGTTTTCTGAACTCGGTAAGGATTCTTTCCTTGTCCGCATCCTCCATCTCAGCGTGGTAAGGCTTTCCCTTCGCGTAGGCGTGGTGCTTTAAAGAGAATAACAACATACCGTACCCGCGTCCAGTCTGGCGTAAGGTCCTACAACGCAGAGTAATTGTTATGAAATGTTTTGGTTGTAATGTACCAACTATTAGTATTAAAACTGAGTGACTGACGCTATGGTAAACGGTCTTCTTTGGCATTGTATGTGTGTTTACCCAACTGTCCGCGTTATTCAATAGGTACCTGCAATATATGATGGCTTTTCTGGCCTCAGACCCTTTCTCTGCTATTTGTCTCAGATACCAGTCGATACTGTCATCGAGATCTGGGGCATGATCATGGTGGTAGTGCAGTTTGATGTTTGGCCTACGCAGTAAGACGGAAACATACAACTCAAAGTGAATCATAAAACATGTAAAGTTCACAGTCGCGTTTTTTCGTCAATCAGATACCTGTCATTGCCCTCCTGAGGTTGGCAGTACAGGTGGCCGTGGTAAGCAAAAAGGGAGTACGGTCAAAAAAAACTTCTGAGCTCCCCTAGATAGATGTAGGCTGGGCGGAACCTCTACCCCCTGCAGAAACACCCAATTGATATAAGCGATATAGTACTGATATATGCTTCAGCTATGGGATACTATTAATAAGCAGTTCTAACTTATCATTGTATAAGTACATGGGCTTCGTCTATAGCCACCAGACAAAGTCCTGATATGTACTGGTCAGATTCCAGGAATAGCTTCCTCCACTCTTCCATTAACGTCAGTGCTTTTGGTGAGATCAAGAGAATGGAGAACAATTCTTCTGCCAGACCAACAAGCTGACGATTCTTCATTTCAGCCCGTCTGCTTATAGGGCATACTTTCACACCTCTGTCTCCCTACTTTGATGCCATGTCGGTCATTAGCCTTACGAGTGGCATTACTACCAAAGCAAAATGTCGTCTTTCGGGGCACAGGACGTTTAAAACCAACGTAGTCAGAATAAATATGTCACTTTTGCCATAGCCCGTGGGTAGAATTGCGAGTGTGTGCTGGCGGTTTATCACGATAGTCAAGCATTCCAGCTGTTTTGGCCTCGAGTCGTAGTTGATACTATACTGCTTCTTAACTTCTCCATAGGCGGACAATACCCGCTCCTGTGTAAACACCATGCTGACTCTGTAAGTACCAAACTTTTTTCTCTAGCATCCCGTGTCATGATGGAATCGAATTTTTTTTTATAGTTCTACCCGTCATTAATTGTGGGACCTCGTGTGAGATTAAATGGCGTTGAGCTGTGGTTACGATCATTTGATGAATACGATCTAACACGAAGGACATAAAATTGGATTATCTTAATGAGCAGCTTGACCTCATCGTAACAAGATGGGACTGTTATTGCATCTACGCTTGTCGGTGGAGATCGACATTAAATGAAGTGACCCAAACTGCTTCTTGTAACACATCTACGTTGTCACAGCGTAGCTGCGACGTGCCAAGTCGTTGTGGCTACGTTACATTTCTACGTTGTCATAACGTGATTGTGTATGGTCCCAGATACGTTGTGGCAACGTGGTGTAGGTCTATTCTTTTTCGTCAATGTTGATTCCTGAAACACATAATTATTTAAAATATTACTTCTTCTTTCTTTTAATCGTATGAAGGTCTATTCTTTTTCGTCAATGTTGATTCCTGAAACACATAATTATTTAAAATATTACTTCTTCTTTCTTTTAATTGTATGAAACTTAACTAATTAATTGATAATGAATAAACAAAAAATACCAGGACAACGAAAATGAATGTGATGGAGATAGCAGCAAGTGTGGCTGACAAATTCTCGGTGAGATGTTTAAGATTGGCACCTCTGTAGAGCACGAAGCAAAGTGACGTGTCGAACGCCAGTACTAGGGGATCAATGTTTTGAACAAGATCGTTGGATCCTATGTCAAAGATGACAAAAGTAGGTTTAACCTGCATTACCAGCCGAAAAGGAAGGCAATCGTGCACTGTACCACCTCTTATGTCTGTGAAATGCAGCTGGGGGACGGGATGATGAACTTTTAGCGTGTTTGCGGCTTGGTTGAGAGACAAAGGAAAGCCGCCATTACTATTGGCGAGGGAATGCTGTAGACCGGAGACACAAGAGTAGCCGATTATCATGCCTACTGGTGGCATGATGAAACGTAGAGAAATATAACAAAATATACGACTTTTGGTGAAGTAAGTCTGTGCTGTATCAACTAAGGAGAAAATGTGCGTTCCCAGCAAACAATTTACGTACTATATACTTTGTCATTACGTAGTTGTTTGGTAGTTGTTACGTAGTGTTTCTACGTTATATTTACGTAAGAGTGTGCACTACCAGAAACGTTTTAAGTACGTAGTAAAAATACGTAGTGGAATTACCATTTCACAACCTATTTGGGATTGTTGGCACCTGTATGCTACCTTCTCACTACCTTATCAGTGAAACGTTTTAACTACGTAGTTAAAATGCGTATGAAAATAACCATTCCCCAACCTAATTTGGCACCTGTATGCTACCTTCTCACTACGTTATCATTGACAGCAAAAATGCAATTCAAAACATTCTTAACTGGGAAATACATGCAATTCATTACTCTACCTATTCCACTTCTCTGCCGTGGATGCAACTGTTGGAGATATTCCTTTCTCCATCTGGTCCAGAATTCATTTGCGAAGTGTTGAACTCTCCTCCAATGCTTCCTGCTGTATAGATCTTCGCGAGGGAATACCCCGGGAGGAGGGAGAACAATGTTTGTCTTCATGGTGAGAAGATCATTTGGTGTGAGTGGTTTCAGCGATGCTGGATCATTCAAGTTATCCATGGTCAATGGTCGACTGTTTACAATAGCCGCTGCTTCACTCATGAAGGTCCTCAGCGACTCATCATCTAACTGTGTTCCTGCATGATCCATCATGGCAGCCAACACATTCCTCACGGTCTTTATCTGTCTCTCCCAAACACCACCCATGTGACTGGATGAGGGTGTGTTCATGTTGAAGCTCATGTCGCAATCTCTCTTCTTCAAGAAGTCTTCAATGCTGGCATGATCCATCTCTGCTAATGCCTCTTCCAGTTCTCTCTTGGCTCCCACAAAGTTTGTTCCTCTATCCGAACGGAGTTCCCTTATCGGCCCTCTGATAGCGATCAGGCGACGCAGAGCACAGATGAAAGAGTCTGTTGACAATGATTCCGCTATCTCTATGTGCACTGCACGTGAAGCCAAACAGGTGAAAAGCACCCCGTACCGCTTCATCTCCTTGCGACCGGATCTCACTAGGAACGGTCCGAACAGATCTGCACCACAATAAGTGAATGGTGGAGCTTCCTTGAGTCTGTCTTCGGGGAGGTCTGTCATCCTTTGCTGAGCGAGGCTTCCTCTTAGTCTCTTGCACATCACGCACTGGCTGATGTAATGTCTAATTGCAGAGGAACAGCTGACAATCCAAAATCCCATACCTCTCAGGTAGTTAGAGGTAAGGCCCCGTCCCCCATGCTTCACTTTCTCATGAGCGTGCTTGATGAGCAGGGAAGTTATGTGGCCCTTTCTTGGCAGGATGATGGGATGCCTCTCTTCAAATTGCATGTCTATGGCTCTTCCGAGTCTGCCACCAACACGCAAGCTGCCTTCAGAATCAAGAAAAGGGTCCAACTGTAGATTGAACTGCACTTCCTGAGCGCAGCTCCATCCTCCGTTCCGTCAGTCTCTGCAGCACTTCTTCTGAGGACTGCTACCTTATAATGGTAGATTCTGCATGTTGGAGGTTCTCAACAGACATGGGTGGTAGATCATGGTCCTTGCACCGTAGCAGATAGCGAGAACAGTGAGCTATTGCTCTCTTGGCCCTATACCAGTCAGAGAAGTAGCCGCTGTGTGTTCCAAACGAGGAATCGTTACAACCTTCTAATTTTCCACAGACAAACGCACAGTGCACAGTCCCATTGTTGTCTACTTGTCGCAGATAGGAGCACTGTCCGTACTGGCGTCTGAAAAGTGATGAAGTTCAATAGTCTTTGATTTTTCAAAATCCTTTGGTTTATAGCAGCGATCTATTGCCATACCGTCGAGGTGGAGCATATCCTGCTTCCATCTGTCCCAACGTGTCTGTAGTTGGTCCGGAATAGGGTCATCCCAATCTGCCTTCTCCTTACATAGCTCTTGAAGAATCATACGTCCAGTAAGCACGAGAGGTGCGATGAAACCAAGTGGATCGAAACAGAACAGATTGTTGATAGCATTCCTCGACGTGTGTCTGGTTGTTCTTGAGGAGGGTGATGTTGAATCTGAAAGTGTCTATCTCAACACACCACTGTACCCCTAGGGTTGATTCAACAGGAAGAGTGTCCATGAGCATGTCCAAGTCCTTCATGCTGTTGCATTGATCCTCCTCTGGGATTGACTCCATAACCTTGACAGCATTGGTTGCGAACTTGTGAAGATGCAGTCCACCACTGCTGCATATCTCCCTGGCCTTTGTGACTAGGTCAACAGCTTCCTCCACTGTAACTACCGATGTGAGACCATCGTCGACATAGAAGTCCTTTCGAATGAAGTCGGCGGCCTCTGTGCCATAAAGGTCCTCAGTATCATTTGCACAGGTCTTCAGGCCGAAATTAGCACATCCTGGGCTCGATGTTGCTCCGAACAGGTGAACGGTCATTCGGTATTCTTTCACAGGGGTAGTCACGTCACCATCTTCCCACCAGAGGAACTTCAGGTATGTCCGATCCTCATAGTTGACCTTGAACTGGTGAAACATTTGTTTTACGTCGCACATGAATGCTATCGTCTCTTTGCGGAACCGGCACAGTACTCCGATCAGGGCGTTCGTCATGTCGGGACCCTGCAGAAGAACTCTGTTCAAAGATGTTCCTTTGTATGTAGCGCTTGCGTCAAACACAACGCACAGCTTCTTCTTCCTAGGATGTCTGACTCCATGATGTGGTATGAACCAGCGATGTCCACGGTCATCTTCACCATCTGGTGTCTCTTCAGCATAACCGTTGGCTATCATGTCGTTGATTACAGCAGAGTACTCTTCCTTGAGTTCAGCGTCTTTTCTGAAGTGATGTCGGTCGCTTCATGGCTGATTTTTTGTTGTCGGGCACATTTGGCCTTGCACCCCTAAAAGGGAGTGGCATCTCAAGCTCTCTCGATGGTGTTGCCTTATTTGAGTGGAGGTATGTTTTTGGGACAAAGTCATAATCCCTGGGCCCAAGTCCTGATACTTCTATATGGTGATGACCAGTATCTTGGGAAGTTTGAGACCCATATGTGAGCTGTCTCTGAACACTCTCTTCTCCCTGCTCAGGATCTGTGACAGGGCGTCTTCTTGGGCGGTAGCAGCACTTATCTTCGCCTCCAGACGGACCTTCTCTAATTTCATTCTCAGTTTTATCTCCTCAGTCTTTATCTGAATTTCCTTTTCCAGGCGGTTTGTCTCTATTTCCATCTCAAGTTGCTGCTCCTGTTGTAGGTACTGCTGCTTGACTAGTAGTGCGGCCTTCTTAGCAGCTGCTCTTGCCCGAGCGCTGGTGGACGACTTGCTACTAGAAGACTGTGAATGTTGTGATACACTATCTTCTGGGTTGATCTTGGCCGACACCTCCAAAGCCTTGAGTGTCTCCCTTGCCTCCTCTATATGTCTTGCCATACTCATGAAATGTTCCTCATGTATTGTGACCTTGTTTGGTTCCAGCTTAGTGACTAGTTGCATATACACTCTATGCTCATTGCGAAAGTTGCGGAACGCAAGGTCGAGGTCGTCAAAGCGCTGTTGAACCTCATACAGGTCTCCGGAGCCAGTCGCGGCATTGAAGGCTGATAGCTTCTTCGTCACGTTAGAGGCATGTCCCCCTCTTATTCTTGCTTGATGGACAAGCTTCTCTCGAAGAATCTCTTCATCGTAAGCGGGATTTGGCTTCCTTTCCCTCTGTGTCAAGGCATATTCATCAAAGTCCAGTTTGTCGTCCCGGAATCTGGCCATGACGGTGTATTGGTGTCCGATGAGGAGTTACAGAGTCCACCAAGTCCACGTAGATGATCCACCAAGTCCACGTAGATGATCCTCAAAGTCCACGTCAATTATATGTGTACCGTGTGCTGCGTCAGGATGAAGGTCACGGCCAAGGTCACAGCCGCCTACGTGCGCCACGTTCAGAAGTCACGGCCAAGGTCACAGCCGCGTACGTGTGCCACGTTCAAAGGTCACGGTTGTTGACTGTGAGTGCCCCAGTGTATCACACAACTCAGACTAGTGTTGGACTGATCTCTTTATTCAATATGGACCCTCAACAACTTTGGTCTGTCCACAGGTACAACTGGGCACTGATGCATGTACATCAAGCATGTGGGTCCTACAACATACACATAAACTCAGCTCAAAACCACAAACAACATCATAATGCATGAACCTGATTATAGTGAGCCTGTAATCATAATGCTATATCTGGAATCTACATGTCATGTTCTTCCAAAACACTCACAAAGTACCAAACATGTGAAACTGGCAGTTTGCCTGATGGATCTAAAAATACAGAGAATCACTTTACCTGGTCATAAATTGCCTTGAAAGAATGCATACTATCTAAAACTCCAAAACTTCTGCAACTTTTCATCATGTGTCTGACAATCTGACTTTAGGATCTGATTTCAATGCCTGGTGAGATTACTACTCAGAAACTTCACACAAAGGTTATTTTGTACAAACTATATTTCTTATGTTGCTACAGCATAATTACAAACACAAAATATCAGCTTATCTTGCTAGAATATGTTTTAATGTCCACACAAAGAGGTACTAAAAACGGGACTTTTTTCCGCGCGCGCTAATACGCGCCAACGTCGTGAATCGCCCAAAAGCAATAATGTAGAAGGGAAAAGTTAGGCATAATAAAGACGAAAAATAGGGATCTTTAACAAAAACGTGATGCGCTCGGCGCGGCAGTTACAACACCACTGTGGCTCGGATTTCACCTAAACGAGAATGGCCTGGTCCAGTCAATCAGCTGGTGGTGACTTTCCCTAGGATAATCGCCTGCATCTTTATCTTTTTATCGTCATCCACGTGTTAGCTGTCTTTTTAACCAATTCATCTTATAAGGCAGCTGCTTAATCAGTTTAGATCGACTTCTGTGTATCTGTTTTCGAGAGAATCACTTTTGGCTTTGTGTAGGAGTGTGCAGCCTGCGATTTATTAAGATACAAATATTTACAAGAACCTCGACTTATAGTGGGATAATTGTTGGCCATGGGTTACAACTCGTGTCGTTGGGCAGTAAGTTCTTGGTGGTTGAGCGGATCGGTCCTTATGAGGGCCATATCTGCAATACACCACATAGACCTGGATTCGCTTAGACGAGAGACTGGAATGACTTGGTTCAGTTAATCGGCTGGTGGTAACATAACCTGTGATACTATTGGCATGTTTATCTTTTTCATCATTATCCACTTGAATATCCCTCTTTTACCATTAATCCTAGAAGGTGGCTGCTTAATCAGGTCAAACTTATCAAACTTGTTGATGTGCCGTTAAACCCTATACTTACCTTACCTCACCTTACCCTTGCCGCATATTTCAGAATCATAATCAAATGATTCTTTACATTACTACAATTATCAATAGATTTCCCATAAAATAGAATAGTGGTGCCTCGTAAACTGAAAAGCAATACTAGCGCTATATGATATGTAGATCTGGTCGAACGGTAATATAAAGACGTCTTGCACAACTATATGATATGTTGTCAGCGATTGTCATTGATAATTATTTAACTAGAATGTATGGGCATGGTAAATTTATGATAAAATCTAACTTCATATGATTACTTGCTTTTATCTCTCTGGATGATACCGATTACTAAAGCGCCAGCATACTAGTGTTATATGATACAGTCGCACTATTTAGTAATACATGTTCTTATAAATAATGCATGAAAACAATCATTTAACCAAGAATTCCATTTCTAATCACAAAAAAACTGTACATCTGATAATTTTTCCAACAATTAATCATTGCTATCTGCGAGTACCAAGCTTCCTAGTGCATGGATCCGGAATTTATAAACCTAAGTATGCGTAAGTTGCGATTCTGCGCATCGAAGTTCGTCAATAGGTGTCAGTCAAAATATTGTACGAGTCCGCTTCTTCCTTTTCTCGAGTCTGTCTCGTCATGACGCACTTCAATATTAATTCGTCAAAAATAATCTAATGGTCAAGCACAACATTTGTGTAAATTAAATAAACTGGTTTGGAGGTGCTAATGTAGCTAAACTATTTTATAGTTCATTCATTATAACTAAGTTTCAAATTTACGAACATGTAAGTTGACCGTCGATTAAATCCTTTAAACTCATGTCTGGTCATCATCGTTTCCGAACTGTAGCATTATGATATTCATCATTACGCTAGTGGTAGAAAGCACAACCAGTCTTAAAGTTCCTGCCTATTTGAAAATATGAAGCTCATTTAAATGTCTTCAGGACAAAACACTGAATGAAATGAAATATATAATAACCAAAGTGACAAATAGACAAGCTGCAACTGTAAACCAATTTTTATTCAACCCATCACCAGCTATAAAGCATAATAAAAAAAATGAACCAATAAATAAAAATTTACATACTTTTTTCAAAGAAAAAATAGAATTATTTTCAATTGACACAACTACATTATAAGACAACAATTCCATGATTTCATCTAAATCTTCACTATCAAACCCAGATGTCAGTACATCAGCATTGCACTCATACTCATCATCATCAAGGAGGAGGGTGAGTTTGTCACCCTCCCCACAAATCCCAATCAACAAATTCTTCAACTCCTGGTTAGGTGGCTGCTCACATACCTGCACACAGCAATATAACAAATAAATTGAAAAGCCCTGAACTATAAAACCTTATTCTCCCCGAACATATCACATATGCACGGCAATATATTGAATAAATTGTTAAGCGAAAGTCCTGAACTAGAAAACATAACTCTCCAAAAACATTTGCTTCACATCAAGTATTTTACTTAATCATATAAATAAATTCCACAACATTAATTATATTCAATAAGGTATCAATTTGTAGTACAAAATTATTTTTTACCTCAAAAATTATTTAAACTACAAAATGATTAACTTTCTCTCTTTTATACATGTAAGTTATTGATAGAGCGGGAATATTTTCATTTCATAATTAGATTGATATGAAATACACTTACCAGTAATTGATCCTGGCTGTTAACATGAAGCACATTTTCATTTTCATCAAAACTAACTCCAACATCGTTCAATTGGAGTTTGCACCCCATGGCTATCTCTGTGTTGGCCGTCTCGTTCCATAACTTGACAGCTACTGATCCAACTTCATTTAATAATCAACCTTCTCACCATTTTTTCCCGGTGAAGCCATTTCACCCTGTCAGTATTGTCCAACAAAAAATCAATAAACAAAAATAAAGACAAGTCTCTACTGCCATTCTTAAATAAACCTAATCAAAGTATTTTAAATGAATCAGCCCAAGCTTGCAAAATAAGTAAGTACAAATTGTAGTCAATTTCAAATTATATTAAACAAGAAATGAACATAAACTGACAATTAAATTCATCTTTCAAGAAAAACCATCACAAGTTAATTTACTAGGTATTTGTTCTACTACTTATGGTCACTTACAGACTGTACGATTCCTGCATAGGATAATCTTCTGATAGAAGGAGAAGACTTGACGTCGGCTGACAGCACTATCTCAGATGTTGGTTTGCTCAACACCACAACCCCTTATTCTTTCATCTTCTCGTCCACTGTACTGCACCCACATCTACGCATGAACATGAACAAATAATAATCAAACAGTTAATCATTTACATGAAGAATATTATGTAGAAGAATCAATGAGTTTAAATATATTTTAAAACACATATAAAACATGTACACTTTGCCCTGTTCTTACCTAAACACTTTGTCTCCTCGAAGAATAATAATCAAACCATCATCTCTTTTCCTGTACTGTGACAGCAGAATCTTCTTTCCCATTTCAAAGTGCACAAATTGGGCCGGATCGTAAACCTTCACCTTCGTAAAGTCGTCGCCGTGTTTCAACACCGCAACTTTCACTGCTACCTTTTTTCCCTGGTAGCTAGAGTAAGTGAATGGTAGCATGTCAGCCACCACCAATCCTCTCAGCTTGATCGGATGAAAGTATCAGTGAAAGTATGAGTGATATAGAGAAAGAACCAGTAGAGAACTCTTGATCCTGTTCTTCCTGTTGCAGTAACCATAGTGATGTGTATTAATATGTATGATTCTAATAATAATGTTGAGTTATTTATGTTTATTAAACCATTTCATTACAGCACAATCGTTCATATTTATTACCACTTTACGTGGATTGTTTTCTTTACGCATATGATATAAAAAATATAAGCAATGTGGTCCACAAGTATCAAAAGCATACTGTACACGTTTTTTATTATACCATAAATGCTTAGTGCCACTCATAGCCACTAGAGTAGGCCAGTCAGTATGAAACCTACTTGGTGCATTACCATAAGAGTCAAAGAAATAGGTCCTATTATGTTTCCTATTGGTGTAGATAGCGATCCAGTGTTCTCCTCGTGACGTCATCCGTTTTGTGTTCAGTATGACACTGAATGATGACGACTTCCTATGTAGAAATATAGGAACGAGACTTGGGTGATGTGCTGAATATGTTCCTTAGAAAGAAGAACCAAGAACATGACGTCCTATAAGGTCTAGTTCTGCGGTATTCATTTTGTCTTGAGTGAGGAGGCTATAATTGAAGGTTGAGGAAGTAGAACACCGATGATAGTACCCAACATAGAAATGAATATTTCAGGGTGGTTGTTCTTTGATATGTTAATAATAGAAGCTAGGACAACACAAATGATGAGGCAACCAGACAGTAGGAAATAAAATATTTTCAGTACCACTTTCACTCTTTCACGAGTGATTGATGTGCGTGGTTTTTTGTCGGTATTGATGCTCGCATCAGACAATGATGAAGTCATTATTTGTGGAGGAGTCTCCTCGTCCATGATCCTGATTTTTTAGATAGGGCTATATTTTGAACTGGTCAAATCGTGGTATATTCACTACAGAATGGTACCCCTTCTTCATTTCAACAAGAGATAATGAACCATATCCTTGATGGTGCTGTCGGATGTCTCGTAGTGACTCTGTTGTTGTTTTGCTTGGCCGACGTTTTCGATTGAAAACAATTTCTTATTCTAGAGGAAGTCCTGAACAAATTGTGCAAAGGGAACGACCGACCTCAATATCAACCTTGGGTACTTACTCAAGCAAATTAAGAAGATGCTTAAGGGTCAGTTTTTTTCGTTGCAGATAGAGTCGAGGAAAGTCCCGAGATTGATACTTTCTCTCAGTCCTTGATCTTAACTGGCACGTCATGTTCTACAGAAGCCATGTCCTGATTGATACTCAAAGGCAAGAAGTTCTGCGCAAACCAACTGAAAGTGCTGATCGTCACCTCCATAAACAAAATGACCCAGGATAAATATATCACGTGGAATGCTCAAGAGATTAATACCCTTCGGTCGTTACTTGTAACTAGACTAACCTTGTATTATGTCTGGAGGGGAAGAAAAACCAGCCAGGCTCAAACTGAAGGAATGGGAAGATGCCAGGAATAATGTATGGGTAAACGCATCCCATAGGAAAACCGTCGGCCCCAAACGACAGGTCACTCCTTGGTGACCACAAGTTGGCTTACCAAGCTGGTAAGGGCAAAAACGTGTCCCAATTCTGATCCCCAATGACACAATCACGGGAATTGATTTGCTGTTGGATTGCCGTTTGGACTGCCAAATCAACCAAAGCAACGAATTTGTCTTCCCAAAGACACGGGGAACGCTGTTGCATGACAAATAGTGAATATTGTTATCCTTCTATGAACACAAGTCTCTTCCCGTCAGACATTATTACCAATGTCAAAGAGCTGACCATAAGTGACAAAAATAGTGCCGTTGATAAAGTACGCAATGTGCTTAAAAGATCGTGATTTTACGGAAGCCATTACACGTAGCTCAGGAATAGACAAGTACTAGAATAATTAACGTTACTGTGTCAACTATTATGTGATGTACATGTGCTTGGAGTATGTAAGTCATGTGACCACAAAATGTAAATATATATAACTCTAGCATTATAAGCGAAGAATAGAACAAATTTTGTGAAAATGACGACTTCATCGTGTTCAACGGACATGACTCAGTTTGAGGGGGCCACTGTATATTTGTCCCATTTTGATAGCGACGGCAGCATCTCTGCGGGGCTACCAATCGGCTGGGCATCAGCCGAAACTCTATTGATTGAAAACGATGATTTGGTGCATCTCAATACAACACAGAGTATGAAGAAATGTGAGGATTGGCTGAGAGCAAGCACTTCACATGATGAAAGTCCTCCTCGAAAAAAGAGGCGTACATCAAGTGACAGTACAAAGGAAGGTGAGAGCAAACATACTTCTTTTGAACGAGCGTTGAATATGAAGACTATAATAAACGCTACTGAATTATGGAAGATGCATTGGATGTCTATGCAGAGGAAATGACAGTCTCTGATGAAATGAGGATGCGGCACCCTTTATGCGCTGGGTGTAGATTGAACCCCCCAGCAGATGGCCAAGGTGCGCATATGGGGATAGGCGGATGCTTACGAGAGTGTTCTTCGGATGAAAGTATCAGTGAAAGTATGAGTGATATAGAGAAAGAACCAGTAGAGAACTCTTGATCCTGTTCTTCCTGTTGCAGTAACCATAGTGATGTGTATTAATATGTATGATTCTAATAATAATGTTGAGTTATTTATGTTTATTAAACCATTTCATTACAGCACAATCGTTCATATTTATTACCACTTTACGTGGATTGTTTTCTTTACGCATATGATATAAAAAATATAAGCAATGTGGTCCACAAGTATCAAAAGCATACTGTACACGTTTTTTATTATACCATAAATGCTTAGTGCCACTCATAGCCACTAGAGTAGGCCAGTCAGTATGAAACCTACTTGGTGCATTACCATAAGAGTCAAAGAAATAGGTCCTATTATGTTTCCTATTGGTGTAGATAGCGATCCAGTGTTCTCCTCGTGACGTCATTCGTTTTGTGTTCAGTATGACACTGAATGATGACGACTTCCTATGTAGAAATATAGGAACGAGACTTGGGTGATGTGCTGAATATGTTCCTTAGAAAGAAGAACCAATAACTCTTCCCGTCAGACATTATTACCAATGTCGAAGAGCTGACCATAAGTGACATAAATAGTGCCGTTGATAAAGTACGCAATGTGCTTAAAAGATCGTGATTTTACGGAAGCCATTACACGTAGCTCGGGAATAGACAAGTACTATAGAAATTAACGTTTACTGTGTCAACTATCATGTGATGTACATGTGCTTGGAGTATGTAAGTCATGTGACCACACAAATGTAAATATATATAACTCTAGCATTATAAGCGAAGAAATAAACAAATTTTGTGTAAAAGACGACTTTTCATCGTGTTCAACGGACATGACTCAGTTTGAGGGGGCCACTGTATATTTGTCCCATTTTGATAGCGACGGCAGCATCTCTGTGGGGCTACCAATCGGCTGGGCATCAGCCGAAACTCTATTGATTGAAAACGATGATTTGGTGCATCTCAATACAACACAGAGTATGAAGAAATGTGAGGATTGGCTGAGAGCAAGCACTTCACATGATGAAAGTCCTCCTCGAAAAAAGAGGCGTACATCAAGTGACAGTACAAAGGAAGGTGAGAGCAAACATACTTCTTTTGAACGTTGAATATGAACACTATAATTAACGCTACTGAATTATGGAACGATGCATTGGATGTCTATGCAGAGGAAATGACAGTCTCTGATGAAATGAGGATGCGGTACCCTTTATGCGCTGGGTGTAGATTGAACCCCCCAGCAGATGGCCAAGGTGCGCATATGGGGATAGGCGGATGCTTACGAGAGTGTTCTTCGGATGAAAGTATCAGTGAAAGTATGAGTGATATAGAGAAAGAACCAGTAGAGAACTCTTGATCCTGTTCTTCCTGTTGCAGTAACCATAGTGATGTGTATTAATATGTATGATTCTAATAATAATGTTGAGTTATTTATGTTTATTAAACCATTTCATTACAGCACAATCGTTCATATTTATTACCACTTTACGTGGATTGTTTTCTTTAGGCATATGATATAAAAAAATATAAGCAATGTGGTCCACAAGTATCAAAAGCATACTGTACACGTTTTTTATTATTATACCATAAATGCTTAGTGCCACTCATAGCCACTAGAGTAGGCCAGTCAGTATGAAACCTACTTGGTGCATTACCATAAGAGTCAAAGAAATAGGTCCTATTATGTTTCCTATTGGTGTAGATAGCGATCCAGTGTTCTCCTTGTGACGTCATTCGTTTTTTGTGTTCAGTATGACACTGAATGATGACGACTTCCTATGTAGAAATATAGGAACGAGACTTGGGTGATGTGCTGAATATGTTCCTTAGAAAGAAGAACCAAGAACATGACGTCCTATAAGGTCTAGTTCTGCGGTATTCATTTTGTCTTGAGTGAGGAGGCTATAATTGAAGGTTGAGGAAGTAGGACACCGATGATAGTACCCAACATAGAAATGAATATTTCAGGGTGGTTGTTCTTTGATATGTTAATAATAGAAGCTAGGACAACACAAATGATGAGGCAACCAGACAGTAGGAAATAAAATATTTTCAGTACCACTTTCACTCTTTCACGAGTGATTGATGTGCGTGGTTTTTTGTCGGTATTATGCTCGCATCAGACAATGATGAAGTCATTATTTGTGGAGGAGTCTCCTCGTCCATGATCCTGATTTTTTAGATAGGGCTATATTTTTGAACTGGTCAAATCGTGGTATATTCACTACAGAATGGTGCCCCTTCTTCATTTCAAAAGAGATAATGAACCATATCCTTGATGGTGCTGTCGGATGTCTCGTAGTGACTCTGTTGTTGTTTTGCTTGGCTGAAGTTTTCAATTGAAAACAATTTCTTATTCTAGAGGAAGTCCTGAACTAATTGTGCAAAGGGAACGACCGACCTCAATATCAACCTTGGGTACTTACTCAAGCAAATTAAGAAGATGCTTAAGGGTCACCCTTTTTTTTCGTTGCAGATAGAGTCGAGGAAAGTCCCGAGATTGATACTTTCTCTCAGTCCTTGATCTTAACTGGCACGTCATGTTCTACAGAAGCCATGTCCTGATTGATACTCAAAGGCAAGAAGTTCTGCGCAAACCAACTGAAAGTGCTGATCGTCACCTCCATAAACAAAATGACCCAGGATAAATATATCACGTGGAATGCTCAAGAGATTAATACCCTTCGGTCGTTACTTGTAACTAGACTAACCCTGTATTATGTCTGGAGGGGAAGAAAAACCAGCGAGGCTCAAACTGAAGGAATGGGAAGATGCCAGGAATAATGTATGGGTAAACGCATCCCATAGGAAAACCGTCGGCCCCAAACGACAGGTCACTCCTTGGTGACCACAAGTTGGCTTACCAAGCTGGTAAGGGCAAAAACGTGTCCCAATTCTGATCCCCAATGACACAATCACGGGAACTGTTTTGCTGTTGGATTGCCGTTTGGACTGCCAAATCAACCAAAGCAACGAATTTGTCTTCCCAAAGACACGGGGAACGCTGTTGCATGACAAATAGTGAATATTGTTATCCTTCTATGAACACAAGTCTCTTCCCGTCAGACATTATTACCAATGTCAAAGAGCTGACCATAAGTGACAAAAATAGTGCCGTTGATAAAGTACGCAATGTGCTTAAAAGATCGTGATTTTACGGAAGCCATTACACGTAGCTCAGGAATAGACAAGTACTAGAATAATTAACGTTACTGTGTCAACTATCATGTGATGTACATGTGCTTGGAGTATGTAAGTCATGTGACCACAAAATGTAAATATATATAACTCTAGCATTATAAGCGAAGAATAGAACAAATTTTGTGAAAATGACGACTTCATCGTGTTCAACGGACATGACTCAGTTTGAGGGGGCCACTGTATATTTTGTCCCATTTTGATAGCGACGGCAGCATCTCTGCGGGGCTACCAATCGGCTGGGCATCAGCCGAAACTCTATTGATTGAAAACGATGATTTGGTGCATCTCAATACAACACAGAGTATGAAGAAATGTGAGGATTGGCTGAGAGCAAGCACTTCACATGATGAAAGTCCTCCTCGAAAAAAGAGGCGTACATCAAGTGACAGTACAAAGGAAGGTGAGAGCAAACATACTTCTTTGAAACGAGCGTTGAATATGAACACTATAATTAACGCTACTGAATTATGGAACGATGCATTGGATGTCTATGCAGAGGAAATGACAGTCTCTGATGAAATGAGGATGCGGTACCTTTATGCGCTGGGTGGGTGTAGATTGAACCCCCCAGCAGATGGCCAAGGTGCGCATATGGGGATAGGCGGATGCTTACGAGAGTGTTCTTCGGATGAAAGTATCAGTGAAAGTATGAGTGATATAGAGAAAGAACCAGTAGAGAACTCTTGATCCTGTTCTTCCTGTTGCAGTAACCATAGTGATGTGTATTAATATGTATGATTCTAATAATAATGTTGAGTTATTTATGTTTATTAAACCATTTCATTACAGCACAATCGTTCATATTTATTACCACTTTACGTGGATTGTTTTCTTTAGGCATATGATATAAAAAATATAAGCAATGTGGTCCACAAGTATCAAAAGCATACTGTACACGTTTTTTATTATACCATAAATGCTTAGTGCCACTCATAGCCACTAGAGTAGGCCAGTCAGTATGAAACCTACTTGGTGCATTACCATAAGAGTCAAAGAAATAGGTCCTATTATGTTTCCTATTGGTGTAGATAGCGATCCAGTGGTCTCCTTGTGACGTCATTCGTTTTGTGTTCAGTATGACACTGAATGATGACGACTTCCTATGTAGAAATATAGGAACGAGACTTGGGTGATGTGCTGAATATGTTCCTTAGAAAGAAGAACCAAGAACATGACGTCCTATAAGGTCTAGTTCTGCGGTATTCATTTTGTCTTGAGTGAGGAGGCTATAATTGAAGGTTGAGGAAGTAGGACACCGATGATAGTACCCAACATAGAAATGAATATTTCAGGGTGGTTGTTCTTTGATATGTTAATAATAGAAGCTAGGACAACACAAATGATGAGGCAACCAGACAGTAGGAAATAAAATATTTTCAGTACCACTTTCACTCTTTCACGAGTGATTGATGTGCGTGGTTTTTTGTCGGTATTGATGCTCGCATCAGACAATGATGAAGTCATTATTTGTGGAGGAGTCTCCTCGTCCATGATCCTGATTTTTTAGATAGGGCTATATTTTTGAACTGGTCAAATCGTGGTATATTCACTACAGAATGGTGCCCCTTCTTCATTTCAACAAGAGATAATGAACCATATCCTTGATGGTGCTGTCGGATGTCTCGTAGTGACTCTGTTGTTGTTTTGCTTGGCTGAAGTTTTCAATTGAAAACAATTTCTTATTCTAGAGGAAGTCCTGAACTAATTGTGCAAAGGGAACGACCGACCTCAATATCAACCTTGGGTACTTACTCAAGCAAATTAAGAAGATGCTTAAGGGTCAGTTTTTTTCGTTGCAGATAGAGTCGAGGAAAGTCCCGAGATTGATACTTTCTCTCAGTCCTTGATCTTAACTGGCACGTCATGTTCTACAGAAGCCATGTCCTGATTGATACTCAAAGGCAAGAAGTTCTGCGCAAACCAACTGAAAGTGCTGATCGTCACCTCCATAAACAAAATGACCCAGGATAAATATATCACGTGGAATGCTCAAGAGATTAATACCCTTCGGTCGTTACTTGTAACTAGACTAACCCTGTATTATGTCTGGAGGGGAAGAAAAAACCAGCGAGGCTCAAACTGAAGGAATGGGAAGATGCCAGGAATAATGTATGGGTAAACGCATCCCATAGGAAAACCGTCGGCCCCAAACGACAGGTCACTCCTTGGTGACCACAAGTTGGCTTACCAAGCTGGTAAGGGCAAAAACGTGTCCCAATTCTGATCCCCAATGACACAATCACGGGAACTGATTTGCTGTTGGATTGCCGTTTGGA